>CM035118.1:75116668-75747996 GCA_020205555.1 Panax stipuleanatus
TCTGTTAAGGTAGTATGGAGGAACCACAACGCCGAAGAGGCTACGTGGGAACTCGAGGAGAAAATGATAAAAAGTTACCTTAATCTTTTTGTTTGATGTGTAATGATTCCGGGGACAGAATCCTTATAAGGGAGGGTGAATGTAATATCCGGAATTATTATGTCATTTAACAATTATCAATAAACGAATTTATGTGAAATTCTTATTTGTTTTCTTTTATTTAGATGTATATGTGTTATACATACATGTGTTATTTTATGATATGTGATGAGGAGTATTTAAATGGTTGGTTCAGTTTAATTCAACTATTTAAATTGGTTAAGTATGGAATTATTTCTTTTAATTTCGTGGGATGGCTTTAAATCATGATTTTGAGTTCGGAACGGAATTTAGAGACGCGGACTGCGTATTTGAGTCCGGAACGTCGAAATTAGTCAAGATAGACTGTAACCACGAAAATGGGTCACGGTTGACTTTTTGGTCAAAGTCAATCGATTGACTTTTTTGGGTAAAAAGTCAACCACAAATTGCGGATATGGATTGGACGAAACGGATTGTCCCATGACGTCTGGAACGTCAACTTTAGTAGGAATCGATATAAGTATCGCAACGTTCGGCTACGGAGGGTAAAATGGTCAAAATAATTTATTAAGTGATTAAATTGATTAAAATAATAATTTTATATACAAGTCAGCAGCTGGTGGGTCACACGTGACCTTCATTTTGGGACAAGGAGGGGATGAGTATACGTATATTATAAATGAATAAGAAGGGAGTTATATTTTCTTCCTTAAACCAAAACCTTTTCATTTTCTTAAACTCCCACTTTCTTCTTAATTAACTAAACTAATGAATGGATATGATGGCTGTAATTGACGTTATGGAGTTGGAGGGGTGGAAGACTCAAGCAATATCAAATTCTATATATACTCTCCTCTCAAAACACCATTCTTGTTGCTTAAAAATTTTATACGGGATAAATATTGAGAGCTTGGGTAAAGTTGGCGATTTCTGGAGAATTTTGCAAGCAATGGAGATTGGTTATCAAGCTTCAATCCAATCCTTATCAGTAGCTAACTCAAATCAAGAGGTAACTCATAACTTTATATGTTCTTTAGGAAACTAGTAAAGAAAATGCTTGAATAGTCATTGTAAATGCTTTGTGTTAGTTCTATGATGCCATGCTACTGCTTGTGCATGATATATGGGTATTAAGAACGAAAGTTCTGGTCTAATCATGCTTCAAATACGTAGAGAATCAAAGAAGTCGAGTTTGCATGCTAAGTGTTTGATAAAATGCCTCTTAGATGTCAATTTGTTCAAATCGTGGTAATTTAGTGGGTTTGATTGTTGTAACATGTGTATATATATTAGTAGGTGTGGTCTGGACAGTAGGAATCAACCCTATGCATGCTAGAATCAAAATCATGATTTTTGTCAAAATTGGTTAAACATGAAATCTGTGACTTTTTGGGTTTTTCGGAGCCTTGAAATCAATGGTTTCTGTGACCCGTTTATGGTAGCTAATAATTTTATAAAATAGTATGTTGTATGAAGTCCAATCTGTCCAAATTTCAAAGGAATCGGAGTTATATTGTGCAAGATATGAATTTCGTAAGCAAGCATGTTGGTATAAAAATCTGCAGATTTCTGGGTTTTTCCAGAAATTTTCCAAGTCTGGAAGGCAATCTGGCACGCTTATCTAGGCTGCTGGATAGAGGTCTTAACATGTTGTTTTCTAGTATGTGTTATTTTTGTATAATACTATGCTATATGGAGTTTAGTGTGTCCAAGTCTCGTGAAGTAGGCTGCTCGAAATGAAAAAAAATTCTGGGCAACGAAGAGCAGCGCAGCTGCGCCGATCCGGGTCAGTCCGGGTCGGGTCTGATCCAGGTCAGGTCGGGTCGGGTCGGACCGGGAAAAATTTCAGAAACTTCTTTTACTCAGATTCTCATATTGAACCACTTTATCTATATGGCGCAACATGTTATATAATTAAATTAGCTTGATGATAGCATATGTAGTAGTTTAATAATGAAATTATAATGAAAGGTAATCATTTTCTTTCGAATTAGAGTTCAAGAACCTAATGGCTTAATGTGACACATATGATTAGGTTACGTGAAGGTTAATTGCTAGCTTTAACGATAGCAGACGTATCAGGCAAGTTTCCTTACTCAGATTTGATTATGGAAGTTTCTTAACCTTATTTTTGTTGAAGAATTATTCAACCCTGTAATCATTTGATTGCAGCGAGAGTAAGCTTCGGACTTGTGAATGTTTACCTATTCGCACAAGTTTCTTTATCATAAAATTCTATAACTTTAATTATCTTGCAAGTTTTTATTGTTGACTACTCAGTTATTACTTTAACTGTTAGGCTTTAAAGTTCTGATTATTTGAAGAACTGTTTCCAAGAATGCTTTCTAGCCTTTTTGTTTCGGCTAGTTATTATCGATGAAAAGTGATAATTCAAATCCTTCGAAGCTATTTAATGTTTACCAATCCAAATTGCTTTGGTGCGGTCCCGCATGAATACTGAGATGAACATCCCGAATAAACAGGGCAAACAGATGTCGGGCATATTGTCCCATTTATGCTTACGCAGTTTAAACTTTATACTTGTGCACAATGTAGGGTACGATAGGCTGATCACCTGGAGTACTTGCAGAGACCGTTTGCAATCTATTTGATTGTTAAGCCGTCTGATGGTTTTCGATGAAATAAAGTAACGTTCAGGGTATTTAACACCCCTTAGTATGATATCAAGAATTCTTGAACTCCTATTCTTGATATTCTTGTGTAACACTTGATAATTCTTTCAACTATTGAGATATAGTCATGCAGATGCTTTTACTCCTGATGTATGTTTTTAAACTTCTTTATATACTTGCTGGGCAATTTGTGCTCATTCTTGTTTAAACCTTTCAATTAAGGAAGGATAAGGGGAAGTCTAAGATGAAGTGATGAGAGTTGTTTATGTAATAAGTTATATTTCTGCATATGATGTTATATAGCGATAAACGCTAAGTTTAAGCTTTGGTTTATTAAAGGTTGTAAAGACTTGGGATTTTATTTGGAATAAGTATGTAATAGTTATTATTATTATTATTTTCGGAGTTTATGTAGATTAGATAATGATGTATGTTGTACCGTGAGCACCATGTCCTGTAACCGATGTTATACGGATTTGGGGGTGTCACAGCTTTGATACCAGCTTATGACGCCCCCAAATCTGGGTTCCCTAACCTCGGGTTTCGTGCTCACGATCCATCATACATATCAAATTTGACTACCCATTCATTAATGAAATACATCATTCATTACATGTCCTTAATAAAAACATACTTTAAAACGTAATTATGTCGTCATCCCAGGTTAACTAACCTTAATATTACATGCCTATAATACAAAAGGCTTAAACCAATCATATAAAATAATATTCATCATTACATAACTGCTACTACTCGGTCACCTTCGCCTTGCCCTTATCTTTATTAGATTCTTCGGCTACCTCAGCTTTGGCTGAAATGTTTTATTTAAGCAAGGGTGAGCAACGAGTTTGCTCAGCAAGTTAAAGTATGCAATAAAGGATATATATCATGAATAGAAGAGTCTAGCTTCTATAGAACTTCAACAATAATCAAAGGATTTTGAAGTAACTGAATAATAATTCATTTTCAATAACAAGACTGTAAGACCCCAACTTTTATGAATAAAGATTTAATTTTCTTTATATATTATTTTAAAATAGTAAGGTATTGATTTGATAAATGTGAAAAGTTATGGATAAAATGTGCAAATATTTTAAAATGAGCAAGTGGTTATAAAATATTCATCGTTGTCGGGGAATATTCGTTTGGTCGTGGAATATTCTTGTTGTCGGGGAATATTCGTACGACGGCGCAGCTATTTGTGGACCCCACAACGGAATAACTGTCGGCTATAGAAAGCGACAGAAATAACCTTTTTATAAAATAACGGCGTAGTTGTTACCGTTAGTACTGTTGAAATACCCGGTGGTTAAAATACAGTGATACGCGGTGTTGCACAGTAGCACACGGTATTGCACAGTATTTTGAATTATTGAGTCTTACGTGAGAAGGCACTTACTCAATTATTGTTACAGTAATTACTGTTCAATATTTTATATTATTGACTCAATAATTGCTACGTTGATATTTTATATTATTGACTCAATAATTGTTACATTGATATTTTATTGACTCAATAATTGCTACGTTGCCATTTTATATGATTGATTCAATAATGACTACAGTTGATATTTTAGTATTATTGATTCAATAATTGTCATTGCACAGTATTTCACATTATCAACTCAATAATTCATATTATTTGAATAATATTATTAGATAGCATTATTGACAATGTCTAAGGAAGTTCTGTCTAGGAGGGGTTATTTAATTGCGCGCCAGTAAGGAGAAGTCCTTATCGGAAGGCCCCCTCTTTTCTGGGAACGACCTGGTTGTCAATATTGTAGTTCTATAATATTATTTGTGAATAATTAATTATTGATTTATATGATAAGGAAATATTTATTTTGTGGATATTAAAGAAGGAATTAGTGCTGATGTGTTTTTATCAGTATTTTGGTGTGAGAAATCATCTGTTTATGGATTTCGGATAATTTATGTTTGGAATTTGGAAAAACTTCCTTCTACAAAGTTGTAGAGAATTAAATTTTCTATGGAAGGACATAGAATTTGTATTTTTCTGACAAAGGGGCTATTTGTTATGAATTATTGAAGTTTCAAAAAATAAATATTTTTTTAATGGGTGGGCCCCACTTTTGTTGAAATTTTTTTAGCCGCCAGGCGGCTGAATTTTTTTGAAAATAATAATATTTTATTATTTTAGTCTCCTTTGGCATCCTAAGTTTTTTCTATAAATAGGGTGCTTAGGTTAGAATTGAAAATCACACCAGAATCAGAAGTTTTCTCTCTCTATAATATCGAGCGTATTTTTGTGAGTATTTCAATACTTTGAGTATTAGTATTCAGTGCAAGTTTCCTTCGGTATTATATCCGATATTCCAGTCAGAAGTACTATTCTTTTGAGGTAAGGGATGTTATTTCTTTCGTAAATGATGTTATTCTTTTCAATATCATTATACAGAAATATTGTCATGGATTTTATTATGAAATTCTTACTTTTTTCGTCGGGGTTACTATTCACGTATACGACACTATTCATGTATACGGCACTATTCACGAAAAAATTAAATTTTCTTCTATTTGTCCAAATTGCTTGTTAAGATTCATATCTTTGATTGGATCTAAATTTTGAGCTCTATTCTTGAATTTTGCTCCACAAAGTATTATTATGGATTATTCTTGAATTTGGATAAACTAAATGACGAATCCCTAATATTTGTGTTTTATCTCACTGGATTCGTTATTTAAAATATTTTTCATCATCCTCAGTCCTAAAAGGTGATGTAACTGAATATCTTTGGCCTGTAGAGCAAAGATGAATGATTACCTGATGAATATCTTTGGCCTGTAGTGCAAAGATGACAGGTGTTGAGATGAACATGACCACTGATGATACAAATGAATATCTTTGGCCTGTAGTGCAAAGATGAATTTTTGATTCGAGATGTATATTGATTGATGTTACAGGGATAAAATATTGATGATGGACTTTTAAATCATAGAAGATAGTAGACTTCATTCTCTGCTTAACTCTTCTAATGAATTGTTATTTCCGCTGCGAATATTAATCTAAAGTTGGTTGTCCATTATATTTTATCTTATTTGTTGAAGACTAACGATAATTTATTTTCCATTATCTTAGTCATAATATTCTTTACTGAGCTAGTTGAGCTCACCCTTTTCAACTGTTGTCCTCTTCAGGAAATGTGAATGTTGCGGGAACTAGTCGGGGTGGTCAGAGTTAGAGCAGTAGTAGTCCTCACTATTTCTGATAAATAGTATGATAATAATTGTAATGAGGACTTAGTTTGAATATTAATATTTTTTACATATTTGTTTTGACACTCACAGTTGTGTGGTCGTATTTTGCACGACCGTATGATATAAAGTTTGTATTTGAATTCTGTACCATGTATTTGGCGACTCAGAATGGGTTGGGTTGACTGGACCTATTCTGGGGGGCGTCACAGTTGGTATCAGAGCTTAGGGATATGATCTCTGGCGGAGATCGGGGAATAGAACTAGGAGGGGAGAGACGAGTAAATCCTTTGCTAGTGTGTCCTACCTAAGCTTATGTGGTATTTAATTGGTCAGTCGGAGCATAGGGTTAATATGTGATATGTTAATTTGTTTAATTAACCCTTGTTTTATGGCAGTATTTGAGAATGGCAGCTGAGAATGTTAACAACGAAGTGAATGAGACCGTGGAGACACCTTTAATCACTAACCAGGAGAACGTGCAACAAGAAGGCAATGTTCATCCTGAAAATAACGCTGGTCAAACGATAAACGATGAGATGTTTAGAAGTTTTTTGCAGTTTATGCAAAACCAGACGAGGGAGACTCGTGTGCAACATACAGGTGGAGATAATAACAACTCGCAAATTGTCACCGCCAAGCACTTCAAAGAATTGGGACCACCAGAGTTTCTGGGAAAGCCAGATCCGATCAAGGCAGCGACGTGGATTAAACAAATTACCAAGATATTTGATGTCTTGGGATGCACGGAGGAACAGAAGGTTCCATTCGCCATAATTATGTTCCGTGGAGAGGCAGATTACTGGTGGGAATCTGTGAAGCGTACCCAGCCTGCCGCACTCAAGATGTCTTGGGAAACGTTCCAGAAATTGTTCAATGACAAGTACTTTCCTGAAAGTATTCGTCATATGAAGGAGGTAGAATTTATTAGACTCGAACAAAACAACATGACGGTATCCCAGTACGAGGCTAAGTTCGCGGAGCTGTCCAGGTTTGTACCTCATTTAGTGGAGAATGAGGAACGTATGACGCGGATGTTTCTAAGAGGTTTGAAACCCGAAATACGTCAATACCTCATTTCTCATAAATTTTCTTTATATTCGGATGTAGTAAACAGGGCCCAGTTATTAGAACGAGATAATGATTATGTTCAACCGAGGGACCACAACCGAGGTCGTACCGGTGGCAGCAGTCATCGGAGCAATGACAACCAGCGAGGAGGAAAGTATGATAGAAGCGGTAACCACTCCGGTGGTAATCGTGGCCATGATAGTAGAAGAAGCGAATCGGGGGGAGATTTCAAGAAGAGAAGGTACAACAATGAGAACGTGAAGACGTCGACATCAGCACCAGCATCAACTGTTTCGAGGGGAGGAGAACGACCACCGGTCGTATGCTATAAATGCGGGAAAGAGGGACATATCAGCCCAAACTGCCCACAACAATTCAAGGCATGTTATAACTATGAAAAAGAAGGACATATAGCTCGAGATTGTCCTATTGCGAAACCAAGCCCAGCGGGAGTGGTGATTCCAAAGGCGGTTTCGGACAAGTCAAAGTCGGTGATTCCTGGAAGAGCGTTTGTCGTGACAGCCCAAAGTGCAAGAAATCCACACAAGGTGATTACGGGTAAGCTGATCATAAACACTTGCGAAGTTTACACCTTGTTAGATACCGGTGCTACCCATTCCTTTATTTCGCCTGCTTGTGCTCAACGTTTGAACTTGACTTCTGATAAATTAGACTTTGACTTATCTGTTGAAACTCCGTTAGGAGAAACCTTCGTTACATCCACAGTTTACAAATCTTGCTTGATTCAGATTGGTACCCTTACCTTACCTGTTGATCTTATATCTTTGAAAATACTTGCATTTGACGTGATTTTAGGAATTGACTGGTTAACCACTTACCATGCCAAAATTGATTATTTTCGTAAGGTTGTTAGTTTTCATATTCCTAATCAACCTGTTGTGCGAATCCAAATCACCAAACCACTAAAATCAGTCAATATCATTTCAAATCATAAAGCTATTCGTTTATTGAAAAACGGATGTCAAGCTTTCTTAGCTCATGTCACTGATCTAAACCAGAATACGTCAGATTTGAATGATATTTTCGTTGTTAAGGAGTTTCCTGATGTATTTCCAGAAGAACTTTTCGGTCTACCCGCAGAACGTGAAGTTGAATTCTTTATTGACCTTGAACCCGGTACAAAATCCATTTCTAAAACCCCATATCGAATGACTCCTATTGAACTTCAGGAGTTAAAGGTCCAATTATAGGAATTGTTAGACATCGGTTTTATTCGTCCTAGTACGTCTCCTTGGGGTGCTCCTGTTTTATTCGTTTGGAGCGAGGAATGCGAGAAGAGCTTCCAAGAGCTCGAGAGAAGACTTATTTCGGCACCTGTTCTGATAATACCATCTGGTTCGGATGGATTTGTTATCTACAGTGATGCTTCAGGCAAAGGATTAGGATGTATTCTCATGCAACATGGGAAAGCCATAGCCTATGCCTCGCGATAACTCAAAGAATATGTGAGGAATTATCCTACTCATGATCTAGAGTTGGTAGCTGTCGTATTCGAGTTGAAGATCTGGAGACATTACCTGTACGGGGAGAAAGTGGAGATTTATACGGATCATAAGAGCCTTAAATATTTCTTCACTCAGAAGGAACTGAACATGCGGCAACGACGTTGGCTTGAGCTGTTGAAAGATTACGATCATACCATCCAATACCATCCTGGAAAAGCGAACGTGGTAGCTGACGCGTTGAGTAGAAGATCATATGTGGGAACGAGTGCAATGATGTCAAGTATACGCGTAGAACCAGCTTTGATTGATAAAATTAAAGCTGCTCAAGCTACGGATTCGGAGCTGATGAAGATGAAGAAGAAGGTGCAAGAAGGTGCCATTCTAGAAGCAAGAATCGATGAAGAGGGAATACTTCGAGTCAACTCCAGACTTTGTGTTCCTAACGATTCTGAATTAAAATATAGAATCATGATGGAAGCACACAACACACCGTTTGCAATCCGTCTTGGGAGTACCAAAATGTATCGTGATCTTCGACATACATTTTGGTGGGGCAATATGAAAAGAGAGATCGCGGAGTTTATTTCAAAATGTTTAATTTCTCAACGTGTAAAGGCGGAGCATCACGTGCTGAAGGGTCCATTGCAACCACTGGAGATTCCGAAATGGAAGTGGGAACACATTACGATGGATTTCGTTACGGGTCTTCCTAAGGTTTCTCAAGGCATAGATGCGATTTGGGTTATTGTTGATAGATTAACCAAGTCTGCTCATTTCTTGCCGATACGAGAGACTTATTCCCATAAACGTCTTTCTCATATGTACGTGAATGAGATTGTGAGATTGCATGGCATGCCAGTATCCATAGTTTCGGATCGTGACCCCAGATTTACTTCACGATTTTGGATCAGTTTGCAGAAAGCTATGGGCACGGATTTACGATTCAGTTCGACTTATCATCCTCAAACAGACGGAAAATCGGAAAGGACTATCCAAACTCTTGAAGATCTATTGAGACTCTGTGTTCTAGACTTCAAAGGGAGTTGGGATAAGTACTTACCATTGGTGGAATACTCCTACAACAACAGTTATCAGGCAAGTATAGGCGTAGCTCCATTCGAGGCATTGCATGGGAGAAAGTGTCGCTCTCCAGTATGTTGGAATGAGGTGGGTGAAGCAACATTATTGGGACCGGAGTTGGTATGTATGACTACAGAAAAGATCCAAATGATCCGACAACGTATACAAACAGCACAAGATCGACAAAAGAGTTATGCGGATCTTCATCGAAAGGACGTGGAATTTAATGTTGGGGACCATGTGTTATTACGTGTTGCTCCATGGAAAAGAGTTACGAGGTTTGGGAAGAGAGGAAAGCTCAATCCACGATTCATTGGTCCATTTGAGATTCTTGACCGAATATGAAATATGGCCTATAGACTCGCTTTACCTCCAAGCATGTCTCGTGTTCATAACGTGTTTCACATATCCGTGTTACGTAAATATGTGAAGGATCCAAAAAGCATTATTGAGTTAGAACCAGACGAGATAGCCGAAGATTTAACGTACGAGGAGGTACCTGTCAAGATCTTGGATAGGAAGGAGCATGTCCTACGCTCGAAAATTATACCTCAAGTTAAAGTTTTGTGGAGAAACCATGCAATTGAGGAATTGACCTGGGAGTTGGAATCGAAAATGAAAGCGAGGTATCCTCACCTTTTCGACATACCAGGTACGTACGACAATTTCGAGGACGAAATTTCATAAGGAGGGGAGGTTGTAAGACCCCAACATTTATGAATAAAGATTTAATTTTCTTTATATATTATTTCAAAATAGTAAGGTGTTGATTTGATAAATGTGAAAAGTTATGGATAAAATGTGCAAATATTTTAAAATGAGCAGGTGGTTATAAAATATTCATTGTTGTCGGGGAATATTCGTTTGGTCGTGAAATATTCTTGTTGTCGGGGAATATTCGTACGACGGCGCAGCTATTTGTGGACCCCACAACGGAATAACTGTCGGTTATAGAAAGCGACAGAAATAACCTTTTTATAAAATAACGGCGTAGTTGTTACCGTTAGTACTGTTGAAATACCCGGTGGTTAAAATACAGTGATACGCGGTGTTGCACAGTAGCACACGGTATTGTACAATATTTCAAATTATTGAGTCTTACGTGAGAAGGCACTTACTCAATTATTGTTACAGTAATTACTGTTCAATATTTTATATTATTGACTCAATAATTGCTACGTTAATATTTTATATTATTGACTTAATAATTGTTACATTGATATTTTATTGACTCAATAATTGCTACGTTGCCATTTTATATGATTGATTCAATAATAACTACAGTTGATATTTTGGTATTATTGATTCAATAATTGTCATTGCACAGTATTTCACATTATCAACTCAATAATTCATATTATTTGAATAATATTATTAGATAGCATTATTGACAATGTCTAAGGAAGTTCTTTCTAGGAGGGGTTATTTAATTGCGCGCCAGTAAGGAGAAGTCCTTATCGGAAGGCCCCCTCTTTTCTAGGAACGACCTGGTTGGCAATATTGTAGTTCTATAATATTATTTGTGAATAATTAATTATTGATTTATATGATAAGGAAATATTTATTTTGTGGATATTAAAGAAGGAATTAGTGCTGATGTGTTTTTATCAGTATTTTGGTGTGAGAAATCATCTATTTATGGATTTCGGATAATTTATGTTTGGAATTTGGAAAAACTTCCTTCTACAAAGTTGTAGAGAATTAAATTTCCTATGGAAGATCATAGAATTTGTATTTTTCTGACAAAGGGGCTATTTATTATGAATTATTGAAGTTTCAAAAAATAAATATTTTTTTTAATGGGTGGGCCCCACTTTGTTTGAAATTTTTTTAGCCGCCAGGCGGCTGAAATTTTTTGAAAATAATAATATTTTATTATTTTAGTCTCCTTTGGCATCCTAAGTTTTTCCTATAAATAGGGTGCTTAGGTTAGAATTGAAAATCACACCAGAATCAGAAGTTTTCTCTCTCTATAATATCGAGCGTATTTTTGTGAGTATTTCAATACTTTGAGTATTAGTATTCAGTGCAAGTTTCCTTCGGTATTATATCCGATTTTCCAGTTATAAGTACTATTCTTTTTAGGTAAGGGATGTTATTTCTTTCGTAAATGATGTTATTCTTTTCAATATCATTATACAGAAATATTGTCATGGATTTTATTATGAAATTCTTACTTTTTTCGTTGGGGTTACTATTCACGTATACGACACTATTCACGTATACGGCACTATTCACGGAAAAATTAAATTTTCTTCTATTTGTCCAAATTGCTTGTTAAGATTCATATCTTTGATTGGATCTAAATTTTGAGCTCTATTCTTGAATTTTGCTCCACAAAGTATTATTATGGATTATTTTTGAATTTAGATAAACTAAATGACGAATCCCTAATCTTTGTCTTTTATCTCACTGGATTCGTTATTTAAAATGTTTTTCATCATCCTCAGTCCTAAAAGGTGATGTAACTGAATATCTTTGTCCTGTAGAGCAAAGATGAATGATTACCTGATGAATATCTTTGGCCTGTAGTGCAAAGATGACAGGTGTTGAGATGAACATGACCACTGATGATACAAATGAATATCTTTGGCCTGTAGTGCAAAGATGAATTTTTGATTCGAGATGTATATTGATTGATGTTACAGGGATAAAATATTGATGATGGACTTTTAAATCATAGAAGATAGTAGACTTCATTCTCTGCTTAACTCTTCTAATGAATTGTTATTTCCGCTGCGAATATTGATCTAAAGTTGGTTGTCCATTATATTTTATCTTATTTGCTGAAGACTAACGATAATTTATTTTCTATTATCTTAGTCATAATATTCTTTACTGAGCTAGTTGAGCTCACCCTTTTCATCTGTTGTCCTCTTCAGGAAATGAGAATGTTGCGGGAACTAGTCGGGGGACAGAGTGATGGTCCGAGTTAGAGCAGTAGTAGTCCTCACTATTTCTGATAAATGGTGTGATAATAATTGTAATGAGGACTTAGTTTGAATATTAATATTTTCTACATATTTGTATTGACACTCACAGTTGTGTGGTCGTATTTTGCACGACCGTATGATATAAAGTTTGTATTTGAATTCTATACCATATATTTGGCGACTCAGAATGGGTTGGGTTGACTGGACCTATTCTGGGGGGCGTCACAAAGACTTTCTTAAATTTTATGCTGAATAATATATCAAGGATGAAAGAGTAAAATTCTTTCAAAGATTTATTCATATTCAAGTGAATAAGAGGAATTAAAAATACTGCAATAATATTTAATAAAGTGGGATGTTCCCAGATTTCATGTTGAGTGACCACAAATGGATCATGAACTAATAAAGGCATTACCAATTCATTTATTGATAAACTACCTCAAGAATATAAGTTAACCGTAAAGATTAAATAATACTTCTCTGCAAGTACATAAAGTGATCAGCTTCATTGTACTCTGTATTATGCATAATACTCAAAAATAGCGCATGGGTTGATTTACGATAATAAAGTTTGTTCATCTCAATCTTACATCATTAGTCTGTACCACAACAATATGGTTTGGATTGCTTTTAAAGAAATACTATGATTTCAACATATAATATCAATATTAATCTAGCCGAATTCAATGGCATAGATCTGCCAATAATAAATCAGTTCATAATAAATAGAACGTTTCATGTTTTAACAAATATTAGTCTCGCCAAAACAACTAGCTAGACATGGCTCATAAACAGTTCCAATAATAGAACAAGAATCAATTGCACTATGTGTTAGTAACAATAATCATTATAGATGTGAATAACTATCAATAATTATTCACTAATCACGCTTTGAAATTAATAACTCAAGTTGGGTTAAGAAACTTGCAATAAATATGAATATTTAATAATAATCTTAGATGTGGAATAATCAACAATAATTATCCACTACCATTCTTGAAAAATAATAAGTCGAGTTTGAGTTAAGGAACTTGCCTGATCTGTTGACTACTGCTACGCAATTTAAGTTAACTTTTTTTGTAAGACCTATCATTAATAAGATTAATCTCTCAATTAGCATCACATATCTTACATATAGTAATTTATCTAACATGTAATCATATAATCAAACATTAGATAACACCATACGTATTCACAAGTCTAAACTAGCACACATCGAGTCTTTAATAGTATTCAATATAGTATACTTAGTGGTTTCTCACAAACAACCATCAAATTAGTTTTCGTCTCATCTACACTGTTTTTCACAGCGAGTTAGATCAGTTGCTAATTCGTATACACCTCCGCTCCCTAAAGGAATCGTTTAGCCCAGATACTATACATCAACCATGAAAGACTACGACTGTACTACTTTAGATTTAACACATACTCTTTCATTTTATAAATTCTTATTATAACTCGGAAAACTGCTTACGAATTCAGCAAACCGAATACATCAATTCAGCAAGTCGAATCCAAACATTATTCCCTTTACTAACATATTCAATTTCCAATCCATCAACCTGGATTGACCAATCCAGTAAGCTAGATTACCCTTTTTAGCCTAACACTTGTCCAATCATACTATATACATCATATAGTCCATGAAATGTCTAATTCAACAAACTACTTTTAAAGTAACTTTATTTTTTTTATATAATTCATTTTAAAAGGCCATACACCTTATATATTATCACAAATGACCAAAACCCCCCATCAAAATATGCATAAACCATATTTAGGGTTTTCAAGTCATAGCATCCTATTTTCCATATTCTTAACATTACATTACATATTTAATTCCTTTAATTCATAGCTAAATCACTTTCATGAAAAATACCAAATTATCTTATTATTTTTTTTATCTTTTGGCCACACATATATACATATATTCCATACACAAAAATAATTTTTCTAAAATTTTTCAATTTTTTTAGTATCTGTCAAAAGTCCGTTTTTAGTTCCTAACTTAAGAAAATTAGCTATATCATGCACAACTCCAACAATCCCCAACTCTTGGCAGAATCTTACACATATTAACATGAACTTCCAATTTATATTTCGTGGCCATCGGAGTTATAGAACTCCAGTTATAGAGGTTACACATATTAACATGAACTCCAGTTACACATATTAACATGAACTCCACTTCAGAAAAATCCAAATATTAAAATGACCATAACTCGTTCGATTTAAGTTGGAATAAGCTAATTTTTGAATAGGAGATACTTTATATCATATATTATAATTTTCCAAAAGGTTTGAATTTATTTCATTAATTAAGTTGCCAAAATGGCCCCTCGAAATGTTGGGCAGATTACTTTTTGTCATTTGTCAAATTTTGCTTACTTTCTTAAAAATAGACCACATGAAAATCCATAACACCTTTTTCAGTGATTTCACTTGGATATGTTAGAAAACGCATAGATCTAACTCTAGAACTTGACCACACTCAAAAATTCAAAATATAATGAGAGATATGGTCGTTTGAATTTCATGTTTCGTTTTCACAAAAATCTAATTTTCAATCCTTTGTGATTTCTAAGAAAACTTCTATGTTCTCACACATTAACCAACATAAACCATCATAATGTATACTAATACCTCTTATACTCATGAATCTACTATGATCCATGATCTATTTCATCAAACATTCACAAAACACTAGATTAAACACAATCAATGCTAAGAAAAATTAGGATTTTCTAACTTTTTAAAAAACCTAGTTTCCATTTCTTACTTTAGATCCAACTTTTGAACCTCAAAAGGGTTAGATCTAAACATGAAACACTTATAAAAATATAGATCTAAGGTTTTAAATCTCAAGATCATAACTTTACATTATCAAAAATCAAATCAAACAAAACTATATTAAGTAGGAACCTTTTATACCTTTGCTTTTCCTTCTCTGTTCTTTTTCCTAAGATTTGATTAAGAAGCTATGAAGCTTGAAAGAACTCTCTCTCTCTCTCTCTCTCTCTCTCTCTTTTGGCTGAAATTTCCCTTGCTCTCTCTCTCTCTCTCTCTCTTTTGCTTACTTTATTTAGCTAGCTTATGATGAAAGAGAAAAGAAAGGAAATAGAAATTGGTTTTGGTGGGGTTATGTAAGTATATTCTTCCCACATTTCTCTCATTCTCTCTCTCATTATCACTTGATGTTGCTTGTAGTCTTAGTAATAGGTTTCTTGCAAGTTTGCACAAAAGTAGTGGCTAAAACCAAAGCTTGACACATATAGAGGTTAGGTGGAGTTGTTTACCAACTAAAGTAAAGCTATGATTACTAACATCTCCCTTTCTCTCTTCTATATACCTGGCTATAATGGCCTTTATCTCCCCCGTTTTGTTTTAATTTTAATGCTTTATTTAGTTTAACAAATGTCCAAAAAGCCCCCTCTCAATTAGGTTAAAAGTTGGGCCACTCATTTAATCTTCTGAGCTTGCAAATTAATTCTTTGGGCCATGAGAATAACATAGTTTCATACTTTTAATTTTTTTCTTACCCTAATCATTTAGTTAGGATTTTCATTCCCCTCCTTTGTAATTTAAATCCTTACTCATGTATCTTTAATTTTATAACCCAATTAGACTTGATTTACTTAGGTTATAAAATTAATTAATTGAGATGTATAAAATAAGGGGCTATTTGATAGCAGCTTAATGGGTCTGAATGGGTAAAAAACTGAGCAAATCAGTCATTAAGAGTGTTTGTTTACGATTATGAAAATCTGAATTGAGCTAAAAAGGTCTGAGCGATTCTTTTAAAAAAAGCTGGCTAAATGGGCTGAATAACTTAATTTTACCCAAATAGTCATAACACACCTATAACACACACCCTCTCTCTCTCTCTCTCTCTCAATATATACATATAATTAATTAATTAAAAATAATATGGACATATGATGATAATATCAAATTAAGTGAAAATAATTGACACGTTGAAATTAATGTAATTTTATTATTATGTTGACATATTTGTTTAATTCGTTATATTTCTTATTTTCTATGAAACTTGGGTTAAAATTATTTGAATTATTCAATACTTTGTTTGATAATTTGTTTGAATTAATTATTTTTATTTGTTGTACAATGAATATTTTATTTAATTTTTTTTAATACGTCAAGATAAAATTATATACTTATTCAGCATAGTTTAGAGGGGTAAAATAGTAAAAGACAGTTATTCAGATGTATCAGACGTATCAATTATCAAACAATATTTTTCATTCAGTTTCAGATTCAGATTCTGCTCATTCAGATTCAGATTCAGATTCATTCAGTTTTTATCAAACAGCCCCTAAATCTTTTAGCGTTAATATATATTTTTAAATACTAACATTCTCTCATATTATAACCCTTAGGTTATTTAATTATCATATCTAATATATGTATTAGGTTACATAAATTTATTCTTAATTCTCTTAATATACAAAATAAATGTATAAACATTATATAATGTATATTTATTTAATCACGTACATAATCCACATAAGTCAAAACATATTCCACTAGTGTATTAACTTAATAGCCCTAATTGGCTTAATAAGTTATGACCACTCACATAATATCTATATATAATTTATATCAATAATTAATTACTTAAAGATTGTAAATCTTTTTAATTTACCTTTCAAGGGTAACATTCAAGCTATATTAATTTTTAACATAACTTATCTTACTCTTCCTTAATCAAAATGATTAAGTGTTCATCTTAGTTAAATTAACTATCTAGCTTAATTCACATATTCACTTATATGGTTCAAGTAATTTTTTTTAAAAAAAATATTCTTAAAAATTTTCACATATATTCATGTCAAATTCTCAGTTCTTACATCTAATTCATGCTATTTCATGTAAATTGATTATAGATTGTGATAATATGTTAAGAAACGAAAACAACATGATTTGAATGAAGTGATTTGGTTTAAAAATAAAGTCACAGTATTTATTTTTGTTAAGAACACTTAACAATGGAGTTTTCTTCAAAAACATGAAATTAAAATGCTTTAAATTGGTTTTATGATGTTTATATGTGTAAAATCATACTAGAAGCATAAATTATATTTTTGTAAAGTTTTGTATAAATTATGTGAGTCGAAATTTAAGTTTGAGCAGAGTTAATAAGCCAGATTGGCTTTTTCTGTAATTTTCGCAAGGCTATCTGCGTCCCACTGTGTCGTGGCGCCGTAGCGCTTGTTCAGTGAGTAAGTAGAGCCTTGCAGCGCCACAGCAGACTCAGGTGACGTGCCACGGCGCCGCAGCTCCAGTTCTATGTTTTAACTAGAGCGCTGCAGCGTCGGGTCAGGTTCTGCAGAGCCCTGATGACATGGCACGGCACTACAGCGCCAGCTGTAGTTCATTATGTGGCGCTGCAACGCCACTTGTGCAGTTTAGCCAAAAATTTCTATTTAATTGTAAAATTCTTTGGAATGTTAATTGAAGGATTGTAAAAGTATAGTAATGAAATTATATGTTGATTGGTAAGTATGTAATCATATTTTTAATATTAGATTTATGATTTCTAAATTAGAAGTACTTGATTGATTATTACAAAGTTTAAGTTTAACATGGAAGTATGGTTTAGTCATACTAATGATTAAACCTATTGACTGAGAGTTGTGAGTTAACTTGGATTAGTTAACTAATAATGTGACTTAGCTATATGGTAACTAATTCGTGTTGCTATTTGTTAATAATGTGTACGTGGGATAATTGTGGAACGAGTTATTATTTGCTAGCTTACGCACGAGGCAAGTTTTCTAATTTTTACTTTTTAATTGAGCAAGTTTCCTAATTCTTACTTTTTAATTGAGCAAGTTTCTTAATTCTTACTTTTTAATTGAGCAGGTTGTTCTATCCTTTCTTGTTTACATTTAAGCAAGTTTTCTAATTCTTACATTATGCAAGTTCTTTAAATTCCATATTGGACAAGTATCTTATTTAATTTCCTTATTAAAATTAATGTAACCTTGACTTAATTGTTCAAGCAAGATTTTATTATATATTTTAAATGCTTTAAGTTTATTTCTAAAGCATGACTGTTAAGTATGATGTCTATTGTTGTGACTCATAGTTATTCCATAACTCTTTTGTTATCGAACTCTTAAATTATTGTAAGTTTGATTCAACTACTCCTTAGTTGATGATAGTTAAACTCTAAATTACCCATTGAGCAAATCTGAACCAAACTTTTTTTTGTGCGAACTCGTTAATTAAAACTTAGATGAATAACCCTAATATTGGGGATTAACATGCGAAAGCTGTGACACCCCCAAATCCGGGTACTTCATTTCCATGGGATTTGGTGCTCACTATCTAAATAAAATACAACTACTGTCCAATAATAAGGAATGCAAAATAAATTACAACATTTGTAAATAATTAAAATCTTCCTTATAAAAAGGATTACAACCTTGTCCAAAAATATCCCAGGGTTAACTAACCTTAACATAAACAATAAGTGCGGAAATAAACATCTCATAAAAAGTCTTATTACAATCATATTATAATCATACAAACAAGTCATCACTTGTTCATCTTGCTCTTTCCTTTACTCGTTGATGGAGCGTCAACGCTTTCGACTTTAGCTGCAATGCTTATTTAATTGCAAGAGTGAGCAAACAAAAGCTCACTTGGAATAACACAATAATAGTGATGATATATATTGAATAACTTCAAATGATTTGAATAACTTTTCTTTCATCAATAATAAAGAATTGAATAATAATTCTTTCATCAACATTTGGAATTCGAATATAGGAATCATCTGAGGGTCATAAGACCTTGAACTATGTCCTAGGTTATAAACATTTTTATTTAAAACCTTTAACAGTCGTTTAAACTATATGGACTTTTAACTCGTACTTAGAGAAATCTGCCCTTCGTACCATGTATTGTGCACAAACATCTTAACGCTTTCGCATGGTAATCCCCTAATAAATAGGGATGTTCATCTCAGTATTTGATACAAGTCTGCACCAAAGAAAGTTTAGTTTGGATAAATTTCAAGGAAAATTTAGAGTTCAACTATCATCAACTAAGGAGTAGTTGAATCGACTTACAATAAACAAGAATAATTCAATCAAACAGGAATTAAGAAATAGTTTATGCTTTAGAATTTAAACTTTAAAGCATATGAAAGATAAGATAGACCTTGCTTGAACAATTAAATCAAGGTCACATTAATTCAATCATGAACTTTAAATAATTACTTGTCTATTGCAAAAATAAAAGGACAGGCTCAAATACAATTAAGATTTGAATTTAGAACACTTGTATATAAATAGCAAGTTAGGGATAAGAAAACTTGCTCAAGTAAAGTTTGAGTTTAGAAAACTTGCCTCAAGCGCAAGCTACAATTACTATTATGTTCCACAATTTAACCTACGCATATATAATTAACAATAATAATATAAATTAGTTATCATATAACTAATTCAAATAACTAGTTAACCCATCTAAGTTAACTCATTCCTCTTTAATTATTAGGTTTAATAATTAATCATCACCTCATATAATCACATCACATGATCACATAATTAACCAAACTCAAATTATGCACTCATATTAATTAAATTATAATTTAAATTAAACATATAATTAATTAAATTATAATTACATATTCTATTTTAATAATATCATTCATTACTGACCATTTAGCATTTTAATTTTATTAACATGCTTTCTATTTTATTACTTCATTAATCTCACAAAGTTGTACATATAAAAATAACTTTCTGCACAATCTGCAGGGCCAGTGCGGTCGCGCTTCAATAAGCCTTGGGAGCGGCGCGGGCGCGCTGCCTGCCGCGGGCACGCTTCATTAAAGCCTTGTAGCGCCGCGACCGAGCCACTGCGCAGACTGTTCTGACATTCGCGAATTTGCAGAGAAAAAACCAATTTGACTTATTTCTCAACACCAAGTTCTGAATTCAGCACACATAAATCACATAAACTTTTATAAAACTATCAATTTATGTTTCTAATCATGTTCTAACACATAAACACATCAAAACACATAATTTAAAACACTAAATTTTGTTAATTTTGAAGAAAAACCATTTTTCAGTGTTCTTGATGAAATTAAACACTGTGAATTTGTTTCTAATCAAAATACACAATTCAAAGCCTATTGAATTCGTTTCTTAACATATTAACATAATTTATAATCAATTTATACAAAAACTTACAATAAAACTTGAATTTTGATTTTTAAAGAGTCATTTATGAACACCAATTCACTGTAACTTTTGATGAACATGATTTCTTCATGTTCATCATATTTACATGAATTAAACTATCTAATTATGCATACAAATCAATTATAAATAATTAATGAATATAATATATATATATATATATATATATATGTATATATATATATATATATATATATATAATTCACGTTTATGTAATTTTCATAAAAACTCAATTAACAGAGAACTAAACTATAAAAAACAAGGAAGAACATAACGGAATTAGATTATACCCTTTTTGTTGATTGGTTGGAAGAAGAAGAAGATGGCGATTATCTCTAAGCTTTCTCATTCCTTTCTCTTTTTTCTTCTTCTCTCTAACTCTATATATATTTTTCTTCTTTGTTCTAACTCTCTAACTAACGTAATACATAATATGTATAACTGACTTATACATATAATGACATATAATTATAAAATATAAACTGACAGAACTTAATGCACTACATTAATAATATATCAGTTATAATGTTTGAAAAATAAAAAGCCCTAAGGCTTTGTTTGGCAAAAACCCATTATTTTTTAAAACTAGCTTTTTAATAGTTAAGGCCATGTTTGGTAAAAACTCTTTAAAATAGGTGTAAGGGCCTTGTTTGGTAAATTCATTTAAAACAGTTTTAAGGGCCTTGTTTGGTAAAATTAATTTAAAAACCCTTTTAATTTACTTAATAAATCCTTTAACGCATACTTTCAATGTTACACTTTAATTAATTAAATTCTAACATTCTAATTTTATTAAATTAAAGCTAACATCAATTAATCAAATAAAATTTGTCGCATAACATTTATAATTACTCGCTAATCATAATCTTATGTAACAATTACCACATAATATTCATTTAATTTAATTATCTCAATTAAATTAGAATTATACCATAAAATTGCTTACACAATAATTAAACATTTAATTAATATATTGCACTTAATTAATTTACTCCACAACAATCACAGGAATTATTTATTTAAGCCAATAAATAAATCAATTAAAAATATTTATTTAATTCAATAAATATTAAAATTCATATATAAAATTCTCATTCGTTACAATCTTCCCTCCTTAAAAGGATTCTGTCTCCATAATCACTACAAAAAAAAAATCTCATCCGTTACATTCTTTCCACCTTAAAAAGATTATGTCCCCAGAATCGATATATAAGGAATTACACAAATAATTAAGCCAATAATTAGGGATAAGTTTTCTTCATTACATCTTAGAGTTCCCACATAGCTTCTTCAGCACTGTGGTTCCTCCAATTACCTTAATAGAATGTATCACTTAATTCCTAAGTATTTGTTCTTTTCTATCAACTATCTGAATAGGAACCTCTTTATATGTTAAGTCTTTATCAAACTGTAAAGGCTCGTACTCTATCACATGCTTGTAATCGTGTTTGTACGGTCGCAATACCGAAATATAAAAAACGTTGTGTATATTATCTAGCTCCGGAGGTAATGCAACCTCATAAGCCACTTCGTCAACCTTTCGTAGTATCTCAAAAGGTCCAATAAATCGGGGACTTAGCTTCCCCTTCTTTCCAAATCGAATCTTTCCATTCTAGGAAGATACTTTCAGGAAAACGAAGCTTCCCACTGCAAATTCTTGATTTTGTCGATGATGATCAGAATATTTCTTCTGTCTGTCCTGAGCAGCAACCAATCTCGTTCTGATTACCTTGACGATCTCAGCAGTTTGTTGCACCAATTCCGGTCCCAACAGCTGTCATTCACCGACCTCATCCCTACACAATGGAGTTCTACATTTTTTGCAGTACAATGCTTCGTAAGACGACATGCCAATACTTGCTTGGTAACTATTGTTGTAGGCGAACTCCACTAATGGTAGATGATCATCTCAGCTTCCTTTGAAGTCCATAACGCAAGCTCTCACTATATCCTCTAATGTCTGAATCGTTCGTTCGCTCTGGCCATCAGTTTGAGGATGGTACGCCGTACTCATTCGCAATTGCGTTCCCAAGCACTCCTGTAGTCGCTTCCAAAAATTCGACGTGAAACGCGGATCTCTGCCGAACACAATCGACACTGGAACACCATGTCTAAAAATAATTTCCTTCACGTACAGCTTCGCTAATTAATCTAAGTTGAACTTAATCTTGATTGGTAAGAAATGCGCTGACTTCGTCAGTCGATCCACTATAACCCATATCGCATCAAAACCCTTATGAGTTGCTGGAAGACCAACCACGAAATCCATCGTGATATGCTCCCACTTCCTTTCTGAAATCTCCAATAGTTGCAATAATCCACTTGGTCTCTGGTGTTCTGCTTTGACTTTCTGGCACGTCAGACATCTCGCAACGCATTCAGCCACGTCTCTCTTCATATTCGGCCACCAAAAATGTTATCTGAGATCCTGGTACATATTCGTACTCCCGAGGTGAATCGAATATCTCAAACTGTGAGCTTCGCCCAAAATCTCCTCTTTGACGTATGGTACTGGCGGTACCCAGATTCTCCCTTCGAATCGTAGCAGTCCTTTATTATCGATCTTGAACTTGATTTCTTCACCATCGCCTATCCTCTTTCGGATCTTGTCGCACTCCTCGCCGTGTAGTTGGGCTTCTTTTACCTTGTCTACCAGAGTAGAACTAGTAATTACTTGAAATGGCTTCTCTTTCAACTCCTTCGGATACTTGACTTTCAGTTCTAACTTAGCCATCTCTGCTATCAACTGATCCTGATCAGTTAACATATTTAGCTGCTCCAAAACCTTCCTGCTTAAAGCGTCGGCAACAACATTAGCTTTACCTGGATGGTAAAGAATCTCGCAGTCGCAGTCTTTGATAAGTTTTAACCATCTCCTTTGGCGCATGTTCAAATCTTTCTGTGTAAAGATGTACTTCAGACACTTATGGTCTGTGTATATCTCACATTTTTCCCCATATAGGTAGTGTCTCCAAATCTTCAGAGAAAACACTACTGCAGCCAATTCCAAGTCATGGGTCGGATACCCTTTCTCGTAGTCCTTTAGCTGACGTGATGCATAGGCAATGACATTGTCGTTCTGCATCAAGACACAGCCTAATCTTTTATGTGAGGCATCACTATATACTACAAAATTTCCTATACTATTTGGCAATGACAACACAAGTATAGTACTCAACCTCTTCTTCAGTTCTTGAAAACTTTCCTCACACTTTTCCGTCCAAACAAACTTAACTGTTTTACGAGTCAAATTTATCAACGGAGTTGTGATTTTGGAAAAGTCTTAGATAAATCTTCGGTAATAACCTGCCAGTCCCAAGAAACTCCTCACTTCAGACTGTGTCTTCTGCTGATCCCAATTTATTACAGCTTCAACCTTCGATGGATCTACCGAAATCCCATCCTTGTCAATCACGTGACCAAGAAATTGCACACGTTCTAACCAGAATTTGCATTTCGAGAATTTTGCATATAGCTTCTCCCATCTCAGCGATTCTAATGTTAGCCTTAAATGCTCATATGTTTCTCCTCAGTTTTGGAATAAACCAAAATGTCATCTATGAACACCACTACAAATTTATCTAGAAATGGCTTAAACACCCAATTCATTAAGTCCATAAATGCCGCTGGTGCATTCGTTAGACCAAATGACATCACCAATAAATCATAATGTCCATACCGAGTTCTAAAAGTCGTCTTCAGTATATCCTCTCTTCTTACCTTCAATTGATGATATCCACTTCTCAAATCTATTTTCGAGAAGTATCTAGCACCTTTCAGTTGATCGAATAAGTCATCGATCCTAGGTAAAGGAAACCTATTCTTGATCGTAACTTTGTTCAACTCTCTATAATCAATGCATAGCCTCATTGATCCATCCTTCTTCTTGACGAACAATACTGGCGCTCCCTATTGTGAAACGCTCGGCTGAATATACTTATTGTCTAGCAATTCTTGCAGTTGAACCATCAGTTCTTTCATCTCGATCGGAGCCATTCTATACGGAGCTTTAAAAATCAGAGCAGTCCCCGGTGCTAAGTCGATCACGAACTCTATCTCTCTATCTGGCGGAAGTCCTGGCAAATCGCTCAAAAATACGTCCACAAATTCCCTAACCACTGATATCTCTTCTATCTTCGGACTCTCCTTACGAGTATCCACTATGTAGGCTAAATATCATACACAGCCTTGCTTCAGAAACTTCTTAGCCTGCATAATCGTCAAACAACTCGGTTGTCTAGGCGATTTGCTACCATAAAATACTACTTTCGACGGAGTCGTAAGGTTCACAGACTTCTTCTGGAAATTGATTACCGCCCTATGGTTAAACAACCAATCCATACCTAATATAACATTGAATTCCCTAAGTCTTATCAGAATCAAATCTACCCTCAATTCATGACCCTTAATATCTAATCTACAGTTCTTGTAAACAAACCTAACAGGAATAACCTCCCTATTCGCAATCTCTATGTTCAAGGGGTAAACTAATTCCTCTTTAGGTAAGTCTAAAGTCTTAGCAAAGTCACCAGATATGAACGAACAAGTAGCACCCTTAAGAATTTACATATGCATTTATACTATTGACCGGAATAATACCTGACACTACATCTTTTGACTGCACAGCATCCTGCACCGTCATGTTGAACGTTCTGGCAGTGGATTGGATCGCCTGTAGTGGTCCAGCGATAGCCAAAGTGTTGTCGCTGCCATTTCCTCTCCCTCCTACTGACCCTCCAGCTGGCTTCTTAGGGCAACTTCGGGCCATGTGATCCTTAGATCCACATGTATAACAAGCTCCCTTCTTCGGGTTAGGGCAATTCGGTGCAATGTAGCCTTCCTGACCACAATTGAAGCATACTCGTTTCCCCCTCAGGCACACTCCAGTATGATTCTTACCGCATGTAGCACATGCTTCAATCCTTTTCTTCTGCTGGCTTCCCTGTTGACTCCCAGCAGATGTGTTGTCGTTCCACTTCCTTTTCTGGTTGATAGCACTGCTACCACCAGCCTTGTTGTTTGTCTCATTCTTCTTCTTCAAGTCCTGATTATATTTGGTAACCGCATCGCTTCCACCTTCAGCGAGGATGGCCTTTTCCAATACTGCTACAAATGAATTCAGCTGGAATATAGAGACCTTGCTGCAGAGCCAGGGCTTCAATCCATGCTTAAACCTTCTCTCCTTTCTCTCGTCAGTACTGACCTGGTACATAGCAAACCTGGCCAGCTCGTTGAACTTCGCGGCATCGACATAGCTTCTTGCTTTAGCTCTAAAAATTGAACTTCCATCTGGTTGTACTAGCTTATAGGGAAATACCTTTCAAAGAAAATTTCCTTAAAATGTTCCCACGCTATCACTCCTTCTCCTTCCCTAGTCTTATTGGCCTGCCACCAGAAGCTAGCTTCTGACTTCAACATGAACGTCGCAAAAGCTGTCTTCTGGTCTTCGCTAACTCTAGCAACATCGAAGACCTTTTCCATCTCCATCACCCACGTTTGGGCCTCTATCGGATTCACCGATCCCTAAAACTCCGGCAGTCCTACTGCCTTGAACTCTTTAAATGTTGTGTTCTAAACTTGCTGCTGATTCGCAAGCGCTCTCGTTAGTAAATTCACCAATTGCTGGACCGAATTGGGATTCGTCCCATCATTGTTGTTGTTATTAGTCGAACCTTCAGGGTTTTGACTGTTTAAGTCTTCTTCTTGGAGGCGTCTTTCTGTTAAGATATACTCTTATTAGATCCTTTACTTATTTCTTAAATATTCAAGTTCAATTTAAACATTTAAATTAACTCAATTCACACTTGAACAAAAAGCATGTCAATAAACTTCTTTATTTTATTCATTCTTAGTTTTAAAAACATAGAACACATAGCATCTCTACTATTTACATCATCTTTCCTGAACTAAAACAAGTTGCAGGATTACATTATTATCTTATCCCATTATTATCTCAAATTCTGGGATTTAAATTTATTTATATGAAAAAAAAAACACATAATTAATGACTCTACTATCTAGGCATGTTAAAACGTCGCATAGCCTCTCTACGTTCTTCTTCCATCGCCCGGAACACTGTTTTGCGATCCACCATGTACCACGGTAAATCTTTGAACTGAGCTGGGTAATTGAAGACACGATCCTGGGCCCTATTTATAGCCGTGTAGAAAGCATAGTCTGTCTCCCTCAGCTTGGCCTTCTTCACTTGAACCTCGTCTTTAGCTCAATCTGCACATTGAGTAGCCTTCAAGCTCGTTTCCTCCGCTCTGGCACACTTTGCTGACTCCTCTTGGATGTCGTTCTTCAGCTTCGCTAGCTCGGCCAGTGCATCATCTTTATCACTCTTTGCATGGACTAGATTCCACTTCGTGTTTCCAAGCTCATCGTCCAGTTCTTGAATTGTCTTGTCTCTCTGCTGTATGGTAGTCCAACTCTCGTCCACCAGTTCTTCGAGATCTCTGACTCGACCATGAAGCTCCACGTTGCAGTCGTAGATCTCCTCGTACATCTCAGCGCTAGTCGAGTGAGGTAGAAATTCCTCTTCAGGATCCTCCTCCTCTTCCTCTGACTCATCCTCATCATCTCGGTCAGATACTGGCTCATTCTCTTGACCAGCTACGGTGATCAATGGAAATGGCTCTCTCTGAACCAACTGCTCCCAGATAACATGGATGTCTCAGGGCTCCTCGTCCCTAGGCATCTGGGGTAACTCCTCCCTATCCTGACTGGACTATCCAACGTTCGTCATCTTGATAATAAAATTTTAAAGTTTAATTATTACGTGTCATCGATCGATACTCTTCGAATACTTAAACGTAAACACATAACATATAAGGTAGTTTATTATCTTTAACTATTATCACTCTCTTTTCGATCTCCTACAAGGCTACTACCTAAGGTTTCCACCACCTAAGGTACATAACCTAAAGCTTTGATACCAATTTGTGACACCCGGTACTTCATTTTCAATGGATTTGGTGCTCACTATCTAAATAAAATACAACTACTGTCCAATAATAAGGAATGCAAAATAAATTACAACCTTTGTAAATAATTAAAATATTCCTTATAAAAAGGATTACAACTTTGTTCAAAAATATACCAGGGTTAACTAACCTTAACATAAATAATAAGTGCGGAAATAAACATCTCATAAAAAGTCTTATTATAATCATAATATAATCATACAAACAAGTCTTTACTAGTTCATCTTGCTCTTGCCTTTACTCATTGACGGTGCGCCAACGCTTTCGACGTTAGCTGCAATGCTTATTTAATTGCAAGAGTGAGCAAACAAAAGCTCACTTGAAATAACACAATAATAGTGATGACATATATTGAATAACTTCAAATGATTTGAATAACTTTTCTTTCATCAATAATAAAAAATTGAATAATAATTATTTCATTAACATTTGGAATTCGAATATAGGAATCATCTGAGGGTTATAAGACCTTGAACTATGTCCTAGGTTATAAATATTTTTATTTAAAACTTTTAACAGTCGTTTAGACTATATGGACTCTTAACTCGTACTTAGGGGGATCATGTCTTCGTACCATGTATTGTGCACAAACATCTTAACGCTTTTGCATGGCAATCCCCTAATAAATAGGGTTGTTCATCTCAGCATTTGATACAAGTCTGCACCAAAGAAAGTTTGGTTTGGATAAGCTTCAAGGGAAATTTAGAGTTCAACTATCATCAACTAAGGAGTAGTTGAATCGACTTACAATAATCAAGAATAATTCAATCAATCAAGAATTATGAAATAGTTTATGCTTTAGAATTTAAACTTTAAAGCATCTAAAAGATAAGATAGACCTTGCTTGAACAATTAAGTCAAGGTCACATTAATTCAATCATGAACTTTAAATAATTACTTGTCTATTGCAAAAATAAAAGGACAGGCTCAAATACAATTAAGATTTGAATTTAGAACACTTGTATATAAATAACAAGTTAGGGATAAGAAAACTTGCTCAAGTAAAGTTTGAGGTTAGAAAACTTGCCTCAAGCGCAAGCTACAATTACTATCACGTTCCACAATTTAACCTACACATATATAATTAACAATAATAATATAAATTAATTATCATATAACTAATTCACATAATTAGTTAACCCATCTATGTTAACTCATTCCTCTTTAATTATTAGGTTTAATAATTAATTATCACCTCACATAATCACATCACATGATCACATAATTAATCAAACTCAAATTATGCACTCATATTAATTAAATTATAATTAAATAAATTATAATTTAAATTAAATATTTACTTTAATTATAATTAATCAAATTATAATTACATATTATATTTTAATAATATCATTCATTACTGTCAATTTAGCATTTTAATTTTATTAACATGCTTTATATTTTATTACTTCATTAATCTCACAAAGTTGTACATTTAAAAATAACTTTCTACACAATCTACAGGGCCAGCGCGGCCGCGCTCCAATAAGCTTTGGGAGCGGCGCGGGAGCGCTCCATTAAAGCCTTAAAGCGGCGCGGCTGCACCACTGCGCAGACTGTTCTAATAGTTCGCGAACTTTGTAGAGAAAAAACCAATTTGGCTTATTTCTCCACACCATATTCCGAATTCAGCACACATAAATCACATAAGCTTTTATAAAAATATCAGTTTATGTTTCTAATCATGTTCTAACACATAAAGACATCAAAATACATAATTTAAAACACTAAATTTTGTTAATTCTGAAGAAAAACCATTTTTCAGTGTTCTTGATAAAATTAAACACTGTGAATTTGTTTCTAAATCAAAATACACAATTCAAAGCATATTGAATTCGTTTTTTAACATATTAACATAATTTATAATCAATTTATACAAAAACTTACAATCAAACATGAATTTTGATTTTAAAAGAGTTATTTATCAACACCAATTCACTGTAACTTTTGATGAACATGATTTCTTCATGTTCATCATATTTACATGAATTAAACTATATAATTATGCATACAAATCAATTATAAATAATTTATGAACACAATACATATATATATATATATATATAATTCACGTTTATGTAATTTTCATAAAAGCTCAATTAACAAAGAACAAAACTATGAAAAACAAGGAAGAACATATTGGAATTAGATTATACCCTTTTTGTTGATTGGTTGGAAGAAGAAAATGATGGTGATTATCTCTAAGCTTTCTCCTTCCTTTCTCTTTCTTCTTCTTCTCTCTTTTTTTCTCTAACTCTCTATATATTTGTCTTCTTTGTTTTCTCTTTGTTCTAACTCTCTAACTAACGTAATACATAATATGTATAACTGACTTATACATATAATGACATATAATTATAAAATATAAACTGATAAACCTTAATACACTACATTAATAATATATCAGTTGTAATTTTTGAAAAATCAAAAGCCCTAAGGCTTTGTTTGGCAAAACCCCATTATTTTTAAAAACTATCTTTTTAATAGTTAAGGCCATGTTTGGTAAAAACTCTTTAAAATATGTGTAAGGGCCTTGTTTGGTAAAATTCATTTAAAACAGTTTTAAAGGCCTTGTTTGGTAAAATTAATTTAAAAACTCTTTTAATTTACTTAATAAATTCTTTAACACATACTTTCAATGTTACAATTTAATTAATTAAATTATAACATTCTAATTTAATTAAATTAAGCTAACATCAATTAATCAAATAAAATTTGTCACATAACAATTATTATTACTCGCTAATCATATTCGCATGTAACAATTATCACATAATATTCATTTAATTTAATTATCTCAATTAAATTAGAATTATACCATAAAATTGCTTACTCAACAATTAAACATTTAATTAATATATTGCACTTAATTAATTTATTCCACAGCAATCACATGAATTATTTATTTAAGCCAATAAATAAATTAATTAAAAATATTTATTTAATTCAATAAATATTAAAATTCATATATAAAATTCTCATTCGTTACAAAAGCGTTAAGATATTTGTGCACAATACATGGTACGAAGGGCTGATCTCCCTAACACTACAAGAAAAAAGTTTATTAGCGGCAGCCCATCTGCTACTGTTATCGGTCGCAGATGGGTATCGACGATCGAATACGGTCGTAAATAGAGTTTGCATATATTCTGGACGCTGACTGCGCGTTGGCGACCACTTTTAGCTACCGGAGAGTCAGCGATCGACATATCGTGACTGATGTCGTCGCTAAGCTGAGTCACGTCTCATTGTTAACGTGGCCCACGTGTCAGCGACCACCATTAGCGACCACCACGATCGTTGATATACCCAAGTCACGCGCGGTCGCTGATACGTAATAGCGACCGGATGCGGTCGCTGATTAATAAAATTAAAAAAATTGCATGTTTTGTGGATTTCCCAAAAAATTTATACCTTTTTGTACATGTTTTATATCTCAACACACAGCAGTATATATAAATCACCAAAACTATATAAATTAATCAATCCATATCCATAAACCAACACAATAAACAAATCGCTCGAGGGACTAAAATTTATATAAAAAATATATATTGAATCTAAAACTATAATTAACTCCATTGCCTTTGACATCAAACAACTCAACAAGCAAACGATTAGTTGTAGTGAAAGGAAATATTATAATCGAAAGATTATCTGTTTTCTTTCTAGATATATATAGCATCGGTAACACCCCCTTTCCGAAATAGAAAGAGAAGTTACCCAAAACACAACAAAACTGATAAAATTCTAATAAGACTCTAAGCCACAAAAGAATAATCCAATATCTCATAAATAACACAAGTCAAAACATAATAAATGCCACAATGGCCCAAACCACAATCTAAGATAATTATTACAACCCGAAATATATCAATCTATCAAACCTAAACAAAATATCTAAATCAGTGGATAGAATGGAGCTCTCATCACATTTGCCCTTGATCCCCCTGATTACCTGCCGGAAGAAAAACACAGCATGAGCCAAATGCCCAATACGGATATAGAATACAAAATAAAGAACTGAGATAACTAACTCAATTAATGAACTAAACTGTAACAAACAAAACTAATACAACAAAATAATAGGCTGAATCAAATGGCTGGGTGTTATTTCATACCGAGCTCAAAATAAAATAAAAATATACCTTGCCACACTGGCAAGTCAAATAATGCCACACAGGCAAGTCACCCACATTGGATCGCGAATCCAAATGCATGTAAAATCGGAAGGTGTGTTTGGCACAAACATCGCCACTACGCAGAATAGAATAGAACAGAAAACTAGGGTCGACTTATACGCCTCCCACAGCAAAACACCAAATGGCCAACTCCCACCGGAGCACAAAATAGAGACGTCGTGGACTGATCACACCGCCACAGAAGGTATCATGCCTCGGTGCCAAGAGGACATGCATATGGTACCCCCACAGGTGGTTATAGCTCAGGTATACCCTACTATATATTCTAACAAAGATACAATGTCACAACACATGCGACACAATATCAACACAAAGGGGTTGAAATATGTACATGTTAAACTGAAACGAATCATCAACTCAAAGTCTCCAAAATATATTAACATAAACTTTCTACAAGGATCGAAACAAATACTGAACATGATACACTAGATCAAGAGTACAACCACGAGTTCTAAGTATCAGTACCAAGACGAAACTATCACAAGAATTTGAGAACGAACGATCATGTAAACAATAAACAAAATCTAAATGAAAAGCAAAACGAACATAACAACATTAAAAGAATTAACGTTGAAGGAGTACGGAATCCGTACCTAGATTAAGTAATGTAATACCCGAAATGATATGCCAAATTGACTAGCTAAATTCCTTCCGTTCGAACTAATTAATTAAACAAAAATAATAATAATTATAAGTTTATAAATTATTTAACAATTATAATTTATAGTAACATAAGATTAATTCCCAATTGCATTAGATTCACAAAATTAAGCCGGAATAAATTTTAATTAATCTCGGATCAGTTATAAAATTTGTTATCATTCTCTATATTTTACAAATCCGTACCTTATTTGTACATATGAATATCATATCCATTTTTTAATAGTGCCAAACACATGATCATGATGGCAATTACGTTCAACATGAAGTAGTATATAAGTTTCTAACAAATAAAAGTAACCTGCATAACTTCATTAGTTAGAAATAGAATTTATATTATTTTAATCAATATATATTGCCCATTACATGATTCCTGAATCCATCAGTATTCATTAGTTAGAAATAGGAATCCAATTATTTTAATCGATTATATATATATATATATATATATATATATATATTACCCATTACCTGATGCTCAATATTAACTAAAAAGACATTACACTTACAAAAGTATTATGCATACTCTGAACTTTTCTTCGTGATATACATGATAGATCTAACCATTTAAAAAGGAATAGCAATCACTTACTAAATCGGTCTTGTCAAGTATTAAGGGTTTTAACGAATTTTCCCTCTTCGATTTTTCTGCCGCTCGCCTACTTCTCTTCTTTTCTCAGATTGTATAATGAAGGTAATGTTAGGTTTAGTTATTTATTATTTATGTTATTAATTATTCTAATTATAATAGAATTTATTATTATCCATATAAATTAAACCCAATTAATTTTAAAGGCCCAAATTAATGAAATTCCTTATTTGTTATACTCCACATAAATTAAATACAATTTGACCCAAACATAAGAAAAGCCCAATAAAAATATTTAAAACAAAATTTTAAAATGTCATTTATTTATTTATTTATTGGGTATTACAACATCTCAACTACTCTTACCAGTCATATTTATAGACCTCATGCAAAGAGAAACTCTTCCTAAAGAAAAGATACAATAGAAGAACCATAAGTAACTAAACATAAAGCTAAATTCATGGCAAAATTATCTTGGCATCATCATCGATATCCTGTTGTTGTTTTAACGTTCGCCACTACATAAGCTAATGCACGCGCCAAGTGTAAGAAGTAGATTACGATTTTGATAGTCGGTCGTCGTCGATAAAGTTTGTTCTCAATACTCCTTGATAAATGTAAGCTAGTTGTGGCTCACCTCTCCATGAAATCGGGAAACATCCTCGATTTTATAGTCTTAGGCCTTTCAGCTGTTACTCCTGTTTTTGCAAAATCAACTGCCATAGGGTGAAGGGTTGTCAAATTTGACATTTTTTACTCATAGTCTTATCTGACTCAAGGTCTGCATGTACTAAATGTGCAGTAGAGATTGTACTCAAGGTATGAGAGACAAAGTTAGAGTTGCAAGAAATTCAATAATTTTCGATAAATATTTCACCATACTGTACTTCCTCTGGAATTCCCAGAACAAAGTGGTTAATTCATCGCCTGATATGGGTCCAATTCATATCAATTAAAGCTGATATGTGTAACGCCTGAGAAAATCGAGTGTTTATGTAAATGAATTCTTATTTGAATTATTGAATAAAATTTGCTTATTTGTTTATTAAACTGAGTAAGCTAATTGTAGGTCATTTTATGACCTAGAGAATGCAGAAATGAGTAGGATTCTAGCTACGTGCTAGGAATAATTGATATGAATTTATAAGATAAAAATAAAAGATTTTCGAGATTAAAATATTTTAAAAAAGACGAAATAGGTACTATTCAACCCTAATGATCAGGGTTTGACCCTAAGGATTAGGGTTTGAGACCCTAGGTCATTTTGAGAGTTTGGAATGTCAGAAAAACATTCTGTCGAAAGATTTGACAGTAATATATCGTGAAAAGTCAAGTTAGCTAAGAAAAGTTTTCTCGGGAGGAAAAGTACAGAAATCACTATTCATCCATTTCTGTTCGGAAATTTATTTTGAAATTTCGAGAAACGCGTAATGATAGGATTTCAAGACAAGGTGGATTATGCAATGATAATTCATTTATGGCTGACGAAGTTTTCGCGTAGGGACTTAGAGCCTAAGCATTAATGAAAGTGAAAATCAAAGAATCATGGTTTGCGTATAATAATATATGATTATTATACGCAAATAATATGCGTATAATACGAGGTATTATGCGAGAATAATATGGAGAGTGTACGAGAATTATACGACGTATAATACGAATTTTATATGGAGTAAATACGTTGAAATGAATTGAATTGGAATTGATTTTGATTAACAATTAATTAGATGACCCGTGGGTCGAACCATTGGGTAAACGGGTGGGTTTAGCCCATGGTTCAACCCACTATCCATGTTGACACATGGGGGGACATGGGAGAGCACAAGGGGAGACATGGTTGGCCATGTGCTAGCACATGGGCTTTAACTTGGTGGGAAAGAAAGTGGAGGAGGTGGGAATAGTAGAGGAGGTTGGGCCTAAATTACCATCCTACCCTAAGCTAGCCAACTCCTATAAATAGAGAGCCTTGCTCTTATTTGTTGGTTATTTAAAACTCCTCCAACACATAGAGAGAGAAAGAGAGAAGACGCTAGCCTTGCCTTGCTAAGAGTTCCATCATCCAAGAAGAAGAAAGACTTTGAGTTTTAATACTTAATCAAACAAAGAACAAAAAAGGTATAACCCAAGAAATATATAAACATCTTTTTATTTTCTACTAAATTTTGATAAAGAAGTGATTAAAGGAGATATGATTATGAGGAAGTTATAAGGATGTTATGATGGTGAATTATGAACCATAATAAGCCATGCATGTTAAGATATTAAGAACTCATTAAGAACAAATAAAGAACTTAATGAATCCATAAGAAATGGACTAAAAAGAATGTTAAACCATCAAAACTTAAATGTTTTAAATGATTAGAATTAGTAATAATCAACCATTGGATTGATTCCAATTGATTTGAACTAGTAATAATGAAGAACGATGATTCAGCGAAAGTTACGCGATTAGATGATAATCGTCGAAAATGTAAATTTCTCGGATTAGAAGTTAAAAGTCGCTGTGTGAGACAAAAATGATGGTTTTCGATTGCAACACGTGTAATTAGGTAAATAAGACTTGCGAGAACAAGAACAAACCAATTCCGACTTAAAACGAAGAATTGAGCGTCGAACGTTCACGAACGTTTAACAAAAATGTAAAAATAGACAAATCGGCGAATTTCTCGCTGACAGATTCAGAAACAAATTCTAACTTGATAGGATGATAGAGCATATCATTTGTGAACTATAGGGTTTGGAACGAGCCAATTCCGAGTTATAACGATCACGGTACGAGCTCGGGAATTTCAGAATTTTCAAGACTTAGGAAATTTTTCTGCAGCATAGGTGCAGCGCGGGCTGCGCCTTAAACAGCGTTGGCCGCGCCGTTCCGGATCAGGTTCCCTACATAGGTAGCGCCGACCACGCCGTTTACAAGGGAACTGGAGCGCAAACCGCGCCTTTCAAGAAAAAAAAAATTGTTGACCAAATGAAATGTTAACTCAACTCTTTCCATAAGTAGTAAAGTGTTAGTAAGTAATGAATGAACATGAATGTAAACCTTTAAACAACATGTTTAACCAAGGGTTTATGATCAATAAACGTTAACTAAATGTAATTAAACTTAAGATTGGAAATCATAAACCAAGATTAAGTTAAGGAACAAGTGAAGTCTCATTATCATCATGATTAGTGATGATCAATGAGAGTTCGGTATATACCATAGGAGTGTTAATAAGTCGTAATAACATTAAATAACTTGAACGAATGTTATTAGTTTAACAATTCGATTTAGTTATATAAGAAGAAGGAGTTGGGCAAACACATTGTATATCAAATATGTTTTCTCATTGGTATGCTCTATGTTATGCTTTGTAGACGTTGTAAAGACCAAGTAGACTACGTATAAAGATTAAGAGACGCAAAGGCAAGTTTTCTAACTCTTGCATTAACATTGTGTTATGCAAGTTTCCTAACTTTGTTCATACCTTACTATGAATGCAAGTTTTCTAAAACTCTTATCTATACGTTATGGTTGGATAAGAGGTCATTATGTGTAATTGCTTATGCATGAAATGTTATTGAATAGTCGATGCCATTTGATTCGGCTAGACTGAGACTTAGCATATTTTGGTGGGTTTGTCCACAAATCTTTCCAAAATACATACAATGTTGTGATCCTATGCCTACTGACTGGTACGGATTCTCAGGTAAACCATAGCATGAAATAAAACAAAGGTTTTAAACGTCGTTAATTCGACAGGCACGTGAGGTTGCCGCCAATTAAACGTAAACACGTTTAATGTATGAGTGTTGATCAACATAGATTACTACAGGCTGATCACTTGGATGTGCTCGTAAGCTATATCGAACTTACGGTCTTCGTGCCAGATTGTTCTTTCATGAATGAGAACTAAATAATGGTTCGTGGTCGTTGACCAAAATGGATTCCGAAGAGGCTATAAAGTCCTTGGGAATGGTTTTAAAAGAATCAAAATGATAATTTGATTATTCTTAAGTACTTCATAACTATTATACAGTTATTAAAGACCAAGATATATGATTCTTGATTTTGTGGTTTCAGGATATACGGCTTAACTTGCTGAGCTGTTTATGCTCATTCTTGCTTAAAATTAAATGATTTCAGCTAAGAACGAACGGACTGAAGGATCCGATAAAGACAAAGGCAAGTCCAAGCTGGACAAGTAGTGACCATTGTAATAGTATTAGTATTGTATTTACTGATATTATGACACATAACAATGTATTGGTTACGAATATTTGGGAAGGGATTAATAAAATGTAATAATTAGTAAACTTATGCATTGTTATTGATGTCCTCAATTGAATGTATAAGTAGATTGTAGCACCGTGTAGCACCATATCTTGGGTTTGAAGGTACCCAGATTTGGGGGCGTCACAGGTTGGTATCAAAGCCGTAGGTTATAAAACCTAAGGGGTAAAAACCTTAGGCTATAACCTGGAGAATTGAAGTAAAAGTTAGAAGTTAACAAACTCGGGTAATGTTTTGAAAGAAGAAAGTAACCTTAAACATATTAAATGTGATCTAAACTGTTCATATTTCATTGTATACTAATCCAGTTATTTATGTTTTATGTAGATAACAGGAATAATGAGCATGTATAATGAAATACACGAGGTTAGCGAGGATTCAGTCAACTTCATAGAAGTAGTACCTATGCCGGTAGCAGAGATACCTGTGGTAATCTTAGAGGGAACTGATATAGAAGAAGAGGACCCGTCCGAATATTTGGATAACTTTAACTTCGCGTCATTGTTTGATGGTATGTCAGAGGAGGAAGTGGAGACAATGTCGATTAATACGGTATTGCCTAATGAGGAGGAAGCGGAGGAGTTTGCACAAGGGGAGTCCATGAAAATGCTATTTATGTCAATAATGGACAGAAATGTCCAACTAAGTAAGGAGGTTCGTTACCTCAAGAAGGTGGTGGATGATGTGATAGATGATAGAGAGGATATGGAGATCTTCTGGGAGGCCAAGCACGATGAGAAAGTGCTAGCTAAAGATAAAGTCAGGGACTTGAAGCTAGAAGTCCAGGAACTAAAGGCGGAGCTTCTGAACAAGAAGAAGAAGATAGGTCGAATGTGCTATATTCATAGGTGTTCGCACGAGGATTACCAGCAGTAGATAGCTGAGTATCCTGTGGAGGAGGGACAGACTCGGCATACTATTAGCCGGGACATTGTGGCCAGTATAGCCGATGCAGATTACATGAATGTCGTGTTGTAGATGTAATTCCATAGTATATATAGAAGAGATAGCAATGTAAATAGCTATGTAAATGTTTGTATAGCTAGTAATGACGTAAAACCCTCTTTTGTATAGACAAGGGTAGTCTTTTGTAAATCCCAACTTTTGGAAAGTAATTGCGGGATAGTATTGTAAATGGCTGAAGCCATGTAATGTACAGTGTAGTGTTATACTACAAAGAAGCTTTTTAATATAAAAGTTTATTTAAAATGCTTGACAATGTGATTGAGTTATTATTTGATTGTTAATAATAACCGAATGAAGAAATAAAGAATAATGAAATGTTTTCATATTAACAGAAAATGCCGCCAAAAAGACGTACAAGAAATCATGAAGAAGAACCTCGTAATGAGGAGGAGCAAAGGAATAATAACCCGATGCAAGAATTTGTGAATCTACTGGATACGGCTCTCAATCGAACGAGAGATACCATACGCACTAACCCTGGTGTAGGTCGGGGGACTACCTTTAAGGAATCTAAGTTAATTGGTCCGCCTGAGTTCTATGGAACTACGGACCCTATAGCAGCCCAAGTTTGGGTAAAGGAAATAGAGAAGGCATTTGTTATTGCAAATGTCGGTGAAGCGTAGAAGACTTCTTTTGCGACTTACATGATGAAGGGGGAGGCCAACTATTGGTGGGAAGCCAACCAAGGTAGGGCCGGAACAGAATTGGTTACGTGGGAACGGTTCAAGGAGTTATTCTTCGAGAACTACTTCCCTACGAGCATGCAGTGGAGAATGGACATTTAGTTCCTAGAACTGAAGCAGGGGGACATGACGGTACCCCAATACACAGCCAGGTTCAATGAACTAGAAAGATTTGCTCCACACCAAGTGGACACAGAGTTGCGAAAGGCACGATGGTTCGAGCAAGGATTGAAACCCTGGCTCTACAACCGAATATCAGTTTTCCAAAGTGTTACCTTTGGAGCGGTGTTAGAGAAGGCAGTTATCGCCGAGGGTGGTAGTGAGGCGTTGACCTTATACCACAAGGAGAAGAAGAATAAGGCTAAGACTGATGTATCAGTCAAGATTGAGGGAGCCAGCAGAAGTGGCCAGAAGAGGAAGGGTTTCAGCTCCGGGAATACCGGAGTAAAACAAGAATTTCCAAAGAAGAAGATGGAGGCATGCAAAACTTGCGGTAAGACTCATCTGGGAGTCTACCTCAAGGGTAAGGCGGTTTATTATAACTGTGGACAGGAGGGGCATATTTTTCCTAACTATCCCAGTCCGAAGAAGAGCCGCGGTTGTTTTGTGTGTGGATCTATGGACCATATGGCACGAAACTGTCTGAAGAAAGGTTCGAATGGTAGGAAAGGAGTTAGCGGTAATAAGCTGGCAATTGGCGGCGCGGTACCACAGGGTAGACTGACTGCCCGTACTTTTAATATGACGATCCAAGATGCGGTAGCATCGAGCATTATCGTAGCAGGTATCATTTCGGTCAACGATATTAATGCATATGTATTGTTTGATTCGGATGCAATGTGCTCGTTTATAGCATGTGAGTTTGCTAAATGATTAGGATTACTCCCCAAAAAACTTGTAATACCATTAAACATTAAGGTAGCTAAAGATGAAGTAATTCTTGTGGATTCGATCCATAGGAGTTATTGTGTGGATATTAGAGGTAACAAATTATCGGTAGATCTTATACCTATAAGATTAGGAGAATTCGATGTAATTCTCGGTATGGACTGGTTAGTTAACCACGGGGCAATGATAGAATGCCAAAATAAGAGTGTGAACTTTCGAATTTCTAAGAAACCCAAGGTAGTGTTCTACAGTAGTAAATCACCAGGACGCTCTTGTTGTCTAACCATGGTGCAAGCCAGAAAATTGTTAAAGAAAGGATGCGAAGGTTACCTATGCCATGTTGTTGATACCCAAAGATTGGGAGCAACGTTGGAACAGATACCTATTGTCAATGAGTATGCGGATGTATTTTCGAGTGACTTGCCAGGTCTTCCACCCGATAGGGAGACCGAATTTGTTATAGACCTTGCACCAAGGATGGCACCAGTTTCGAAGGCACCATATCGTATGGCGCCAATAGAATTGAAGGAGTTGATGATTCAGTTACAAGAACTGTTGGACAAGAAGTACATTCAACCGAGTGTTTCTTCATGGGGAGCACATATATTGTTTGTAAAGAAGAAGGATGGATCGTTGAGGCTTTGTATTGACTGCCGAAAGTTGAACAAATTAACGATGAAGAATAAATACCCATTACCCAGGATCGATGATCTCTTTGACCAGTTGAGAGGGGCAAAATATTTTTTAAAGATAGATTTACGTACAGGGTATCACCAGTTGAAGGTTAGGGCGGAGGATGTACCTAAGACAGCATTTAGGACTCGTTACGGTCATTACGAGTACTTAATAATGTCATTTGGGTTGACGAATGCGCCAGCCACATTCATGGATATGATGAATCGAGTGTTCAAATAATATTTGGACAAGTTCGTCGTAGTATTCATTGATGATATCCTAGTCTATTCCAAGACGACGGAGGATCACGCTGAACATTTAAGATTAGTATTGGAGGCACTAAGAAAAGAGAAGTTGTATGCGAAATTCACGAAGTGTGAATTTTTGTTAGAGAGGGTGCAGTTTTTAGGGCACGTCATTAACAAGGAAGGAGTGTCAGTTTATCCAACGAAGGTGGAAGCCGTGATTAACTGGGAGCAACCGAAAACGCTGACTGAGGTGCGGAGTTTCCTAGGTTTAGTGGGTTACTATCGGAGGTTCATTCAGGACTTCTCAAAGATAGCTACTCCATTAACCAACTTAACTAGAAAGACGGTGAAGTATGTATGGACAGAGAAGTGTGAAGACATCTTTCAATAGCTGAAGAAGAGGTTGAGTCAAGCCCCTATATTATCTTTACCGGATAAGACGGGGAATTTTGTAGTGTATAGCGATGCTTCGCATAAAGGACTAGGGTGCATGCTCATGCAGCATGGCAAGGTTATTGCATATACATCTAGGCAGTTGAAGGAGTATGAGGGGAATTATCCTACTCATGACCTTGAACTTGCCGCAGTGGTTTTTGCCTTAAAGATTTGGAGGCATTACCTATATGCGGAGAAGTGTGAGATCTATACATACCATAAAAGTCTACAGTATATCTTCACTCAGAAGGAGTTGAATATGAGGCAAAGGAGATGGCTAGAGTTGGTAAAGGATTACGATTATGAAATCCTATATCACCTAGGGAAGGCGAATATAGTGGTCGACGCCTTAAGTAGAAAGGGTCGGGAGAAGCTGTCAATGTTAACCACTCAAGACGAGTTGGTAACAGAGATGGCAAGAATGGAATTAGAGGTGCGATGTCCAATTGAAGAAGGGGAGAAGCTGTTTGCGATAGAAGTTCAACCCACAATAGTGGAGAAGGTTAATGAAGTGCAACTCAGAACTGAGGAGTGCAAGCAGATAAGGAAGAAGATTGCAGATGGTACTGAGGAAGCATACGGTCTTAATAACGAAGGGTTATTGAGATTTGAAGGAAGAATTTGGGTTCCGTGTGAGCCAGAGTTAAAAGAGGAGATAATGGACGAAGCACATCATTCGAGGTACTCGATTCATCCTGGTAGTACCAAGATGTATCAAGACCTTCGAACAAGTTTTTGGTGGTCAAACATGAAGAGAGAGATAGCAGAGTATGTCAGTAGGTGCTTAACTTGTCAAAAAGTTAAGGTCGAACATCAACGACTCAGTGGTTTGTTGCAATCATTAGAGATTCCATAGTGGAAATGGGAGCATATCACGATGGACTTTGTGGTAGGACTTCCAACTACGCAGAAAGGATACGACGCTATTTGGGTAATAGTGGATCGATTAACAAAGTCGGCTCATTTCTTACCGATAAGAGTCGAATACAATTTAGATCAGTTAGCTAAGCTCTATGTCAAAGAGATTGTCTCAAGACATGGAGTGCCAGTTTCTATTGTGTCCGATCGCGATCCGCGGTTCACTTTAAATTTCTAAAAAAGTTTGCAAGAGCAGATGGGAACACAACTGAGGTTGAGTACGGCGTACCATCCACATACAGATGGATAAAGTGAAAGAACAATTCAAACTCTAGAAGACATGGTAAGGTCTTGCGTTATGGATTTAAAAGGAAGTTGGGACGATCATCTACTATTAGTAGAGTTCGCCTACAACAACAGTTATCATGCTAGTATAGGCATGCCACCTTACGAAGCGTTATATGGACGGAAGTGTCGAACGCCACTTTGGTAGGATGAAGTGGGAGACCGTCGAATCTTAGGACCTGAGATGGTACAACAAACGGCGAAAGTAGTTAAGTTGATACGAACACGGCTAGTAGTAGCTCAGGAAAGACGGAAGAAGTATGCCGATCCACATCGGAAGAACAGAGAGTTTGAAGTCGGTTCGTATGCATTCCTGAAGGTGTCATCTTGGAAGGGGAAGATACGCTTTGGAAAAAAGGGGAAATTAAACCCTAGGTTCATAGGACCGTTTGAAATCTTGAGGAGGATAGGAGAGGTAGCATATGCAATAGAATTACCTCCAGAGTTCGGGCATATCCATAACGTGTTTCACGTTTTGGTATTGCGTCCCTATAAGCCGGATTACAAGCATGTAATCAAGTATGAACCAATTCAAGTCTAGAAAGACTTAACCTATGAGGAGATTCCTATTCAAGTCATTGATAGGAAAGAAAAAATGTTGAGAAGCAAAATTATACCTTCGGTGAAGGTGATATGGAGGAACCACAATGCCGAAGAAGCAACGTGGGAACTCGAGGACAAGATGAGGAAGGCTTATTCTCATTTGTTTGATTAACTTGTATTGTAATTCTGGGGATAGAATTCTTATAAGAAGGGGAGAATGTAACGTCCGAGAAAATCGAGCGTTTATGTAAATGAATTCTTATTTGAATTATTGAATAAAATGTGCTTATTTGTTTATTAAACTGAGTAAGCTAATTGTAGGTCATTTTATGACCTAGAGAATGCAAAAATGAGTAGGATTCTAGCTACGTGCTAGGAATAATTGATATGAATTTATAAGACAAAAATAAATGATTTTCGAGAATAAAAATATTTTGGGAAAAGACAAAGTAGGTATTATTCAACCCTAAAGGTCAGGGTTTGACCCTAAGGGTTAGGGTTTGAGACCTTAGGCCATTTTGAGAGTTCAGAATGTCAGAATGACATTCTGCCGAAAGATTTGACGGTAATATATCGTGAAAAGTCAAGTCTGTCGAGAAACGTTTTCTCGGGAGGAAAAGTACGGAAATCACTATTTATCCGTTTCTGCTCGGGAATTTATTTTGAAATTTCGAGAAACGCTTAATGATAGGATTTCAAGGCAAGGTGGATTATGTAATAATAATTCGTTTATGGCTCATGAAGTTTTCGCGTAGGGACTTAGAGCCTAAGTGTTAATGAAAGTGAAAATCAAAGAATCATGGTTTGCGTATAATAATATATGATTATTATACGAAAATAATACGCGTATATTACGAGGTATTATGCCAGAATAATATGGAGAGTGTACGAGAATTATACGACATATAATACGAATTTTATATGGAGTAAATACATTGAAATGAAATGAATTGGAATTGATTTTGATTAAAAATTAATTAGATGACCCGTGGGTCGAACCATTGGGTAAACGGGTGGGTTTAGTCTATGGTTCAACCCACTACCTATGTTGACACATGGGGGGACATGGGAGAGCACAAGAGGAGACATGGTTGGCCATGTGCTAGCACATGGGCTTTAACATGGTGGGAAAGAAAGTGGAGGAGGTGGGAATAGTAGAAGAAGATGGACCTAAATTACCATCCTACCCTAAGCTAGCCAACTCCTATAAATAGAGAGCCTTGCTCTTCATTTGTTGGTTGTTTGAAATTCCTCCAACACATAGAGAAAGAAAGAGAGAAGAAGCTAGCCTTGCCTTGCTAAGAGTTCCATCATCCAAGAAGAAGAAAAACTTTGAGTTTTAATACTCAATCAAACCAAGAACAAGAAAGGTATAACCTAAAAAATATATAAACATCTTTTTCTTTTCGACTAAGTTTTAATAGAGAAGTGATTAAAGGAGATATGATTATGAGGAAGTTATAAGGATGTTATGATGGTGAATTATGAACAATAATAAGCCATGCATGTTAAAATATTAAGAACTCATTAAGAACAAATAAAGAACTTAATTAATCCATAAGAAATGGACTAATGAGAATGTTAAACTATCAAAACTTAAATGTTTTGAATGACTAGAATTAGTAATAATCAAGCATTGGATTGATTCCAATTGATTTGAACTAGTAATAATGAAGAACGATGATTCAGCGAAAGTTACGCGATTAGATGATAATCGTCGAAAACGTAAATTTCTCGGATTAGAAGTCAAAAGTCTCTGTGTGAGTTGAAAATGATGGTTTTTCAAATTTAACACGTGTAATTAGGTAAATAAGACTTGCGAGAACAAGAACGAACCAATTCTGACTTAAAACGAAAAATTGAGCGTCGAACGTTCACGAACGTTTAACGAAAACGTAAAAATGGACTAATCGGTGAATTTCTCGCCGGTGGATTCGGAAACGAATTCTGACTTGATAGGATGATAGAGCATATCATTTGTGAACTATGGGCTTTGGAATGAGCTAATTCTGAGTTATAACGATCACGATACGAGCTCGGGAATTTTAGAATTTTCAAGACTTAGGAAATTTTTCTGCAGCGCGGGCCACGCCTTAAACAGCGCTGGCCGCGCCATTTTGGATCAGGTTCCCTGCATAGGTAGGGCTGACCGCGCCGTTTACAAGGGAACTGGAGCGCGGATAGCTCCGCCCAAGAAAAAAAAATTGTTGACCAAATGAAATGTTTACTCAACTCTTTCCATAAATAGTAAAGTGTTAGTAAGTAATGAATGAACATGATTGTAAACCTTTAAACAACATGTTTAACCAAGGGTTTATGATCATTAAACATTAACTAAACGTAATTAAACTTAAGATTGGAAATCATAAACCAAGATTAAGTTAAGGAACAAGTGAAGTCTCATTATCATCATGATTAGTGATGATCAATGAGAGTTCGGTATATACCATAGGAGTGTTAATAAGTCGTAATAACATTAAATAACTTGAACGAATGTTATTAGTTTAACAATTCGATTTAGTTATATAAGAAGAAGGAGTTGGGTAAACACATTGTATATCAAATATGTTTTCTCATTGGTATACTTTGTGTTATGCTTTGTAGACGTTGTAAAGACCAAGTAGACTATGTATAAAGATTAAGAGACGCAAAGGCAAGTTTTCTAACTCTTGCATTAACATTGTGTTATGCAAGTTTCCTAACTTTGTTCATACCTTACTATGAATGCAAGTTTTCTAAAACTCTTATCTATACGTTATGGTTGGATAAAAGGTCATTATGTGTAATTGCTTATGCATGAAATGTTATTGAATAGTCGATGCCATTTGATTCGGCTAGACTGAGACTTAGCATATTTTGGTGGGTTTTTCCACAAATCTTTCCAAAATACATACAATGTTGTGATCCTATGCCAACTGACTGGTACGGATTCTCAGGTAAACCTGAGCATGAAATAAAACAAAGGTTTTAAACGTCGTTAATTCGACAGGCACGTGAGGTTGCCGCCAATTAAACGTAAACAAGTTTAATGTATGAGTGTTAATCAACATAGAGTACTACAGGCTGATCACCTAGATGTGCTCGTAAGCTATATCGAACTTACGATCTTCGTGCCGAGTTGTTCCTTTCATGAATGAGAACTGAATAATGGTTCGTGGTCGTTGACCAAAATGGATTCCGAAGAGGCTATAAAGTCCTTGGGAATGATTTTAAAAGAATCAAAATGATAATTTGATTATTCTTAAGTACTTCATAACTATTGTACAGTTATTGAAGACCAAGATATATGATTCTTGATTTTGTGGTTTCAAGATATACGGTTTAACTTGTTGAGCTGTTTATGCTCATTCTTGCTTAAAATTAAATAATTTCAGCTAAGAGTGAACGGACTGAAGGATCCGGTAAAGACAAAGGCAAGTCCAAGCTGGATAAGTAGTGACCATTGTAATAGTATTAGTATTTTATTTACTGATATTATGACACATAACAATGTATTGGTTAAGAATACTTGGGAAGGGATTAATAAAATGTAATAATTAGTAAACTTATACATTGTTATTGATGTCCTCAATTGAATGTATGAGTAGGTTGTAGCACTATGTAGCACCATGTCTTGGGTTTGAAGGTACCCGAATTTGGGGGAGTCACAATATGGGTCTAATAAGCACAGAAGTTATTTTTCATTCTATACTATGAATGAATCATCACCTGATATGGGCCCAATCCATGACATAGACATCTTCTCACCACTCCAAATTCCTTAGATGGGTAGTTCTCACAGAAAAATATGTTTTGACGTTCTGTTCAACAACTTAATGGCACTCCTTAGCGATGTTGTCATCTGTTATGATGGAACAGTGAGGAATGTCTGCAGTAATTCAATTAACTTATTATTCGAGTATAGGACACAAACAGGAACTACACGACCCATATTTTTTTGGCTGTCGAGGAACCTGTTGGAGTATTAGTTGCAACTGCTATGTCGAATCCTGCATACAAGGAAGTTCTTGACCATTCACCTAGTAATCATTACTTACTGGCGATGATGAAGGTACATATTTGTTTTACATTATATATAACTTGAAGTTTCCATCTAATTGTGACAAGTTATATTTCAGCAAGTGCACACTTTCATCTTTCTCCAATTTGTTGCATATATTTCGGAGATACTACTTTGTGGAGTCAGATTCAAGACTAATTAGGTTAATTGATCGCAGATTCATATTAAACTTTTATGATAGAGATTGTGAGAGAAAGTATTTTCCAAGAAAATGCTGATATTTGGTTACAAAACATTCGAAATAAGTCAGTCTTAAGGATGCTGCAGTTGAGTTATTAATAGAGTATGTTCTCTCTTTTATTTATTTTAATTAAATAATTATCATTCTATTTTTTTAATTAAATCGTAGTATTTTATTTATTTATTTTGTATTATATTATAAAATAATGCTACTATCACATAATTTTGGGTCACATAATGCTCACATACACACATATGCATACTATGTGTACGTGAGCTTTATGTGACCCAAATTATGTGATAGTAGCATTAATTGCTCTATTTATGTTATGTCATGAATTATGTTATGTTATGATATATTATGGTATATTATTTTATTTTATTTTATATTATCTTATATTATACAAAGTAATATAAAATAATTTTATTATATTATGCACTATTTGTGTAAAATTAAGTAAATTAATACTACTTAATTTATTTTAATTAGTATTGGAAAACTAAATAATATTAACTAAGTAAATACTACTTAGTTATAAATTTAGTAGTGAAAACTAAGTAAATGCTACTTAGTTGATTTTAGTAGGGGGAAATTAAGTAAACTATGGCAACTTATTTTTTTATTTTCTTTACTTTAGTTTGTATTATTTTCTGTTATTTTATTTTATTTATATGTTATTATATTTAATTTAATGTAGATTAATATTTATTTTATGTATTTTAGTAATTAATATTATACAATAATACACTAACATAAGCCTCAATATCATATTATGAACATGCATGCACTGAAATTGCACAAATTAAAGCCAAATTGAACTAAATATCACACACACACATATATATATATATATATATATATAAATCTAACCCAAATTCAAACTAAATAGCCAAATCAAACACATATAAACACATAATATGCAATATATAAAATTCCAAATTAAATCCAAATTGAAAATATATATAGATGAAAGAGAGAGATTGAATACCTAGGTGGGGTTGCCGGTGACGACGGGCGGCGTCGCCGGGCGGCGCCTCCTTCTTCTCCTTTTTCTCTCCTCCCTTTTTCTTCTATCTATTTGCGTCTGCAGACGACCAGCAGCTGATTCTATTTAAAAGAATCAGCGACCGCCTTTGGCTACCGCCTGCGGTCGCTAATTTTAATTGACTTGACGGTCAAACTGCTGAGGAAGTCAAACTGTTCTACGACCACTATCTGCGATCGATTGCGGTCGCAGACTTGAATTAAATTCCCTCGCCAACCCAGGCGCCAAAATTTAAGGCGGTAAATTCAATTTAGCGACCAGTTAGCTATCGCACGGTGGTCGCTAATACTAAATAGCGACTACTTTGGATAACCGTCGCTACTAGCGGTCGCTAAGTCTGATATTAGCGACCGAATACGACGGTCACAGATACTATTGGTCGCTGATGGGCCAGTTTCTTGTAGTGTAAGTACGAGTTAGAAGGTCCATATAGTCTAACGACTATTAAAGGTCTAAGTAGAAATACTTACAACCTAGGACATAGTTCAAGGTCTTGTGACCATCAGATGAATTCTAAATCTTGTATTCAATTCTTGACTATTGTTGATAGAGAATATTATTCAATTCAATTGAACTTCTTCAGTGATAGTATTATGTTATCCTTATTGATTGTTATTTCAAGTGAGCTTTTGTTTGCTCACTCGTGCATATATAACCATTGCAGCCAAAGTTGAGAAGGTTGATGAGCCGTCAACCAGTAAGGGCAAGGGCAAGATGAACAAGTGAAAACTTATTTAATTTGATTATGTGGTTTTGTATAAGACTTAATTTATTTATGTGATATTTTATTTCCGCACTTTATGACGATATTTAATGTTAGAAACCTGGGAACATTTTGACAATGATGTAATCCTTTTATAAGGAAGATTTTATTATTAAGGTTGTAATTTATTTTACATTCCTTATATATGGGAAGTTAGTTATGTTTTATTTAGATAGTGAACACCAAATCCTGTAGAAATGAAGTACCTGGATTTGGGGGTGTCACATGAGCTGATGAAAGATTACGACCATACCATCCAATACTATCCTGGAAAAGCGGATGTGGTAGCTAACACGTTGAGTAGAAGATCATATGCGGGAACGAGTGCAATGTTGTCAACACAGAGACCCATTTTGTATGACTTACAAAGGATGCAGATAGAGTTAAAAACTCTAAGGACCCACGTGAAGATGGAAAATATACGTATAGAACCAGCTTTAATTGATAAAGTTAAAGCTGCTCAAGTTACACACCCGGAGATGGTGAGTATGAAAAAGAAAGTACAAGAAGGTGTTATTCCAGAAGCAAGAATCGACGAAGAGGGAATACTTCGAGTCAACTCTAGACTTTGTGTTCCTAACGACTCTGATTTGAAGTATAAAATCATGACGGAAGCACACAACACACCATTTTCAATCCATCCTGGAAGTACCAAAATGTATCGTTATCTTCGACATACATTTTGGTGGAGCAACATGAAGAGAGAGACCGCAGAGTTTCTCTCGAGATGTTTAACGTGTCAAAGTGTCAAGGTAGAGCATCAAGTGCCAAAAGGTCCATTGTAACCATATGAAATTCTAGAATGAAAGTGGGAACACATCAACATGGATTTCGTTATGGGTTTTCCCAAGGTTTCTCAAGGCATAGATGCAATTTGGGTCATTGTCGATAGATTAACCAAGTCTGCTCATTTCTTGCCTATACGGGAAACTTATTCACTTGAACGTCTTGCTCGTATGTACATAAATGAGATTGTAAGACTGCATGGTATGCCAATATCCATAGTTTATGATCGAGACCCAAGATTCACTTCACGATTTTGGGTCAGCTTACAGAAACCTATGGGCACTGATTTACGATTCAGTTCTGCATATCATCCTCAAACAGACGGGCAATAGGAAAGGACTATTCAAACTCTTGAAGATCTATTGTGACTCTGTGTTCTAGACTTCAAAGGAAGTTGGGACAAGTATTTACCATTGGTGGAGTTATCCTACAAGAACAGTTATCAAGCAAGTATAGGCATGGCTCCATTCGAGGCGTTGTATGGACGAAAGTGTCGTTCTCTAGTATGCTAGGACGAGGTGGGTAAAGCAACATTGTTGGGACCAGAGTTAGTACGTATGACTACGGGAAAAGATATAAATGATCCGACAATATATACAAATAGCACAAGATTGACAAAAGAGTTATGTTGATCTTCATCGAAGGGACGTGGAATTTAATGTCGGAGACTATGTATTTTTACGTGTTGCTCTATGGAATGGAGTTACGAGATTCAGAAATAGAGGAAAGCTCAACCCACGATTTATTGGTCCATTTGAAATCCTTGACCGAGTATGAACTGTGGCCTATAGACTCGCCTTACCGCCAAGCATGTCTCGTGTTCATAACGTTTTTTACATATCCAGCTACGTAAATATGTGAAAGACCCAAACCACATTATTGAATTAGAACTAGATGAGATAGCCGAAGATTTAACGTATGAGGAGGTACCTGTCAAGATCTTGGATAAGAAAGAACATATTCTATGCTCAAAGGTTATACATCAAGTCAAAGTTTTATGGAAAAACCATAATATTGAGAAAATGACCTAGGAGTTAAAATCTAAAATGAAAGCAAGGTATCATCACCTCTTCAAAATACCAGGTACGTAGGTCAATTTCGAGGACGAAATTTCATAAGGAGGATAGGTTGTAAGACCCCAACTTTTTATGAATAAGATTTAATTTCCTCTATATATTATTTTAAATAGTAAGGTGTTGATTTGATAAATGTGATAGTTATGGGTAATATGTGCAAATTTTACAAAATAAGCAAGTTATCATAAAATATTCGTTTGGTCGGGGAATATTCTTTTGGTCGGAAAATATTCGTACGACGGCGCAATCATTGATGGGCCCCATAACAGAAAGCTGTCGGATGAAGAAAACGACATAAAATAGTTTTCTAAAAATTGACGGCAAAATTTTTTCCATTAACTGTTGAAAAACTCTGTGATAAAAGTACAGTAATACGCATTATTCCACAGTAGTACGTGGTATTGCACAGTATCTTTGATTATTGATTCTTACGTAAGAAGTCAGTCAGTGTTTCACTTCAATAATTGGTATAGTGATAATTGTATAGTACTTTATATTATTAAATCAATAATTGTCACAACACAGTAACTCATATTATTTAAATGATATTATTAGATAACATTATTGGCAATGTCTAGAAAGTTCTGTCAAGGAAAGGGGTTAGGTTATATAATTGCGCGCCAATAAGGATAACTCCTTATCAAAAAGACCCCCTCTTTTATTGGGAACGACCTGGTTGTCAATATTGTGATTCTGTAATATTAATTGTGAATAATAATTTATGAATAAAAATATGTTAATTAATGGTAAATATTATTTCAATTTTATAAATGGAGGAATTTAGCATAAGATATTTGTTGAAAGTTTGGCATATTTTTCTGTGGAATAATAAGTATCTCCTCCGATAAAATATTTATTCAAATATATTATTATAATATTATATTATAATAGTATAGTTTTTTTAATATGATATTATAATAATATAATAGTATATTAACTTTGTCAGATTGTTAGGTTTTTTCAAAACTTCACGTGCACTTCTCTTTTTCCTAATGGGAGGAATACTTCTCTTGTGTTTTCTAAATGAGTGGGCCCTCAATCAATAAGAAATGAAGGTTAGGCAAAGAGAGAAAAGAAAAAAGGACATTTAGGTGGAGAAAGAGAAAAGTTAGGCAAAGTTAGGCAGCTCATTTGATTTTTCCACCTAGGTTGCACTATAAAAGGGGGGGTTACCCCTTCATCCTAAGACACCAAAAATACAAGTGTTCCTACTGCAATATTGTGAGTATTTCTTTTGAGTATAAAGATACTTTGAGTGTAGTTTATAGTGCAAGATTTTCTCAGAATAATATCCGGTATACCAGTCAAATCTAGTTGTCTACTAAGGTAAATGATGTTATTTTATTTCAATATTCGTAAAGAATATTATTTTATTTCATTACTCGTAAGGGATATCATTTTCTTTCCTATTCCATATTATGTAAGTGATATTATTTTATTTTATATTCCTAAATTTAAACTTACTATGGTAAGTATTGCTTCTATAATTCCTGAAATGATTAGAAATTTCTTGAGTTTTGCGCTTCATCTAATATCATTTCATTGAAATATTGGTATGAACTTTCTTATCAAATTTTAATATTTTCATGTCGGGGTACTATTCATACGGGGTACTATTCATACAGTACTATTCATACAATATTATTCATACGGGGTACTATTCACAATAAAAATTGGCTTCTTTTGCGTCCAAATTATTTTTGATATATGAATATCATTCTGGAATTTTACTCCACAATTGATTATTATGTTGACAATTTGAAAATTCTTGAACTTGGATAAATTAAATTATAAATATCTAATATTTATCCTTGATCTCACTTGATTCGTTCTTTATATCATTTTTCATCATCCTCAGTCTTAAATTATGGTGAAAGTTATCTTTGGCCCGTAGTGTAAAGATGAATTATTGATTGATGAATATCTTTGGCCCGTAGTGCAAAGATGAACTGTAGATTGATAAATATCTTTGGCCCGTACTGCAAAGATGAACAGGTGTTTGGCATGATCATGACCACTGGTGATATAAATAAAAATCTTTGACCCGTAGTGCAAAGATAAATTATTGATTTGAAATATTTATTGATTGATGATACATGGATAAAATATTGATGATGGACTTTTAAATCATAGAAGATAGTAGACATCATGCTCTACTTGACTCTTCTAATGGATTGCTACTTTCGCTGCAGTTGTTTATCTAAAACTTGTTGTCCATTGTATTTTATCTGATTTATTTTTGTTAAAGGCTAAAGATAATTTATTCTTCATTATCTTAGTCATAATATTCTTTATTGGGCTAGTTGAGCTCACCCTTTTCTTTCATTGTTCTCTTCAGAAAATGAGAATATAGCTGGAACTAGTCGGGGAATGGAGTGATGGTCCGAGATAGTGCTATAGTAGTTCTCACTATTTTGTAATAGTGTGATAATAATTGTAATGAGGACTTAATTTGAGCGTTGATATTTTTGAATTATATACGACATAATATCTGTATTGAACCTCACAGTTTGTGTGGTTGTATTTTGCACGACAGTTTGATATAAAAAGATTTGTAATTAGATTCTGTACCAAGTATTTGGCGACTCAAAATGGGTTGTGTGGACCTATTTTGGGGGCGTCACATAACATTTTCAATAAACTCTGATATTTTATTCATTCAAAATTTTAAACATAGAAAAGATAGCATCACTGCTATTTATGTGACACCCCCAAATTCAGGTACTTCATTTCCACAGGATTTGGTGTTCACTATCTAAATAAAATGTAACTAACTGCCCATAAATAAGGAATGCAAAATAATTTACAACCTTAATAAATAAAATCTTCCTTATAAAAAGGATTACATCATAATAAAACATTTCCCAGGTTTCTAACCTTAAACGAACATCAAATGCGAAAAATATCGTATAACAGTTAAAGTCTTATTACAAAATCATATCATAAATATGAACAAGTCTTCACTTATTCATCTTGCCTTTGCCTTTGCCTTTGCTGGTTGACGGCTTGTCAACCTTCTCAACTTTGGCTGCAATGATTATTTATGCAAGAGTGAGCAAACAAAAGCTCACTGAAAATAACAACCAACAAAGATAACATATCATTGACTAGGTTCAACTGAATTGAATAACATTCACTATCATCAATTAATGAATAATTGAAATAAGATTTAGAATTCTTCTGAAGGTCATAAGACTTTAAACTATATCCCAGGTTATAAACATTTCTATTTAAACCTTTAATAGTCGTTAGACTATATGGACCTTTAACTCGTACTTAGGGGGATCAGCCCTTCGTACCATGTATTGTGCACAAATATCTTAACATTTTCGCATGGTAATCCCATATTAATAGGGTTGTTCATCTCAGCTTTAATTAATGAGTCTGCACCAAAGAAAGTTTGGTTTGGATAAGCTCAAAGGTTAATTTAGAGTTCAACTATCATCAACTAAGGAGTAGTTGAATCAACTTACAATAATTTAAGAGTTCGATAACAAAAGAATTATGAAATAACTATGAGTCACAACAATAAACATCATATTTAACAGTCATACTTTAGAAGTAAACTTAAAGCATTTGAAAGATACAGTAAAACCTTGCTTGAACAATTAAGCCAAGGTTACATTATTTTCAATAATGAAACTCAACAAGAACACTTATCCAATATGGAATTAAAGAACTTGCGTAGACATAATCGAATTAGGGTAGGAAAACTTGCTCAATTTAAAGAGTGTAGTTAGAAAACTTGCACAATGTAAAAGAAAGGTTTAGGAACTTGCCTCGTGCAAAAGCTAGCAATTATTAACTCGTTCCACAATTTATCCTACATACAAGTTATTAACCACAATAACATAAATTAGTTACCATATAACTACATCACATCACTAATTAACTAATCTACTTAACTCCCAATTCTTAGTCATTAGGTTTAAATCATTAGTTATCACATAACATGAACAAATCACACATTCACATCAAACTTAATAATCAATCAAATTATAATTTAAAATCATACATTTCATATTAAAAATATGATTACATATTATCCAATTAGCAATAATTTTATTAACATGCCTTTTATAATTATTACATTAACATTCTCACAGAATTGTACATTTAAAAAAAATATGTGTCTAAACCGCATAGGTGGTGCTGCAGCGCCACATAATGAACTACAGCCGGTGTTGCAGCGCCATGCCACATCATCAGGGCTCTGGGCCTGGCGCTACAGTTCTCTAGTTACACTCTGAACTGGCGTTGCCGCGCCAGGCCACGTCAGCACGCTCCACTACTGGTCTCGGCGCTGCAGTTAACACACATAAATGGCGCTGCGACGCCGTGCCACGTTACCTGACTCTGCAGTGGCGCTACAGCGCCCAGTTTACTCACAGTACTGGCGCTGCGATGCCACGTCACTGTAGGAAGCAGACAGCCTCGCGAACTGTACAGGAAAAAGTCAATTTGGCTTATTTCCTCGCATCAAACTCAAATTTTAGCTCATATAATACATATAAAACTTTACAAAATCATAACTTTATGCTTCTATCATGTTATAACACATAGGAACATCACAACACATAATGAAAAACCTTTAATTTTATGATTTTAAAAAAAACACCATTGTTAAGTATTCTTGACAAAAATAAACAATGTAACTTTGTTTTTAAACCAAATCACATAATTCAAATCATGTTATTTTCGTTTCTTAACATATTGTCATACTCTATAATTAATTTACATATATAGCATGAATTAAACATCAATTTTAATATCAAAGAAGCCATAACTCAAAATATTGCACTCTAAATTGCTATGAACATGATTTTTTCATGTTCATCGTATTTACATGAATTAAACAACTAGAATACTCATACAAATCATATATAATAGTTTAGATATACAATATAACATGTATAAATCATATTTACACAAATTCTCATGAAATTAAATTATAAAAAAGTAGAATATCTTTTTATGAAGAACAATGGAAATTAGAAAACTTAAGGTTAGATTACTACCTTGTTAGCTTTAGAGAAAGATGATAATGATGATGGCTTCCTCTTGTTTTCACAAAGAATTCCCTTCTTACTTCTTTTTCTCTCTTTTCTCTCTCTGCTCTAGTTTTCTCTGATATGCTTCTAACTCTATCTTTCTAACTTTAATGTAGTATAGAAAACTGACATATACACATAATTACATATAATATATAACTGATAACTTAAATCTTTTAATAAATATATAAGTTACTAGTTTTTGAAAATCAAAAGCCACTAAGGCTTGTTTGGCGAAACCAATTTAAATTAGAATTTTAAAAGACTTAGGCCCTGTTTGGTAAAACTGAATTAAAATAGACTTAAGGGCCTTGTTTGGTAAAACTAAATTAAAACCCTTTTAATTTATTTTAATAACTGTTTTACTACATAGTTTTAAATGTCACATTTTATTCAATTAAATTCTAATATTCTAATTTAATTAAATTAAAGCTAACATCAATTTATTAAATAAAATGCCACATAAATTAAATTGCTACACAATTATAATTTACTCATTAATCATAACTTCTTATAACAAATTAGTAAATCTCTAATTTAATTATTTAAATAAAATTAGACATTACTATAATTATTCATTAAATCATTATTACCAAATTACAACATAACAATTCATCTAATCTAATTATCTAAATTAAATTTGAACTTCACCACAAAATTATTAAACATCAATTTAATATTAAATATCAATTTAATTAACATATTGTACTTAATTAAATTACTCCACAACATAATCACATCAATTATTTATTCAACTCAATAAATAAATCAACTAAAATATTTATTTAATTCAATAAATATTTAAAATTAAAATAAAAAATTCTCGTTTGTTACAATCTTTCCTCCTTAAAAGGATTCTGTTCCTAGAATCATAACTCAACAAACGCATTCGTCACATTCTTCCGCCCTTAAAAAAATTTTGTCCCCAAAATCGTTATACAAGAAATTAAACAAATAATTAGGGATAGGTTATCATCATAACATCTTCGAGTTCCCACGTAACTTCCTCAGCATTGTGGTTCCTCCAGATTACCTTAATAGAAGGTATCATTTTATTTCTAAGTACTTGCTCTTTCCTGTTAACTATCTGAACAGGAACCTCTTCATATGTTAAGTCTTTATCGAATTGCAACGGCTCATACTCTATCACATGCTTGTAATCGTGTTTGTAAGGTCGTAACCAAGAAATATGGAAAACATTATGAATATGATCTAATTCCGGAGGTAACGCAACCTCGTAATCCACCTCACCAACCCTTCGCAGTACCTCAAAAGGTCCAATAAATTTGGGACTCAATTTTTGCTGACACCCCCAAATCTGGGTACTTCAATTTTTACGAGATTTAGTGTTCACTGTCCAATCATCATATATCTATCTACTTATAATAAATGCAAACCATGCAATAAATAGAAATCCTCCCCTTAAGGGGTTACAACATCTGAATAATAAATAAATCCCATGTTGAACTAACCTTAAACATCACATGCGAAAACGTAAATAAACAAATATGTCTTAAACAACATCATAAGTCTTAACAACAAAACATCCAAAATCTTAAAACAACACAGTCTCAAGTAATTAACAAGTCTTCTTCACTTGTTACCTTTTTCCTTGTCTTCGCTAGTGGAAGGCTCGTCAGTCCTTTTAATCTTACTTACAATGTTATTATGCAAGAGTGAAAAACAATTTCCCACAAGTATAACAATATAACAGTAATAATAACATGCTAGAAATCAAAGGGTTCTAAATAATAGAAAGCTCGACTTTTGAATCAAGAATGAATACAAGAATCAAAAATATATTTGAGGGTCATAAGACCAATAACTATGTTCCAGGTTGTTAATTATTTCTACTTTAAACCTTTAACAGTCATAAGACTATATGGACTCTACTTCTCGTACTTAGGAGAATCAGCCCTTAGTACCATAAATGTGCACATCATCTCAACGCTAACGCGTAACTAATTCCCTATAAAAAGGGTTGTTCATCTCAGTTTGACATCAGAGTCCGCACCAAAGGAGGTTTGGTTTGGATAAGCTCAATAACAGTTCTAAAATTTAGAACGTTCATCAACTATGCACTAGTCGAATCAATAAGGGATCGTTAGTCTTACAAGGTTCAACAATAACTGATAATCAAATTGAATAATGAATCTCAAGAGTATACAATTGAATAAGTATTGTATACTGAAGTAATGCTTTACAAAGATTATAATATCCCATACGAAATCTTGACTTGAATAACCAAGAATAAGAACTTGTTTGATATAAAAACATAGGTTTAGGACTTGCTCAATGAATAACTTAAAGTTAAGGAACTTGTGTAATGATAATAAATCAGGGATAGAAAACTTGCTCAAATAAAGGTTTGAGTTTAGAAACTTGCCTCATGTACAAGCTACAGTTATAATTTACGTTCCTCAATTAATCCTACATATCATTATATTCACAATACCAATTAATTCTAAGTCTAATAGTAATCATTGAATCACAAACATTAGTCTTTGAACACGTTATTAGACTTCACGAATAACGAGTTCAAACCTCGTAATTAATTTATCGATTAATCTCATAAAACAAGTTATTAATTTATTTCTACATCTCAATATATGTTTAATATGTCATTATGTTCATTACGTAACATTTTAAATTACATTTCTAATCTTTGAACACTTAAACAAAATTTTCTAGGTCATTCTGTTGGCCAGCGCTGCAGCGACCAGTTTATGCTGGGGACCGGCGCTGCAGTGCTGAGCCCACGTCAGCAGTTCCTTAGCTTGGCACTGCAGCACTGGGTTCCTTCATAGAACCGATGCTGCCGCGCCATGACTACGTCAGCTACTGCTTGTTTGGCGCTGCAGCGCATAGTTTCTTCACAGAACCGACGCTGCGGCGCCGAGTCGCAAAATGGTTTGACAGCTCGCGAGAAACATAGGGAAAAGGCCAAAAATGCCAAATTAAGCTCAAACAACACATTATAATATTACCCATGAGTTATAAACTTAACAGAAACATCATACAACGTTTCTAGCATGTTTTTAACACTTTAGATCACATAATCACTCAAATTAGAACACATAAATTTATTATTTTTGGTATTTTTCAAAGTTTTGTCAAAAATCATGAAATTCATCATTACAGATTCGTTATAACACCGAATCTATCCGTTTAAATTTTATTTTTTTGTTTTAACATGCATGATCATATCAATCATAAATTTCAAGTTTAATAGACAATTAAAGCATGAAAGTTTGTACATATGGGCCATATTCATACTTTTCATACTCTATAACTTTCAAATATCTAATTAAAGCATAATTACATAGTTTTGATTACTTTAAAGCATGAATAAATAATATAAAGCATGTTATAATCATCTCATAACACATATATAATCATATCTCTACTAATCATCAACAAAACCAATTTTAGAGAACTTAAAAATATTCGTTAATGGAAAAACTTTAACAACATAATTTAAATTGGGTTAAGAATTTACCATTGCAATCTCTGTTAATATGATGATATAAACTTCCTTCTTAAATCTTCAAACTCTCTCAAATTCTCTCTAACTTTCTCTAAGTTCTCTGATATGAGTATGTTATATGAAAGAATACTGATATATTATATAAGGTCTAATACATATAATATACGTATATAAACTTAACTGTCAGAGATAATGGTGTCAGTTAATTCCATAATAGTTTTAAGTGGCACCCACTCTCTTAAGGGCTTGTTTGTTTGTCTCCTTTATTAACTCCTTTCCCATTATTTTAATTAAAGTGTTTATTACATAGTTTAATTATCACACTTTAATTAATCAAATAATATCATTTAAATTTAATTAAATAAAATATAATATTACTCATTAAATCATATCATCACATAAATAAAATTCTTATTTATTAATTATGTCAAATCATTAAATCTCTAATTAATTATTAAATTAATTAGAATAACATTATGCTCATTAAATAATTCATTTAATTAAATAAACTCAATTAAATTCACACTTCGAACTATAAAAATTCTCCACATTAATTTAATCAATATAACACATATAATTAAATTAATCTACCACAATTCCATTTAATAATTATTTAACTCAATAAATAAATTATCAAAAATATTTATTTAATTCAATAAATATTTAAATCACATTACAAAATTCTCGTTTGTCACATCTTTCCTCCCTTAAAAGGATTCTGTCCTTATATTCACGGTTCAATTAAATTCGTCCCGTTACATTCTCCCCCCTTACAAAAATTCTGTCCCCAGAATCGGTTACACATAGATTAAGCAAATAAGTGTGGGTAAGTTTTCATCATATGTTCTTCGAGTTCCCACGTAGCTTCTTCAGCGTTGTGGTTCCTCCAGATTACCTTAACAAAAGGTATCACTTTATTTCTGAGAACTTACACTTTCCTGTCAACAATCTGAACAGGAACTTCTTCATAGGATAAGTCTTTCTCAAATTGCAGGGGTTCATATTCAATGACATATTTGTAATAGAGCTTATATGGTCGTAACACTGAAACATGGAAGCTGTTGTGGATGTGCTCTAACGCCAGAGGTAAGGCTACCTCATACGCGACTTCTTCGATTCTTCGTAGCACCTCAAAGGGTCCAATGAACCTCGAGCTTAATTTCCCCGTCTTGCCGAATCTGATATTTCCCTTCCAAGAGAGACTTTCAAGAAAACAAAGCTACCTGATTCAAATTTTACATTCTTACGGTGTGGATCGGCGTATTTTTTCTGCCTATCCTGAGCAGCTATCAATCTTTTTCGGATCACCTTGACGATCTTGGCTGTCTGTTGTACCAATTTTGGACCTAGCAATTGTCTTTCGCCGATTTTATCCCAGTATAATGGAGTTATGCACTTTCTGCCGTACAACGCTTTGTAAGGCGGCATGTCAATACTTGCGTGGTAACTGTTTTTGTAACCGAATTCCACGAGCGATAGGTGATCATTCCAATTTCCTTTAAAATCCATGATGCATGCTCTCAACATATCTTTCAATGTTTGGATCGTTCTTTCACTTTGCCTGTCGGTCTTAGGGTGATATGTCGTGCTCATTCTTAACTGCGTTCCCATGCATTCTTGTAGTCGCTTTTAGAAATTCGATGTGAAGCACGGATCTCGATCGAAAAAAATTGACACTAGAACTCCATGCCTTGAAACAATCTCCTTCACATACAACTTTGCCAACTGATCTAGGTTGAATCTGATCTTGATCGGTAAGAAGTGTGCTGATTTCGTCAATCAATCCATGATAACCCAAACTGCGTCTAAACCTTTCAGAGTCGTCGGAAGACCTACTAAGAAATCCATTGTAATGTGTTCCCATTTCCATTCTAGGATCTCTAGTGGTTGTAGCAACCCGCTCAACCTCTGATGTTCTACTTTCACTTTCTTACATGTCAGGCATTTGGCCACACAATCGGCGATGTTTTGTTTCATGTTCGGTCACCAAAAATATTATCAGATATCCTGGTACATCTTCGTACTCCCTGGGTGAATGGAATACCGTGAACTATAAGCCTCGCTCAAAATTCGTCTTTAATCTCTGGCACTGGAGATACCCAAATTATGCTCTCTAATCTTAGCAGTCCTTCGTTATCCACTTTGAATTTCTGTTCATTCCCTTCAGATATTCTCTTTCTTATCTTCTCACAATCCTTATCTTGGAGATTTGTGTTTCCTTAACCTTATCCAGTAAAGTTATACAAGCTCCTAGTTGGAACAACTTTTCATTAGACTCCTTAGGATATCACACCTCTAATTCTAGTTTTTCCATTGCTAAAATTAGCTCATCCTGGGCAGTCAACAACATCAATTTCTCTCAACCCTTTCCTCTTAAGGCGTCGACAACCACATTCGCTTTACCCGAATGGTATAAGATCTCACAGTCATAGTCTTTTATTAATTCCAGCTATCTTCTCTGGTGCATGGTTAGATCCTTCTATGTAAAAATATATTTCAGACTCTTGTGGTCTGTATATATTTCACACTTCTCCCTATAGAGATAGTGTCTCCAGATCTTTAAAGAAAATACTACTGCGGCCAATTCCAAATCATGGGTCGGATACCCCTTCTCATAATCCTTCTGTTGTCGTGATGCATACACAATAACCTTGCCATTTTGCATAAGCACACAACCTAGTCTTTTGTGCGACGTATCACTATACACCACAAAATTTCATGTGCTATGTGAAAGAGATAACACCGATGTCGTAGTCAACCTCTTCTTCAGCTCCTAGAAACCTTCCTCACACTTCTCCATCCAAATGAATTTCATCGATTTCCTAGTCAAATTCGTCAGGGGAGTTGCGATTTTGGAAAAGTCCTGAATAAACCTTCTGTAATAACCTGCTAATCCAAGAAAACTTGTGACGTCCCCAAATTAAAACCACTCGTATCTCGAATTCGATGCATCACGTACTAATTCTAATAACATACTAAAATCTCATGCAACGGAATAATAGAATAATTTACATTTATTTAATATAAATATTCGCGTCCGAAAGTCTCGTAACCGTTACTAAGTTATTACATAATAAAATCCATAACATAGCTTAATACATAAACCATAATTAAGTACTATATATTACAACTTAATCATAATTCTAGCATAGAGGACTAAAGCTAATCCGTAGCTTTGCCTTTTCCCTTATCTTTTTCTGAGGGTCCACACTATTCTTCCTTAACTGAAATGTTTAAGGAAAGCAAGGATGAACAACAAATTTGCTTAGCAAGTAATATAGCAATAAGGGTGAACAGTTATAAAGTTCGAATCTCAAGGGTATGATAGCTTAAGAATAACAAGAAGTATCATTAGTTTTCAATAAACGTCGCTATGGACTAAAAGATATCAATAAGATTTAAAAGTTCAATAATTTTGAAGTTCAAGAAGAATGAACATTGAGCAGTCACTATAGACTAAAACTCTTGCTAGAATTAACCGTATTATACTGAAAATCCAAAATAAACAAGTACAACAGGTGATCAGCCTAAAGTACCCTACGTTATGCATAACATTTAAATATGCTAGTATGTGTGCACGTCAGTTCCCCGACTGTTTTATAGTTTTTCCCCTTAAATGAGGGTTTTTCTTCTCAGTAGATTTATAAGAGTCCGCACCAAGTCAATTTAGTTGGATAGCTTTCTAATACATGGTATTGGTCTAGTCGAATCGAATGGCTTAGACAACTTTTATAATGCATTTAGGAACGATAAGTTCGATGCTTGCAACAACATCAAGATATAAAATCAATTTTTAAATAGTAACATATATTTGCTCGATGTAGATATGGTCGATATAGCAACAATTCGAATTTACACCATATGTAAAGTTAAGCGAGTTAGAGAACTTGCCTTAAGCGTAGTCTACCAATTTATAGCTTATCAACACTTTTAAATCCTATTGTAACATAGTTACGTATATCGGTATAATCATTAGTTACATAAGTTGATTACATATACTTAATACGTAAGTGAAGCACATACATTAGGTTCAAGCTTAGTCGTACAATCAGACCACATATATCACATTATCACGCCTTTCACAGTTACCAATGACTTTTCTTTTAAAAGCTTATTTCGAAAAACTTGTAAAACCTTTAAATTATTAGTTCCGCATAGCCACTACACTTTTAAACATCATAGTAATCATGCATTATGACTTAACGTAGTATTATATACATGTTATAATTTTCAGAACACAAATAAAACAGTCAGACAAGACTGCAGGAGGGCGCAGTTACACTCTGGTAAGGCTTAAGGATAACGCAGCTACGTTGTCCCCTGGCCAGACCAGAGTTGAACTTTTGCTCTTCTGGTTCGTCTATTTTCTTAGCTTATACACACATCAAAACATAGCATATACACATGTCTAAGGGTCTTGCATGCTTACATAATCGTTTCAAGTTCACCTTTCCATATTATGGATTCTTAGTTTAGAATTTCCAATGAATTTAAACCAAATGAGGTCACGAAATCACGCGGTCAACTATATTAATAATCTATTCTCATGAGAAGGTCATACAACCTAAAATATGCATGCTTGCATGTATTCACATTATTTACTCATAGCTAACATAGTTCATAACTTGGAAACTTACTTAAATTCATACTAAACGATCCTATGTTATGTCCTACTAGATGAATGCACATATAGGTTATGTTTAGGGATATAAGAGTACTATCATGCATGTCCAAAATATCAGAATGTAAACATCATCATGTCCACGAATATAGTTACAAAACATACAAGTTTTCCTTTTAAAAAGTTATTTTAATTGGAGCTTAAGTAACTTAGTGCATGCAAATAAATCTTGAATCGTGTTTCGGACATAACTAAACCACATACGCAAACTCATACTATCAGATCTTGAATATCATAAGTTTCGATAAGGTTCGTTTTCAAAACTATAAGTTTTCCTTTAGAAAATGCATACTAATGCAATCCAGGGTACTCATACCTTGAAAAAGAAACTAAGTTCACATGTTAAAACTACTTTCATGTGTGTCCAAGTCATATTATTATGTTAGAATTACCATATAATAGCAGAAGTCAAGATTCAAGACTGGTGCATGGCGCAGCTGCGCTGTTCTGAACTGTGGGAGCGGCGCAACTGCGCTGCTCCAAAACAGGCTCAGAGCCAGCAGCCGACGCAGCTGCGCTGGCTTTGAACTGTAGAAGGGTGTAGCTGCGCCCTTCCTGGACAGTTCCAGGAATGGCTCTAGTTCAGAAGAACTCAAAACCCATACATGAAAAACCCATACATGAAAAGCTTTACGTAATATTTTTAAAATCTGCTACATTGCTATTACTCAGAGTCAGCAGCCGACGCAACTGCGCTGGCTTTGAACTGTAGAAGGGTGTAGCTGTGCCTTTCCTGGACAGTTCTAGGAATGGCTCTAGTTCGGAAGAACTCAAAACCCATACATGAAAAGCTTTACGTAATATTTTTAAAATCTGCTACATTGCTATTATTGAAGCATGTAAACTCATATAACATAATGATATTTAATATCTAAATCAATTATCAAGTTTTCAAGAAGTTTTTAGAATTCTTCAATCATCAAAATTAAGAACACTATGAGAATTTTACCTCTATGAAGTGAAATTTTAAGCTTGCTGCTAAATCCAATTCTTAGTCTCATCTCCAAATCAGTATACTCACACTTTATTTTAACTTATCACAAAATTTAGCAATGAAAGAGAGGGACTCCAATTTATAGAAAATTGATTATACGTGTAATGCCTTTGTCCACCATTTTTGTTTAGCAGTAGGAAGAAAGAAATATTGGGCAAAGATTGAATAGTGCAACGTACTATTTGAGCCATCTCCCATTTCATCATTTGCTAGCTTGCTGAGTTTGAAATTTTGCAAGTAATAGGCTTTAGGCTATTGGCCTATACACGTGAGGAAAAAAGAGATGGGACATTAAAAATGGAACACTCTAATTCTCAGCATTTGTAAAGGAAATGGTTACTAGTAATGGTAAGTTTTAATTCTTTTTGGGTATACAAATATAATTTAAATGAGGTAATATTATTACATTGGGATAAGTTAGGGATATATATATACATAATCATATAATTTATGTACATTTGGGTTAGACCAAATAACATTTACAATAGGTCTGAGTATAATATAGATAAATATTTATTTATTTCTTACATATATTTAAATATACATTTAGTTGTCTCACCACACAACATGATGTCACATAAGTTCCTTTATAAGATTTAGTAAAATTCCACATATTATATAGTTTTATATATAATATTTATTCACTTTTAATGCTACACCATACTTTATATTAGGTGAATGAAGGAACTATATTGTATATGGTTATACATTACATTTCATTGCACATAGCAACTAAATAATAATAATAAATATTAGTTTAACATACCATTTAAATTATTTACTCATTAATATGCTACTACTCATAACAACAATTAATTTAAGAATATAATATAGAATAATCCTTCCACTTATTAAATCATTCCTTCATTAATTTAATTAGTGAATTTCTTAGTCTTTCATTATGCCACACTAGGCAATTCACATAAGCTTTAAATTAAGCTTATCATTATTATCATCATACTTCTTCATCATTCATACTTGATTTAATTATTAAGCACATGACACATATATATTTATATATATATATATATATATATATATATTCATATGGACACAAATAATTGCAATAACCTTTGTTTTAAATTCTAAAATTATTTATAAAATTCTCGGGTATTACATCCCCTCCTTATAAAAATTTCGTCCTTGGAATTTATACATGGTTACACAAATAGATTGGGATAGTCCCTCCTCATCTTATCCTCTAATTCCCATGTAGCCTCGTCAGCATTGTGGTTTCGCCAAACTACCTTTACAGAAGATATAACTTTATTCCTGAAAGTCTGTTCCTTCCTATCTATTATTTGGACAGGAATCTCTTCGTAAGTCAAATTCTTCTATACTTGAATCGACTCATAGGATATCACATAATTATAGTCGAGCTTGTACGAAAGTAACACAAAAATGTGAAACACTTTGTCGATGTGTTCCAGTTCGGGTGATAAAGCTACTTTATACGCCACTTCGCCCACTCGCTTCAATATCTCGAAGGGTCCTATGAACCTCGGACTCAATTTTTCTTTCTTGCCGAATCGTATCTTTCCTTTCCAGGGTGATACTTTCAAAAATACGAAACTGCCAACTTCAAAGCCTCGATTCTGATGATGCAAATCCGCGTACTTCTTATAATGATCTTGAGCTGCTACTAATCTGGCTCTTATCGTTGTTACTACACCGGCTGTTTGTTGAACTAACTCAGGTCCCAAAATTCGCCGTTCTCCGACTTCATCCCAACACAATGGTGTTCTTCACTTTCTCCCGTAAAGAGCTTCGTACGGTGACATACCGATACTTGCATGATAACTATTGTTGTACGTAAATTCTACTAAGGGTAGATGGTCATCCCAATTTCCTTTGAAGTCCATCACCCAAGCTCTAAGCATGTCCTCTAGCGTTTGTATAGTCTGCTTACTCTGTCCGTCTGTTTGAGGATGATAAGCAGTACTCAACCTTAACTGTGTTCCCATCCTCTCTTGCAAGCTCTTTCAAAAATTTAACGTGAAGCGCGGATCTCGATCGAAAACAATTGACACCGGCACTCCATGTTGTGAAACGATTTCCTTTACGTATAAACTTGCTAACTGATTTAAACTAAATCAAATCTTGATCGGTAGAAAATGGGATGTCTTAGTTAGTCGATCCACGATAACCCATATGGCATCGTAACCCTTCTGTATGACTGGAAGTCCCACCACGAAGTCCATTGTAATGTGCGTCCATTTCCACTCCAGTATTTCCAACGATTAAAGTAAACCACTCGCCCGCTAGTGCTCTACTTTGACTCATTGACAAGTAAGAAATCTACTGGCGCACTCTGCAACCTCTCGTTTCAGATTGGGCCACCAAAAATGTTGCCTAAGATCTCGGTACAGTTTTGTTCCTTTTGGATGAATAGAATACGTCATATTTTGCGCTTTATGCAAGATTTCCTCTCTTAGTTCGGTTACCGCTGGTACCCATGCTCGTCCTTCAAATCTCAATATACCATCCTTATCCATTCTGAACTTCTCTTCTTCATTTTTTACTATTCTCTTTCTTATCTTATCGCATTCTTCATCCTTCTCTTGCGATTCCCTTACTCTATCCAATAATATTGGACGAGCTTCCATTACAATTACTTTTTCTTCAGACCTTTCAGGTCCCTTCACTTCTATTTCTAATTTTTCCATTTCTCTTATTAACTCCTCCTCAGTTGTCAACTTCAATAATTTCTCCATTCCCTTTTTACTCAGCGCATCGGCTACTACGTTTGCCTTTCCCGGGTGATAAAGAATCTCGCAGTCATAATCCTTGATCAATTCCAACCACCTTCTCTGTCGCATGTTCAACTCCTTCTATGTGAAGATATATTTTAGACTCTTGTGATCCGTTTATATCTCACTTTTTTCTCCGTACACATAATGTCTCCATATTTTTAACGCAAAAACTACTGCAGCTAACTCTAAGTCATGAGTAGGGTATCATTTTTGGTAATCCTTCAATTATCGTGATGCATACGCAATGACCTTGCTATGTTGCATTAGCACACAACCAAGTCCCTTGTGCGATGCAATCACTATATATCACGAAACCTCCTGCATCGTCATGTAACGATAATACAGGCACTTCACTTAATCTCTTATTCAACTCCTGGAAACATTCCTCGCATTTTTTCGTCCAAACAAACTTTACTGTCTTTCTTGTTAGATTGGTCAAAGGGGTTGCTTTCTTAGAAAAATCTTGGATAAATCTTCGATAGTACCAAGCTAACCCTAAGAAACTTCTTACCTTCGTTGGTGTCTTCGGTTGTTCCCAATTACTTACTGCCTCTACCTTTGTAGGGTCCACTAAAATTCCATCCTTGTCTATCACGTGTCATAAAAATTGAACCTTCTCCATCCAAAATTCACATTTTGAAAATTTTGCATACATTTTCTCTCTCCTAGCGCTTCCAAAACCATCTTCAGATGTTCGGCGTGCTCTTCCTTGGTCTTTGAGTAAATCAAGATGTCGTCGATGAAAACTACTATGAATTTATCAAAGTATAGCTTGAAAACTCAGTTTATCAAGTCCATGAATGCTGTCGGAGCATTAATCAATCTGAATGACATTACCAAAAACTTGTAGTGCCCATAACGGGTTCGAAACGCCGTCTTTGGTATATCCTCCTTTCGTACCTTCAACCAGTGATAACCTATTCGCAGATCTATTTTTGAGAAACACTTCGCTCCCTTCAATTGGTCAAAAAGGTCGTCTATTTCGGTAACGGATATCTATTCTTGATCATTACTATGTTTAATTCTCGATAATCGATACAGAGCCTCATCGATCCGTCCTTATTCTTAACAAAAAACACTGGTGCTCCCCAAGGAGACACACTCGGCCGTATGTAACCCTTATCTAGCAATTCTTGCAATTGTATCATCAATTCCTTCATTTCTACTGGCGTCATATGATATGGAGCTTTTGAAATTGGTGCAGTTCTCGGTGCTAAGTCTATTACAATTTTGATTTCTCTGTTCGGCGGAAGGCCAAGCAAATCGTTCAGAAATACGTCTTGAAATTCTCTCACTACGGATATATCCTTTATTTCTACTCTCTTTTTCTGAGTATCTACAATGTAAGCTAAGTAACCTACACATTCTTTTCTTAATAATTTCTTGACATGCATCATCGTAAGATAACATGATTGCGTAAGCGATGAGTTACCATAAAACACCACCTTAGACCAATTCGGAGTCTAAAGGTTCACACTTTTGTTCTGACAATCAATTATCACAGCATGGTTATACAACCAATCCATTCCCAATATCACGTCAAATTCTTCCAATCTAATCGGAATCAAGTCTACACTTAGTTCGTGATCTCTAATGTTTGGATTACGTCTGTCCGCCAATCATTAGTTTGCTGCCTCCCCCTTGTTGGCCGCTTCCTCCGCTGCTCCTTTCTTTGGGCAGTCCTTAATTTGATGCTCGGTTGAGCCACAAGCGAAACATCCCTTGATCTTCTTTGGCTTTGGACAGTTGGGTGAAATGTGTCCCTCTTGGCCACAGTTATAATAGGTACTGCGTCCCTTCCAACATTCTCCCTGGAGGTTCTTTCCACACCTCGGGCATCCCTCGGCACTCTTTTTAAAACCTCCATGAAAACTTCCCGACTGATTGTTGTTCTTCTTATTGTTGTTGTTATCCCATTTCCTTTTCCCCAGATTGCTTCCTCCGCTGCTACTTCCTCCACAGCTCTCCCCTCATGTATTCTTGCTTTTCTTCTCCTTGTTGTACTGACTCAAGGCCTCACTACCTCCCTCTACAATGATAGCCTTTTCCAATAGCGTAGTAAATGAGTTGATCTGGAGAACTGACACCTTGCTGAACAACCAAGGTTTCAGTCCTTATTCAAAGCATCTAGCTTTTCTTTCTTCATCTCCTACCTCGTGTGCTGCAAACCGGGCAAGCTCGTTGAACTTAGCCGCATATTGCGCCACCGCCTTATCCCCTTACTTATGTAGCGCACCCAAATTCGGGTCCCAAGAATCTCGGATATGGTGCGTCACGATACATCATCTTCATACATAATCTATAAACTAATGCAAAATATATAAACATATATTGTTTATTTCACATAAGTCTATAACATATCCCAAGGTCTGTTAACCTTAACTGAATACATACCTTAAGTAATTAAAAAGGTTTACAACACTATCTGCATATATTAACTAAATAGTTATGAATGTGTAATAATCTACTCTTGTAGTTTTTCTTTGCCTCTGTCTTTCTTTGAGACTTCGTCTTAATCTGAAATTTGTTATCATGATATAGCAAGGGTGAGCAACAACTTTACTCAGCAAGTTTAAATACAACAAGGATATATCATGATTGAAAGAATGAATAAGCTTTCGAATTTTCAACAATATAATAATTGTGAAAGCGCATAAATCCGAGTTTCAATAAATGAATGACTGAACCAATAATGTTTAATGTCAACAAGGACCATAAACAACTTTAACTGAATCTTAGGGTAATAAAGGTGATCAGCCTTTCATACCTGATGAACATATGCAACATGCACTAAGTGCGAATCAATAATCATTGTAGATGTGAATAATCAACAATAATTATTCACTACCATGCTTTGAAATTATAACTCAAGTTTAAGTTAGAGAAGACTTGCATGTACCATCGATTACTATTACACAGTCTAATTTAATCGCTTTATTGAAAAGACCTATCAGTTATAAGATTGATCTTTCAATTAGTATAACATACTTATCTCATAATACTATTACTTTAAAAATAAATTATCTAACACTTAACCACATAGTCAAATATTAAATAACTTTAACACCATACTAATTCATAAGTCTAAACTTAGCACACATCGAGTCTTTAATAGTATTCAATATAGTATACTGAGTGGTTTCCCACAAACAACCAACAAATTAGTTTCTGTCTCGTCTACACAGTTTTCACAGCGAGTTAGATAGGTTACTAATTCCCAACTCTTGGTGGAATATTATACATGTTAACGTGGACATCCAGTTTAAATTTCATGGCCATCAGAGTTATACAACTCCGGTTATAGCTATTTTTGTCAGAAAAATCCAAATATTGTAATAGTCATAACTTGGTTAATTTAAGTCGGAATGAGCTCATTTTTGGATACAAGCTACGCTATCTCATATATTTTCATGTCCTGAAAGATTGGAATTTATTTCATAACTTAAGTGGATGAAACTGCCCCTGCAAAATAGTGGCAGCAGCTTTTTTGGCCATTTTTAGATTTGGCGTCTTTTGCTAAATTCAGTCCACACAGAAATCTATAACTCCTTTTTTAGTGATTCCACGTGAAAAAGTTAGAAAACTTATAGATATAACTCCAAGAAATTGACCACACTCAAAAATTAGAAATACAATAGGAGATATGGTCGTTTCCATTTCATACTTCATTTTTTCAAAAATCTTATTTTCATTTCTTGATGATTTCTAGGAAATCATCAATATTCTCACATAATAACTAACATAACCCATCATCAATCACCATAATACCTATTAAAACCTCATATACTCAAGGATCTATCATGATCCATGATCTAATTCATCAAACAATCACCAATCACAAGATTAAACACAACCAAGGCTAAGAAAAATTAAGTTTTCTAACTTTTGAAAAATCTAGTTTTCTATTTCGTACTTTAGATCTAACTTTTGATCATCAAAAGGGTTAGATCTAATCATATACTACCTATACACATATAGATCTAGTGGTTTGAAAACTTAGCTCTACAGCTCATCAAAAATAATTACATAGAATGAACTAAGGTAGATTTTTATACCTTTGTTTTGACCTTCTTCTTCTTCTCCCATGGCTACCTCTCTCTCTCTCTCTCTTACTCCATTTATGGCTGATCTCTTTCTCCTCTTCTCCTTCATGGTCTGGTGTGGGTGAGAGAAAAATGAGAGAAACTTGCTTTATTTTCTCCCTCTCTCTCTTTCTCTTTCTTATCTTTCTTATATCTTCTTATCTATTTCTTCTCTCCTTATCTCTTCTTATGGTTACTGCCCATCTCCTTCTTTCTCTCTCTCTCTCTCATTGAGTAAGTGGTTACTTGCAAGCATAGCTAAAGTGTTGGCCCCATAAATTAAATAACACCTAGCAAAGTGGTTGAACCACTAAAGCAAATACAATCATTACATGCATCTCCCATTTTTACTCCACCAAATTTTGGCCACTTGGCCTTATTCTTCCGAATTGGTCTTATTTTATACCTACCCAATGACTATAATACCCTGGCCTATATGGGCTAAGCTTGGGCCTTTACTTAATTTCCTTTTGGGCTTGCACTTTCCTTATTTTGCTTACTAACCAAATGAACTTGGGCTTCCTCTATTAATTAAATTGGGCTATTATTATACTTGCCCTATACATGTTATATTGGGCTAGCTTAATAATTTAATTGCTACTAAATCAATTTAGCTACAAATCCAAAGCTTAAATAAATAATTGAGTTACAAATTGGGCTACTTATATAATTCCTTGGGCCAATTAACTTAGTTCCATACTCTTTAATTTTATCTTATCCTAATCATTTAATTAAGGTTCCCTTACACACATTTATAATTAAATCCTTACTCATGTATCTTTAATTTCATAACCCAATTAGACTTGCTTTACTTAGGTGATAAAATTAATTATTTGAGATGTACAAAATAAATCTTTTAGGGTTAGTATATATTTTTAAATACTAACGGTCTCTCATATTATAATCCCATAGGTTTTTAATTACCATATCTAATATATGTATTAGGTTACATAACTTTATTCTTAATCCTCTTTTTATACAAAATAAAAGTATACACATTATATAATATATATATTTATTTAATCATACACATAATTCACATAAGTCATAACATACTCCACTAGTGTATTAACTTAATAGCCTTAATTGGCTTAATAAGTTATAAACACTCACATAATCATACAAGATAATCTAATAGGTTGAGACATATTTTATAAATCTATTAGATTAGGTCACTAGTATCTAGTTAAAATACTAGGACAATTAAATAAAAATAACATTTGAGGTTATTTAATTCAAATACCTAATTTATCTATTAGGTCACCAAACTTTATAGGTATCGTAGTACCATATCCTTAATATTCATTCAAGTACATTTAAATAAATTTCTAGGGTTTAGAAATTTTATAATCCCATATTTTCTCTATTCTCATTCAAATAGTAAACCATATAGGTTTTACCTAAAATTTTTAAATAAATCCTCAAATTCTCATCTAGGTTTTATATTTTCACCTTTATTTTAATCATTTAAAATCTTACAAATTTTCGGGTTATCACATTCATCCCTTCTTCTAAAAATTTCATCCTTGAAATTACAACCTACTAATCTCTACTTCTTTTATTCACCAAAACTAGGTTTTCAATTTAACCTTAATCTGATTTCATTCTCATTTAATGAGTACATACGGCTTTCTTCTATGAGAAACTATTCTATCATCACATTCTACCCAGACTTCTCTCTATAGAGTTAAAAACTTTTCAAATCGGGCTGAGGGGGTCATATAGACCGTGAACTCTCACGTTTAATGGTATTCACCGTAACCAAATTTAAAATATGATGTAGTAGGCATGTTTACAATCACGAAGAAGGTAAACTACCGATGCTGATACCTTAGTTAGTAGAACGACTATATGCGTTCAAAGATTGGAATATATTATCCAACTAGTATATCCCCATTTTTCGGGGTTGTTCACCTCAAACTTAACATCAGAGTCCGTACCAAAACAATTTGGTTAGGGATAAATTCTCAAAGAAAAACTTGAATTTTCATTAATATTTGTCTAGCTGAATCAATTAACTTAGACGTATACCAATAATTCGAATATCAATCGAAACATGTATCTGGCCTAATTCAATTGGCACTTGACTTTTCTTTAAAATTCTGAAAATTATTTTATGACATCATGATACCGCACTGTATTTACAGTCCGTTTGAGGATTCCGTCATTTTTGTGAATTTGCCATATTACATCATACCATAGTGGGCTGACGATATTTAGATCACATCCGACACTAGACAATAATGCATTGATGACTCCATTATTTTTATCATCTTTGCACCAGGTTCCATGATGCATTGATGATATATAAAATATATTTTGATATTTTAAATAATTTTTGTCTAGCCGAAACAATTAGCGTAGCCTCTTCTTTAAAAAGTTCAAAACCATTGAAAATCATTTTTTTAGGGTTATCATGCCGCAACAGGTAAAAATATGTTAGTGGTTCGAAGTCCACTTCTACACAATTGTAACCATGGGTTGCTGATAACAAAAATTCATTTATATCTTTAAAGTCACATCAGTGCGAATTTAGCTTGATGTCAAAAATTTCGAAGTCTAGCACATCTAGAAGATTTGGAATACATATGTTTCCACCATCAACTACAATTTCTCTAATGATCCATTGCTTAATAATTTTATCTATTCTATCACCATTAAAACTTACTATACTAAAAATCCTCAATTCTTCATCCATAACTTTTCTATACCCAGTATAGTTCATCAAACATACCACACGTTATGAGTTCAGAAACTTTCCACAATAATATGAGTTTAAGAGCTTATCCTAACAATACGTAGTTCAAGAACCAATCAGAAACTGTCCATACGCTTAGGGGTTCAAAAATATACCATACAATTATGAGTCACAAACTTACCATAACTATGAGTTTTAAGAACTCGCACCTATCTTATATTCTCTACCTATCCGTTATACACATGAGAAAAGAATCACCTTCTCAACATACATATAGGGAATAGCGTGACACCAACATTTCAATGATTATCAATGTGATAAACTAAGTATTCATTAGACCAAGCACAAAACCCCCGCCCATACAAAGGTTTGTACAACTCAGCTATCACATGAGTCCTCAACTAAAATCCCACATAATCCTAGCTCCCTCTTTAATTAATACGAATTTTATTTAATCCGTATCTACAATTCTACAACTATTTCCTGAGTTTTTATGGTACAATTTCATAGTACAACTGTCGTACATCAATTTTGATATAAAGTTTTCAATCAAGTGATTGATCATCTGTCCTCCTATGACCTCATCAGATCACGTTGTGACCTTTTCTTATAATCGTGTTATATTACGATTCTTTCCTATCTTATGATCGTTTTATTTTACGATCTTCTTATCTTAAAAATGAATTTCCTGAATTCATCCCTTATCACTTAAACTCTATTTGAGTTTATTCATATTTCTCATCTCTGCGGTTATAGCCTAAGATAACCCTACCTAAGGTTTATAACCTACAGCTCTGATACCAAATGTAGCACCCCCCAAATTCGGGTGCCCAGAACCTCGAACATGGTGTGTCACGAGACATCATCTTCATACATATTCTATAAACTAATGCGAAATATATAAACATATATTTTTTATTTCACATGATTCTATAACATATCCCAAGGTCTGTTAACCTTAACTGAATGCATACCTTAAGTAATTAAAAAGGTTTACAACATTATCTGCATATGTTAACTAAATAGTTTTGAATGTGTAATAATCTACTCTTGTAGTTTGCCTTTGCCTTTGTCTTTCTTTGAGCATTCGTCTTAACCTGAAATTTGTTATCATGATAAAGCAAGGATGAGCAACAACTTTTCTCAGCAAGTTTAAATACAACAAGGATATATCATGATTGAAAGAAAGAATAAGCTTTCGAATTTTCAAAAATATAATAATTATTAAAGATCATAAATCAGAGTTTCAATAAATGAATAACTGAACCAATAATGTTTAATGTCAACAAGGACCATGAACAACTTTAACTGAACCTTAGGGTAATGAAGGTGATCAGCCTTTCATACTTAATGAACATATGCAACATGCACTAAGTGCGAATCATTAATCAGTATAGATGTGAATAATCAACAATAATTATTCACTACCATGTTTTGAAATTATAACTCAAGTTTGAGTTAGAGAAAACCTGCATGTACCGTTGATTACGGTTACACAATCTAATTTAATCGCTTTATTGAAAAGACCTATCAGTTATAAGATTGATCTTTCAATTAGTATAACATACTTATCTAATAATACTATTACTTTAAAAGTAAACTATCTAACACTTAACCACATAGTCAAATATTAGATAACCTTAACACCATACTAATTCACAAGTCTAAACTTAGCACACATCGAGTCTTTAATAGTATTCAATATAGTATACTGAGTGGTTTTTCACAAACAACCAACAAAATAGTTTTTGTCTAGTCTACACTGTTTCCACAGCGAGTTAGATTGGTTACTAATTTGTGTATACCTCCGCTCCCTGAAGGAATCGTTTAGCCCAGCTACTATACATCATCCATTAACGGGTACGATTGCACTATCTTAGACTTAACACTTACTCATTCATTTATAAGTTCTTATTATAACTCGGTAAACTATTTATGAATTCAAGAGACTTAATATTTCATTTCAGCAAACTGAAACCAAACTGTCTTCCCTTCCTAACCTTCTCAGTTTCCATTTCAGCAAGCTGAAACCAAACTGACTTCTCTTCCTGATATTTCAGTTTCCCTTTCAGCATCCTGAATTGTTCATTTCAGAAAGCTGAAATACCCTTTTCACGAATATACCAAAATAGTTTATTATTTTTCTATTCTTTGTCCAAACATATATACATATATTCCATACACAAAAACAATTTTTCTGAAATTTTCAACTCCCTTAAGTATTTTTCAAAAATCCATTTCTAGTTAATTCCTTAAGAAATTAGCTACCTCACGTTTAACTACAAAAATTCCCAACTCTTGGTGGGATCTTACACATGGTAACGTGGACATCTAGTTTAAATTTCGTGGCAATCGGAGTTATATAACTCCGGTTATAGCGATTTTCATCAAAAAAAAACCCAAATATTGTAATGGTCATAACTTGGTCAATTTAAGTCGGAATGAGCTCATTTTTGGACACAAACTACTTTATCTCATATATTTTCATTTTCCAAAAGATTAAAATTTATTTCAAAAACTAAGTAGATGAAACTACCCCTACAAAATAGTGGCAGCAGCTTTTTGGCCATTTTCAGATTTGGCGTCCTTTGCTAAATTCAGTCCACACAGAAATCTATAACTCATTTTTTAGTGATTCCACTTGGAAAAGTTAAAAGACTTATAGATATAACTCTAAAAATTGACCACACTAAAAAATTCGAAATACAATAAGAGATAAGGTCGTTTCCATTTCATACTTTGTTTTTTCAAAAATCTGATTTTCATTTCTTGGTGATTTTTAGGAAATCTTCAATATTCTCACATAATAACCAACATAACCCATCATCAATCATCATAATACCTATTAACATTTCATATACTCATGGATCTATCATGATCCATGATCTAATTCATCAAACAATCAGCAATCACAAGATTAAACACAAGCAAGGCTAAGAAAAATTAAGTTTTCTAATTTTTGAAAAACCTAGTTTCCTATTTCATACTTTAGATCTAACTTTTGACCATCAAAAGTGTTAGATCTAATCATATACTACCTATACACATATAGATCTAGAGGTTTGAAAACTTAGCTCTACATCTCATCAAAAACATTTACATAGAGTGAACTAAGGTAGATTCTTATACCTTTGTTTTGACTTTCTTTTTCTTCTCCCATGGCTACCTCTCTCTCTCTCTCTCTCTCTCTCTTACTCCATTTATGGCTGATCTCTTTCTCCTCTTCTCCTTCATGGTCGGGTGTGGGTGAGAGAAAAATAAGAGAAACTTGCTTTATTTTCTCCCTCTCTCTCCTTCTCTTTCTTATCTTTCTTGTATCTTCTTTTCTATTTCTTCTCTCCTTATCACTTCTTGTGGTTGCTACCCATCTCCTCCTTTCGCTCTCTCTCATTGAGTAAGTGGTTACTTGCAAGCATAGCTAAAGTGTTGGCCCCATAAATTAAATAACACCTAGCAAAGTGGTTGAACCACTAAAGCAAATACAATCATTACATGCATCTCCCATTTTTCCTCCACCAAATTTTCGCCACTTGGCCTTATTCTCTCGAATTGGTCTTATTTTATACCTACCCAATGACTATAATACCCTTTCCTATGTGGGCTAAGCTTGGGCCTTTACTTAATTTCCTTTTGGGCTTGCATTTTCCTTATTTTGCTTACTAACCAAATGAACTTGGACTTCTTCTATTAATTAAAATGGGCCATTATTATACTTGCCCTATACATGTTATATTGGGCTAGCTTAATAATTTAATTGCTACTAAATCAATTTTGCTACAAATCCAATGCTTAAATAAACAATTGGGTTGCAAATTGGGCTACTCATATAATTCCTTGGGCCAATTAACTTAGTTTCATACTCTTTAATTTTATCTTATCCTAATCATTTAATTAGGGTTCCCTTACACACATTTGTAATTAAATCCTTACTCATGTATCTTTAATTTCATAACCCAATTAGACTTGTTTTACTTAGGTGATAAAATTAATTATTTGAGATGTACAAAATAAATCTCTTAGGGTTAGTATATATTTTTAAATACCAACGTTCTCTCATATTAGAATCCCTTAGGTTTTTAATTACCATATCTAATATATGTATTAGGTTACATAATTTTATTCTTAATTCTCTTTTTATACAAAATAAATGTATACACATTATATAATGTATATTTATTTAATCATACACATAATTCACATAAGTCATAACATACTCCACTAGTGTATTAACTTAATAGCCCTAATTGGCTTAATAAGTTATAAATACTCACATAATCATACAAGATAATCTAATAGGTTGAGACATATTTCATAAATCTATTAGATTAGGTCACTAGTATCTAGTTAAAATACTAGGACAATTAAATAAAGATAACACTTGAGGTTATTTAATTCAAATACCTAATTTATATATTAGGTCACCAAACTTTATAGGTATCATAGTACCTTATCCTTAATATTCCTTCAAGTACATTTAAATAAATTTCTAAGGTTTAGAAATTTTATAATCCCATATTTTCTCTATTCTCAGTCAAATAGTAAACCATATAGGTTCTACTTAAAATTTTTAAATAAATTCTCAAATTCCCATCTAGGTTTTATCCTTTCACCTTTATTTTAATCATTTAAAATCTTATAAATTTTTGGGTTGTCACAGCTTAAGTTCTAGGAACTTCACCTCCTTCCTATTCTTCATGCTCTTCGAGAAATAATTCTCGAAGAAAAAAGTTTTAAGCCTTTCCCAAGTTATAGCCCCTTCTCCCGCTCTCTGTTGATTGGCCTCCCACCAGTAATTTGCTTCACCCTTCATCATATATGTAGCAAATGATATGTAGGTTTTATACCTAATTATTGGCTATCAACTTACCATAATTATAGCTTATTCTCACATGTTTTAGTTACTTTTCATGGTTTTTATCTTTATTTTGTAGGATGCATGTATGGAAACTATCTCGGTGGCATTGTGGGTGGAATGGATAAGAAACCGGGTTGATGGCGAGCAAATGGCATATGGTGGAGTACAAAGGAGGTTGGCATGTGAAGTGGCAAAAGGAGATGTGTGAAGATAGCATAAAAAAGCAGTTGTAGCAGCAGCAGGTGAAACCAGATAACAACAGCAGCAGTCTGCATAAAATTTATTCAGCGCGGCCGCGCCTTTGTATAGAGCAAAAGTAGCGCGCCAGTGCCAAGAGGAGATTTCGCCAACAGGCAGCGCGCCCGCACCCCAGTTGTACTGAGGGGCATTGTGGGTGGAATGGACAAGAAACCGGGTTGATGGCGAGCAAATGGCATATGGTGGAGTCCAAAGGAGGTTGGCATGTGAAGTGGCAAAAGGAGATGTGTGAAGATAGCATAAAAAAGCAGTTGTAGCAGCAGCAGGTGAAACCAGATAACAACAGCAGTAGTCTGCATAAAATTTATGCAGCGCGGCCGCGCCTTTGTATAGAGCAAAAGTAGCGCGCCAGTGCTAAGAGGAGATTTCACCAACAGGCAGCGCGCCCGCACCCCAGTTGTACTGAGGGGCAGCGCGGCCGCGCCTGACTGGTTTGACCAGAATTGACTTTTTACTTAAAATCCTGAATTGAATGTTTTTCTCTATTAAGGTGTATTTGGAGGTTGAGACTTTATCATTAAACGTTATATTTACTACTTTTAGGGTTTTTGAGAGACACAGAGAGATTGTAGCCTCCTCTTCTATATTTTGGCTTCTCTCTTGTTTCCTTAGTAGAGTTTGATATATTTGCATAGATTAGGGATATATTTGGTTTTTGAAGGATTTGACTCTACATTGAAGGATTAGATTTGAAGTGGAGAAATTAGATTTGCATCTCTTATTCCTTACCTTCTCTTTACTTTTATATTTGATTCTCAATGTATGAACAAGTTTTGATGATGGGTATTGATTCAATTATGAACTAATCTCTATTGTGGGATTTTAATGGATCTTAGTGCTTAATTCAGATTTGTATGCTTCCTTGTTGAGTATAATTGATTATGTATGGATTATCTAATGTGGTTTGCTTTGATTGCCTAATTGCTTGATCACCAATTACCAGAATAACTCATATAAAATTGAGAAATGAATTATGAGTTTAGATTTGACCATATTAGCTTGTGTTTTTTATTCTACATTAGTGTTAGACTCCATAATTTGTGATTCGGATAGACATATACCGAAGCACCGCTTGTAGTTATTTGAGAACTAGTGCTTAAACCCGGATTAATGTTAAGTCACATAGAAATATAGTGGTTTATGTAATTTGGGTGTTCACATTAATTCTATCATTTGTGGAATGCATGTGATATAGACATGGTTTATAGAAAGATGGCTATGTTTTGCTTACGTGTTCTCGACTAACAATCTGAAGGAATCAATTGCGCTTAACAGGAGGTGTTTCATCTTGAGTAATGCATTAAGTGAAGTTAAAATCCCATATCTCCCTTATCTGATTTATTTGCATGTTAGTTAGTTTTATTTAGATAATCAACACTATTAGATAAATCACATTTTGATCATCTGTTTAAGTAAACTGAAATAGTTACAAAACTGTTGCATATTAGATTAGAGGCATTCATTGAACGATACTTTTCGTACTCGATATTACTTGTGGACCACGTACACTTGCGTGTGTGTGAGTGTTTTAATCAACACCCAAACAAGCCAACAGCGAACACGGTCTTCTGATCTTCACACACACGAGCAATGGTGAAGGCTTTCTCCATCTCATTGTTCCATTTCTGCGCCACGATAGGATCAGTAGTACCCTCAAATTCTGGAGGTCCTACGGTCCTAAAGTCTTTAAAGTTCGTAACTGGAACCGCTTGGGGATTGAGGTGAACGGGTTCTTTATTCCTTCCTCGAAGGGCTTCTCCTAACAAGTCAACTAGTCGTTGTATCGGATCTACTTGTTCCCTCTCATTGTTAACCGACTCCTTTGGTGCAGTTAGTCTATGTATGGGTGCCATTATCTGCATCACAAAATTTTATTTTTATTATCTAATTATATTACTTAAGTATTTCTTTAATGCAAAAAGGAATAAAATTTTATAACACGTTTCTGAAATAAGAACATTTATATTCATATGCCAAATCATTACATTGATATGATCATCCCTAACATACTTCTATAAATGTCAACATCTATCCCCTAATAGCACAAAAGATGGGGAAAACACTATAATATTACCCCTCTAACAGAAGACTACTCGGGGTTCACATATCTATCCATATCTTATACGAAAGATTAGGATTACATCACTATATATACATTACGTAAAAATAACTACTACTACTACTAGACTAATAAGTCTCATCCTAGCATCCCGCACTGCTCCACGGCGCTCTTGTACTCCATCTGTAATATGTGTGCCATCAAATCCCTGCTCATGGTATGTCGGGTATGTCCTTGCTCCGTCGGGTAATGGTATACACCATCAATCACTCTCCCTATGGCTGTGCGAAAAAACATAGCCCATCTTGTTCATCTTCCTCTTCTTACATCTCACTTCATCACCTAAATCTTCTGCCCTATCATTAGCTCCTTCCCACTTTTCCTCGAAGTGGTTCCTCTCCATCACTTCTAGCTCGAAATTAAATTCACACTTTGAACTATAATTCTCATTCAGTCCAATCACTCCGAAGAGCTCCCTTGCCACCTTAGCATTGTCATTTAACAATAATTTGTTGGAAATTCATTCAGTTGAAACCAATTCAACCACAAAAACTGTTGCTATCGAGCTCCAGGGAAATCGGTCTGATGTGAGAACTGTTACTCTTAGCTCAGATAACACTCTTTTATTGTCAACTAGTCATAGTGCAATAAAGATATGGAATCCAAACACTGGTTCTTGCCTTCGTACTATTGATTCAGAGTATGGATTGTGTGGTTTATTTATACCTGGTGGCAAGTATGCAGTTGTTGGCACAAAAGGTGGGACTCTAGAAATTATTGATGTTAAAAGTGGCACTTGTGTTGAAGTACTAGAAGCTCACGGTGGCTCTATTCAATCGATTGTGGCAGCTCCCGATGGGAGTGGATTTGTCGCTGGGAGTACAGATCATGATGTTAAGTTCTAGGAGTATCAAACAGTGCAAAAATTTGACCAAGTGCGTTCTTTTAACTCTCTCCAGCAAGCCATTTACATTTTTGCATTAACTGGGAAAATTTTATATGCTAAGTTATCAATTCTCAGTTTGAGATTCATTGTCATATTGACATCTTCTATTTTCAAATCTAAATTTGAAATCAGTCGTGAAATCATAACAATGTCGAGAAGATTATTCTATTTCATTGAGAACTTGTACCCTTGAAGCTCTTATTTCTCACATTTTATTATTGTTCAGATGTGAACTTTACAATGCCTTCTTCCATCTTTGTCTATATATATATATACATTGTATGGCCTTTCAAGATAGCTCATAATCAATTATTTGGTATGCTAGTTTGAATATTGTTTTTTTCCTTAACTTCTATACACACTTATAGTGTGAGCTTAGTTGTATAATTTGTACTTAAATATTTTCTTTGAGCTTTATCTGATGAAAGTCTGACAAAATATTGGTTATATGTGAACTCATGATTCAAGAGTATTTCCTGTATTCATACTTGCAAATAACTAGTCCCCCATAGTGCTTACCTTTTTTTAGTACGCTGTTACAGTTCATATATGTAAGACTTGTCTGTAACTGCTATAGAGGGGAGTTTACATATCCTTATGTAATAATCGGTCCGCCTGCCTTTTTAACAGGTTTCTAAGCAGTTGACAGTTTCTCATGTGAAGAATATAAAAATGAACGATGATGTTCTAGTGGTGGTTGTTAGCCCTGATGGTAAACATATTGTTGTTGCTCTACTGGATTGCACTGTGAAGGTCTGATTAGCTTCTTTTAACCTTCTTTAATTTGAATATATGTCGTGTTTGTTAATAACTTCTAATATTTTCTTCTATCATTTTTCTTTGTCGACTGTAATTTTTTATGTGTTGTATTATTGCATCATTTGCTTCTGTTCTGAATTGAATGTTATGGTTGTTTGTTGCTACAAATTCAAGCTACCGAACAAAAACTGTTGATCACATGACTTTCTAATTTCTCTTATTCTCTATGGAGGCATCAAATACTGAATATCAAATTGACAAATATAATGGATCAGGTTTTAAAGTGGGACTAGAAACATATTGCGGTTGTTTGGTAGATATGGTGGAACAGTGATCCTTTACAGGCCATTGCAGTTAGGATGATGAGGTGCCTCATTTTTCGGATCGATTTAAAGTGCACTGTTGGTGTTGTTAAATCACATACTGCCCCAAGGTTTATTCAATTCTTTATAAAGGCTTTATGACATTTCAATTTCTACATTTGATCATTTTTTCCACTTCAAACTTTCCTGCTAAGTATTTTGTGTTGATTTTTTGTGATAAATGTAGTAACTATGTCTTCCTACACTTTATACAGAGAAGCTGATAAATAGGAAAGATTATCTACATAGAAAAAGTTCTAATGGGTTTTTTAGTGAGGTCAGGACAAAATTTTCCTCTAGAGTAATTGATATTTAATGTTATTTAGTTATTGAGCTTCTTTGGTCCATCTTGAATTTGTTGTTTCCAGCAAAGACATTCACAATTACTCCCTCCGTTCCTAAAAGATTGTCGTTTTAAAAGAAAAAATTTGTTCCAAAATGTTTGTCGTTTACAACTTCCTAGAAGAATAAATTATTTACTTTCCTATATTGCCCCTATCTTCTCTCATTGTCCCAATAAATTCTCTCCCTTGTATTAATAATTTTCAATTTCCCATAAAGGGGTAGTGATGGAATTTCAAATAAATTTTACTAGTATTAAATGACTTTCTTAATCCATGTGCCAAAACTTTAGACGACAATCTTTTAGGAACGGAGGTAGTAGTAAACATGTCAGAAACAAGATTTCATTTGTGAATGAAGTTGAAGTATATATAGCCAATGTGTTCACTTAGATATCAACAACATGATGTTCCAAAAAAAACCCAGGTTTCACATACTGCAAGGGGATAATTGCAATCATAGACAGATGCATGGTTTTTTTTTAATTTTGTTTTTATATGAGTATCATGCATGTCTGTACGTTATCAAAAATTACAAACAATAAAACTGATGTCTCAACTGTTTAAAATTTTCACTGAATTGAAAGAAAAAGATGTAATATCAGAGTGTAGCATCATGCGAGTGTTTGCTAACTTTTTGTGAAATGTTTGAATTGATTGACTGACTTCAATTAATTTAGAAATATACACCATACGTTGTTAGTTAGGCTGCTAGGATTATTCACATAAATATTCTTTGGAACTTGAGTTTCTCATCAAAACCTTCAATTGAATCTCTAAAATGACGTCGAATTGCAGAACTACTATGAATTTCCAGAAGATCCTTAATTTATGTTTTTAAAAAAGATGCAAGATATGACTTGCAATTCTTGTTTATGTGAACTTTATTTAATTATAGGCTTAGAATTTGAAAAGATCACATTTTTTATGAACTTCTGAACTTAGTTTAATCAGTGTTTGCAGGATAGCAATAAGGACTAGTTATGTGATAATTAAACAACAAATATATACGACGAGAAGTGATACTGCCTCAATTAACTAATTTTGAATATTTTGGTCACAATTTGCATTATCTATGACTATTTTACAACCTTCATGTATATTCCAGTCAACGCCGGTTTCATGAACAATTTTCTTAAATCTAATGTGCTTGTTAACCACGATGTCTACATCTTAAATTTCTTAAAATATAGAGAGGATTAAGATAAATTTAACTTGAGAAGAATGCAACGCTTAATATGCCGCATATATGTGTGGTAATGGTGTCTGCCTTTTGTTGTATATATATATATTGTTGCTTGATATCAATATATTGTTCTCTTTCTTCTTTGCAGGATACAAGTTCTGTCCAATGCTGGTATTGCAACTCTTCTAGTCTTGATTTTCTGGAAGCTGACAGGATCAGAAGACAAGTGCTTGGACTCGAAATAATCAATGCTTGTAACATCTCTTATAGGTGGCATTATTGGACATTATTCCTGCTCTAATGGAGACACTTGGTCTTCAGAGCTTGGGATACTGAGTGATGCGCAGCTTCGATTAATTACAACATTCAAGGTGAATTTTTGCTTTGATAACATCCGATTTGTCTCTCCCATTCCTCCAGACTCATCTCAAGTTTAAATGGAAGAGGACCTTTCTTTTACCCGGTCCTACTTAATATAACCAATGATGTTATATATGATGTGGTATGTTATGGCTCTTTTTGGTTGGGGGGGGGGGGGGGGAGTGGGGGGTGATAGACTATTGCATCATTTCTTAATAACACATACCTAGCAATTTGTATTTAAACATTTCCCATTTCTGATTTCTTATAATCTTACTTATCCCAAGCTTGATGCATTTCATTCAACTTGTAGTTTAAGTTTTGAATTTAGTGGATAATATATATCCTATACCACAACACAATGAAAAGAATTTGCCTGTTGCTATGACTTTTTCAATGTCCTGCCTAGCATTCTGGAAAAGAAATCTTTAATATAAGTTAAATATCGTTGGAGGGCCTCTCTTAGTGATATATGAATTTGATTTTCATCTGTCGTTTCGACTTCTCAAATTTTTCCTGTTATATTGTATGTTCTCTTAGATAATAATTGTAGGTTAGTTTTTAAGTCACTTTTAAAGCTCTTAGAGAGTCTGGGTCCTAATCCATTTCCATCATTGTCATCAGCCAGTTCAGAGGGGTACAAATGGTGGAGTGATAAAAGCAGGATTATACAGTTTCTACTTTAAATTATAACATGATGTTCCAAAAAACTCCCAAGTTTCACAGATTACAGTCAGGTTTCACAGGTTTCCATCATTGTCTATGAACACTTTCTTATGTTGCACGTCTCTTTAATATGGATTATACAATTCCTACTTTAAATTACGTTGAATTAATATCTTCGTGTTCTACTTTTGTGGTTGCGAAAGTGAGATTTGTATAATGAACGAATAATTTAATTAGTCCTGTTGCCTTAATCTCCATGAATCTCAAACCAACTGCCCTTTGAATTCTACCCTTTGGAATGACATCTATGTGAATGGAAAAGTTTTCCCCGATTGATCATATTAGGATTTTTATATTTATAGGATTTATGGAAATTAATATTTTATTATTAGAGGACATTATTCCTGCTATAAGGCACTATTGCCAACAGTTGTTTTATGTTCACGCATAGTAAAGCCTACTCATGATTATTGATTTTTCTATTGCCTTGTTACTTTTGGTTTTGGAACTATATTTTTAAAGTGTTGGGAGTAGGAGTGGGTGTTCCCTACATTTGTTGAAGATATGTTGTCGACTCGCTCTCAAGGGAAGTAAGAAGAATGGGAAATTATATGGAGACGTGCTTTCTTTTCAATTTTATGAAATTTTGAATGAATGTAATGCTAGAATGTTTAGAAGGAGCTCTTTTAATTTGTTGAGGGATGTGCTTATTTATCTTGCATCCTTTGGGAAGCTATTGTGCCTTTAGGGGTACCTTTTGGGGCTGCACTTTGTGAATTGCTCTTTTTTCTTGTTTTCCACTAGTTTGATGAGGGTAGACTTCTTGCCCCCTGTTTTATTTCATCCTTTTTTTAAAAAAAATCCCAACAAATAGGTGAAATACTCTCTTTGTTCCAAAACTAGAGCTACATTTTTGTCTTTAGTCTATATTCTAAAAACAGAGAGATGTTTCTATGTTAGGACTATAAATGTTCTTAGTTTGCCATTACTTTCTTGCTATCAATTCAAACACCCCAATGCCACTACTAAATTCTTAACTAACATTCGGTACCTTTGAAAATATAAATTGTCCTTAAATGTCACTGCTTAGGAAATTTATCTAAGTTTGTAATGGAGGGAGTAGTTGGGTAACTAATCTTCTGTTGAATGCTCTATTTTGTTTTATAATAATATTGATTATAATATACTTATTTGTTGATAGCAATACTTTTTTGATAATTATATGTAATAATGATTGTTATAAAGATTGTTATATATATAATTACAATGTCTGATGGCTTGGTTTATTTAAAATTGGTGGATCCATTGATGTTTCAGGGGTTATTGTCAAAAGAACTGCTCTAGAAACATTGGACTACCTTAAAGATGACTGCCTCTTGATAAAGTGCACTGTTGGTGTTGTTAAGTCACATACGGCCCCAAGGTTTATTCAATTCCTTATAAAGGCTTCATGACATTTCAATTTTTACATTTGATCATTTTTTCCACTTCAAACTTTCTTGCTAAGTATTTTGTGTTGATATTTTGTGATAGATTTAGTAACTATGTCTTCCTACACTTTATACAGAGAAGCTGATAAACAGGAAAGATTATCTACATAGAAAAAGTTCTAATGACTTTTTTAGTGAGGTCAGGACAAAATTTTCCTCTAGAGTATATCCAATATTTTAGACTGAGCTCCATAAAATTTTTCATCTTTTAAGTAATTAATATTAGTTATTGACTTGCTTATCTGCTGCATGACAGCGTTGGTCTTTCTTCTGTTGTAGTATGTTTCGTGTTGTGTTTCTGGCTGGGCAGCTTTGTTGTTCTGCTGTGTTTCTGGTTGGGCAGCTTCTTTTTGTTGGGTTTCTGGTTTTACTTCTGTTAGGTGGGGTGCTCATGCTGTTTGGCTCCTGTGCATCTCGCTGCTGCTCCTTCTCTATTGCTGCTGATTGATCTGCTGCTGCTAAGGGGGGGGGGGGGGGGGGGGGGGTGGTTTATAGTTTGGTTGCTGAGCTTCTGGTTGGTGCTGATTCTGGGTGATGTAAAGTTGTTGGTCTGTTATGCTACTTTATGGGCTATTATTCTAGTATATGTTTCTTCTGCTCGGCTACATGATGGGCTTCTGTTGCTCATCATGGATGTTTTGAGGCTATTTGGGGTGGGTTAATTTGCTGGGTGGTTATGATCTTTGCTTGTTTGCTTTGCTGCTGGCTTATTGTGCTGCCTCTACTGCCGGTGCACTGCTGTATGTCTGGTTGCTGCTCTGCTTTGTTGATCTGTTGTGCCGGTTGTCTGCTGCACTGTTGATTGGTTGTTATTTGCTGCTCTGCTGTATGTCTGCTTTGCTGCTGGTTTACTATGGTGCTGGTTATGGGATGTTATTCTAGTCTCTCTTTCCTTTTTTGGGCTGCTGCTGTTTCTGCTGTCAGTTAGGTGTTGCCTCTTTGTTTGTGATGGTTCATTGCTGTAGCTGGGAGTCATGGTTGTAAAGCTTTTGACCTTATTATCTTATACATCCATGACATTATATGGCCTATTCTATGATGTCTATGCTATGTTCTGATTGAGGTTTCTCATGTTGTGTGTACATTCTTCCCTTTTTTAATAGAGTTTAAATTTAGCAAAAAAGAAGAAGAAAGTATTTGTCGACGCCGGGAAGAATTCAAGTCCTCTCTGTACTTTTTTTGTTAAAGGAGGAGGTCTTTTTCTCTTTAGGTTGGTTTCCCATCCTCTCCTATCCGGGGGAAAAAGAGAGGATTGCACATATTTCGTAATTTGATATTATCCAACACTTTCGTTTTCGCTTTGTCTTTGGGATTCCGTTTAAAGGGTGAATTTTGTAGGAAACTGGTACCGACATATGTGTCAACGATTTTGAAAAGATTGATTTTATTTTGATGATTGGACCGAATGAGACAGAGTCGCTAGTTGGTATTTTGAAAATGGATGTACCAACTCATCCGAGTTTTAATAGTTTTTTCGCAAAGTGGTCCAATGCGTGACTCTAAAGATTGGTCTTGAAACCCGAGATTCGTGGAATCCAGGGGCTAGGTTAAGCGGGGGGAAGGTGTTAGGCACCCCAGACTCCCGTGCAAGCACGATACCGCATCTTATTGATTTTCTATGCATAAAGTGTGTATGTGTATGTGTGTGTGTGTATTTTATTTTGAAAGCTTTATTAGTCTCTTTTTCTAAGTCTTTATTTTGGGTGACTTGAAAGTAGTGCTGTACCTCTTTTGCACCTAGGTACGAAGGATTTGATTTAATGAAAAGTTCATTTTTAACAAGATATATGAATTGAAGTGAGGTTTTGAAAAGTAAGATTTTCAAATCCTTTGCCCGAATAGGAATCCAAGGACTTTGATACTTCCTTTTATTCTTTACGTTTATTACGTAATCTACCCTGAATCGCTTTATTGTTCATCAAAAGCTCTTTGTGGTTTTATTAGAAATTATTTTGATGATATGCATGCAAAAGCGTTAAAAAGGATTCGGATCATCATCAGGCATGTAAGCCATCTCGATGAACCGAGCTCCCGCAATCAAGGTTTTCACTATCACGGGATCTTGAATCCGACCTCTCGAGACTAACCCCGCGAGTTCGTTTTCAAGATCCAAATATTACATGTACAACGATATTTATGTTATTTAAAGCATTTACATCATAAAAATCGGTCCATCGTGGGAATCAAGTCGGATCCATTCGGGGATCTCAACATCGGGATTCCTAGGCTCATATGATTTGTACAATATTATATATATATAACGTCCATGACTTCGATATTAGATGATTTCATCGATTAAAATCGCCGTTTAAGCCGTTTCGGCCCTCCTTTCACCTCTAAATATAGATTTAGGGTTCTACGGGTTAACCGAGACCGTTCAAAACAATAAATCCCTAGATATACCATGAATCTAAGTCGTTATAGCCCACGGGTTAAGCTTCAAGCTTAATAACCTCTCAGGGGCTAGATTAGGCTTAGACTTAGGTATATCTAGCCTTCGCGGTCGATTTACAACGTAATAAGCACAATATAACCGATAGAAATGTAAAATCTATCAACTATTACATAATATGCTTAAAATACAACAATTTTATATATATTCAAACAAGATATCTCATTAATCTATCCTTTGAATAACATTTACAAAGAACCGAAGCTCGAAAGTGCGTTATTTCACCTTGGGGGACGCGTGAACAAGCGATTTGACTCCCGAGATGCACTAAGAACACTAGTTGGGCTCCAAATATATGCTAGATGAGATGATTGAGCTTCAAGTTGGTTGTTTAATGTTCCACCCGAGCCTCCTTCTCTCTAGAAATAACTTTCTCTCTCTAAAAATGTATATTTCTCTCTCTTTAATGAACAAGTGTGGGGGTTTTAATCTGCCGGAGGCTACCGCAACCATACATGCGGCTAGTCACAGATGTGGTTGAGGCTGGCCCAACTGGGCCCCACATGTTCAGCTGTTGGTCCTTCGGTCCCGGTTCGGCAGAAGTTGACGTCCGCCGCAAAACCTTTCGGACTGTATTTGATGAATGCAGCGGGATAAGATCGAGTCTGAGTGAGTTAGGGTTCGGGAAGTCGATACTCATAGCCAAGGTATCCTCCAGGTCCAGATATCAGTTAGCGGGCTTATCTCCTGATGGCACGTCGTTCGAGGTTTGCTGAGGTGGTTTCCGATGATCACTGTCTCAGCTCGTCGATCTTCGATCAGTTCACGGTATGTTCGGACTTTATTGGTCCTCTTCATCACTCCCGGGGTTGTCTCCGAGATGACCGGGTTCTTTTGCCCAACTTCAGGGTTGTCTCTGAAGTAAAATGATGCTTTTACCCTCCTGCAGGGTTAGTTCAAAGAAAGCGAAATTTCGAGTGTCTACAAATGCCCCTCTTTGTCATTTTTATGGAATGTAATGGAATGAACACGACAAAGATTAATAGACACATAGAATGCATGAAAAGGTATATCTGATGATGCAATGTCATGTATAATCAATGTAATGAGGTGTGAGATTTAGAAAAGGGTTACTTCCCCGGCTGGGAAAGTTAAGGATTACGTTGTCGGGATCAAACCGACCTGCGCTGAATTGTAGTCAACAGATTGCACCATCGGGGTCATGCCGATGTGTTCACTAGTTTGTTGCCAACAGATTACCATACCATCGGGGTTGTGCCGACGCCTTCACTAGTTTGTAGCCAATGGATTACATCATCGGGTTGTGTCGGTGCCTTCACTGGTTTGTAGCCAACGGATTACATCATCGGGGATTTTCCCACATGTGTAGGGTTGTAGCCAATGAATTGCATCATCAGGATTGAGCTGATACCTTCACTGGTTTGTAGCCAACGGATTATACCATCGGGGATTTATTGACCTGCGTAGGGTTGTAGCCAACGGATTGCATCATCAGGGTTGAGCTGATGCCTTCACTGGGTTGTAGCCAACGGATTACATCATTGGGGATTTGCCGACCTGCGTAGGGTTGTTGCCAACGGATTACATTATCGGGCATTTACAGACCTGCGTAGGGTTGTTTCCAACGGATTACATTATCGAGGATTTGCCGACGCCTTCACTGATTCATTGTAGGTGGATTACATCGGCGGGGGTTGATCCAATGCCTTCACTGATTCATTGTCGGTGGATTACATCGTCGGGGGTTAATCCGACGCCTTCACTGATTCGTTGTCGGTGGATTACATCGTCGGGGGTGGATTCGACGCCTTCAATAATTCATTGTCGGTTGATTACATTGTCAGGGGTTGATCCGACGCCTTCACTGATTCGTTATCTGTGGATTACATCATCGGGGGTTGATCCGACGTCTTCACTGATTCGTTGTCGGTGGATTACATCGTCGGGGGTTGATTCGACGCCTTCACTGATTCGTTGTCGGTGGATTACATCATCGAGGGTTGATCTGACACCTTCACTGATTCGTTGTCGGTGGATTACAGCGTTGGGGGTTGATCCGACGCCTTCATTGATTCATTGTCGGTGGATTACATCGTCGGGGGTTGATCCGATGCCTTCACTGATTCGTTGTCGGTGAATTACAACGTCGGGGGTTGATCCGACACCTTCACTGATTCCTTATCGGTGGATTACATTGTCGGGGGTTGATTCGACACCTTCACTGATTCGTTGTCGATGGATTACATCATGTAAGGTTGATGTATACTGATTTTTTGGTCTTCCGACGTTCAACATCTTCTGATCTTCGCCGAACTTCTGCTGTTTTGGAGGAATTTTTAGGGTTTTTGGGGTTTCAAACTGTCCCAGAAAGGTAGATTCTTGCATAATGTGACCATTCTGAACCCAAAAGAACACGTTTCTGATATACCGTTACCAAACGGGAGGCCGCGGGGCCCACTTGTGGCAGCCGCATATATGGTTACGGCTGGAGTAACCATGGTCAAGGCTACCCCTGATTGAGCTAATACCCTCGGGAGGCTTCATTTTCACCTATTCCATTTGAAATTCTTAGTTTTTCTCTCTACAAAACTAAGCCCCACTTCATATTTACTCGATTCTGGCTTGATTTGGAGCGATCCGCCACCGTACATCTCTTCTACGTACTACGGGTAACGTCTAGACTCCGTATTTTCGTGTTTTCATTGGCAAAAACTCGTACTTCCTTTCTTAAAGGCATTATATCTAACATGTATGCATAGACAGCTAGATAAACGTGTTTATGATGCAATGTATGCCTATAGATCATCTTATGGACCGTATGAATGCGAGATACTATCATTTATCAGTTAATCTAGACATACATTACATATATATGTTAGAATAACAGTTTAAATTGACGTTTACATGCTTGGTTATGATGGTATACCCTCATAGGGTGATTTAATACATGCTTCGGGCATGTGGATAGTTCATTTTATAGAGGGGACTCTGGCGAAATATTTTTATGAGCCAGATGTCAAGGTCCTAGATACATTCTTAGATATACTAGGATGCGATTAAAATAAAGTACACATATAATGGCACATGTAGGACATGCATGATGTGATGACCTAAATTATACTTCATGGATTTAATTTGCAATTTAAAATAAAGTAGGAATATACCTGACTTGGCGTTGATTCATGCGGACTCATTGTTCAGACATGGATTCGGCGGGACCCAGTCGTTCTACATCTCAGCAGGTTTTATCTGGAGTTCGCCGACGTAGAGCTCCTTCTAAAGTACCTGTTCCTCGGATTAGCAGACGGGTACAGAGATTAATGGAGCCAGCTCATCGACCTGGTGGGGAGGACCATCCTCCCATAGATGAGGAGGATATTCCTGAGCTTGAGGTTCCGCCTCAGCCCCCTACTGCGCCTAGATTTCTTCCTGGCATCGAGGTAGCTGTCCCGGATTTGCTGGGTACGGATCTGAGCCGCCAGCCCTCCATTCACTTGCAGGCGAACGAGGTACGTGATTAATTTATTTTCATTTTTCCTTTTTATCATAGATGGGTTTTCTTAACCTTGAGGTCGTGTGGAGTTTACCCAGCCTAGGGGTAACTGGTTCAGTATATATGCTCTGTATTGCTCGCTACATCCCGAGTAAAGGGCAATCGTGGATTCTTGGGGATTTAAGGCTTTCTTCACCATTTCTCCCCGTCGCTACCCTTAGGGCTACCTGCGAGTTTTGTCCGAGCGATGATTACATCAGAGTCAGTCTCTCCATCTGCTGGACTCCGAGGTCGTGATAACTCCCATGGACTAGAGGTACATCACTGGTTTAGAGTATACCGGGGATAGGGTGCCCTTGGAGTCGACTATCACTCCGACTACGGTGCGCACCCTCATAGGGTTTTCTTCTTAGGAGCGAGCCTTAAAGGCTCGTAGTATTCGGTCTGGATGCTTGGGCATCGATTCCGCTCGAGGCACCTTGCAGCAGCCGTTGCCTGCCGATTTGGCGGAGAGGGATCACATCTTACGGCGTCTGCTCCTGACCATTATGAGGGGTTGTTTCATTGCGAACAACTCCTCCACTGTTCCCTTCATCTTGGTAGGGGTCGTTCGAGACGTAGGCCGCATTAGCTACTACGATTGGGGATCATTTACATTAGCTCTTTTCCTACACGGGATGCGACTGCGATCTGAGGGAGCTACCGACTCCTGGGTCGAATTCTACCCGTTTCTTCCAGTAAGTCCTTTTTGACCGAATTTCATTTATTTGACTTTTGATTAGTTTATCTTTTCCCACGACTGATGGAGGGCTCTTTTGAATTAATAGTTCTGGGCTTACTAGAGGCTTCCATGTCTTCACCCCATATCTGTCTTGGGCTTGTACACTTATCCACGGGGACGTAGATGGCATCAGTCTACTTTGTCGGAGGTCCCGGTCGCAGAGGGCTTTACCCATGCCCGTCTTTAGTTGGAAACACTGGTAGCTCGGGACATAGTGTGGCTTCCATATTCTGGAAAAGACTTGTTTGAGGGATTTGAGGATGGTTTTCTGACAAGGCCAGAGTTTCAGTTATCCACTCTCCGGATTCCATTCCTTTTTGATGGAGGTTGGGAGCTCTACCTTGGGGATCGCGCTTTTCGATGCATCACTGGGGAGATTCGCCTTCCTTTTCTTCCTCCAGCTCAGCGCGTTTAGCCTTTATCTTCGTCGGCTACATCGATTCCCACCATGGGGTATGATGGTTTTTACTTGTCCGATGGTCCAATCACTTTTGAAGACTTTATCGCCTTGTGGGGGCCACGCACGATATGAGCTCAGACCCGGGCTACCCAATTTTTGGGAGATATGGTTCCAGGGTCCTTTATGATGAAGGAATGAATATCATGTTTTTAGCAGCCTTCTTGTAAGACCCCAACTTTTATGAATAAATATTTAATTTTCTTTATATATTATTTCGAAATAGTAAGGTATTGATTGATAAATGTGAAAGTTATGGGTGAAATGTGCAAATATTTTAAAATGAGCAAGTGGTTATAAAATATTCTGGTTGTCGGGGAATATTCGTTTGGTCGTGGAATATTCTTGTTGTCGGAGAATATTCGTACGACGGCTGCAGCTATTTGTGGACCCCAAAACGGAATAACTGTCGGATATAGAAAGCGACAGAAATAACCTTTTTATAAAATAACGGCGTAGTTGTTACCGTTAGTACTGTTGAAATAACCGGCGGTTAAAATACAGTGATACGCGGTGTTGCACAATAGCACACGGTATTGCATAGTATTTCGAATTATTGAGTCTTACGTGAGAAGGCACTTACTCAATTATTGTTACAGTAATTACTGTTCAATATTTTATATTATTGACTCAATAATTGCTACGTTGATATTTTATATTATTGACTCAATAATTGTTACATTGATATTTTATTGACTCAATAATTGCTACGTTGCCATTTTATATGATTGATTCAATAATGGCTACAGTTGATATTTTGGTATTATTGATTCAATAATTGTCATTGCACAGTATTTCACATTATCAACTCAATAATTCATATTATTTGAATAATATTATTAGATAGCATTATTGACAATGTCTAAGGAAGTTCTGTCTAGGAGGGGTTATTTAATTGCGCGCCATTAAGGAGAAGTCCTTATCGGAAGGCCCCCTCTTTCCTGGGAACGACCTGGTTGTCAATATTGTAGTTCTATAATATTATTTGTGAATAATTAATTATTGATTTATATGATAAGAAAATATTTATTTTGTGGATATTAAAGAAGGAATTAGTGCTGATGTGTTTTTATCAGTATTTTGGTGTGAGAAATCATCTGTTTATGGATTTCGAATAATTTATGTTTGGAATTTGGAAAAACTTCCTTCTACAAAGTTGTAGAGAATTAAATTTCCTATGGAAGGACATAGAATTTGTATTTTTCTGACAAAGAGGCTATTTGTTATGAATTATTGAAGTTTCGGAAAATAAATATTTTTTTTAATGGGTGGGCCCCACTTTTGTTGAATTTTTTTTAGCCGCCAGGCGGCGAATTTTTTTTGAAAATAATAATATTTTATTATTTTAGTCTCCTTTGGCATCCTAAGTTTTTCTTATAAATAGGGTACTTAGGTTAGAATTGAAAATCACACCAGAATCAGAAGTTTTCTCTCTCTATAATATCGAGCGTATTTTTGTGAGTATTTCAATACTTTGAGTATTAGTATTCAGTGCAAGTTTTCTTCGGTATTATATCCGATATTTCAGTCAGAAGTACTATTCTTTTGAGGTAAGGGATGTTATTTCTTTCATAAATGATGTTATTCTTTTTAATATCATTATACCAAAATATTGGCATGGATTTTATTATGAAATTCTTACTTTTTCCGTCGGGGTTACTATTCACGTATACGGCACTATTCACGGAAAAATTAAAATTTCTTCTGTTTGTCCAAATTGTCTATTATAGTTACTATCTTTGATTGTATCCAAGTTTTGAGCTCTATTCTTAAATTTTGCTCCACAAATTATTATTATAAAGTATTTTTAAATTTGGATAAACTAAAATGCGAATCCTTAATCTTTGTCTTTTATCTCATTGGATTCGTTCTTTGAAATGTTTTTCATCATCCTCAGTCCTAAAAGGTGATGTAACTGAATATCTTTGGCCTGTAGAGCAAAGATGAATGATTACCTGATGAATATCTTTGTCCTGTAGTGCAAAGATGACAGGTGTTGAGATGAACATGACCACTGATGATACAAATGAATATCTTTGGCCTGTAGTGCAAAGATGAATATTTGATTCGAGATGTATATTGATTGATGTTACAAGGATAAAATATTGATGATGGACTTTTAAATCATAGAAGATAGTAGACTTCATTCTCTGCTTAACTCTTCTAATGAATTGTTATTTCCGCTGAGAATATTGATCTAAAGTTGGTTGTCCATTATATTTTATCTTATTTGTTGAAGACTAACGATAATTTATTTTCCATTATCTTAGTCATAATATTCTTTACTGAGCTAGTTGAGCTCACCCTTTTCATATGTTGTCCTCTTCAGGAAATGAAAATGTTGCGGGAACTAGTCGGGGGACAGAGTGATGGTCCGAGTTAGAGCAGTAGTAGTCCTCACTATTTCTGATAAATAGTGTGATAATAATTGTAATAAGGACTTAGTTTGAATATTAATATTTTTTACATATTTGTATTGACACTCACAGTTGTGTGGTCGTATTTTGCACGACCGTATGATATAAAGTTTGTATTTGAATTCTGTACCATGTATTTGGCGACTCAGAATGGGTTGGGTTGACTAGACCTATTCTGGGGGGCGTCACACTTCTCATCAGGTTCAGATTGCTGATTTGAAACTTCAGTTGGAACAGCTATCGGCCTACTGTCGCTATAATGGGTTGGACCCATCCTTGGCTAGTCCTTTTGCTTCTCATGGTCATGAGGCTGGACTTTCTCAAGAAAACCGAAGTGCAAACACTAGCACGAAGTCAATAAATATTGAAAATCTAGCGTAGCTAGAGGATTTAGGAAAATCCAATTTCTCCATCGCTTCAATCTCTTACCACCATCAATGCTCACTATTCCAAAACTCTTATATAATACATCTATTCTCAATACAGTTCACCAACTTACCACACCATGGAAGTTCAGGAACTTACCACAATCATATGGGTTGAGGAACTTATCCTAGTCAGACCAAAGTCGTCCATTCGCTGAGGGGTCCTACCATACGATTATGAGTCACGAACTTGTCATAGGCATGAGTTTTAAGAACTCGCACCTAATCTTAATATTATCTAATTATATCTTAGAAACCTCTATCTATCAAAATAGATATGAGAAAAGAATCACCTTTCCACTATATGTATAATGATACCGCGACACTAACATTCCAACGATTATCAATGTGACGTACTCAGTGCAAGCACAAAACTTCTGCCCATACAAAAGTTTGTACAACTAAGCCATCACATGAGTCCTTAATGGAAGTCCAACACTTAAATCTATCTTACTTTATCACGAGCTTTCTACGTTTCACCACATATAACTCCTCATGAGTTCATCTCGTACTTTTTATAGTACATTCTCTCATAGCATCAAGCTATACATACTTAGTCATTACAGACTATCTATCATTTCACAGTTCAATCTGATCATGTCGTGATCATCTATTTATCTTAGGGTTCTTTCCCTATTATCAACTAAACTCCATCCGAGTTTATTCTCACTATCTTCGTTATATACATCTTATAGACATCGTCTTAATATTTTCATTACCGGAGTTAGGAAACTCTTGATTCTCATTCTCTACATATTTTAAGATTCTTCTTTGAATCTTCATGTATATATCTTAATCTTTATCTTTTCCTTTCTCAGGCTATAGTCTAAGGTACACTTACCTAAGGTTTATAACCTACAGCTTTGATACCAACCTGTGACGCCCCCAAATCCTCGTTCCTTTGAAACCTCGGATTCGGTGCAGTCACGATACTACTATCGTCAAACTATTACATCTTTTAATCATTAGTAAAAGAATACAACTTTGTTTATTACAATTTAGAATATAAATTCTATTCATATCCAAGATCTCGTCTTTACATCATATTCGATATTACTAAAATACGGAATAATTTAAACTTTTCAATATCCTTTGAATAAAAATCTTTTTATTGATTCCATAACTTTGATACCAATTACAAATCTTGAATCAACTATATAATATGATTCCTTCTTATCTGAGTTATCGTATAAACATTTACAACTCAACTCGATATCCTCTATGTATTAATTAATACATTCTTACAATACAACAAGTATTAAACAGTGTAAGCAACTATCGAGTACATCATCTAGAATCTAAACATGGTTCAGACAATAATCTAAGTAATATTTTTCAATGCGATACTATCTATCTTTATCAATCAAGAAGCACGAAATCTTTACCGTGAATCCTTAACCTGCAAAAGTGGTTATTTGCAAGAGTGAGCTCGACAGCTCAGCAATTCTAACAGTCCTCATGCATCACATAGCATATAACATCATACTCAGTTCATGCATTTATAAACAGTTTATATTTACTACGCATGTTACTTTTCACATAACAAGTATATCATCAAAGATCAACTTTCAATCTCATTTATATCTCATATACAGTTCATATATAAGTTCACATTATCACAGCATAATATAATTCAACTAACAGTTATTGAATTCATATATCAAATAGGAACTGAAAGACTTGCCTGATTCGTAGTTTAACAACTACGACTTAACTACTTATGAAAATCTGCACTTCGTGTAATACTACACAGTTATATTAATCATAGAGATCACACCCATCAGTTATACACTTCCATACATTCTCAATATAATAATAAGTATTACATTATTGTCTAACTTGGTTCTTAGAACCTTCGTCTTACTTTCTTATCGTATTCTTATAATAACTATGTACGTATAAGTATACTTTAACCATACGTACTTACTACCATTCTCTACATATACATATGCCTGTCTACCACTAATCTATTTACATATAGCTAGTGTAGTCCATCTTTTGAGTTAATCATTCTCATATATCATTACTAACACATAAGACCATAACAAAACAAATATACGCTATTAACCGTCGAAGTCAGATTCAAGTATTAACATATGGTCCTACATAGCATGTATACATATTAAAGGATACTTTCATGCTCGATTAACCTTTTCACGTTCAATTTACATGATATAGGTTCTAAGTTAACATTTCAACAATTTAAGGCCACTCAAGGTCATGAACATCACAAAGTTTATCATGCTAGTTCTTTAAACACATAAAGTATTTATATAACTCATATTGGGAATGTTCATGAATATTCATACTTCATGCATGTAACTATCACGATTATTAGTTTGAAGACATGCTTCGTTTACGCTAAACTTGGTTTCATGATATGTAGTCATGGTATATATATACATGTATGATACATGAGAGAGTCCAAGCGTGCTATCACATATGTCCATAAACATCAAAATCCTAAATCTTAAGGTAACATGTTATCGTCCATGTTCAAGGCTCGCATTTTCATTAGTGAAGCTTACTAACAAAACCTAACATGTTCATGCTATCTATATATAGGTTGACATGTCCGATATGCATTTCTAAGTCATCTAAACATGCTCACAAAATCAGAATATATACATGCTATGTATACGTCCAAGTTCAAATCTAAAACTAAAAGTTTCATTTTAAAATCATACGTTTTCCTTCCATAGTACATACTAACATGGCCATGCATGTACATGAAGTATCAAGAACATGTACTATAAGTTAATACCAACTTCCATGCATGTCTAGACCGTACAAATACGCTTACAAGGTCAGAACACACATGTTTATACAAGTATCAAAGTTCATATCGAAAATCGTAAGTTTCATTTGAAAATTATGAGTTCTTCATCAATAATGTATACTATCATGCTTATGTCATGTCATGATACTCATATATACATGTTATTTAAGTGTGCATGCTTGTTCTAATTATATAACCTATGCTAGCATATAACAGAACCTGTAACAGAAAATAAAACTCAGAAACTGGTCCCGGCGCAGCTGCGCAGCTCCCCAGTTCAAAACTGGCGCAGCTGCGCAGGGCCTTGCCCAACTCAAGTCTGGTATCGGCGCAGCTGCGCCGCTGGCCAGTACAAAACTGGCGCAGCTACGCAGGTGGCCGGCCAGGGGCAGAGACAGCTTGCTTCTGCTGAACTTAGCCCAAACTCAAAATTTTCCACAGCAATTCGATTATGAGCAACTGTATATTAGTTCTATCATGCATATAAGCTATCATAGCAACTAATACACACTCTCTAATCAACTTATCATCAATTAATGCTTAACCAAGAAATCTAGAATTTGAAAATTAAAGAACATAGGTAGGGAGTTATACCACTGCTATATCCAATTCCTTCAATTCACTGACTCCTTGCCAATATGCTATATTCTCTCTCAATTTTCACTTAACATAAATCTCAGCAAATGAAAACATGAAGGAGAAGAGCTCCATTTATAGACCATGCATTACACAGACATTAACTTTCTACACCATTTTAAACTAATGGGAAGAAGAAGGATTCAATGGTTATAGGAGAGGAGTTGGTAGAGTAGTTAATTTTCACTATTAGGACCACTCCCCCTTCATGATTGTTGCTAGTTTGCTGAGTTTGAGAAATGGAGATAGGCTAGCCTTGTAGCCATTCACGTGTGATGAAATGGGTCACTCAATTAGGGACAAAAAAAATGACTCTCAGCAACAAAGTAACTAGCAAGTGTATAAATACTTGGGTTATCTATATATACACTTAGGTTATAAGCTTATCTAGAGTCACAATGTCATTTCTAATGAGCAAACCATAATACAATATATCAAGTGGAGGTACATATATATCACTATATAATCCATATATATCTCATTCTATCGGATATAATTCTTTCGGGTACCATCACAGTGTATTGTCTTATTTATTATTAAATTTCATTAATTCAATAATTGTTTACTATATATTCATGATATATTACTATTGTATACACATTGTCACACCCACATTTCATGTATCTCTTACAACTCAATAAACTTTACTATATAGTTTATATTCATAAATAACATAGTCATATTGCACTTTATATTTCGTACAATATATAGTTAACTATTATACGTTATATATTTTAATATCGCATGCTTGCACCTTAATAAATTACTTATTTTATTAATTAATAATAATATTAATTAATCTATTTCTCATAAATCAATGGAATTATAATTTCCATAACAATTAATTAACATTTATATAGTTAATTATCTTATTATATTTATAACAAATATACTTATTATCATGCTATCACTCGCAATAATAATAATTCAACATATTATTATAATAACAATTAATATAGATTAATTATTTAAATAATTCTTCCATCATTCATTACCGAATCTATTATCGTGCCACACAAGGCATATTTCACAAGCTTACATTAAGCTTATTCTTATCCTCATCACTTACTACTTATAACATGTTCAATATAATTAGAACTATTAAATCACAAGGTTCACATATATAAATATATCGTGAATGAAAATATTCAAATATTCTATATAACCTTTACGGTAATATAATAACTTTAGCTATTAAAATGCTAAACTACTTCAATTAATTATATTTATAATAAGTATAACTTTTACGCTTATAATAATTAATATATACTCTATTAATTATTCCAATAATAATATTCACGATCAAATAATAACTTAAGTTATTTAATATATTAAAAATAACTTAGTTTCCTTTCATTAATTAAACTCCCTTGAAAAATACATTAGAAATTATGTATTTTGCCATAACATAAATATTATGTTTTCTCCGAATAAAGACATTCATTATTAGAAAATAATTTACTTATTGTCTCAAGATAATATTCTTAATATAATTTCAAATAACTATATGTACGACACATGTACATATATTATATATAGTAAATAGATAATAAGTTTATTCTCTATTATAAGAAATAATTTCTATCAATTTATTTACATATAGCAAATATGTAATATATCTATCATATTAATCAATCACACCATATACAAAATATATAAGATAAATTCAAAAATAACATTTCGTCCTTTTATCAAAATAATTCAATATTAAAAATTATTTTAATATTCTTTATTAAAATATATAATAACCATTTCTCTTTCTTTTCTATAAATTGTTCCCAAAACAATTTCTTCAAATATTCATTTAAAGATATAATGATTTCCATCTCCCTTTTAATAACGTATATATATATTTATTAACGTTGTTCGTACATTAGACTTTCTCACATATTACCATTCTAAGTAATATATATAAAAAGTATCAACTATAATTACATATTCAACACACATGTTAATTCACTCATTTACTTAAGTAAATTACACCCTATACTATATCACCTTAGTTAATTAAGGTTCGATATTCACATTATATTATTCCATAATATAACTCTCAACTTAAATTAACTAATATTTATTCTTATTAGTTAATTCCTTAACTAACTCATGCTTCACTATCCAAACCTATTCACGGATAGCTTAAGTGCTATTAATAACCTATATTATAAATATACTAGTTATTAATACACATACTCAAGAATATGGTGATTATAAATTAAGGATATTTAATGTCACCAACTTACTATGATAAAATAATTCTATAAATTATTTAATATCGATAGGAATTTATCCACTTCCTTTATCTCAACTGAATCGTCTCTACGCTAAGTAACAAATATACATTAATAGTATATTTATAAATCACAAAACACATATTACATAGTCCATATTACCCTATGTAATATAATACCACATACCTCATATCTCATATATATACTCTTATTCGAACCCATCTCACGGTTTAAGAATTTTATTTATTAAATCCTTATTTAATAATATCTAAAAATTCGGGTTCTTACACTTGATCTATATCCTTTATTGCATACTTTAACTTGCTGAGCAAATTTGTTGCTCACCCTTGCTTAAATAAAAAATATTTCAGCTAAGGACGAGGTAGCAGAAGGCTTTAACAAGGACAAAGATAAAGACAAAGCTCAGGAGTAACTAGTATTGACTTTTAATGGTTGTGTTACTTTATGTAAATTAATTATTGTAGAACTTTTGAATAGCTAAGGGCATGTAAGTTATGTTAAGGTTAGTTAACTTGGAATGACGGTATAAATATGTTTTGAAGTATGTTTTTATTAAGGACATGTAATGAATGATGTCTTTCATTAATGAATGGGTAGTTAGATGTGATATGTATGATGGATCGTGAGCACCAAACCCGAGGTTAGGAAACTCGGATTTAGGGGCATCACAAGTTAGTATCAAAGCTGTAGGTTATAAACCTTAGGTAGGGGAAAAGCCTTAGGAATATAACCATAAGAAGGATAGAGAAAACTCATTTAGAGTTCTAAGTGATGGATTGGGAAAAATTCATCAATAGTTAGATATGTGGACACTTAGTGGTTATAGATTGTGTCTCATAGTGAGGTATTAATTAAGTTGTTTAAAACTGATTGAAGGATATCAGTAGATGATGAGATTAAGGAATAGAAGGAGATAAAACTCATGTTGAGTTTGTTTGGAGAATTAATAGTGTTATGAAATATATTTTCATTCCCTACAATGAATTTATGTTTTATTGAGAGATATTAATGGAATTTGTTTGTTGTGATATGGTTGTAGGATGTCAGAGATTGGTGAACATAGTAGAACAATGGAAGAGGAACCACGTGACATACATGGGGTGTCTGAAACACTTCGAATAGTCGAGCCCACTTATGTAGTAGCCCTAGATGAGGAGGAGACGGAGTCAGACACAGATTCTAATTGGGGATCCACAGCAAGAGGGTTCTTTCAAATTTGGACGCGTATGAATAATTTAGCGATTCAGAACTTTGAGAAGGAGAATAAAATCAGAGAGTTGGAGGCAAAAATTCGAGACCTTCAGATTGGTAAAGAAGTGATACAATCCTGCTGGGCGGATAAAGTTAGGAATCGATTAAGGATAGAAGATCAAGTGGAAGCCCTAAAAGAGGAATTAAGGAAGACAGGTGAAGAAAGTGAACGAAAGAAAGATTAAGTATGTGAAGTAGAACCTTTTTAAGTAAGATAATATTTTAGATATAAAGTATCATAGACAATGAGTATGTATACGTAAATATATATCTATATGAATGTAATTCTCATTTTTGGTATGAATATCAAGATAACTTTTGTAAGTCTCAACTTTTTGTATAAAGTTGTAGTAATGAATCCCGACTTTTGTGGCAAGGGGATAGTAAATGTTTATAGCAATATGCACTGTGATGAAAAGTACTATGTACTATTAAAATGAATATGAATATAAATGCAGTTATATGGTTATATGTTTTGAGGATTAAGATAGTACGTTGTCTATCTAATAATTTGATAATTCAGCAAACTGAATTCATTATTTTAGCAAGTTGAATTGCTCTATGTTCAAACTTTTGTGTTAAATTTTTTGATACCCTAATAAGATGTGGCATAAGATGTAAAACATGAAGAAATAATTTAAGCTTTTAATCTTATTACACAGAAAAATGCCGCCTACAAAGGGAAGTATGAAGAAAAAGATGGAAGTACAATTTTTAAATCTAAAGCACGAGAACATGTCAGTGTCAGAGTACTTCATCAAGTTCAACGAGTTAGCTAGGTTTGCTCCACAACAAGTGGACACCAAGGAACTCAAGGCTCGATGTTTTAAGAACGGATTGAAACCATCGATATTCAGTAAGATAGATGTACTGCGAATTGATTCATTCTCGAATCTATTGGAAAAAGAGATCATCGCCAAGAGAGGAAACAAAGCCGTATCAGAGTACGATCAAGAACAAAAGAATAAGGAGGCTGAAGGAGGTAATAAGGTAAATAGTAGTGAAGGCAAAAACTCTAACAAGCGTAAGTGGAATGACAACACCCAATCGGAAAATAAGTTAGGAGAAAGTAGGAAAAGAGGTGAGCCGTGTGCAGTTTGCGATAAGAATCATCAGGGAATATGTTTGAAGGGAAAGAGTGTGTGCTTTAACTGTGGTCAAGAGGGACACATCTCTCCCAACTGTCCAAGTCCAAAGAAATTGCCAGGTTATTTTTTGTGTAGCTCGTTAGACCACCATGTCCGTAACTGTCCAAAGAAGAATGCAAAGAAAGGAAGCAATGACAAAGGAAACAACAGTGAAACACTCAGGATTAAAGAACCAACACAGCCAGGAAGTCCAACGGCACACACGTTTAACATGACAATTCAGGATACAGTCGCTTCGAAGGAAGTAGCAGATGGAGATATAGTTCCATCTATGATTCCGATCAATTATATCAATGTATATACTTGATTCGAATATAACCTATTTTCTTATATCGTGAGATTGTTAGGATAAGTACGTTTACCCTTGTGAACATTAGGAACCCTTAAATATAGACATACGAAAGATAATTTCAGGAAAAAGATATATTTTATAATAATAACTCGTTAATAAGAGAATTTTTGAAGGATGAATTTGAGTTCCGTTGGGAACTACCATAATTGATGCAAGCAGACCGCAAGTAATGAATCAAGACGCGCAGTAGTTCTGGACTCGTAATACGGAATCGTATAAGGAGGGGAGAATGTAGTAATTTAATAAAAAAAAATTAAAAATAAAATTTAAGGATAAACATAAATTTAAGCGTATGGGAATGGTGATTCCTGGGACGAAATCCTTATAAGGAGGGGAGATTGTAAGGACAGAGAATTTTATACGACTATAATTTTACAAATAATTTTTTTATGTATATATATATATATATATATTATTTTATTAACTATTATCATTATTGTTATCAGTGACATTTTGAACATATGCGATATTAATTAAGCAAGTTAGTTAATTGAATGATTATTAGTTGACTAAGAAAGGAAGTCAAATGAATAGTTGTTCAAAACCCTAATTTGAATTTCAAATAAGGATTTGAATATTAATACATTTGTTATTGGTTTTAAGATGATATGTATGTACATTATGTGATTAATGTTAAGTGATTAATAATTGATATGAATTATATATACTGAATATGTGAGTGGTCATAACTTATTAAGCCAATTAGAGCTATTAAGTTTATAAACTATTGGAATGTGTGATGACTTATGTGAGTTATGTAATTGATTAAATAAATATACCTTATATAATAGATATACTTTTATTTTGTATAAAGGAAATTAAGAATAAAGTTATGTAATCTAATACATATATTAGGTATAGTAATTAAATAACCTAAGAGATTTATTTTATACATCTCAAATAATTAATTTTATAATCTAAGTAAAGCAAGTCTAATTGGGTTATAAAATTAAAGATATATGAATAAGGAATTAACTTACAAATATATGTATAGAAATCCTAACTAAATGATTAGGGTATGATAAAAAATTAAAAGTATGAAACTATGTTATTTCCATGGCCCAAAGAAATTAATTTGCAAGCCAAAAATATTAAATGAGTAGGCCAACTTTTAGCCCACTTGAGAGGGGACATTTTAGGCATTTAATAAACTAAGTAAAGCAAAAAAATAAACCAAATATGGGGCAAAGAGGGCCAATTTCGGCCAAGGTAAGAGGGAGATAGAGAGGCCATGTGAGATAATAATCACATTCTACCAACTCTCAACAACTCCCTCACATGTGTCAACCTTTTAATTTGCCACAAGGTTAACCAAGTTTACAAGTAATCCCAATTCTACAAGCAAAAGGAGAGAGGGAAGCAATATATGTTGGGAGATGTATTATAGATATACATATTATATCTATACATATAATAATTACCCATCCCATTTAGCTAATAAAAATGGATACTTCACTTCTCATTTCTTTTCTTCCAAACTAGCTAGCAAAACTAAAAGAGAGAGAGAGAGAGAATAAGGGCTATTTCGACAGCCACTTGAGAGGAAGGGGAGGAGAAATTTTGCTCATACATTCCCAAACTTCATCTCTTATTTTGAGGAAGGGAGATAGAACAAGAAATAGGTATAATAACTACACTTTAATAACTTAGTTTATGCAATTTATTTGGTTGTTTGTAATAAATTTTGTGATAGTAGTGTGTATACAAGCCAATCATGTATGATGATAAAGCACATACTCTGTAAATAATTTTATTTATTTATTAATAAAATATTCATTTAAGGCATTTAATTATCTACATGCTGCTGTTTTTTTTTAATATGTAAATAACTCATAGTTTTAAGCAATGCTTTTAGAATCATGATTAGATCATGCTAATGAGATCTAAATTCTTAGAAAGCTTAAAAACTAAAATAGTTCCCAATCGTGGGATTACTAAAATGGGGATTAGTAAATCCGGATAGATTAGTACATATGTTGCTTGCTTATTGGATGAGGATGACTGATCTCATGGTCATTTGTGTGGAGACACTAAAGCAAGTATATAGGTGCTTATTGGAGAATAAGTTCACTGAACGTGACTCGCTATGGAATACCTAATGGAGTTTTACTCGTCTGTCAATAGGAATTCCTAATGTGATAGTAGTACAAGTGATCCTTGGACTTGAGATCATCATAGTATCTTGTATGTAATAAATTATACTTTGACATATTCCTTAAGGCCCTTTAGGGCATATATAGGGTATGCTTGGGTATAATGAGTTACATATGGAGATAATGTACGATCAATAAAGAATCTACCACCTCTAGTAAAAGAGGAGACATGTCCTATGTGATTCGTTAAATGACAACCCGGGAATCCTTGGCCAAGATGGAATGAAATTAGAAAGAGGTTTCTAATTTGCATTATTTGGAGTTGTGCATTTTCTAATCGAAATACATATGATTAAATAAATTAAGACTTGACAGTAAATCCATGTCTTATATTTAATTGGGACATTGTATGGTGGAAAGATTGAATTATACGGTAACTATTAACTCACAGGTTCTTTTATGATTAATGTTGAAATCTATATTATCTGAAAAGTCGTTGATCGCTAGGGAGGCTTATCCCTATTGTAGAATAAATGTTATTTATTTAGATAGATTATTAGATTAATTTATTTATTTAAATAAGATTAGAATTGTTCTATTTGATTTATTCACAACGTACCGTTTTAATATGGAGAACCTAAAGGGTTACACCATAAAAGGAAGAAGAACAATTTAAGAAGAAAATGGCATAATAGTAATAATGCATTAAGTGTAATTAATTTAATCTATGGTGATAGAATAAATTAAATAGCTTAATGTTTATTATTTAATATTTTAGAAATATTAAATATAAATTAATAAGAGGAGTCTTATTAATATTATTATTATTATTATTTTAATTCTAAAGGAGTTTAGGAATTAATATAATATCAGTACTCTCTCTCAATCCTAATGAGATTATGATATAAATTAATTAAAAGTGTTTAATTAATTAATTAAATAAAATCCTATTCTAATTAGATTAGGAGAGTTAAGTTAATATCTATATAAGATGGTCTTATATCAGAAATATGGTACGTGAGTTTTTCCAATAGTTGGGAGTATACATGTTCTATAGAGATAGAAACAGGGGTTAAGCCAATAATACATCTTCCTGAGTTCTTCATCTTCCTTGGTGGATCACCATTATAGGCCAAACATTTGGGTGGCTGACATTGATCAAGAGAAGGAGCCACTACAGAGGAATCAAAGGAAGCAAAGGAGTAGAACTAGTACCTGAGGAAGCTTGGATCTTCAAAGGTATAATTCTGTTTTTCTCCTTCTATATTCACTAATAATTGATGCACAAGAATGATCATGGTTATGGGTTTGTATAAAATTTTGAAAACCTAGTTTTTGCCCTTCCGCCCTTATTTATGTGATTTGATTGCATGATCGCGCCACGTACAAACCCAACATCTTGAGCCTATGTTTATAAACTTAAAAACCTTAGATCTTTTTGTTTATAAGTGTTACATATTTACATCTATCATTTTTGAGTGTCAAAAGTTAGATCTAAAGCAAGAGATGGAAGCTATATTTTGAAAAGTTAGAAAACCATATTTATTTCTTAGTATTGATTATGTTTTGTTTGATTTGGTGAAGTTTTAATGAAATATATGATGGATCATAGTAGATCCTTGATCTTAAGGAGTATTGCTATGTATTATGATGATATATGATGTTTATTTTATGATTAATCAAAAGATCATGGAAGATTTCTTAGAAAATCTAAAAGTGAGAAAATCAGATTTGTGAGAAAACGTAACCTGAAATTCAAACAATCATATCTCTCAATATATTTCAAATTTTTGAGTGTGGTCAATTTTTGGAGTTAGATCTGTGAGTCTTCTAACAGATCCAAGTGGAATCACTGAAAAATTCCATGCAGATTTCCGTCTGGACAGTTTTTAGCAAAGTAGGAAAAATCTGAAAAACCCAAAAAGTAATCTGTCCAGATTTTTCGGGGGCAGTTTTGTCCACTTAATTTGTGTAATAAATTCCAATATTTTGGGACATATATATATATATATATTTTATAACATAACTTGTGTCCAAAAATGAGCTCATTCCGACTTAAAATGAGCAAGTTATGACTATTTCAATATTTGCATTTTTTTCGACAAAAATTGCTATAACCGGAGTTCTATAACTTCGATGGCCACGAAATTTAAATTGGAGGCTCACAATAACATGTGTAAGATCCTGCCAAGAGTTGGAAATTTCTGGAGTTAAGCGTGAGATAGCTATTTTCTAAAGGAATTAACTAGAAACGGATTTTTAAAAAAATACTAAAGGAAATTGAAAAATTCTTGAAAAATTATTTTTGTGTATGGAATACATGTATTTATGTGTGGGCAAAAGTTAAAAAAATAATAAGATGATTAGATTAAAAAAAATAAAAAGGGAATCCAGCTTGCTGGATTGGCCATCAGGTTGCTAGATTGCCATCTGGTTTGTTGGATTGACCATCAAGTTGTTGGAATGGTCTGTATAGTGAATTCAGGTTGCTGGATTGTAGGACAGTTGAATCCAGGTTGCTGGATCGGATGTCAGTTGAATCCAGGCTTGCTGGATTGGAGGTCAGTTGAATCCAGTCTGCTGGATTGAAAATAATTGGCTAAATTGAAATTCAGTCTGAATTCAGGTTGCTGGATTAGATATTCGGCTTACTAAATTATAAAGGACTTATAAAATGAAAGACTAAGTGTTAATTCACAAGTTATATGATACGGTAGTGTTAAGTCAAAGGTAGTGCAATCGTACCCTTTAATGGTTGATGTATAGTAGCTGGGCTAAACTACTCCTTCATATGGGGAAAGTATCTACGAATTAGTAACCGATCTTACTCACTGTGAAAACAGTGTAGACGAGACGAAAACTAATTTATTAGTTGTTTGTGGGAAACCACTAAGTATACTATATTGAATACTATTAAAGACTCGATGTGTGCTAGGTTTAGACTTGTGTATTCGTATGGTGTTATCTAATGATTGATTATGTGATTACATATTAAATAAAATATTATAAGATATGTGATGCTAATTAAGAGATCGATCTTATTCATGATAGGTCTTACAAAAGAAGTTAACTTTAATTATGTAGCAGTAGTCAACAAATCAGGCAAGTTCCCTAACTCAATCTCGAGTTATTATATTTCAATCATGTTAGTGGATTAATTATTGACAATTATTCCACATCTATGATATTTATTGATATTGGCACAATGTGTAAGTTGTTATTGATATGCAAGTTCTCTAACTCAACTTGAGTTATTATATTCAAAGCGTGATTAGTGAATAATTATTGTTAGTTATTCACATCTATACTGATTATTGTTTTTCGCACGTAGTGCAATTGATTCTTGTTCTATTATTTGAACTGTTTATACGTCATGACTCAACTAATTGTTTTGGCGAGACTAATATTTGTTAAAACATGAAATGTTCTATTTATTATGAACTGAATTATTTGAAGATCTATGTCATTCTTTTCGGCTAGATCCATATTGATATTATATGTTAAAATCATAATATTTCTTTGAAAGCAATTCGAACCATATTATTATGGTACGAACTCTTGATATAAGACTGAGATGAACAAACTGTATTGTCGTAAAACGACCCATGCATGATTATTAAGTAATATGCATATAAAGTACAACGAAGCTGATCACTTTATGTACTGCAGAAAAATATGATTTAATCTTTATGGTTAACTTATATTTTTGTGAAAATTTAGTTTTAATAACTAATGATTCCACTATTAGTTCATGATCAATATGTGATCACTCAGCATGAATCTGGGTATATCCCACTTTATCGATTATTGTTGTAGTATTGTTAAATCTTCTTATTCACTCGAATCTGATTGAATCTTTGAAAGAATTTTACTCTTTCATACTTGATATGTTATTCAGCAGGAAATATAAGAAAATTTATTATTAGATTGAATTATTATTCAGCTACTTCGAAATCCTGTAAATATTGTTGAAGTTCTATAGAAGCTAGACTCTTCTATCCTTGATCTATATCCTGTATTGCATACTTTAACTTGTTGAGCAAATTCGTTGCTCACCCTTGCTTAAATCAAAAACATTTCAGCTAAGGACAATGTAGCAGAAGGCTTTAACAAGGACAAAGATAAAGACAAAGCTCAGGCGTAACTAGTATTGACTTTTAATGGTTGTGTTACTTTATGTAAATTAATTATTGTAGAACTTTTGAATAGCTAAGGGCATGTAAGTTATGTTAAGGTTAGTTAACCTGGGATGACGGTATAAATATGTTTTGAAGTATGTTTTTATTAAGGGCATGTAATGAATGATGTCTTTCATTAATGAATGGGTAGTTAGATGTGATATGTATGATGAATCGTGAGCACCAAACCCGAGGTTAGGAAACTCGAATTTGGGGGCGTCACAACAATATAATTAAATAAGTGTAGCATTTAATCTATGGATTAAAGATTTATTAAAAGAATTGAAAAGGTGTTTTAATTGATTCTACCAAAAAAGACCCTTACTTTTGTTTTAAACTAGTTTTACCAAACATGGCCTTAGTTAATAAAAGAATTTTCTTTTAAAATAATTTATTTTGCCAAACATGGCCTTAGAATTTTTCAAATTTTTGTAACCTATATATTAAATGGTAGTTAGTGTATATAATTAATATACAGGAGTTATATATTTTATATAGTTATATGTATAATATATTTATATCAGATATATATGTTATACAAAGGATAAGTTAGTTTTAGAAACAAAAAAGAAAGAAAACAGAGAGAGTTAGAGAGAATACTCAGAGAAGAAGAAGAGAAGCTTTAAGAAAGCAAGAGAAGAACAATACACCATCATCATCTTTAACTCTTCTCCTAATCCAAGCTAGAAAAAGGGTATAATCTTAGAACTCCATAAGTTTGAATTATGTTCTTCAATATTTTCATAGTTTAGAACTCTCTGTAAAACTAATTTTCACAAAATTGATGTGAGCATGAATTTATGTGTGATATGTGTTATAGCATGATATAATATGAGTTATATAGTTGTTTCAACAATTCAACCCAAGTAAACTCGATGAACAAGAAGAATTATGTTCATAATGATTTACAATAACTAATTTTTGAAAAATGGCCTTTAAAACTATCAATTTGGGGTTTGGTTATTGATTATTAGTTAAATTGATCATGGGTTATGTTAATATGTTAAAAATTAGAGTTATTACAATTGGATTTACATGGATTGATTGAAAAACGAATTTGTAATAGCAATTTTTGTCAAGAACGATTGATATTGTAGTTTTCTTCAAAAATCATGAGAACTTGGTTTTGATTATGTGTTGTAAGGATTTTATATGTTATAGTCATGTTAAAGAGTCCAAAATTTTGTTGTTATCAAGTTTCATGTTGAGAAAAATCGGATTCGGTGTGAAGAAATAAGCCAAATTGGCTTATTTCTCTGCCATTCGCGAACTGGGGATTTTCACCAGAAGTGGGATCCGCCTCAGCGGGAATTAAACCCTTGCAGGACCCGCCCCAGCTGGGCACCTTCCTGTCCAGGAAATATTGTTTTGCTTTGTTGAGTTTTCATGCCGCGTTTGTTTAGCTAACTTATTTTTATGACTTATTAAGTTTAATAGGTAATGAGATAATATACTTTTGATGTGTTTAAGATAGATTGAAATCTTATGTTGTTATATTATATGTGTGCTTGGATATTATTACCGTAAGGTGCAATATGATAGTAAAAGTGCTATGTGTGTATGAGGTGTTTGATTGTGAGTTTAGCCTCACGTATGTATATTAGTATCGACGTACGTCGTAACCACATTGCTATGTTGGACTTGAGTAAGAAGTTCGACGGTTTAAATGTTGTAGTTGGGTACTAATAGAAGTTTTAAACATAGTGTAATGTGTAGGGTAATTGTGAAAGTGATTGTAATTATTAAAGTATAGCTTGCGCTTGAGGCAAGTTCTCTACTCCTTATCTTTTACTTGAGCAAGTTTTCTAATCCTTATTCTTTTATGTTACGCAAGTTTCCTATCTCTAAACTTGTTACTTTTCATTGTGCAAGTTCTCTAACCCTTGCTCATTATATCATGCAAGTCTATATCGGATTCTTAACTCGTTATGTATTGTATGAGTTATACTGTATTCAAATATCCGTAAAGCATTAGTATTGAAGTATTATTTAAGTAATGTGATCTTGACTTAGTTGTTCAAGCAAGATCTACTTGATCTATCGAATGCTTTAAGTTATTTCTAAAACATTCCTAGTTATCATGAAATCTATTGCTATATCTTACATTTGATTCATAATTCTTATATTATCGAACTGTTAAAGTATTGTGAGTCGATTCAACTACTCATTAGTTGATGATAGTTGAAACTCCAAAGTTCCTTTATCTATCCAAACCAAACTTTCTTTGGTGCAGACTTGTATTCAAATAGTGAGAATGACAACCCTATTTATTAGGGGACATTTATGCGAAAGCGTTAAGATGGTTGTGCACAATACATGGTACGAAGGGCTGATCCCCCTAAGTACGAGTTAAAGGTCCATAGTCTCAATGACTATTAAAAGTTTAAATAAAAATATTTATAACCTAGCATATAGTTCAAGGTCGTATGACCCTTAGATAAATTCTATATTCGAACTTTAGAAATGATGAAAGAATTATTATTCAATACTTTATTTTTGATGAAAGTAAAGTTATTCAGACTCTCTTGAAGATATTCAGTCATGGCATATCATTGTATATTTCAAGTGAGCTTTTGTTTGCTCACTCTTGCGTATTTTTATAACTCTTGCAGTTAAAGCCGAGAATGTTGACATAACGTCAACAAGTAAAGGGAAAGAAAAGATGAGCAAGTGAAGGCTTGTTGTCTTCAATTGTAATAAGACTTAGTTGATGATGTTTTATTTTTGCATTTATTTATTTGATGTCAAGGTTTAGTTAACGCTGGAATTTTATTTGGGACAAGTTGTAATCCTTTGTCAAGGAAGATTCTATTTAAGAATTTATGAAGGTTGTAATTTACTTTGAAATTCTTTATTATTGGGTAGATGTATGATTTATTTAGAAAGTGAACACAAAATCTTGCGAAAACGAAGTACCCGAATTTGGGGGTGTCACAGCCACTCAGGGTACAACCTCCCTAGGATGATTGGATCCTCCAACATCCGACATCCTGACAATCAAAATTTTAAGTCTTAGTTATTACGTGATACAAATCGATACTCGCGCAAGTACATAAATATAAACACATAGCACATAAGGTAATTTATTATCTTTCTTAGAACTCGATAAGAGTTTATCATTACTATGTTATCAAAGGTTACTACCCTAAGGTTTTCCCCCACCTAATGTTCATAACCTACAGCTTTGATACCAACTTGTGACACCCCCAAATTCGGTTACTTCAATTTTCACGGGATTTGGTGTTCACTGTATAAATATCACATATCTATCTAACAATAATAATTGCAAACCATGAAATAAATAGAAATCCTCCCCTTAAGGGGTTACAACATTTGAATATATAAATAAATCCCTGGTTGAACTAACCTTAAATATCAAATGCGGAAACATAATCAAATACATAAGTTTTAACAACATCAGAGTCTTTAAACATAATAATCTCAAATGAAATAACAAGTCTTCAACACTTGTTAACCTTGCCCTTGCCTTTGTTAGTGGAAGGCTTGTCGGACCTTTCGTTCTTAACTGCAATGTTATTATGCAAAAGTAAGCACGATTGCCCACAAGTATAACAATATAACAGTAATAATAACATGCGAGTAAATCAAGGAGTTCTGAAGAAAAGAAAGCTCGACTTTTGAATCAAGAATGAATAACAAGAATCAAAAGTACATCTTAAGGTCATAAGACCATGAACTATGTCTCAAGTGGTCAAGTATTTCTACTTTAAATCTTTAACAATCGTAAGACTAAATGGACTCTACTACTAGTACTTAGGGGGATCAGCCCTTAGTACCATGACTGTGCACAACATCTCAATGGTAACGCGCAAATAATCCCCTATAAAAGGGTTATTCATCTCAGTTTGACATCAGAGTCCGCACCAAAGGAAGTTTGGTTTGGATAAGCTCAATAATAGTTCTAGAATTTTTAACGTTCATCAACTATGGGCTAGTCGAATCAATAAGGGTTTGCTAGTCTTACAAGGTTCAACAATAATTGATATTCAAATCGAATAATAAATCTCAAGGTATACAATCAAATAAGTATTGTATAACTGAAGTAATACCTTAAAAGGAATTACAATATCTCGCATGGAATCTTAACATGAATAAACAAGAGTAAGAATTTGCTCAATATAGAAATATAAGTTTAGGACTTACTCAATGAATAACTTAGAGTTTAAGGAACTTGCATCATGATAATGAATCAAGAATAGTAACTTGTTTAATTGAAAGTAAGGATTAGGAAACTTGCTCAACATTAGTAAATTAGGGATAGAACACTTGCTCAATAAAAGGTTTGAGTTTAGAATACTTGCCTCGTGCACAAACTACAAATAAAATTCTCGTTTCTCAATTTACCCTACATATCATTATATTCACAATAATAATTAATTCTAAGTCTGATCGAATCACAAACATCAGTCTTGAATGCGTTATTAGACTTTACGAATAACAAGTTTACACAACGTATTTAACTTATCAATTAATCACGTAAAATAAGTTAATAAATTGTTCTTACATCTCAATATATGCTTAACATTTCATCATGTTCATTACATTAAGTTAACTCATCAAGTTATGGATTAAAAACACATAAAGCAAAACCACTTCTTCTCTGTGATCCCCGCCGGGGCTGGGGTTTATGCTGCAAGATGCCCGTCGGGGTGGCATGCTTGCCGGGGCGGGGGGTTCCTACATTAGAAAGCCCGTCAGGGCGGGGGTCCTCAGTATGATGAATTGCAGTTCGCGACTGCACTGTTCATTAGCCCAAATAACACTTTAGATCACGTAATTACTCGAATTAGAACACCTAAATTTACTATTTTTGGTATTTTCAAAGTTTCAAGAGAAATCATGAAATTCGACAATACAGATTCGTTATAACTCCGAATCTGTCCGTTCGTATTTTGTTTTGTTCGTTTAAACATGCATACTCATAATCAACTATCAATTTAAAGTTAAATAAACAATTAAATCATGAAAATTTGTATATAAGGGTCATATTCATATTTTTCATACTCTATAACTAATGAAATTCTAATTAAAGAATAATTACATGGTTTTGATTTCTTTAAAGCATATATAATTGATAGAAAATATGTTGTGAACATATATTAATACATATATCATCATATATACAACAATTATCAATACAATTTAGTTATAGAGAACTTAAATTGGGTTTATTGGAGAAAATATAAGAACGTGAATTTAATAATTTGGGTTGAAGAATCATACCCTTTGCTTTCTTGTTTGATGATGATAGAAACTTAAACTCTTCAATTCTCCATTAATCTTTTCTCTCAATTTTTCACTGAACTATTCTCTCTAATGAATATGCTATATGATATATGATGCTGATAATATATAAGTTGTAATACATATAATATACGTATATATAATTTAACTGTCAGATCATGGTGTCAGTTAAATCAATAATGGGATTAACTGACACCCACTTTCTTAAAGGCTTGTTTGGTTGCTCCCTTTTCTTCCTCCTTTCCCATTATTTTAATTAAAGTGTTTATTATATAGTTTAATTGTCACACTTTAATAAATATAATAATCTTATTTAAATTTAATTAAATAAAATATTATATTACACATTAAATCACATCATCACATAATTAAAATTCTCATTTATTAATGATGTCAAATCACTAAATCTCTAATTAATTATTAAATTAATTAGAATACCATTATGCTTATTAAATAATTCATTTAATTAAGTAAACTCAATTAAATTCAGACTTTGAACTATAAAAATTCTCCACATTAATTTAATCAATGTGACACATATAAATAAATTATTCTACCACAATTCCGTCATATAATTATTTAACTCAATAATTAAAACATTGATAACTTAATAAATAAATTATCAAAAATATTTTTTTAATTTAATAAATATTTAAATTAAATCACAAAATTCTCGTTTGTCACATCTTTCCCCCCTTAAAAGGATTCTGTCCTCAGAATCACGGTTCAAATAAATTTGTCATGTTACATTCTCCCCCCATACAGAGATTCTGTCCCCAGGATAGTTTACACATAGATTAAACAAATAAATGTGGGTAAGTTTTTATCATACGTTCTTCAAGTTCCAACGTGGTTTCTTCAGAGTTGTGGTTCCTCCAAATTACCTTAACATAAGGTATTACTTTATTTCTGAGAACTTGCTCTTTCCTGTCAACAATCTGAACAAGAACTTCTTCATAGGATAAGTCTTTCTCAAATTGCAGGGGTTTATATTCAATCACATGTTTGTAATTGGGTTTGTATGGTCATAACACTAACACATGGAAGACGTTGTGGACACGCTCTAGCGCCGGAGGTAAGGCTACCTCATACGCAACTTCTCCGATTCTTCGCAGCACCTCAAAGGGTCCAATGAATCCCGGACTCAATTTTCCCATCTTGCCGAATCTGATCTTTCCCTTCCAGGGAGAGACTTTCAAGAAAACGAAGCTACCCGATTCAAATTCAACATTCTTACGGTGTGGATCAGCGTATTTTTTCTGCCAATCCTGAGCAGCTACCAATCTTGTCCGGATCACCTTGACGATCTCGGCTGTCTGTCGTACCAGTTCTGGTCCTAGTAATTGTCATTCGCCAACTTCATCCCAGTATAATGGAGTTCTATACTTTCTGCCGTATAACGCTTCGTAAGGCTGCATACCAATACTTGCGTGGTAACTGTTGTTGTAGCCAAATTCCACGAGTGGTAGGTTATCATCCCAACTTTCTTTGAAATACATGATCCTAACATATCATCCAATATCTGGATCGTTCTTTCGCTCTACCCGTCTGTCTGAGGGTGATATGTCGTACTCATTCTCAACTGCATCCCCATGCATTCCTATAGTTGCTTTCAAAAATTTGATGTGAAACACAGATCTTGATCGGAGAAAATCGACACAGGAACTCAGTGCCTTGAAACAATCTCCTTCCCATACAACTTTGCCAACTGATTCAGGGTGAATCTGATCTTGATCGGAAGGAAATGTGCTGATTTTGTCAGTCGTTCAACGATAACCCATACTGCATTGTAGCCTTTCTGAGTTTTCGGAAGGCTAACTACGAAATCTATAATAATATGTTTCCATTTCCATTCTAGGATATATAGTTGTTGTAGCAACCCACTTGGCCTCTGATGTTCTTCTTTCACTTTCTGACACATCAGGCACTTGGCAACACAATCGACGACATCTCATTTCATATTCGACCACCAGATATGCTGTCAGAGATCCTGGTACATCTTGGTACTACCGGGGTGAATGGAATACCGTGAGTTATGATCCAAGCTCAAAATTTCCTCCTTAATCTCGGGCACTGGCGATACCCAAACTCTGCTCTCAAATCTTAAAAGTCCCCCACTGTCCACCTTGAATTTTAGTTCATTCCCTTCGGATATCTTCTTCTTTATCTTCTCACAGTCTTCATCTTGAAGTTGTTCTTCTTTAAATTTATCCAATAAAGTTGTACCAGCTCCCAACTAGAACAACTTATCGTCTGAATCCATCGGATATCTCACATCCAATTCCAGCTTCATTGCTAAAATTAACTCCTCTTGGGCAGTCAAAAACATTAAATTTCTCTCGACCCTTTCTGCTTAAGGCGTCGGCGACCACATTTGCTTTACCCGGATGGTATAAGATCTTGCAATCATAGTCTTTTATCAATTCTAACCATCTTCTCTAGCGCATATTCAAATCTTTTTGTGTAAAAATATATTTTAGACTCTTGTGGTCTGTATATATTTCACACTTCTCCCCATAGAGATAGTGTCTCCAGATCTTTAAAGCAAATACTACCGCGGCCAACTCCAAGTCATGGGTCAGATACCCCTTCTCGGAATCCTTCAATTTTCGTGACGCATACGCAATGACCTTGCCATTTTGCATAAGCACACAACCTAGTCCTTTATGTGATGCATCACTATACACCACAAAATTTCTTGTGCTATCCAAAAAAGATAACACAGGTGCCGTACTCAATCTCTTCTTAAGCTCTTGGAAGCTTTCATCACACTTCTCCGTCCAAACGAACTTCACCGATTTCTTAGTCAAATTCATCAGCGGAGTTGTGATTTTGGAAAATTCCTGAATGAATTTTCTGTAATATCCTGCCAAACCAAGAAAACTTCTAACTTTCTACGGTGTCTTCGACTGATCTTAGTTCATCACAGCTTCGACCTTTGAGGTATCTACCGAAATTTCATCCTTATCGATCACATATCCAAGAAATTGCATCCTTTTAGTCTGGAATTCGCATTTTAAAAATTTGGCATACAACTTCCCCTTTCTCAATGCCTCTAATGTCACCTTCAGATGGTCTACGTGTTCCTCCTTGGTCTTTAAATACACTAAAATGTCTTCGATAAACACCAAAAATAGGTCGAACACTCTGTTCATTAGGTCCATAAATGCTGCAAGAGCATTCGTTAGACCAAATGACATCACCATAAATTCATAGTGATCATATCGAGTCCGGAATGCTGTCTTCAGAACATCTTCTGTCCTCACCTTCAACTGATGATAACCACTTCTCAGGTCTATCTTCGAGAAGTATCTCGCTCCCTTTAATTGATCAAACAGGTCGTCAATCCTAGGTAACGGATATTTATTCTTGATCGTGACCTTGCTCAACTCTCTATAATCGACAGAGCCGCATCGTCCCATCTTTCTTCTTAACGAATAGCACCGGCGCTCCCCACTTCTGTGACGCCCCCAAATTCGGGTCCCTTTATTACCTCGAATCCGGTGCAGTCACGATACTACTATCATCAAACTATTACATCTTTTATTCATATCTTAGTGAATATAACTTTGATTATTACAATCTGGAATATAATTTCTTTTCATTATCAGGATCTCGTATAATGACTCTAAACTTATACAAGTTACAATCTTGGTCATTTACCATTCCTGTCTTATATCATATTCGATATTATAAAAATACGAAATAACTTAAATTTTTTCAATCTTCTTTGAATATACTCTATTATTCCTTTCATAACTTAAATCAATTACATTTCCCTGAATCAAACTATATTATGATTCACTCTATTCAAATTTATGTATAACCGTATACATCTTAACTTGATATCCTCTATTTATTAACTAATACATCTTTATAGTACGACAAGTATTAAACTTTGTAAACAAATATCAAGTACAACTACTAGAACCTAAACATGGTTCAAACGATAATCTAAATAGCATTCTTCTTTGCGATACTATCTAACTTTATCACTCAAGAAGCACGAAATCTTTATCGTATGTTCTTAACCTGCAGAAGTGGTTATTTGCAAGAGTGAGCTCGACAGCTCAGCAATTCTAACAGTTTTCATGCATCACATAGCATATAACATCATACTCAGTTCATGTATTTATAAACAATTTATATTTACTACGCATGTTACTTCTCACATAATAAGCATATCATCAAAGATCAACTTTCAGTCTCATACAATTCTCATATACAGTTCATATATAAGTTCACATCATCATAGCATAATATAATTCAACTAACAGTTATTGAATTCATATATCAAATAGGAACTGAAAGACTTGCCTGATGCGTAGTTTAACAACTACGACTTAACTGCTTAAAGATATCTGTACTTCATATCTGCACATCATATTCGATATTACTAAAATACGGAATAATTTAAACTTTTCAATATCCTTTGAATAAAAATCTTTTTATTGATTCCATAACTTTGATACCAATTACAAATCTTGAATCAACTATATAATATGATTCCTTCTTATCTGAGTTATCGTATAAACATTTACAACTCAACTCGATATCCTCTATGTATTAATTAATACATTCTTACAATACAACAAGTATTAAACAGAGTAAGCAACTATCGAGTACATCATCTAGAATCTAAACATGGTCCAGACAATAATCTAAGTAATATTCTTCAATGCGATACTATCTATCTTTATCAATCAAGAAGTACGAAATCTTTACCGTGAATCCTTAACCTGCAAAAGTGGTTATTTGCAAGAGTGAGCTCGACAGCTCAGCAATTCTAACAGTCCTCATGCATCACATAGCATATAACATCATACTCAGTTCATGCATTTATAAACAGTTTATATTTACTACGCATGTTACTTTTCACATAACAAGTATATCATCAAAGATCAACTTTCAATCTCATTTATATCTCATATACAGTTCATATATAAGTTCACATTATCACAGCATAATATAATTCAACTAACAGTTATTGAATTCATATATCAAATAGGAACTGAAAGACTTGCCTGATGCGTAGTTTAACAACTACGACTTAGCTTCTTAAAGATATCTGCACTTTATGTAATCCTACATAATTATATAATCATGGATTCACACTTATCAATTATATGTATCCACACATTCTCAATGTAATAATAAAGGTTACATTGTCGTCTAACTTGGTTCTTAGAACCTTCGTCTCACTTTCTTATCGTATTCTTAGAATAACTATGTAAGTATAAGTATACTTTAACCATACGTACTTACTATCATGCTTCACATACACATGCCCGTCTACCACTAATATATTTACATATAGCTAGTGTAGTCCATCTTTTGAGTTAATCATTCTCATATATCATTACTAACACATACGGTCATATCAAAGCAAATATACTCTATTAACCGTCGAAGTCAGATTCAAGTATTAACATACGGTCCTACATAGCATGTATACATATTAAAGGATACTTTCATACTCGTTCAACCTTTTCACGTTCAATTTACACGATATAGGTTCTAAGTCAATATTCCAACAATTTAAGGCCACTCAAGGTCATGAACATCACAAAGTTTATCATGCTAGTTCTTTAAACACATAAAGTATTCATATAACTCATACTGGGCAAGTTCATGAATATTCATACTTCATACATGTAACTATCATGATTATTAGTTTGAAAACATGCTTCGTTTACGCTAAACTTGGTTTCATGATATGTAGTCATGGTATATATACGTGTATGATACATGAGAGAGTCCAAGTGTGCTATCACATATGTCCAAAATTTTTAGAATTCGAACTTGCAATAACATATCAAGATTCACAACCAAAGCTCACATTTTCATTAGTGAAGTTCACTAACAAGACCTAACATGTTCATGCCATCCATATACATATGTTAATATATATCTGTAAGTTAATACATTTCTCATACATTCCTAAATCATATAGTCATGTGTTAGGGTTTATGCCCTAAAGGCTAATTCTTTGATGTAATTGCTTAAACATTTTTGATATTATATTTGATTGAATAAATGAATTATTTTAGTATGGTTTTATTTACTGCGTTATATAAATGTTAACATAATCAAAGTCCTTAGAATAGTGATACAAATTATATGGCTTCAAGTATGTGACTTGAACATGAGATCATATAATTACAATTAGTATCATTACTCTTAAATGTCCCTAGTCGAGTGTCATTGTTAATGGGACAACAATGATACATTGAGACTAGTATGTGGATTGACTGATGGCCAAATCTCATTGGTCATAAATATATGAGATATTGAGTTAATGCATAGGTACATGTTAGAGAACAATGTACTGGGAAGACCTACCATGAGAATTCTACATGGAGCATTATGCAAAGTGTCATAAGCAATTCTCATAGTGACAATGATGTAATGATCCTCCGACCTGAAATCACTATATTACTACACGAGAATTTATGTACTTTGATATCATTAAAGGCCACCTTTAATAGGGTGGACGGTAAAGGTGATTATTGGGTACATCATGAATCGTGTGAGGAATATGAGTGATCTAGATGGAATTTAACCCTCCTATATATTAGGGGTGATATCCATAGGCCTCTTAATTGAGTAGGACTATGAAATGCACTGCCATGCTCAAATAGTAATTTGTTTCATATAGTCTACTCATCGATCAAGAAAACTCATATTAAATTATGAAGAGGATGACACATTCCATGCCTCGAGTTTAATCTAGGATGTCAAGGTTAAAAGGATTAAATTATATTGAAACATTGGTCACGAAAAGGTTGTATCGAATCACCGATCTTATTATTATTTGGGTAGCAGTGATGCATTACTAGATGCCGCTCACTGTTTATAATTTTATAATATGATTTTAAAATTATTGCCAACATAATAATAACCTATAGGGTCACACACTTAGAACGTAATTAAAAGGGAATTAATTTAAATTGTATGGATTTAAATATATCAATATGATTGATAGTATTTAAATTACAAATTTAAATTAATAGGATAATTTGTATATATATATATATGTATATTAATTAAGTAAGACTTAATTAAGATATAATATATATATATATATATTCGGATTTTATATTTCTAATTGGATTAGGTTTTGGTTAATTCCTTTAACTGCTATATATATGATATATCAGCCGTTTAGGGTATTATCGATATCAAAACCCCAGCTGCTCTTAGAGAGAGACTAGAGAGAAAAATTTCGAAAGTCCAGATCCTTGGAGGCTAGTACCGCAGCTTTCCTTGCTGCAGATCGTGTGACGATTCGCGGGACGTTCGTGTGGATACCGTAGAGGCGCAGTTTCGTTGGATTGCGTTGAGGATTCCAAGTAGTTCCAGAATCTCCATCGTCTCCGTTCAGACTTGAATAATCGGTAAAACAAATCTTAACCTCTGAATTAATATATTTTTCGCATGGATCCTGTTTTAGGGTTTCAGAAAATTTTTAATTTTCGCTGTGTTTATGTGCCGAAAACCCTACAGTGGTATCAGAGCTACTTGCGAAATGATTAATTCAAATTACGTGTTTTAATTGTATTCGTTATATATGATATATGATGATGCATGTTTACCGATCTGAAATTGAATATATAATATTCTGCATGTATGCGTATTCTAGAAATCTGTAATATATATGCATGTATATGATGTTCTGATAATCGTATCCTAGAAGGTGGAATAACAATTCAACTTCTGTTCTAATTGGATTAGAAACATGAAGATTCGATTTAATATGATTAATCGAAACTGGACATATATGATATGTTCTGGGTGTATTGTTATTATGAGTGTGTTGGCGGATTGTATATGATTCTGGAATTGTTTCAGAGATTCGTATGAAAAATTCTACAATACAGATTGTAGTTCAAAAAAAAAATTCCCAGGGCGCTGCCCCCGGCCCCGCTCGCTGACCGGGCAGCGAGACCACCAACTGGCTGATCAGCCGAACCACCGCCAGGAGGGGAGACTGATGAGTAGGTGTCATACCTACGAATTAGATATTGTTTGAGTTTACTTATTGTTATCTTTAAGTGTTTTTAGGATCTATTTATTTGTTTTTGTGTTTATTTCTTGTAGGTGGAGTTGGAAGGGCAAATATGTCATTTTGGAAGAGAAAAGAATTAAAAAGAAGTCAAAAATAGGCGTAATGGCATTTTTGTAATTACTTGGTCCTGGTCAAGAGCCTAGGCGCTTGGATTTGCCCTTGGACAAGCGCCTAGGCGCTCATGCTCGATTTTGGATGCTAATTTATGCGGCTGAGTATAATGGAGGCCAATCAGACTGGATATTAGGGTTTTAAAAAGTAAGGGACAGAGAGAGATACGACGGAAGAAGGATTTTGAAGGAGATCACGAAGGAGAGTTACAAAAGGTTGAAGATCAAGCTAGAGATTTGGAGCGGCTTAATAGTTTCTTCTATCCCTTTCTTCTATCTTTAATTTTGTAATCTTTGGGATGTTTGGATTCTTAATTTGGATGATGTTTTTCTCTATCATTATGAACTAACATTTTATTAAGATCGCAACGGAACTTAGTATGTAATTTGAATTTGATGCTCCTTATTTGATTTAAGTTAATTACTCTTGAATCGTTTATCATATCTTGTGTTCATTGATTAATTGTCTGATCAACAATTACCGGGATAATTTATACGAAATTGGAAAATAGAGTATGAGTTAGATCTAGATATGATATCATCTGTTCATATAAACTGAAAAAGGTTAATATGTTTAGCATATAGGATAGGAATATATCTATATGTCTTTTGCAACCATTAAAGAATCTGTACTTGCAAACCCCAATTATCTTAATTCACATAGGAATATAGTGGATTAATTATTTAGGGTGTTCCTTGTAAATTTGTTGCGTAACTGCTGGATGTATAAGGATTCGTTTACATGTCTTCAGAAGAAGTACTTGAATATTATAAAGAATTCTTGGTTAGCGATTCATAGTGATTGAATAATTAAATGAGTGTATAGGTTTAAATGAAATACTAAGGGAAGTTGTGATCTTAACCTATTCCATCTGCATTCATTCTTGTGACGATATACTTTAGTTGTTAATTAGAATTCTCAAAGTCATAATCATTATTCGTAGTTTAATTTAAGATTAATTGAATTGAACTTTATATTTGGTAATATTAATCTATTTCCTCGTGGGAACGATATCCTTGCTTGCTAGATGTTATAAACGAACACGTATACTTGCGTGTTTAATTGCTGTTAATAAAATAGGCAACAAGTTTTTGGCGCCGTTGCCGGGGAGATTAGTTTAATATTTCGTTTTTATTAATTTTGATAAAGTTAATCTTAATTTAGACTTTTATTTTTTTTCTCTTCTAAGGTTATCTTCTCTCGTGCATGCAAACGCGATCGAAACAGCCGGAGCTGGAACCATACGAAGACGATATCGACAAACGGTTCAGACAGTTGCATAAGTTGGTTAAAGAAACGCGAGAGGCACTTGAGAAGAAAGATACAATGGCAGAAGAGCAACAGAAATCCCTTCAGGATTATGCTATGCCAAAAATGGATGGGATCAGGTCAAGCATTCAACGACCGGCAATTAATGCTGCAACTTTTGAGATTAAGCCAGGAACCATCCAAATGATTCAAAATCTGGTACAGTTTGGGGGCTTGTCGAATGATGATCCGAATGAGCACTTGGTGAGTTTTTTAGAGGTTTGTGACACATTCAAATACAACCAAGTCTCAGACGACGCAGTTAGACTTCATTTGTTTCCGTTCACTCTCCGAGACAAAGCAAGAGGATGGCTACATTCACTGCCACCTGGATCTATTACCACGTGGGATGATCTGGCACAGAAGTTCCTAGCAAAGTTTTTTCCTCCTGCCAAAATAGCAAAGTTGAGGAATGAGATAACCGATTTCACTCAATTTGATTCAGAGTCATTATATGACGCCTGGGAGAGATTTAAAGAGTATATGAGAAAATGTCCACACCATGGATTGCCCGATTGGCTACTAGTACAATCATTCTATAATGGGCTCATGGGTGGTATACGGGCTAGTGTTGACGCGGCATCTGGAGGAGCCTTCATGACAAAAAATTTTAATGAAGCGTACAGTTTGCTAGAGGTGATGTCAGCTAACAACTACCAATGGTCAACTGCTAGAATGACACAACCAAAAGTTGCTGGGATACTAGAGGTAGATGCAGTTACAGCATTGTCAGCCCAAATTGCAGCTCTAACACAGAAAATTGAACAGATGGGGAATCCGAATAGGCAAACTGTGGCCATGGTATGTGAATTGTGCGCGGGGAACCATTCAAGTGATCAATGTGCAATAAGTCCTGAATCAGTGCAGTTTGTGTCTAATTATAATCGACAACAAGGAAATAATGCAAATAGTTATAACCCAGGATGGAGGAACCACCCAAATCTATCTTGGAGCAATAATCAGTCACAAGCTCAAGCTCCAAGACAGTCACATCCACCTGGATTTCAGCCTCAACACCCACAACCTCAACAACATCAGCAACCTCAACAACCTGACAAGTTATCTCAAATGGAGGAATTACTTGCAAGAATGGCAACTCAGTTTGAAGCAACAACAAAGAACCAATCAGCAGCAATAAGGAATCTTGAAAATCAGATTGGGCAGATAGCAAGTGCTTTAAACAACCGACCTCAAGGTTCGCTACCAAGTGATACTGAGAAGAATCCGAGGAAGGATGGGAATGAACAATGTAAAGCAGTTACACTCAGAAGTGGGAATGAGTTGGCTACAGACTCTGATGAGCATAAGAAAGAGAGTAATGAGAAGGTAGATGGAAAAGAATCTGAAAATTCAGAAAGTAAGTCTGAGGGAAAAGTGGTGGAAAAGCAGAAAGAAGAAAAGCAGATGTCAGTTACACCACCTTTACCATTTCCATAGAGATTTCAGAAATAAAAGTTAGACAGACAATTTTCAAAGTTTCTAGAAGTGTTTAAAAAGCTACAGATTAATATTCCATTCGCAGATGCTCTAGAACAAATGCCTAGCTATGTAAAATTCATGAAGGATATTCTATCGAGGAAGAGAAAGCTAAGAGAGTTCGAGACAGTAGCATTGACGGAGGAATGTAGTGCTATTCTACAGAGGAAGCTACCACCGAAGTTGAAGGATCCGGGTAGTTTCACCATTCCGTGCACAATAAGAACTCAGTTTTTCAGTAGATGTCTGTGTGATTTGGGAGCAAGCATCAACCTTATGCCATTATCAGTCTATCAACAGCTTGGGTTGAAGGAAGCTACACCAACGAATGTTACTTTGCAGCTTGCTGATAGATCTCTCACCTACCCCAAGGGAATAGTGGAAGACGTACTAGTAAAGGTAGATAAATTTATATTCCCTGTGGACTTCATAGTTCTTGACTTTGAGGAGGATAGCAATATACCAATTATTCTTGGGCGCCCGTTTTTAGCTACGGGTAGAACATTGATTGATGTGCAAAAAGGAGAGTTAACGATGAGGGTCCAAGACGAAGAGGTGACTTTTAATGTATTCAAAGCTATGAAGTTCCCAAAGGAAGAAGAAGAATGCTTTAGGGTTGAACTGATTGAGGGAGCAATTAGGGAAACAAGTATCGAATCAGTAAATGAAGACCCTCTAGAAGCGGCATTGGTAAGTGAGAACATGTCTGATGACTCAACTGTATTAGAATTGGCTCAAATGTTAGATTCAACTCCGAAGTTCACACGATGTATGCAAAAATTTAAACCTTTGGATTATTGGGGAAATTCAGTTGAAAAGGTGAAATCATCCTTAGAAGAACTGCCCACCTTAGAACTTAAGCCATTGCCTAACCATCTACGGTATGCCTACCTCGGTTCTTCTTCTACTCTACCAGTCATAATTTCTGCTTCACTTAATGAGGTTCAAGAGGAAAAGTTGCTAAGGGTACTTAGGCAGTATAAGACAGCTCTAGGGTGGACTCTTGCGGATATCAAGGGGATAAGCCCATCAATCTGCATGCATAAGATTTTGTTAGAAGATGAAGCGAAGCCGACTGTTGAACAACAACGAAGACTCAATCCCATCATGAAGGAAGTTGTCAAAAAGGAAATTATTAAATGGTTGGATGCGGGAATTGTTTACCCTATCTCAGATAGCTCATGGGTAAGTCCGGTTCAATGTGTGCCAAAGAAAGGGGGAATGACAGTAGTTGCAAATGAACATAATGAATTAATCCCGACTCGAACAGTTACGGGTTGGCGGGTGTGTATGGATTACAGAAAGTTGAACAAGGCCACTCGTAAGGACCATTTTCCTCTACCATTCATAGATCAGATGTTGGACAGGCTTACAGGGCATGAATATTATTGCCTCTTGGATGGATACTCAGATTATAACCAGATTGCCATTGCACCCGAGGATCAGGAGAAGACGACATTCACATGCCCATATGGTACTTTCGCTTTTCGCAGAATGTCTTTTGGGTTATGTAATGCGCCGGCGACATTTCAACGGTGTATGATGGCTATTTTCTCCGATATGGTCGAACAAAATCTCGAGGTATTTATGGATGATTTTTCAGTTTTTGGGGATTTGTTCGATTATTGTTTGGAAAATCTCACTTTTGTGCTTAAACGGTGTATGGAAACGAGTTTGGTTTTAAACTGGGAGAAATGTCATTTTATGGGCAAGAGGGGATAATCTTGGGTCATCGAGTGTCATCAAAAGGAATTGAGGTTGATAAAGCGAAGATGGAAACTATAGAGAACCTCCCGCCACCAGTTTCAGTAAAGGGAATTTGAAGTTTTTTGGGACACGCTGGTTTCTATAGAAGATTTATAAAAGACTTCTCCAAAATCACGAAACCACTTTGTAGTCTTTTGGAGAAGGATGTCCCATTCAACTTTGATCAAGCATGCTTGGAAGCTTTTGATGTGTTGAAGAAGAAACTAGTTACCGCACCTGTAATCATAGCGCCAGATTGGAGTATCCCGTTCGAGTTAATGTGTGATGCTAGTGACTTTGCGATTGGCGCAGTCCTTGGCCAACGAAAGGATAACATTTTTCATGCTATATACTATACTAGTAAGACATTAACGGATGCCCAACTGAATTATACTACTACAGAGAAGGAGCTATTAGCAGTTGTCTATGCATTTGATAAATTTCGCTCATATTTGATTGGGACAAAGGTGATTGTGTTTACAGACCATTCAGCAATTAAGTACTTGATAGCAAAAAAGGATGCGAAGCCGAGATTAATTCGATGGGTATTATTGCTACAAGAGTTTGACTTGGAGATCCGGGACCGAAAAGGAACATAAAATCAGGTTGCTGATCATTTATCACGGTTAGAGAATGAAAAACTAAAAAAAAATGACACAACAGTGATCAACGAATTTTTTCCAGATGAACAACTGTTTGCGGTAAGGATGGATACACCATGGTATGCAGATTATGTAAATTTCATTGTGAGTAAGGTGTTTCCGCCAAATTTGACGAGTCAGCAGAAGAAGAAATTTCTTCATGATGTGAAGCAATATCTTTGGGATGAGCCGTTCCTATTTAAACAATGTGCAGATCAAATAATAAGAAGGTGCATTCCGGAAGTCGAAATGGAAAACATTTTACACCAATGTCATGCATCGGAATATGGTGGACATTTCGGGGGAGAAAGGACTGCAGCCAAAGTACTACAATGTGGATTTTATTGGCCAACGCTCTTTAAGGATGCTCATGTGTTCGTGTTGAAATGTGACAGATGCCAAAGAGTTGGCAATATATCGAAGAGACACGAGATGCCACTCAACACAATCCTAGAGGTTGAATTATTTGATGTTTGGGGCATCGACTTCTTGGGACCTTTCCCCTCGTCTTTCAGCAACTCCTATATACTTCTAGCGGTGGATTATGTTTCGAAGTGGGTTGAAGCTATCGCATCACCCACCAATGATGCCAAAGTTGTGGTTAAGTTCATTCGTAAGAACATCTTCTCTAGATTCGGCACTCCTCGTGATATAATTAGTGATGAAGGCACACACTTCTGCAACAAGCAGTTTTCAGCTACTCTTGCTAAATATGGAATCACTCACAAGATAGCAACTGCTTACCATCCGCAGATGAGTGGTCAAGCCGAAGTTTCTAACCGAGAAGTGAAACGAATTCTCGAGAAGGTAGTGAACCCGAGTAGGAAGGATTGGGCAAGTAAGTTGGATGATGCTCTGTGGGCATACCGTACAGCTTACAAGACACCGATAGGGATGTCACCATACAGGTTGGTTTATGGGAAAGCATGCCATCTTCCGGTAGAATTAGAACACAGTGCTTATTGGGCTATCCGGAAGTTGAACTTTGATATATCCGCTGCGGGAGAAAAACGCCTTCTAGAATTGAATCAAATGGATGAATTCAGACTCCACTCGTACGAGAATGCTAAATTGTATAAGGAAAAAGTTAAGAGGTGGCATGATGAGAAAATTATAGCAAGGAAGTTTGAACCGGGGCAAACAGTGTTGTTAGACAACTCCAGACTAAAACTCTTTCCAGGAAAGTTGAAATCACGTTGGTCAGGTCTATTCAGTATTACTAAGGTATTCCCTCATGGAGCTGTGGAAGTTGAGGAGTCAGATTCAAAACGAATGTTTAAAGTCAACGGTCAGAGGTTGAAACATTACTATGGGGATCACATCGATCGTGAGAAAACATCTATCAGTCTTGCTGATTAGAACAGAGAAGAAAGTCAGGCTGAAGACTATAAACCAAGCGCTAACTGGGAGGCAACCCAAGATTTTATTTTATTTTTTATTTTTTTTGTTATTTTATTTTTTTTTCTATTTGCTTTATTGTTAGTTTATTTAGTGGTGAAACTTTTATAGCTTAGGATTTTATAGAACTAATGTCAGTAGTTACGCTCCTTATGTTCTCTAACACGGTCTTCATTTGATTTCAGGATAGGAAATAAAATTTCATAATTTACGGGTTCGACTTATGGCCACTACGACTACCCATTCGGGGGTCTCGCTCCCCGGAGAGCGAGCGACTGCCCAGCTCGCCGGTGAGCTGGCGGGGGTTGCAAGGGGGCAGCGCCCCCTGGAAGCCAAGCACTTATGAGTTCAAATGCAGAATGTCCTAGCAGGACAGAAGTGGAAAACAAAAATCGCCAAGTCTAGTCCAAGCGCCTAGGCTCTCAAGTTAAGTCTCCAGCAAGCGCCTAGGCGCCACCAACCAGTAACTCCCCAATGACCCAAGCGCCTAAGCTCTCCAAACAAAGCCAAACCAAGCGCCTAGGCGCTGACCACAACTCCAATTCGCTGCCACCAAGGGCCTAGGCGCTCCAACATGCACAATTCCAAGCGCCTAGGCGCTACCTGCATATAACAAAAAAAAAATTTATAAGCCCTATTCGGGCAACACACTTCAACCACATCTCTCTCTCTCTCCTAGTTCATTTGAAGTCCTTTCTCTCCTACACCTATCAGCCGAATTTACCCTATCTAAGTTCTCCAAATCACAGTCACCAACTTAAGCAAACCTCTCTTTCTCCGAATCAAGGCCACAAACATCAAACCTTTAATCCACACCACACCAAAAATTCGCTCCTACCCATAGCAACAAACGACCAATTTCGTGACTTTCTTCAAGGGAGTCTTCTCATCTAATTGACATGGACCTTCAAGTTTAGTCCTAATTTCAAGTAAGTTGTGCATAAATTAATTATAAAATACTTGGAATTGCTTGGAATAAGGCTGATTACTTGGTATTTGAAGAAATTTAATTTCCTTTGCTTGAATTCCCCATTGAGTTGGTGTGGCTAAATTGTGTTTAGGTGTCAATAAATTGTTATTTTGGTGCATTCGAACTATAGGGTGCTTGGTAATTGACAGATTTAGTGAACACTAAGTTGGGGGAAGGCTTGTAAAAGGTTATTTTGTATAGTGCATGCCAAGTGTTCGATATATTGCCACAGAGTTTTTTTTGTTTTTCTCAATTTAGCCACTGAACTTAAGTAGTTGGGCTCGAATTTGACACACTAGCTATATGGCTCCCAAAAGGCACAGGGGGGAAAGTTCAGGTTCGTCTGGCAAGTTTGATAAGAAGAGATTTGTAAGCGTTCAGGCTGCTGATAGATATCAAAATAAGGCATTAGGCAAATCTATAATTCCAGAACGTGGTTTACTACCTGATGACCACGATGGGGAAGTTGCCCAAATGATTCGACACTGGAAGTGGAGTAACTTTACTTCTCAGCCTGGACCAGCAGCGATAAAAATTGTCAAGGAGTTCTATTCAAATGTTAAAGAGGCCAATGGTAATTTAGTGATGGTTCGTGGACAATCAGTTAATGTTGGTCGAAAGGCAATCAACGCTTATATGGATTGAAGAAGATTCGTGATAGTGATTATCGTATGTATATGAAGCGAGAATTGGATTACAGTGAAGTGATTGAAGCCCTTTATATACCAGGAACTGAATGGAAACTGACAGATCAACAAGAAGCAGTTCACTTTCCATCTTCGAAGTTGAGCCGATATGGAAAAGCGTGGCATGCATTCATCTGCGCTAAGTTGATTCCATGCAGGCATATGAGTGATGTTATTAATCAGCGGGCTGCCTTGTTGTTTTGCATTGCTAAGGGAAAATCTGTGGATGTTGGGGAAGTCATCCATGAATCGATTATGCGAGGGCTTGACGGAAGCACTTCAGGTGGGTTGCCTCACCCATCTCTGATTACAGAATTGTGCCGACAAGCTGGAGTTCAGTGGGATGACGAAGAAGCATTACAGGCACCTTTAGCCCCAATTAACCACTCTGTGATGACACTTTACAAGATATGGGATGGGGCTGAGTCACACCCACGGGGATTGGGATTTATTATCGTTCCCCCAGTACATGTTGAGCAGCCTCCTGAGGCCCCAAGTTCAATGTCACCACCTGATTGGGTTGAGAATATACGGAGAGACCTACAACATCATACGAGACGGATTGACTTGGTGGCAACCCAGATACACTAAGGGTTTGACCGTATGGATCGGCAGCAGTCTTGTCTTGCCCAACGCCAAGCAAAAATTTATTCTCATTGTACCACGTCGTTGGCAGATATGTTTCACCGAATGAATCCAGCCGGGACTCCGTACCAGTTCACACTCCCTCCACCTCTGTCAGTGTATCCACCTCCAGACTTACCTCCTCCTAATGCCGAAGATGAAGATGCCGGAGAGGAGTAAGCTTTGATCAGGGAAGTCCTCAGTTCTTAATTTAATTACACTTACACAATGAGGACACTGTGTCATTTAAGTTTGGGGGTGGCATTATGTTTTGTAGTTAATAGTTTGTGTATATAGAGTAGGAGCATGTTGCTTAGTTTACTCATGTTAGTAGTACTTATGCATGTTTCATTAGAGTTATGTTGCATGTGTCGCATCTAGTTGCATGAATCAAGCAGGATATGATGTAGTAATCTAAGTTTGGCCAATGATAAGACTGAATGGATAGTTTGAAACTCAAATAGGATTGAATACTAATGTGGAGTAATTACTTAAATTGTGAAGTCAATTATGCCTGTCTGAAATTCATAATTAGTAAGGAAAGCACATAACTGACTGTTTGGTCAATTTGATTCAAATCGTTACATAATCTATTTCTGGTAAGAAAATTTGGGATAATATTTGATGAATTCAGTGAAACATTCATGAAGGCGGAAGTTAAGCAAGAAACTAAGTTTGGGGGAATCTAGGGGTGAATTATCAAAAAAAAATGTAAAAATAAAAATAAAAAAATAAAAAAATTCAGAAAAACAGGAATAAATAATCAAACTTGACTGGTTTAGTTTCGTGGTCATTGCTACTTGGGTTATTAGATCCGTAGGGGTGTCTTAACACCTGGTGCCCTAAAGCCAACTGGTTTTGGAGTCACTGGTCGAAAGCTCGATACATGGGTAGTTTTGAAAGCCTAAGGAAACTAGACATTGCACAAGTCGAGTTAAAAAGCGAGATGAAGCGTAAAACGCACTCGTACAATAATAAATTATGTGTATGATAACCCTTAGTGATACCCCTGTGCTTAGTAATTGCTTACATTAGTCGGATTGGTTTTGTTAACTGGTTGAGTTTAATAAAAACTGGAGTTTCTTTCTTAGAAGTTGCTTATGTGAGTGATTTGAGCTATGATTAAAATAGTTGGTTTATACACACACACATAACATGAATGATGAATGGCATAATTTGACTTAGTGATTTGAGTTGGAAACTTTATGTTGGTTGGATGTTCTAGATTGAGTATTATGTGTTATTTTTGAGGCCTGTTATTGGATGCTATGTTATTTTGTTGTTTGATTCGTAGGCATATAGTTAGGTTGCATTTCATCATTGCATTGCTTGAGGACAAACAATGGGTTAAGTTTGGGGGTATTTGATGAGTAGGTGTCATACCTACGAATTAGATATTGTTTGAGTTTACTTATTGTTATCTTTAAGTGTTTTTAGGATCTATTTATTTGTTTTTGTGTTTATTTCTTGTAGGTGGAGTTGGAAGGGCAAATATGTCATTTTGGAAGAGAAAAGAATTAAAAAGAAGTCAAAAATAGGCGTAATGGCATTTTTGTAATTACTTGGTCCTGGTCAAGAGCCTAGGCGCTTGGATTTGCCCTTGGACAAGCGCCTAGGCGCTCATGCTCAATTTTGGATGCTAATTTATGCGGCTGAGTATAATGGAGGCCAATCAGACTGGATATTAGGGTTTTAAAAAGTAAGGGACAGAGAGAGATACGATGGAAGAAGGATTTTGAAGGAGATCACGAAGGAGAGTTACAAAAGGTTGAAGATCAAGCTAGAGATTTGGAGCGGCTTAATAGTTTCTTCTATCCCTTTCTCCTGTCTTTAATTTTGTAATCTTTGGGATGTTTGGATTCTTAATTTGGATGATGTTTTTCTCTATCATTATGAACTAACTTTTTATTAAGATCGCAACGGAACTTAGTATGTAATTTGAATTTGATGCTCCTTATTTGATTTAAGTTAATTACTCTTGAATCGTTTATCATATCTTGTGTTCATTGATTAATTGTCTGATCAACAATTACCGGGATAATTTATACGAAATTGGAAAATAGAGTATGAGTTAGATCTAGATATGATATCATCTGTTCATATAAACTGAAAAAGGTTAATATGTTTAGCATATAGGATAGGAATATATCTATATGTCTTTTGCAACCATTAAAGAATCTGTACTTGCAAACCCCAATTATCTTAATTCACATAGGAATATAGTGGATTAATTATTTAGGGTGTTCCTTGTAAATCTGTTGCGTAACTGCTGGATGTATAAGGATTCGTTTACGTGTCTTCGGAAGAAGTACTTGAATATTATAAAGAATTCTTGGTTAGCTATTCATAGTGATTGAATAATTAAATGAGTGTATAGGTTTAAATGAAATACTAAGGGAAGTTGTGATCTTAACCTATTCCATCTGCATTCATTCTTGTGACGATATACTTTAGTTGTTAATTAGAATTCTCAAAATCATAATCATTATTCGTAGTTTAATTTAAGATTAATTGAATTGAACTTTATATTTGGTAATATTAATCTATTTCCTCATGGGAACGATATCCTTGCTTGCTAGATGTTATAAACGAACACGTATACTTGCGTGTTTAATTGCTGTTAATAAAATAGGCAACAGGGACCCCCCCTTGGACTCCCCCCGTCATAGCGCACGATGGTCGTGACCCCAATATTTTGTATATAGTTTTCTTTAATTATATAAATTGTGTCATGTGCTTATTGTGATATGCATGGTGCACAGTTATGGCCCTTTTGACCCATAGGTTAGTGGTTTTTGGTTTTGAAATACGGCTTGCATGTCGTGCCTTTCTATAAATTCTGATGTAATATTCTCTTCTCATCTAAATCCCCTCGAATGTAACTCGAGGTTTCTTTATGTCATGTAATGTACAATTGTAACCTATCAAGATGACAAGATGATGATGGAGAGGAGACACATGCATGAGGAAGGTCCAAGGAAGCTACTATTTTGAAGGCCTTTTACCACCTTAGACTGACCTTCAATCTTTTCATTAGCTTGAAAAGATTGACATAGGGTTGGGGCCATAACTGTGACACATTTAATTTTGCACTTTATTTATGCTTGTATACGATATGATATGATAAATAATGTGCATGTTTAATAAGATTAAAATTGGTGAGATCTAAATTAATTATTAAAATCCCTCATAAAAGTATTAAGTCTAAATCAGATGCTTTCCAATGAATAACACTCATCAAGACCTTGACCGATGGATGTAGGTTTGCCAAAGTAAAGTACCCCATTTATCTTGGTAAGATGAGATAGGATAATTGTGATATCTAAACTGTTAAAATCATTGGGCCAGACTTAACTAAGTTATCACAATAGGATTGTGGACTTAGAGGCATAGAGTTTGGTAGGTACCATTAGATGGACTAGAAACAAATGTTGTTCACCAAACTATCTAAGAGTTATATATGATATAATTGACAAAGGGTTGTCTACCTAAATAATTATGTTTTGAGAGAATAGCCAAAGCTAACTTAAGGCATAATGAAATATAGATCTTAGCTCACTAGAAAGATTTAATTGAAAATGCTTTCCGAATTAATGGTGAGGTCTATTAATTTGAATAAAATAGTGGGAGGTATATTTTGAATGTACTATTATCAATTACATAATATCAAAATTCTGCAATTTGACTTTTTATTTTTGCAGTTATAAATTATAGATATCAATGGCAAACAACAACACAAATAGTCTTTCACTACGATCAGTCCTTGAGAAGGAAAAGCTGAGTGGAGTTAATTTCCTAGACTGGCATAGGAACTTGAGGATTGTCCTCAAACAGGAGGGCAAGCTATATGTCCTTGATGGGCCCATTCCTGCAGCACCAGCTAACACTGCACCACGTGTAGAGCATAATGCTTACAAGAAGCATCAAGATGATGCTCTGGACGTGAGTTGTCTCATTCTAGCAACTATGAACTCTGAGCTTCAGAAGCAACATGAGTTAATGGATGCTTATGAGATGATCGAGCATCTCAAGAAATTGTTCAAAGGGCATACTCGACAGGAGAGGTTTGATACAAGCAAGGCGTTGTATCACTGCAAGATGGGTGAACGTGATCCAGTTGGTCCACATGTGCTGAAAATGATTGGGTATATTGAGTACCTTGGTAGGTTGGGTTTTTCGATTACTCCGGAAGCCCAAACTGATCTTGTTTTGCAATCTTTGAACAGCAGCTACTCTCAATTTGTTATGAATTACCTCATGAATGAAATTGAGAAACCACTTACTGAGTTGTTGAGCATGTTAAGAACTGCCGAGAACAACATGAAAAAGGCAGGACCTGCTCCCATAATGATGGTGCAAAAGGGGAATGCTAAGGGAATGGGGAAAGGCAAGAAGAAGATAGGATCTAAATCTGCCAAACCCAATCCCAAAACAAAATAGGCTTTAAAACCTAAAGGTGATTGTCACTTCTGTGGAAAATCTGGACACTGAAAGAGGAATTGTCATGCTTATTTGGAAGAACTGAAGAAAAAGAAAGGAAGTATGACTTCTGATTCAGGTATATATGTTATAGAAGTTAATTTGTCCACTTCTACATCATGGGTATTGGATACTGGATGTGGTTCTCACATTTGTGTTAATGTGTAGGAAATTCGAAGGAGTAGGACTTTGGCGAAAGGCGAGGTTGACCTACGAGTTGGGAATGGAGCAAAAGTTGTTGCACTAGCCATAGGAACTTATCATTTATTTTTGCCCACTGGGCTAGTATTAGAATTAGAGGATTGTTATTATGTGCCTGCTATGAGCAAAAACATTATTTCTGTTTCTTGTTTGGACAAGAAAGGTTTTTCATTTTTAATAAAGAACAACAGTTGTTCATTTTACTTAAATAAAATATGTTATAGTGTTGCACAATTGTTTAATGGTCTTTATATTCTTAATTTAGAAATGCCTATCTATAACATAAATACAAAACGATTTAAATCAAATGATTCAAATCCGACATATCTTTGGCACTGTCGTTTAGCCATATAAATGAGAAACGCATATCCAAACTCCATAAAGATGGGTTTTTGGATTCATTTGATTTTGAATCATATGAGAAATGCGAGTCTTGTTTATTAGGCAAGATGACTAAAGCCCCTTTCACTGGACACAGTGAACGAGCTAGCGATGTATTGGGACTTATACATAGTGATGTATGAGGACCCATGAGTTGGTTAGCTAGAGGTGGGTTTAATTACTTCATTACATTTACTGACGACTTTAGTAGATATGGATATGTGTATCTTATGAGACACAAATTCGAATCCTTTGAAAAGTTCAAGGAATTCAAGAATGAAGTTCAAAACCAATTTGGCAAAAGCATAAAAGCTCTTCGATCCGATCAAGGAGGTGAATACTTAAGCCAAGACTTTGATGACCTTCTAAAGGAGTGTGGTATTATATCACAGCTCACTCCACCTGGAACACCACAATGGAATGGTGTGTCTGAGAGGAGGAATCGCACCTTGTTGGACATGGTACGATCGATGATGAGTCATGCAGATCTTCCAATAAGCTTCTGGGGTCATGCCCTAGAGACAGCTGCATTCACACTTAACCGTGTTCCTACAAAGACGGTTCATAAGACACCATATGAGATGTGGACTGGGAAACGTCCTAGTATGTCGTTCATGAAGATTTGGGGTTGCGAGGCACTTGTAAAAAGTCTGGCTTCTGACAAGCTCGGACCCAAATCTGACAAATGTAATTTTGTGGGATACCCAAAGGAAACAAAAGGGTATTATTTCTACGAACCTTCTGAGAATAAAGTATTTGTTGCTCGAACTGGTATTTTTTTAGAAAGAGAATTTGTCTCTAAAGGAAACAGTGGGAGGAAAGTAGAACTCGAAGAAGTTCGAGAACCACAAAATATCATTGAACCTGAGTTGGAACATGAGCAGGAACCACAAGATATTGTGGAAAGTGAACCTGCTCAAATTACACGAGGCATTCGTAGATCTGGTAGGACACGCCAAGAGCCCGAGAGATATTATGGATTTCTTGTGACTCAAAACGGCGATGTGATGCTCATAGATCATGATGAGCCTGCTTCCTACCAAGAAGCTATGAATGGACCAGATTCTGAGAGATGGCTTGAAGCCATGAAATCTGAGATGGACTCCATGTATACTAACCAAGTATGAACTTTGGTTGATCCACCCGAAGGGGTAAAACCAATCGGGTGCAAGCGGGTTTTCAAGAAGAAAACCGACGTGGATGGTAATGTAAAAACCTATAAAGGCCGACTGGTAGCAAAAAGGTTTCAAACAAGTTCAAGGTGTTGACTATGATGAAACCTTCTCTCTAGTGGCAATGGTTAAATCCATCAGGATCTTACTTGCTATTGCAGCCTTTTATGATTATGAAATCTGGCAGATGGATGTCAAAACTGCTTTCCTTAACGGAAATCTCCTTGAGGATGTGGATATGACACAACCTGAGGGTTTTGCCAATCCAAATGATGCTGGAAAGGTATGTAAGCTGCAGCGATCCATTTATGGATTGAAGCAAGCCTCTCGGAGTTGGAATCTTCGATTTGATGAAGCAGTCAAAGAGTTTGGCTTTATAAAAAATGAAGATGAACCTTGTGTATATAAGAAGGTTAGTGGGAGTCACATTGTATTCCTGGTATTATATGTTGACGACATATTAATTATTGGGAATGACATTCTTTCCTTACAGGCTGTAAAAACATGGTTAGGAAAATGTTTCTCCATGAAAGATTTGGGCGATGCAACCTACATTTTAGGTATCAAGATCTATCGAGATAGATCGAGAAAAATGCTGGGCCTAAGTCAAAGCACATATATTGATAAAGTGCTGAAACGGTTCAGCATGCAAGAGGCAAAAAGAGGACACTTACCCATGTCTTATGGTGTTAAAATCTCTAAGGCCCAATGTCCTAAATCCCATGATGATGAGGAGCGTATGAGAAAGATCCCTTATGCTTCGGCAATTGGATCTATTATGCATGCAATGATATGTACTCGTCCGGATGTCTCGTATGCTTTGACCATGACGAGCAGATACCAGTCGAATCCAGGTGAAGGTCACTGGACAGCAGTCAAGAATATCCTCAAGTACCTAAAAAGGACTAAGGATTCATCCTTGGTATATGGAGGTGAAGACGAACTGGCAGTAAAGGGTTACACAGATGCTAGTTTCCAGACTGACACAGATGACTATAAGTCTCAATCAGGTTTTGTGTTTTACCTTAATGGTGGTGCTGTTAGCTGGAAAAGTTCAAAGCAAGAGACAGTAGCCGATTCTACAATAGAGGCTGAGTATATTGCTGCTTCTAGTGCGGCCAAGGAGGTTGTATGGATTAAAAAGTTCGTCACTGAACTTGGTGTTGTTCCAACCATTGTTGATCCGGTTGAGCTATACTATGATAATAATGGAGCCATTGCACAGGCTAAGGAACCAAGATCTCACCAACGATCCAAGTATATACTTAGGCGGTACCATCTCATCCGTGAAATCATTGATAGAGGAGATGTACATATAAGCAGAGTGCCAACAGATGATAATGTTGCAGATCCACTGACCAAAGCTTTGCTGCAGCATAAGTACGAAGGTCACACTAGTTCCATGGGTATTAGATACATGAGTGATTGGCTCTAGTGCAAGTGGGAGACTATTAGAGTTTATGCCCTAGAGGCTAATTCTTTGATGTAATTGCTTAAACATTTTTGATATTATATTTGATTGAATAAATGAATTATTTTAGTATGGTTTTATTTACTGCGTTATATAAATGTTAACATAATCAAAGTCCTTAGAATAGTGATACAAATTATATGGCTTCAAGTATGTGACTTGAACATGAGATCATATAATTACAATTAGTATCATTACTCTTAAATGTCCCTAGTCGAGTGTCATTGTTAATGGGACAACAATGATACATTGAGACTAGTATGTGGATTGACTGATGGCCAAATCTCATTGGTCATAAATATATGAGATATTGAGTCAATGCATAGGTACATGTTAGAGAACAATGTACTAGACAGACCCACCATGAGAATTCTACGTGGAGCATTATGCAAAGTGTCATAAGCAATTCTCATAGTGACAATGATGTAAAGATCCGCCAACCTGAAATCACTATATTACTACACGAGAATTTATGTACTTTGATATCATCAAAGGCCACCTTTAATAGGGTGGACGATAAAGGTAATTATTGGGTACATCATGAATCGTGTGAGGAATATGAGTGATCTAGATGGAATTTAACCCTCCTATATATTAGGGGTGATATCCATAGGCCTCTTGATTGAGTAGAACTACGAAATGCATGGCCATGCTCAAATAGTGATTTATTTCATATAGTCAACTCATCGATCAAGAAAACTCAGATTAAATTATGAAGAGGATGACACATTCTATGCCTCGAGTTTAATCTAGGATGTCAAGGTCAAAAGGATTAAATTACATTGAAACATTTGTCACGAAAAGGTTGTATCAAATCACCGATCTTATTATTATTTGGGTAGCAGTGATGCATTACTAGATGCCGCTCACTGTTTATAATTTTATAATATGATTTTAAAATTATTGCCAACATAATAATAACCTATAGGGTCACACACTTAGAACGTAATTAAAAGGGAATTAATTTAAATTGTATGGATTTAAATATATTAATATGATTGATAGTATTTAAATTATGAATTTAAATTAATAGGATAATTTGTATATATATATATATATGTATATTAATTAAGTAATACTTAATTAAGATATAATATATATATAAATTCGGATTTTATTTTTCTAATTGGATTAGGTTTTGGTTAATTCCTTTAACTGCTATATATATGATATATCAGCCGTTTAGGGTATTATCGATATCAAAACCCTAGCCGCTCTTAGAGAGAGACTAGAGAGAAAAATTTCGAAAGTCCAGATCCTTGGCGACTAGTACCGCAGCTTTCCTTGCTGCAGATCGTGTGACGATTCGCGGGACGTTCGTGTGGATACCGTAGAGGCGCAGTTCCGTTGGATTGCGTTGAGGATTCGAAGCAGTTCCAGAATCCCCATCGTCTCCGTTCAGACTTGAATAATAGGTAAAACAAATCTTACCCTCTGAATTAATATATTTTTCGCATGGATCCTGTTTTAGGGTTTCAGAAAATTTTTAATTTTCGCTGCGTTTATATGCTGAAAACCCTACATCATGCTTTCAAAATCAGAATGTACACATGTTATACATTTGTCAAAGTTCACATTTAAAACTATAAGTTTTATTAACCATGCATACTAACATAGTAAAATATGTTCATGCTCGGTTAAGGTACTCATATATATATGTCAAACATGTCCTCATGCTTGTCTGAAGCGATACGAACAAGTTGGCATGAATAGAAACTGTTAACAGAAAGTTAACCAAAGACAGGACCCGGCGCAGCTACGCCGCTGGCCAGTATAAAATTGGCGCAGCTGCGCCGCTGGCCGGCCAGGAACAGACATTGTGACGAACAAGATTTTTGTAATTTAATGTGAATATTTATTGAATTAAATAAATATCAATGATTTAATTAGTGAGTTAAATAATTAATTGATGAAATTATGGTAGATTAATTTAATTATATGTGTCACGTTAGTTAAATTAATGTGGTGAATTTTATATTCAAAGTATGTATTTAGTTGAGCTTATTTGATTAATATATTAATTAATAAGCATAATGTTATTCTAATTAATTTAATAATTAATTAGAGATTTAATGATTTGACATAATTAATAAATAAGAATTTTAATTATGTGACTATGTGAATTATTGTGGAATTATGTGACTATGTGAATTATTGTAGTATTTAGTTGAGCTTATTTGATTAATATATTAATTAATAAGCATAATGTTATTCTAATTAATTTAATAATTAATTAGAGATTTAATGATTTGATATAATTAATAAATAAGAATTTTAATTATGTGACTATGTGAATTATTGTGGAATTATGCAATTTTATTTAATTAATTTAAATAGGATTATTGATTAATTAAAAGTGTGACATTATTAAACTATATTATAGTAAGTTAATTAAATTAATGGGAAAGGAAGAATAAAAGGGGCAAGCAAACAAAGCCTTATTGGGGGTTGGGGTCAGTTAACCCATTATGGGATTAACGGACGACCCATAACTCCACTATTATATACGTATATCATATTAGTGGTATATCATATATCATATATTACATTCATCAGTTAAGATAGTAAAGAGAAAACACAGAGAGAAAAAGAGAGAAATTGAGAGAAAAGACTTGAGAATTAGTTAGAGAAGAGATTGAAGAATTTAGTTGCATCATCATCACTAACTAGCAAGGGTAATTCTTTCTCCTACGATTTTAAATTCAAGTTCTTACAGTTTTCATTAACGTATTCTTAAAAAGTTCTCTGTGAATGACTAATTTGATGATTAATGCATGATATGGTTTTATATGTGTTATTATATGATCATAACATGTTTTATATCATGTATGCATGATTTAAAGTAATAAATTTCATACAATTATGCTTGATTCGATTTTATAAAAGTCACAGAGTAGAAAAGTTGTATATATGGCCATACGACCCTTATGTACAATTTTTATACTATGAATCGATGATTTAACTTTGAATTAGCACTTGCATATAATTGTACACGTTTATACGAACAAAACAGAAGTTAAACGAACGGATTCGGTGTTATAACGAATCCGTAAAGTTAAATTTCATGATTTTCCTTCAAAACATGATAAAGTATGAAAACAGTGAAATTAGATGCCTTGGATTGTGTGATTACATGATTTAGAATGCTAAGATCAAGCTATAAATGTTGTATAGTGTTTATGTGAAGTCCATATTTCATGGGTAGCAATTAAATTGTTGTGGTAGCTTTTATTCTGGGCCTGGTTCTCTGTTATTCGTGAACTGCAGATTCTGAAAATGGCGTATGGAGCTGCAGCGCCAACTTTAAGCCTAAGAGTGAGGCTGCAGCGCCAGTGGAGCTGCAGCGCCAGATTTAAGCCTAAGAGTGGGGCTGCAGCGCCAGTGGAGCTGCAGCGCCAACTGTAAGCCTAAGAGTGGGGTTGCAGCTCCAGTGGAGCTGCAGCGCCAGACTTAAGCTTAAAGTCCGAGCTGCAGCGCCAGTGGAGCTGCAGCGCCATTTTTAGTTCAAATGGTGGAGCTGCAGCGCCACTTGGTAATTTTTCCCAAAAATGAGATTTTAATTATTCAAGTTCAGAAAATGTAATTGGAACCTAATGTAATAAACATGAAGACATGATTAAACATATAATAAGAGGTTAATAACTTATATTACGTGAGTAATTAATAAGTTAATTACATGACTTGAATCGTTAATTGTATAGTCCAATAACGTGCTCAAGACTGATGTGTGTGATTCGATACGTATATCGAGTTATTGATTAATGTGTATTGTGAACGTATTGATATGTAGGATTTAATAAAGAACGTGAATTATAAATTGTAGCTTGTGCAAGAGGCAAGTTTCCTATCCTTAAACTTGTTTAATATTTTGCAAGTTTCCTAAACTCAAATCTTACTTTTACATTGAGCAAGCTCTTATCCTTGTTTATTCAAGTTGAGATTTTCATATGAGATATTACTATTTTTTTAAGCATGATTCAGCTATACAATACTTATTCGATTGTATACTCTCGAGATTTACCATTCAAGTTGAATATCGATGATATTGTTGAACTTATAGGACTAGTGAACCCTTAGTTATTCGACTAGTCCATAGTTGATGTACGTTCTAAATTCTAGAATACTTATTGAGCTTATCCAAACCAAACTTCCTTTGGTGCGGACTCTGATGTCAAAACTGAGATGAACAACCCTTTAATAGGGGATTATTTACGCTTTAGCGTTGAGATATTGTGCACAGTATGGTAATAAGGGCTGATCCCCCTAAGTACGAGAAGTAGAGTCCATAGTCTTATGACTGTTAAAGGTTTAAAGCATAAAAACTTTACAACCTAGGACATAGTTCAAGGTCTTATGACCCTCAGACGTTCTTTTGATTCCTGTTATTCATTCTTGAGTCAAAAGTTGAGTTTCTTTATTCAGATGTCTTTGATTTACTCGCATGTTATTATATTGTTGTCATATTATTATACTTGTGGGCAATCGTGCTCACTCTTGCGTAATAATAACATTGCAGTTAAGAACGAAAGGTCCGACGAGCCTTCTACTAGCAAAGGCAAAGGAAAAGTCAACAAGTGATGAAGACTTGTTGTTTATTTTAATTGTTATGTTTCAGACTTATATTAGAGTTGTGTAAGACTTATTTATTTGTTTATGTTCCGCACAGATGTTTAAGGTTAGTATGACCTGGGATTTATTTTATTTATTACTCAGATGTTGTAACCCCATAAGGGGAGGATTTAATTCTATTTATTGCATGGTTTGCATTTACTATGGGTAGATAGATAGATGATATTCGTACAGTGAACACCAAGTCCCGTGGAATTGAAGTACCCGAATTTGGGGGTGTCACAGGTTGGTATCAGAGCCGTAGGTTATGAACCTTAGGTTGGGGGAAAACCTTAGGATAATAACCTTTTTAAAGATCGAGAACATAGTAATGATAACTCTTATCGAGTTCTAAGAAAGATAATAACTTACCTTATGTGTTATGTGCTTATACTTATATATTCGAGTATCGACTAGCATCACGTAATTACTAAAATTTAAAATTTTATTTGTCAGGATGACAGATACTGGAGAACCTAGTCAGTCCAGGGACCTTGTACCCCTGGAGGCTAGAGAGGAGGAGCCCCGAGATATTCACGTAGTCTGGGAGCAGTTAGTCCAACGAGAGCCATCACCCTTGATCACAGTCATTGGTCAGGAGTATGTGCCGGTGTCTGATTCAGAGGAGGACTCTGAGGAAGACCCTGAGGAGATTGAGGTTCAGGCTGAGGCAGCCGAAGATGAGGAGGAAGACCCTGAAGAGTTCCCACCGAGCTCTATCAGTGCTGAGATGTATGATGAGCTGTATGACTGTAACATAGAGTTACGTGATACTGTTCAGGAGCTGAGGGATACTATTCAGGAGCTGAGGGAGCTGTCGGTTACTCAACAGTCTACCATCGAGCTGAGGGATGGAGAGGTTGAGGCTCTTCACACACGTTTGGGAAATGTAGAGTGGAATTTGGTTCACGAGAAAGGCCAAACTGAGCAGAAGTCAGAGGAAATAGAGGAATTGAAGAATGAACTGAAAGAGAAATCAGCAAGGCTGGCCATAGCAGAGGAGGCTTGGGTAAGAGAATCACGACGAGCAGATCTCGCAGAAGATAATTGTCGGGCGAAGAAGGCCAAGCTTGAAGAGACGTACTCTACACTTCAGTATGCAATTGACGAGGCCCAGGATCGGGTTATGAGGTACCCAATTCAGTTCGAAGGACTACCGTCGTACATGCTAGATCGCAGGACGATGTCTCGGATTATGGAAGAAGAGCGTGGCAAAGCTGTTCGTCGCCTTAATGGGCAGTGATAGGAACATTTGATTTTGTAAAACCTATCTGGTAGTTAATAATATAAATTCCAATGTGTTTATAAACAGAGGAATATTTTATGTTTTAAATCATGTAGATTCCTTATCTCGGGATAGTTGATGTAAATAGCAGTGATGCTATCGTATTATGTTAAAACTTTTGATTTAGTAATATATCAGAGTTTAATTGAGATAATGTGTTGACTGATTGTGTGTAAATGTTTAAGTTAAGCCTTAAATATTTAAAAGATTGAATAAAGTTCTAATAAGCATATATCTTAACAGAAATATGCCGCCAAGGAGAAGACCAGACCGTAGACCGGCCCAGGAAGGGTCAACTAACAACAACAACAACGCCAATGCTAACCCCGTTCAGCAGTTGGCAAACTTACTTGCTGGAGCGCTTAACAACCAACCTCAAGCTCCACCGAACACAACGTTCAAGGACTTCAAGGCGGTGGGACCGCCAGAGTTTAAAGGCACCATGAACCCGATAGAAGCTCAAACCTGGGTCATGGAGATGGAAAAAGTTTTTGACGTCGCCAGAGTCAGAGAAGACCAAAAAACCGCCTATGCAACGTTCATGCTAAAATCCGAGGCCAGCTATTGGTGGCAAGCGAATAAGGTTCGGGGAGGTGAAGGTGTGATTACCTGGGAGAGGTTTAAGGAGTTGTTCTTCGAGATGTACTTTCCGACCAGTTCGCAGAATCAAATGGAAATTCAGTTTCTAGAACTGAAACAGGTAAATATGTCCGTACCAGAATATGCGGCGAAATTCAATGAGTTGGCTAGGTTTGCCACGTATCAAGTGCACACCGATCAGAGGAAGGCAAGGAGGTTTGAGCAGGGCCTGAAGCCCTGGTTATATAGCAAGGTGTCAATGTTCCAATTGAACACTTTTGCTGGGGTGTTGGAGAAGGCCATTCTCGCTGAAGGCGGGAGTGACACTGTTACAAAGTACAATCAAGACCAAAAGAAGAAAAAGAGTGAGGGTGAAGGAGTTAACAAGGCTAGTGGTAGCAACATGGGAGGGAGTAATAATCAGAAGAGGAGGTGGAATGATAACTCATTAACTGGGAATCAGCAAGGAGGTCAAAAGAAGAGGATCGAAGCTTGTTCGACCTGCGGAAAAGCTCACCTGGGGGTCTGTATGAAGGGAAAACGAGTATGCTACAATTGTGGTCAGGAAGGCCATATAGCACCTAACTGTCCGAACCCAAAGAAGGGCGCTTGTTTCACTTGCGGCTCAAAGGACCATCTGGCAAGGGACTGTCCCAAGAAGGGATCTGGAGGGGCAGGATCAGGAGGGAACAGGGGAAACAGCGGTGGAAGTGCTCTAACTATCACGGGACCAACCGCAACCAATCGACCAACCGCCAGGACCTTCAACATGACCGTGAAGGATGCTGTACAGTCTCGCGATGTGGTGTCAGGTATCATTCCGATCAATAAAGTTAATGCTTATGTACTATTTGATTCGGGTGCTACTTGTTCATTTATATCCGATGACTTTGCTAAGAACTTAGAACTTCCTATGGACGAGTTAGAATACCCCATGAACATAGAGATTGCGAATAGAGAAGTGATCCCTGTTAAGTATGTACACAAGAACTGTAGAGTAGATATTAAGGGTAACATTATGAACGTAGATCTTATCCCGATTAGACTTGGGGAATTCGATGTTATTCTGGGAATGGATTGGCTAGTCAATTATGGGGCTGTAATTGATTGCCAGAGAAAGTGTATTAACCTTATGACCCCGTCAAAGGTTGTGTTTTATGGCAGCAAATCGCCTAGACAAGCGAGTTGTCTGACGATGATGCAGGCCAGGAAGTTGTTAAGACAAGGCTGTGTAGGATATTTAGCCTACATAGTCGATAGTCGTAAAGAAAACCCGAAAGTGGAAGATATACCAGTCGTGAGGGACTTCATTGACGTATTTCCTGATGATCTACCAGGACTTCCGCCAGACAGAGAGGTTGAGTTTGTGATCGATTTGGCGCCAGGGACGGCCCCAATATCGAAGGCACCATACCGGATGGCTCCGGTAGAGATGAAAGAGTTGATGGTACAACTACAAGAGTTACTGGACAAGAAGTACATCCAACCGAGCGTATCGCCGTGGGGAGCGCCGGTGTTGTTTGTGAAGAAGAAGGACGGAACGATGCGGCTTTGCATCGACTACAGAGAACTAAATAAGGTCACAATTAAGAATAGATATCCATTACCAAGGATCGACGATCTGTTTGACCAATTGAAGGGTGCAAGGTACTTTTCAAAGATAGACTTGAGGAGTGGCTATCATCAGCTGAAGGTGAGGCCAGAGGATGTCCCAAAGACAGCATTTAGGACTCGGTATGGTCACTATGAATTTCTGGTGATGTCATTTGGTCTAATGAATGCTCCTGCAGCATTCATGGGCTTAATGAATGGAGTGTTCAAGCCGTTTTTGGACAAATTCGTGGTGGTCTTTATCGACGATATTTTGGTATACTCGAAGACCAAGGAAGAACATGTAGAACATCTGAAGTTAACATTAGAGGTGTTGAGAAGAGAGAAGTTGTACGCTAAATTTTTGAAATGTGAATTCTGGATTGAAAGAGTGCAATTTCTTGGACATGTGATCGACAAGGACGGAATTTCGGTAGATCCCTCTAAAGTCGAAGCTGTGATGAACTTGGATCAGCCGAAAACACCATCAGAAGTGAGGAGTTTTCTTGGATTGGTGGGTTATTATAGAAGATTCATTCAGGACTTTTCCAAGATCGCAACTCTGCTGACGAATTTGACTAGAAAATCGGTGAAATTCGTTTGGACGGAGAAGTGTGAGGAAAGTTTCCAAGAGCTTAAGAGGAGGTTGAGTTCAGCACCTGTGTTATCCCTTCCGGATGACACAGGAAATTTTGTGGTTTATAGTGATGCGTCGCATAAAGGACTTGGCTGTGTGCTTATACAAAACGGCAGGGTCATTGCGTATGCGTCACGACAATTGAAAGACTATGAGAAAGGGTATCCGACCCATGACTTGGAGTTAGCTGCAGTGGTATTTGCTTTGAAAATTTGGAGACACTATCTCTATGGGGAGAAGTGTGAAATATATACAGACCACAAGAGTCTGAAATATATTTTTACACAGAAGGACTTGAATATGCGCCAGAGAAGGTGGCTGGAGTTAATTAAGGACTATGACTGTGAAATCTTATACCATCCGGGTAAGGCTAATGTGGTTGCCGATGCCTTAAGCAGAAAGGGTCAGGAGAAATTGATGATGTTGACTGCTCAAGAGGAGTTAATTTCAGCAATGGAAAAGCTTGAATTGGAAGTGAAGTATCCGATGGAGATCGACGAGAAATTGTTTCAGATGCAAGCTGGTACAACTCTATTGGATAAAGTTAAGGAAGCTCAACTTCAGGACGAAGAATGTGAGAAGGTTAAGAAAAAGATATCTGAAGGAACCGAACCGAGATTCAAGATAGACAGTGAGGGACTACTGAGATTTGAGAATAGAGTGTGGGTACCGTCAGTGCTAGAGATTAAGGAAGACATTTTGAGCGAGGCTCATAGCTCACGGTATTCGATTCACCCCGGTAGTACCAAGATGTACCAGGATCTTCGACAGCACTTCTGGTGGCCAAATTTGAAACGAGATGTTGCTGAGTGTGTTGCAAAGTGTCTGACCTGTCAGAAAATAAAAGCAGAACATCAGAGGCCTAGTGGTTTGCTACAACCCCTGGAAATCCCAGAATGGAAATGGGAACACATTACGATGGATTTCGTGGTTGGCCTTCCGACGACTCAGAAAGGCTACGACGCAGTATGGGTTATCGTTGACCGACTGACGAAATCAGCACACTTCCTTCCGATCAAAATCAGGTTTAACTTAGACCAGTTGGCAAGGCTATATGTGAAAGAAATTGTTTCGAGGCACGGAGTTCCGGTGTCAATAGTTTCCGACAGAGATCCGCGCTTCACATCAAACTTCTGGAAATGACTACAGGAATGCATGGGGACACAATTAAGAATGAGTACGGCTTATCACCCTCAGACAGACGGGCAGAGTGAAAGAACGATCCAGACATTGGAAGATATGTTGAGAGCATGCATCATGGATTTTAAAGGAAATTGGGATGATCACCTACCGCTTGTGGAATTCGGTTACAACAACAGTTACCACTCTAGTATTGGCATGCCGCCTTACGAAGCGTTGTACGGAAGAAAATGCAGAACTCCGCTATACTGGGATGAAGTTGGCGAGAGACAATTGCTAGGTCCAGAGTTGGTACAACAGACAGCAGAGATAGTCAAAGTGATCCGGACAAGACTGGTAGCCGCTCAGGATAGGCAGAAGAAATACGCTGATCCACACCGTAAGAATATTGAGTTTGAATCGGGTAGCTTTGTATTTTTGAAAGTCTCTCCCTGGAAAGGGAAGATCAGATTCCGAAAGAAGGGAAAATTGAGCCCGAGGTTCATTGGACCCTTTGAGGTACTGCGAAGGATTGGAGAAGTTGCGTATGAGGTAGCCTTACCTCCGGCGCTAGAAAATATCCACAACGTCTTTCATGTTTCAGTTTTACGCCCCTACAAACCCGATTACAAGCATGTGATTGAATATGAACCCTTACATTTTGAAAAAGACTTATCCTATGAAGAAATTCCTGTTCAAATTATTGACAGGAAAGAACAAGTCCTCAGAAACAAAGTTATACCTTCTGTTAAGGTAATTTGGAGGAACCACAATGCTGAAGAAGCTACGTGGGAACTCGAAGAGCATATAATGAAGAATTATCCACATTTATTTACTTAATTTATGTGTATGCGATTCTGGGGACAGAATATTTGTAAGGGGGGGGGGAGAATGTAACGGGACGAATTTTTAATTGAACCGTGATTCTGAGGACAGAATCCTTTTAAGGGGGGAAAGATGTGACGAACAAGATTTTTATAATTTAATGTGAATATTTATTAAATTAAATAAATATCAATGATTTAATTATTGGGTTAAATAATTAATTGATGAAATTATGGTAGATTAATTTAATTATATGTGTCACGTTAGTTAAATTAATGTGGTGAATTTTATATTCAAAGTATATATTTAGTTGAGCTTATTTGATTAATATATTAATTAATAAGCATAATGTTATTCTAATTAATTTAATAATTAATTAGAGATTTAATGATTTGACATAATTAATAAATAAGAATTTTAATTATGTGACTATGTGAATTATTGTGGAATTATGTGACTATGTGAATTATTGTAGTATTTAGTTGAGCTTATTTGATTAATATATTAATTAATAAGCATAATGTTATTCTAATTAATTTAATAATTAATTAGAGATTTAATGATTTGACATAATTAATAAATAAGAATTTTAATTATGTGACTATGTGAATTATTGTGGAATTATGCAATTTTATTTAATTGATTTAAATAGGATTATTGATTAATTAAAAGTGTGACATTATTAAACTATATTATAGTAAGTTAATTAAATTAATGGGAAAGGAAGAATAAAAGGGGCAAGCAAACAAAGCCTTATTGGGGGTTGGGGTCAGTTAACCCATTATGGGATTAACGGACGACCCATAACTCCACTATTATATACGTATATCATATTAGTGGTATATCATATATCATATATTACATTCATCAATTAAGAAAGTAAAGAGAAAACACAGAGAAAAAAAGAGAGAAATTGAGAGAAAAGACTTGAGAATTAGTTAGAGAAGAGATTGAAGAATTTAGTTGCATCATCATCACTAACTAGCAAGGGTAATTCTTTCTCCTACGTTTTTAAATTCAAGTTCTTACAGTTTTCATTAACGTATTCTTAAAAAGTTCTCTGTGAATGACTAATTTGATGATTAATGCATGATATGGTTTTATATGTGTTATTATATGATCATAACATGTTTTATATCATGTATGCATGATTTAAAGTAATAAATTTCATACAATTATGCTTGATTTGATTTTATAAAAGTCACAGAGTAGAAAAGTTGTATATATGGCCATACGACCCTTATGTACAATTTTTATACTATGAATCGATGATTTAACTTTGAATTAGCACTTGCATATAATTGTACACGTTTATACGAACAAAACAGAAGTTAAACGAACGGATTCGGTGTTATAACGAATCCGTAAAGTTAAATTTCATGATTTTCCTTCAAAACATGATAAAGTATGAAAACAGTGAAATTAGATGCCTTGGATTGTGTGATTACATGATTTAGAATGCTAAGATCATGCTATAAATGTTGTATAGTGTTTATGTGAAGTCCATATTTCATGGGTAGCAATTAAATTGTTGTGGTAGCTTTTATTCTGGGCCTGGTTCTCTGTTATTCGTGAACTGCAGATTCTGAAAATGGCGTATGGAGCTGCAGCGCCAACTTTAAGCCTAAGAGTGAGGCTGCAGCGCAAGTGGAGCTGCAGCGCCAGATTTAAGCCTAAGAGTGGGGCTGCAGCGCCAGTGGAGCTGCAGCGCCAACTGTAAGCCTAAGAGTGGGGTTGCAGCTCCAGTGGAGCTGCAGCGCCAGACTTAAGCTTAAAGTCCGAGCTGCAGCGCCAGTGGAGCTTGCAGCGCCATTTTTAGTTCAAATGGTGGAGCTGCAGCGCCACTTGGTAATTTTTCCCAAAAATGAGATTTTAATTATTCAAGTTCAGAAAATGTAATTGGAACCTAATGTAATAAACATGAAGACATGATTAAACATATAATAAGAGGTTAATAACTTATATTACGTGAGTAATTAATAAGTTAATTACATGACTTGAATCGTTAATTGTATAGTCCAATAACGTGCTCAAGACTGATGTGTGTGATTCGATACGTATATCGAGTTATTGATTAATGTGTATTGTGAACGTATTGATATGTAGGATTTAATAAAGAACGTGAATTATAAATTGTAGCTTGTGCAAGAGGCAAGTTTCCTATCCTTAAACTTGTTTAATATTTTGCAAGTTTCCTAAACTCAAATCTTACTTTTACATTGAGCAAGTTCTTATCCTTGTTTATTCAAGTTGAGATTTTCATATGAGATATTACTATTTTTTTTAAGCATGATTCAGCTATACAATACTTATTCGATTGTATACTCTCGAGATTTACCATTCAAGTTGAATATCGATGATATTGTTGAACTTATAGGACTAGTGAACCCTTATTTATTCGACTAGTCCATAGTTGATGTACGTTCTAAATTCTAGAATACTTATTGAGCTTATCCAAACCAAACTTCCTTTGGTGCGGACTCTGATGTCAAAACTGAGATGAACAACCCTTTAATAGGGGATTATTTACGCTTTAGCGTTGAGATATTGTGCACAGTATGGTACTAAGGGCTGATCCCCCTAAGTACGAGAAGTAGAGTCCATAGTCTTATGACTGTTAAAGGTTTAAAGCATAAAAACTTTACAACCTAGGACATAGTTCAAGGTCTTATGACCCTCAGACGTTCTTTTGATTCCTGTTATTCATTCTTGAGTCAAAAGTTGAGTTTCTTTATTCAGATGTCTTTGATTTACTCGCATGTTATTATATTGTTGTCATATTATTATACTTGTGGGCAATCGTGCTCACTCTTGCGTAATAATAACATTGCAGTTAAGAACGAAAGGTCCGACGAGCCTTCTACTAGCAAAGGCAAAGGAAAAGTCAACAAGTGATGAAGACTTGTTGTTTATTTTAATTGTTATGTTTCAGACTTATATTAGAGTTGTGTAAGACTTATTTATTTGTTTATGTTCCGCACAGATGTTTAAGGTTAGTATGACCTGGGATTTATTTTATTTATTACTCAGATGTTGTAACCCCATAAGGGGAGGATTTAATTCTATTTATTGCATGGTTTGCATTTACTATGGGTAGATAGATAGATGATAGTCGTACAGTGAACACCAAGTCCCGTGGAATTGAAGTACCCGGATTTGGGGATGTCACAGACATGGCTGCTTCGACAGTCCAGTTAACCCAACTCAATATTTTCTTATCAATTCGATTCAACACCAGCCATATAACATAACTAACATGATTATAACCTTGTATAACACTTAACAAACACATTTCATAATTCAATTAACACTTAATTCACATAACCAAGAAGTTGCCATTGATGAATATGAAATAAAGTATAGGAATTATACCTCTAAAATTCCTATTTGAGTTTGCTGGTACACTGGTTCTTACAATGCTGCTATACTATTAAAACTCTCAACTCACTCTACAATATTCCAGTAAAAGCAAAGAAGAAGGAGATAGTGCATTATATAGGTAAATCCTTTTCTAGTCCATGCCTTTATTCATCAAAACAAACTAATGGATTAAGCAAGTGTCTATTGGTTCATGTAGATTAGGTAGGAGGTTGGTGAATCCCATCATTATCTCCACTCCCCCATGATTATTAGTTCTACATTGTTGAAATTGAGAAGGAAGGTAGGGTAGCTAGCCTTTTGGCATAATACCTGAGGAGAAATGAGATAGACACATAATGTGGGACAATAAATAACTCAGCAACTGGCAATACAATACACTAAGGTTATATATATAGTCTATCATGCTTACTAAGACTATATCATAATTCATTTCATAAACACTTAGGTTATAAATGAATTAGAGGGTACACAATATCATTCATAATGAGCAAATAATAATATAATGTATCAAGTAGTGTACATACATATAATCCATGTACATTTTATTAACACCAAATATAAAGTAATTAGGTATTATTATTACTCATTATCACAACAGTTATTATTATAAACTTAATGAAATCATTATCAGTAAATTGTTTATTGATATTAGTATAAGGTAATAAGGTATACATTAAGGTCTACCCCCACACTTCATGTTACATAAGCAATGATATTATGTAACTCACATAATGCAATTAATCTTACTATATAATCTATATATATAATATATAGCCACAATAATGCGTCACATTGCATTATATAATATAGTTTATATACAATTGTAAGGTCACACTTAAGTATTGCACTACACTTTATATCACACATATGTCATTACTATATGTTATACTTTTAAATTATTACATCCCTTGCACATGTCAATTAGTTGAGCAAATATAATCTACTCGTTTATATATTATCATTAATTAATGACTTATCTTATCAATAAATTAATAATAATATTAATTAATCCATCCCTCATCAATCAATGTAATTATTAATCTCCATAACAATTAATTAACATTTATATAGTTAATTATCACGTTAAATAAATATAAATCTTATTACATTTATAAACAAGTTGCTTATTATTATTCTATTATTTGCAATAATAATAATCGACACATCATCAATTAATCCTCATTAATATACTATTCCTCATAATAGCAATAACAATTAATATTTGATTAATCGTTCACGTAGAAATTCCTTTATTAATACAATTTCCGATTATATTTATAATCAATTTACTTATTATCATGCTATCACTCGCAATAATAATAATAATTCATCATATCATTAATAATAACAATTAATATAGATTAATTATTTAATTAATAATTCCTCCATCCTTGAATTAATTAATCGTCGGATCTATTATCGTGCCACACAAGGCATTTCACACAAGCTTACATCGAGCTTATTATCATTCTCAACCCTTATTTATTTCCACCACACTTATTATTCTTTTAATATAATATTTGTGTGACTCAAGCACTTAAATGCTAAATTATCTTAATTAATTATACTTATAATAAGTACAACCTTTACGCTTATAGTAATTAATATATATACTCTATTAATTATTCAAATAATAATATTCACGATCAAATAATAACTTAAGTTATTTAATATATTAAAATAACTTAGTTTCCTTTCATTAATTAAACTCCCTTGAAAATATAATAGAAATTATGTATTTAGCGTTAACATAAATATTATGTTTTCTCCGAATAAAGACATTCATTATTAGAAAATAATTTACTTATTGTCTCAAGATATTATAATTAATATAATATCTATTAGAAATAATCAAAGGTACATTATATATAGAAAATAGGTAATAAGTTTATTTTCTATTATAATAAGTTGTTTCCATCAATTTATTTATATATAGCATTTATGTAATATATCTATCATATTAATCAATCACACCTTATACAAAATATATAAGGTAATATTACTATTCAAAAATAATATTTTCTCCTTTTATTAAAATAATTCAATATTGGAAATTATTTTAATATCCTTTATTAGAAATATATAATATTTATTTCTCTTTCCTTTCTATAAATTGTCCTCAACATAATTTTTTCAAATATTAAATATTCATTTAAAGATATAATGATTTTCATCTCCCTTTATTAACGTATATATATTTAACGTTATTCGCATATTAGACTTTCTCACATATTACCACTCTAAGTAATATATATAAAAAGTATCAACTATAATGACATATTCAACACACATATTAATTCACTCCTTCACTTAAGTAAATTAAACACTGTACTATATCATCATAGTTAATTAAGGTTCAATACTTACATTATATTCCATAATATAACTCTCAACTATGAATTAACCAATATTTATTCTTATTAGTTAATTCCTTAACTAACTCATGTTTCACTATCCAAACCTATTCACGGATAATTTAAGTGCTATTAATAACCTATATTATAAACATACTAGTTATTAATACACATACACAAGAATATGGTGATTATACATTAAGGATATTTAATGTCACTAACTTACTATGATAAAATAATCTTATAAATTATTTAATATCGATAGGATTTTATCCACTACCTTTATCTCCACTGAATCGTCTCTACGCTAAATAACAAATATATATTAATAGTATATTTATAAATAACAAAAACACATATTACATAGTCCATATTACCCTATGTAATATAATACCACATACCTCATATCACATATATATACTCTTATTCGAACCCATCTCATAGTTTAAGAATTTTATTTATTAAATCCTTATTTAATAATTTCTGAAAATTCGGGTTCTTACATCCTCTCCCCCTTATAAGGATTCCATCCTCGGAATCACCGAAACCTCCTCTACTCGGTGCTATTCCGATTATTACATATTCTCTTGAATAATTTTTATTCATTCTCTTTTCGAAAGTTTTATTATTACTTGCTCACTTGCATTCTACCACATTCTCCTTTCTAAGGACCATTCTACTTACTACTTTCATCATTCAGAATAATAAGAATCTTTCACGATTTTTTAATAATCGGAAAGTAGTATGAATAACTCAGATTCCAATTTATGCTGAGGGGTCACAAGACCGTGAACTCTTCTCTAGGTTTACTAGTGCTTCAACATAATCCTTCACACTGCAAACCAAAGTGTTTATCAATCACAAAGACTGAAAACACCCTCCACATGTACACTAGGTGGCTAGCCTATTGTACCATTACGTTGAGCCACAACGTAGTGTTTTGTAACTACTATATACGTTACATTTAGAACCATTGTCCCCGAAAATATGTTCCCGTTATAGGGTTGTTCACCTCAACTTTTCAACATCTAAATCAGCACCAAAACAATCTGGTTTGGCATAAATACACAAAAATTCTTGAATTCTATAATATCTTTTCAATAGTCTCCTAGCCAAATCAAATAGCTTAGACTCTCATCAACAATTCGGATATCAATCAAAATAATTTAGTCAACTTTTCATAATTCGAAATAAAACCAAAAACCATTTTATGACGTCATGATGCCGCACCAACTTAGCAGTACGTTTAGGATTCCGTCATTTTGTGACTTTGCCATAATACATCATACCATAATGGGCTGACGATCTTACGATCACTTCCGACACCAGGTTCGATTGCATTAATGACTCCATCGTTTTACCATCATACACTATATCAAATGATGCACATGGTCAAAATACATTTTGAAATATTTTCAAATTTATTTTTGTCTTAGCCAAAACAAATAGCTTAGACATTCGAATAACGGTGTCGTTTTTTTTTAACTCATTGGTTCAGTCATCTGACCCAATGTTTTTCTCGAGAAAACCGAAGTGCAAACACTAGCACGAAATCAATAAATATTGAAAATCTAGCATAGCTAGAAGATTTAGGAAAATCCAATTTCTCCATCACTTCAATCTCTTACCACCATCAATGCTCACTATTCCAAAACTCTTATATAATATATGTATTCTCAGTACAGTTCATAAACTTACCACACCATGGAAGCTCAAGAACTTACCACAATCATATGGGTTGAGGAACTTATCCTAGTCAGACCAAAATCGTCCATTCGCTGAGGGGTCCTGTGACACCCCCAAATTCGGGTACTTCGTTTCCACATGATTTGGTGTTCATTTTCTAATTAAAACATACATCTACCCAAATAAAATTTCAAACTAATTACAACCTTCATAAAACCTTAATAAAATCTTCCTCTAGAAAGAATGACAACTTGTTCAACAAAAATCCCAGGGTTATCTAAACTTTAACATCATTCAAATAACGTAAATACGGAAATATAAACATAACCAACTAAGTCTTATTACAAAAGCAACTTGACGTCACAAGCCTTCACTTATTCATCTTTCCTTTTCCTTTACTTGTTGATGGTATGTCAACATTCTTGGTCTCAACTGCAAATGGTGGTAAAGCAGGCAAGAGTGAGCAAACAAAAGCTCCCTTGGATATACAACAGTGATATGACATAAGTGAATCGTTTCAAAAGAGTTTGAATAACTTTACTTCCATCCATATAAAGAATTGAAATATAATTCTTTCATCAATATATAGGATTCGAATATGAAATCATCTGAGAGTCATAAGACCTTGAACCATTGTCCTAGGTTATAAATATTTCTATTTAAACCTTTAACAGTCAATAAGACTATGGACCCTTAACTCGTACTCAGGGGGATCAACCCTTTGTACCATGAATTGTGCACAACCATTTAACGCTATTGCATAAATTTCCCCTAATTAATAGGGTTGTTCCTTCTCAGAAATTGAATACAAGTCCGCACCAAAGAAAGTTTGGTTTGGATAGATAAGGGAACTTTAGAGTTCAACTATCATCAACTAGGAGTAGTTGAATCGACTTACAGTCCTTTACAGTTCAATCATGAACAAATTGCAAAATATGACAATAAACTTCATAATAGATAGGCATGCTTTTAGAAACAACTTAAAGCATTCGATAGACTAAGTAGATCTTACTTGAACAACTAAGTCAAGATCATATTACTAAAATAACGCTTTAATACTTACGCTTTATGAGTATGGTATAACTTGTACCACACATAACAATTTAAAGAACGTAAATGAACTTTCGTGATTTCTTGAGCAATGGTTAAGAAACTTGCCCAATGAAAAGATACAATGAATAGGCTTGTATAGCATTCGAGAGTAGCTTAAAGAACTTGCACAATATAAATAACAAGTTTAGAAACTTGCTTAACATAAGAGAATAAGGGTAAGAGAACTTGCCTTAAGCGCAAGCTACACTTTAACAACTATACGCACTTCACAAACACCCTACACATTTATATTACATTCAAACCATCTATTAGTATCCAATTACAACATTTAAACCATTGAACTTCATATCAAAGTCCAACTCATAGTATAATTTACCACATTGGTTACTAATTAGTCAAGTACGTGAGTCTATACTCACGGCATACATTTATAAGTCTATAACTCAAGGAATCGTGTTGTGTGCCTCGTGAAAGCAACACACATACACACACATGTAACACATTCATAATATATTTCAATCTAACTTAAACACATCAAAAACATGTTATCTTATTACACATTTCACTTTCCAAGTCTTAGAAACAAGTTAGCTTAACAAACGGGGCATAAAAACTCAAAAACAAAATTCTAGATTTTCTTGGCAGCAGCCCCACCCGCTGGGGCGGGTCCTCCCAGTGCAAAACACCCGCTGGGGCGGGTGTTCCCCCTGCCACAGCGCCCGGCTCGCGAACTGGTGGAGAATTAAGCCAATTTGGCTTATTTCTTCACACCGAATTCGATTTTTTCCAACATGATTAACATAAAACTTGATACTAACAATACTTTAAACTTATTATCATGCTCATAACATATATAATCCATAAAACACATAATCCAAAACAAGATTTCATGATTTTCAAAGAAAAATATAATTTTAAGCGTTCTTGACGAAAATTGCTACTACGAATTCGTTTTTCATCCAATTCAAGTGATTCCAATTGTGTTAACTCATATTCTTAACACATTAACATAATACATGATCAATTTTAACAATAACTCAAAATCAAACATCAATTTGATAGTTTCAAAAGCCGTTTTTCAGAAATAGTTTCACCGAAAATCACTATGAACACACTTCTTATTGTTTATCAAAAATTCATGGATTGAATTGCTAGAATCACCATATAACTCATATATAATCATGTTATATCACATATTACACATAATTCATGCTTACCTCAAGGATTTAAGGAAATTTTCAACATAACTTCATAATCTAACACTATGAACATGAATTTCATAGTGTTCATCATATACTTGTGAATTGAAATTCTTAAACAACTATGAAACTCTCATGTAAACATATATATATATATACATACATATCCCATTCACATATCAAAATAAATAGCTTTCACTAAGAGACTTTCACATAGAGTTCTAAAACTATGAAAACATAAAAGAATATGCTTTGAAAACTTGTTTTACAACAATTGTATTTTGAAAACCCTTTCATGGCATACAATTTCATATGAAAACATATAACATCATATAACACATATAATTTCATGATTGAAAAAACCTAATTTGACAAAGAAGAAAACACAACACCTATGAATTAGTTCTAGGGTTAAGATTATAACCTTACTAGTTTTGGGTTAAGAGAGAGATGAACTTGGGCTTGCTTTGCCTTCTTCTTCTTCTTCTTCTTCTCTGAGAATTCTCTGACAATTCTCTCTAACCCTCTTCTTCTTTTCTTTCTTTGTTTTATAAAACTAACGTAACTTTGTTTTTAACTGACATATATAATATTATACATATAATCATATACATATATGTAACTTATAAATAATAAGTATAATATTTATAACCATAATAAGTATTATTAATTACATAGGTTATAGAATTTGAAAAGAGTAAGGCCACGTTTGGCAAAACTACATTATTTTTTTAAAAACTAACTTATTGAGCTTAAGGCATTGTTTGGAAGAAATAAGATTAAACAAGTACAAGGGCCTTGTTTGGTAAAACACTTTAAAATCTTTTTCTAGTATTTTAATAATTTTTTATATCCATAAGCTAAATATTACACTTATTTAATTAAATTACAACACTTTAATTCAATTAAATAAACTAACATTCATATAATACCAAATTGTCACACAATTGAATTTCCTTTATTAAACATAATTCGTGTACAAATGATTATCACTTAGCACATAACATTAAATCTAATTAAATTATTCTTAATTAAATTAAAATTATGCTACACCATTGCTAACATATCAATTTAATTAATCATATAGCACTTAATTAAATTGTCCACAACACTCGCACACTTTATTTATTTATCTTCACAATTAAACTCAATAAAATATTTATTTAATTCAATAAATATTTACAATTAACATATAAAATTCTCAATCGTTACAGGTCCCACCATACGATTATGAGTCACAAACTTGTCATAGGCATGAGTCTTAAGAACTCGCACCTAATCTTAGTATTATCTAAATTAATCTTAGAAATCTCTATCTATCAAAATAAACATGAGAAAAGAATCACCTTTCCGCCATATGTATAATGATACCGCGACACTAACATTCCAACGATTATCAATGTGACGCACTCAGTGCAAGCACAAAATTTTTGCCCATACAAAAGTTTGTACAACTAAGTCATCGCATGAGTCCTCAATGGAAGTTCAACACTTAACTCTATCTTACTCTATCACTTGCTCGTTACGAACTTTCTATGTTTCATCACATACAACTCCTCATAAGTTCATCTCGTACTTTTCATAGTACATTCACTTATAGCATCAAGCTATACATACTTAGTCGTTATAGACTATCTATTATTTCACAGTTCAATCTGATCACGTCGTGATCATCGGTTTACCTTTGGGTTCTTTTCCTATTATCAACCAAACTCCATCTGAGTTTATTCCCACTATCTTTGTCATATACATCTTATAGACATTGTCTTAACATTTTTATTATTAGAGTTAGGAAACTTCTGATTCTCATTCTCTAGATAGTTCGAGATTCTTCTTTGAATCTTCACTTAGATATATTTTATTCTTTATCTTTCACTCTCCCAGGTTATAGTCTAAGGTACACTTACCTAAGGTTTATAACATACAGCTTTGATACCAACCTGTGACGCCCCCAAATTCGGGTCCCTTTATTACCTCGAATCCGATGCAGTCACGATACTACTATCGTCAAATTATTACATCTTTTATTCATATCTTAATGAATATAACTTTGATTAGTACAATCTGGAATATAATTTCTTTTCATTATCAGGATCTCGTATAATGACTCTAAACTTTTACAAGTTACAATCTTGGTCATTTACCATTCCTGTCTTATATCATATTCGATATTATAAAAATGCGGAATAACTTAAACTTTTTCAATCTTCTTTGAATATAATCTATTATTGCTTTCATAACTTAAATCAATTACATTTCCCTGAATCAAACTATATTATGATTCACTCTATTCAAATTTCTGTATAGCCGTATACATCTTAACTTGATATCCTCTATGTATTAACTAATACATCTTTACAGTACGACAAGTATTAAATCTTGTAAACAAATATCAAGTACAACTACTAGAACCTAAACATGGTTCAAACGATAATCTAAATAGCATTCTTCGTTGCTATACTATCCAACTTCATCAATCAAGAAGCACGAAATCTTTATCGTATGTCCTTAACCTATAAAAGTGGTTATTTGCAAGAGTGAGCTCGACAGCTCAGCAATTCTAACAATTTTCAAGCATCACATAGCATATAACATCATACTCAGTTCATGCATTTATAAATAATTTATATTTACTACGCATGTTACTTCTCACATAACAAGCATATCATCAAAGATCAACTTTCAGTCTCATACAATTCTCATATATAGATCACATATAAGTTCACATCATCATAGCATAATATAATTCAACTAACAGTTATTGAATTCATATATCAAATAAGAACTGAAAGACTTGCCTAATGCGTAGTTTAACAACTACGACTTAACTGCTTAAAGATATCTGCACTTCGTGTAATCCTACATAATTATATAATCATGGATTCACACTTATCAGTTATATGTATCCACACATTCTCAATGTAATAATAAAGGTTACATTGTCGTCTAACTTGGTTCTTAGAACCTTCGTCTCACTTTCTTATCGTATTCTTAGAATAACTATGTAAGTATAAGTATACTTTAACTATACATACTTACTACCATGCTAAACACACACATGCCCGTCTACCACTAATCTATTTACATATAGCTAGTGTAGTCCATCTTTTGAGTTAATCATTCTCATATATCATTACTAACACATAAGGCCATATCAAAGTAAATATACTCTATTAACCGTCTAAGTCAGATTCAAGTATTAACATATGGTCCTACATAGCATGTATACATATTAAAGGATACTTTCATGCTCATTCAACCTTTTCACGTTCAATTTACACGATATAGGTTCTAAGTCAACATTCCAACAATTTAAGGCCACCCAAGGTCATGAACATCACAAAGTTTATCATGCTAGTTCTTTAAACACATAAAGTATTCATATAACTCATGCTGGGCATGTTCATGAATATTCATACTTCATACATGTAACTATCATGATTATTAGTTTGAAAATATGCTTCGTTTATGCTAAACTTGGTTTCATGATATGTAGTCATGGTATATATGCATGTATGATACATGAGAGAGTCCAAGTGTGCTATCACATATGTCCAAAATTTTTAAAATACGAAACTTGCAATAACATGTCAAGATTCACAACCAAAGCTCACATTTTCATTAATAAAGTTCACTAACAAGACCTAACATGTTCATGCCATCCATATACATATGTTAATATATATCTGTAAGTTAATACATTTCTCATGCATTCCTAAATCATATAGTCATGCTTTCAAAATCAGAATGTACATATGTTATACATATGTCAAAGTTCACATTTAAAACTAAAATTTTCATTTTAAAACTATAAGTTTTATCAACCATGCATACTAACATAGTAAAATATGTTCATGCTCGGTTAAGGTACTCATATATATATGTCAAACATGTCCTCATGCTTGTCTGAAGCGATACGAACAAGTTGGCATGAACAGAAACTGTTAACAGAAAGTTAACCAAAGACAGAACCCGGCGCAGCTGCGTCGCTGGCCAGTATAAAACTGGCGCAGTTGCGTCACTGGCCGGCCAGGAACAGACATGGCTGCTTCGGCAGTCTAGTTAACCCAACTCAACATTTTCTTATCAATTCGATTCTACACCAGCCATATAACATAACTAAAATGATTATAACCCTTTATAACACTTAACAAATACATTTCATAATTCAATTAACACTTAATTCACATAAACTAGAAGTTGCCATTGATGAATATGAAATGAAGTATAGGAATTATAACTCTGAAATTCCTATTTGAGTTTGCTGCTACACTGGTTCTTACAATGCTGCTATACTATTAAAACTCTCAACTCACTCTACATTATTCCAGCAAAAGCAAAGAAGAAGGAGATAGTGCATTATATAGGCAAATCCTTATCTAGTCCATGCCTTTATTCATCAAAATAAACTAATAGATTGAGCAAGTGTCTATTGGTTCATGTAGATTAGGTAGGAGGTTGGTGAATCCCATCATTATCTCCACTCCCCCATGATTATTAGTTCTACATTGTTGAAATTGAGAAGGAAGGTAGGGTAGCTAGCCTTTTGGCATAATATGTGAGGAGAAATGAGATGGACACATAATGTGGGACAATAAATAACTCAGCAACTAGCAATACAATACATTAAGGTTATATATATAGTCTATCATGCTTACTAAGACTATATCATAATTCATTTCATAAACACTTAGGTTATAAATGAATTAGAGGGTACACAATATCATTCATAATGAACAAATAATAATATAATGTATCAAGTAGTGTACATACATATAATCCATGTACATTTTATTAACACCAAATATAAAGTAATTAGGTATTATTATTACTCATTATCACAACAGTTATTATTATAAACTTAATGAAATCATTATCAATAAATTGTTTATTGATAGTAGTATAAGGTAATAAGGTATACATTAAGGTCTACCCCCACACTTCATGTTACATAAGCAGTGATATTATGTAACTCACATAATGCAATTAATCTTACTATATAATCTATATATATAATATATAGCCATGATAATGCGTCACATTGCATTATATAATATATTTTATATACAATTATAGGGTCACACATAAGTATTACACTACACTTTATATCACACATGTGTCATTACTATATGTTATACTTTTAAATTATCACATCCCTTACACATGTCAATTAGTTGAGCAAATATAATCTACTCAGTTTATATATTATCATTAATTAATGACTTATCTTATCAATTAATTAATAATAATATTAATTAATCCATCCCGCATCAATCAATGTAATTATTAATCTCCATAATAATTAATTAACATTTATATAGTTAATTATCACGTTAAATAAATATAAATCTTATTACATTTATAAACAAGTTGCTTATTATTATTCTATTATTTGCAATAATAATAATCGTCACATCATCAATTAATCCTCATTAATATACTATTCCTCATAATAGCAATAACAATTAATATTTGATTAATCGTTCACATAGAAATTCCGTTATTAATACAATTTTTGATTATATTCATAATTAATTTACTTATTATCATGCTATTACTACCAATAATAATAATAATAATTCATCATACCATTAATAATAACAATTAATATAGATTAATTGTTTAATTAATAATTCTTCCATCCTTGAATTAATATATCGTCGGATCTATTATCGTGCCACACAAGGCATTTCACACAAGCTTACATCGAGCTTATTATCATTCTCAACCCTTATTTATTTTCACCACAATTATTATTCTTTTAATATAATATTTGTGTGACTCAAGCACTTAAATGCTAAATTATCTCAATTAATTATACTTATAATAAGTACAACCTTTACGCTTATAGTAATTAATATATATACTCTATTAATTATTCAAATAATAATATTCACGATCAAATAATAACTTAAGTTATTTAATATATTAAAATAACTTAGTTTTCTTTCATTAATTAAACTCCCTTGAAAATATATTAGAAATTATGTATTTAGCCATAACATAAATATTATGTTTTCTTCGAATAAAGACATTCATTATTAGAAAATAATTTACTTATTGTCTTAAGATATTATAATTAATATAATATCTGTTAAAAATAATCACATGTACGACACATGTATATTATATATAGAAAATAGGTAATAAGTTTATTTTCTATTATAATAAGTTGTTTCCATCAATTTATTTACATATAGCAAATATGTAATATATCTATCATATTAATCAATCACACCTTATACAAAATATATAAGGTAATATTACTATTTAAAAATAACATTTCCTCCTTTTATTAAAATAATTCAATATTAAAAATTATTTTAATATCCTTTATTAGAAATATATAATATTTATTTCTCTTTCCTTTCTATAAATTGTCCTCAACACAATTTTTTCAAATATTAAATATTCATTTAAAGATATAATAATTTTCATCTCCCTTTAATAACGTATATATATTTAACGTTATTCGCACATTAGACTTTCTCACATATTACCACTCTAAGTAATATATATAAAAAGTATCAACTATAATTACATATTCAACACACATATAAATTCACTCCTTTACTTAAGTAAATTAAACACTGTACTATATCATCATAGTTAATTAAGGTTCAATACTTACATTATATTATTCCATAATATAACTCCCAACTATGAATTAACCAATATTTATTCTTATTAGTTAATTCCTTAACTAACTCATGCTTCACTATCCAAACCTAAGTGCTATTAATAACCTATAATATAAACATACTAGTTATTAATACACATACACAAGAATATGGTGATTATACATTAAGGATATTTAATGTCACCAACTTACTATGATAAAATAATCTTATAAATTATTTAATATCGATAGGAATTTATCCACTTCCTTTATCTCCACTGAATCGTCTCTACGCTAAATAACAAATATATATTAATAGTATATTTATAAATCACAAAAACACATAATACATAGTCCATATTATCCTATGTAATATAATACCACATACCTCATATCACATATATATACTCTTATTCGAACCCATATCACAGTTTAAGAATTTTATTTATTAAATCCTTATTTAATAATTTCTGAAAATTCGGGTTCTTACAACTTCAATACGCTCGGCGAATGTATTTCTTGTCCAATAGTTCTTGTAGCTGTACCATCAATTCTTTCATCTCTACCGGGGCTATATAGTACAGGACCATCGATATCTGAGCAGTTCCTGGAGCCAAATTGATTACGAACTCCACTTTCCTATCTGGCAGAAGTCCTAGAAAATCATCCAAAAATATGTCCACGAAGTCTCTCACGACTGGTATCTCCTCTAACTTCGGGCTCTCTTTACGACTATCGACTATGTAGGCTAAATATTCTACACAACCTTGTCTCAACAACTTCCTGGCCTGCATCATCGTTAGACAACTCGCTTATCTAGGCGACTTGCTGCCTAAAACACATGCTTTAACGGAGTCATAAGGTTAATACATTTCCTCTGGCAATCAATTATCGCCCCATAATTGAATAGCCAATCCATTCCCAAGATAACGTCGAAATTCCCCAAGTCTAATCGGAATAAGATCTACGTTCATCACATTACCCTTAATATCCACCCTACAGTTCTTGTGTACATACTGAACATGAATCACTTCCATATTCTCAATCTCTATGTTCATAGGGTATTCTAACTCGTCCTTAGGTAATTCTAGGTTCTTAGCAAAGTCATCCGATATAAATGAGGAAGTAGCACCCGAATTAAATAATACATAAGCATTAAATTTATTGATCGGAATGATACCTGACACCACATCGCGAGACTGCACAGCATCCTGCACTGTCATATTGAATGTCTTGGCAGTAAGTCAGTTGGTTGATGTTGGTCTCGTGACAGTCAGAGCATTACCACCGCTGTTTCCCCTATTCCCACCTGATACTGCTCCTCCGGATACCTTCTTTGGACAGTCCCTTGCCAGATGGTCCTTCAACCCACATGTGAAGCAGGCGACGTTCTTAAGGTTAGGGTAGTTAGGTGCTATGTGGCCTTCCTGAGCACAATTATAGCAGACTCATTTTCCCATCATACAGACCCTTTCTCGTAGGTCGAACATGCTTCTACCCTCTTCTTCTAGTTTCCCTACTGATTTTCAGTCGATGGGCTATCATTCCACCTTCTCTTCTGACTACTGCCTCTTCCCGTATTACTGCTACTAGCCTTATTACCTTATCATTCAATCTTCTTCTTCTTCAGCTCTTGGTTATATTTTGTCATAGCATCGCTTCCACCTTCAGCCATGATAGCCTTCTCCAATACTCCAGCAAAAGTGTTCAACTGGAACATTGATACTTTTCTATACAACCAGGGCTTCAGTCCATATACAAACCTCCTTGCCTTCCTCTCGTCAGTGTGTACATGATATATGTCAAACCTGGCCAACTCATTAAACTTTGCAGCGTAATCTGATACAGACATATTACCTTGTTTGAGCTCCAAAAACTGAACTTCCATTTGGTTCTGTGAGCTTATCGGGAAGTATATCTCGAAAAACATTTCTTTAAACCTCTCCCGGGTGATCACACCTTCTCCTCCCCAAACCTTGTTTGCCTGCCACCAATAACTGACCTCCACCTTTAGCATGAATGTTGCGTAAGCCGTCTTCTGGTCCTCACTAGCGACGTCAAAAACTTTCTCCATCTCCATGATCCAAGTCTGTGCTTCGATCGAGTTCATGGATCCCTTAAATTCTGGCGGTCCCACCGCCTTGAAGTTATTAAACGAAGTGTTCGTTGGAGCTTGCGGCTGGTTGTTAAGTGCTCCAGTCAATAAGTTTACCAACTGCTGAACGGGGTTGGCGTTGGCATTAGCTTCATGGTTATTCGTTGACCCTTCTTGGGCCGGTTGACGGGTTTGGCGTCTTCTCGGCGGCATATTTCTGTTAAGATATACACTTATTAGGTATTTATTCAATTCCTTTAAATATTTAAGGCTTAACTTAAATACTTTAAAATATTCACTTAACACATATCATCTTAAATAAACTTTGATATTTTATTTAATCAAAAGTTTTAAACAAAATAAAATAGCATCATTGCTATTTACAATAACTATCCCGAGATAAAGAATCTTCAAGATTTAAATCATTAACATATTCCTTTATTTATAATCACACTGGAATTTACATTATTAACTAACAAAGATATAATCACATAATCATGTTGTTCCTATCACGGCCTATTAAGGCGTCGAACAGCTTTGCTACGCTCTCCTTTCATAATGCGGAGCATCGTCCTGCGATCCAGTATATACTAAGGTAGGTCCTCGAACTGAACTTGATAGCACATAACTAGATCCTGGGCCTTATCAATTGCATTCTGAAACGTGTTGTCTGTCTCCTCAATCTTGTCCTTCTTTGCCTGATCGTTATTCTCGGCAAGATTTGCACATCGTGAAGTCCTCATCCAAGCATCCTCTGCTATAGTTACGCTTCACTCCACACGAAAATCAATCTTCATCTTTTCTATCTCCTCTGACTTCTGCTCACTTTGCCCCTTCTCATGAACGAACTCCCACTCCACGTCTCCAAGACGTGTATCCAAAGTCTTGATCTCACCATCCTTCTGCCCGATTGTAGTTCGCTGAGTAACTTTCCCCTCCTTCAGCTCTCGAACAGTATCCTGTAACTCAATGTTACGGTCATACAGCTTATCATACATCTCAGCATTAATAGAGTTCGCTGGGAACTCATTAGGGTCTTCATCCTCCTCCTCAGCTACCTCAGCCTCAACCTTAATGTCCTCAGAGTCCTGCTCTGAGTCAAACACTGGCTCATGCTCCTAACCAACAACAGTGATCAAAGGAGATGGCTCTCTACGAACCAACTGCTCCCAGACTGTCTGAATGTCTCGGGGCTCCTCCTCAATAGCCACTCGGGGTACAACTTCCCTAGGCTGACTGGATCCTCCAACATCTGACATCTTGACAATGAAAATTTTAAGTCTTAGTTATTACGTGATGCTAATCGATACTCGTGCAAGTATATAAATATAAACACATACCACATAAGGTAATTTATTATCTTTCTTAGAACTCGATAAGAGTTTATCATTACTATGTTATCGAAGGCTACTACCCTAAGGTTTTTCCCCACCTAAGGTTCATAACCTACAGCTTTGATACCAACTTGTGACACCCCCAAATTCGGGTACATCAATTTCCATGGGATTTGGTGTTCACTGTACAAATATCACATATCTATCTACCCATAATAAATGCAAACCATGAAATAAATAAAAATCCTCCCCTAAAGGACATTTGAATACATAAATAAATCCCAGGTTGAACTAACCATAAATCTCAAATGCGAAAATATAATCAAATACATAAGTCTTAACAACATCAGAGTCTTTAAACATAACAATCTCAAATGAAATAACAAGTCTTCAACACTTGTTAACCTTTTCCTTGCCTTTGCTAGTGGAAGGCTCGTCGGACCTTTCGTTCTTAACTGCAATGTTATTATGCAAGAGTGAGCATGATTGACCACAAGTATAACAATATAACAGTAATAATAACATTCGAGTAAATCAAGGAGTTCTGAAGAAAAGAAAGCTCAACTTTTGAATCAAGAATGAATAACAAGAATCAAAAGTACATCTTAGGGTCACAAGACCATGAACTATGTCCCAGGTTGTCAAGTATTTCTACTTTAAACTTTTAACAGTCTTAAGACTATATGGACTCTACTAGTCATACTTAGGGGGATCAGCCCTTAGTACCATGACTGTGCACAATACCTCAACGCAAATGTGTAAATAATCCCCTATAAAAGGGTTGTTCATCTCAGTTTGACATCAGAGTCCACACCAAAGGAAGTTTGGTTTAGATAAGCTCAATAATAGTTCTAAAATTTAGAACGTTCATCAACTATGGGCTAGTCGAATCAATAAGGGTTCGCTAGTCTTACAAGGTTCAACAATAATTGATATTCAAATCGAATAATAAATCTCAAGAGTATACAATCGAATAAGTATTGTATAACTGAAGTAATACCTTAAAGGAATTATAAAATCTCGTATGGAATCTCAACATGAATAAACAAGAATAAGAATTTGTTCAATATAAGAAATATAAGTTTAGGACTTACTCAATGAATAACGTAGAGTTTAAGGAACTTGCATAATGATAATAAATCAAGAATAGAAACTTGTTTAATTAAAAGTAAGGATTAGGAAACTTGCTCAACAATAGTAAATTAGGGATAGAACACTTGCTCAATAAAAGGTTTAAGTTTAGAATACTTGCCTTGTGCACAAGCTACAAATAAAATTCTCATTCCTCAATTAACCTTACATATCATTACATTCACAATAATAATTAATTCTAAGTCTGATCGAATCACAAATATCAGTCTTGAACGTGTTATTAGACTTTACGAATAACGGGTTTACACAATGTATTTAACTTATCAATTAATCATGTAAAATAAGTTAATAAATTATTCTAACATCTCAATATATGCTTAACATTTCATTATGTTCATTACATTAAGTTAACTCATCATGTTATGGATTAAAAACACACAAAGCAAAACCACTTCTTCTTTGTGATCCCCGCCGGGGCGGGGGTTTGTACTGCAAGATGCCCGTCGGGGCGGCATGCCCACCGGGGCGAGAGGTTCCTATGCTAGAAAGCCCTCCAGGGCGGGGGTCCTCGGCATGATGAACTGCAGTTCGCGACTGCATTGTTCATCAGCCCAAATAACCCACGAAAATGCAAAATTAAAGTTCAAACAACACTATTAATGTTACCCATAGTTTGTAAACTTAATATAAACATCATCTAACACTTCTAGCATGTTTTTAACACTTTAGATCACATAATTACTTGAATTAGAACACCTAAATTTACTGTTTTTGGTATTTTTCAAAGTTTCGAGAGAAATCATGAAATTCGACATTACAAATTCGTTATATCCCCGAATCTGTCCGTTCGAATTTCGTTTTGTTCGTTTAAACATGCATAATCATAATCAACTATCAATTTAAAGTTAAATAAACAATTAAATCATACAAATTTGTAAATAAGGGTCATATTCATATTTTTCATACTCTATAACTTATGAAATTCTAATTAAAGCATAATTACATGGTTTTGATTTCTTTAAAGCGTATATAATTGATAGAAAATATGTTGTGAACATATATTAATACATATATCATTGTATATACAACAATGATCAATATAATTTAGTTATAGAGAACTTAAATTGGGTTTGTTGGAGAAAATATAAGAACGTGAATTTAAGAATTTGGGTTGAAGAATCATACCCTTTGCTTTCTTGTTTGATGATGATATAAAATTAAACTCTTCAACTCTCCTTCAATCTTTTTTCTCAATTTTTCTCTGAACTATTCTCTCTGATGAATATGTTATATGATATATGATACTGATAATATATAAGTTGTAATACATATAATATACGTATATATAATTTAACTGTCAGATCATGGTGTCAGTTAAATCAATAATGGGATTAACAAACACCCACTTTCTTAAAGGCATGTTTGGTTGTTCCCTTTTCTTCCTCCTTTTCCATATTTTAATTAAATTATTTATTATATAGTTTAATTGTCACACTTTAATAAATCAAATAATCTTATTTAAATTTAATTAAATAAAATATTATATTACACATTAAATTACATCATCACATAATTAAAATTTTCATTTATTAATTATGTCAAATCACTAAATCTCTAATTAATTATTAAGTTAATTAGAATAACATTATGCTTATTAAATAATTCATTTAATTAAATAAACTCAATTAAATCCACACTTTAAACTATAAAAATTCTCCACATTAATTTAATCAATGTGACACATATAAATAAATTATTCTACCATAATTCCATGAAATAATTATTTAACTCAATAATTAAAACATCGATAACTCAATAAATAAATAATAATAAATATTTATTTAATTCAATAAATATTTAAATTAAATTATAAATTTCTCGTTAATCACATGCGACACCCTAGGGTGGGTCCCACCCCCTCCGATTTAGTCCAAATCGAAGTTAAAGCGAAGTTCACAGAAGCTGAAAAGTCAAATCAGGGAAAAAATGCTACACGATTGAGTAGAATGGCCTGAAACCCTGATTTCAAGTGTTTCAACTCTTGACCAATAAAAAACTTCATATAAGCCATTGGTAGAAACCCTGATGTGGTATTCGGAATGCCGATGGTGAAAATTGCTGAAAAATACCTCTGTCAGAGCATCGGGGAGGTCCAGCGTTGGGAACTGTGGGTTTTGAATGCGACAAATTATCTAGGTTTGTCTGATGGTGTGACTTATCAGAATGATACCCCAACATCGAGATCAGATAGATCCGACATTGCAAACCGTTGGCGACAACTCCAGCATAGCATGGGGAACGAGCCGGTGATGAAAGCCATTGAGAACTACTTCAACGAGGGTCAAAGTATTTGACATTGTAAGCTATTGGCGACAACCCCAACGTAGCATCAGGAGCGAGCCGGTGATGAAAGTCGTTGAGAACTGCTTTAACGAGGGTCAGAGTATCTGACATTGCAAGCCGTTGAGAATTGCTTCAAAAAGGGTCAGAGTTTCTCACATTACAAACCGTTGGCGACAACTCCAGCGTAGCATCGGGAACGAGCCGGTGATGAAAGTCGTTGACAACCGCTTCATCGAGGGTCAAAGTATCTGACATTATAAACCGTTGGCGATAACTCCAGCGTAGCATCGGGAACGAGCCGGTGATAAAAGTCATTGAGAACTGCTTCAACGAGGCTCAGAGTATCTGATATTACAAACCGTTGGCGACAACTCCAGCGTAGCATCGGGAACGAGCCGGTGATGAAAGCCGTTGAGAACTGCTTTAATGAGGATCAGATGTATCTGACATTGCAAACCGTTGGCGATAACTCCAGTGTAGATCAGGAAAGGATCCGATGTTGAAAATCGTGGATAAATTTTTTCCCCAAAAAGGGTCGATGATGGAATCTGTTATACAAATCCCCAACTAGGACACAGAGAAGGTTCGGTTGTTCAATCGATAGTTGTAAACTACTGTTCGAGTAGGCATCAAGAAAGTTCGGTGAGGTCAAACTTTGCAAACTACCGTTCGAGTAAGCATCACAAGGGTTCAGTGAAAACCATCATTTACAACGTCATCCCCAATAGGAGTGACGGGAACGGTCAGTGATAGAATAACGTGGCAGCTAACACCACAAGAGCATATAGCATTCATAACATGGCATATCGTGCATTGCATTACATTTGCATGTGTCATATTTCCAGCGTCTACCAGTATTTATCCTATTCATCCCATTACATTGCATAAACATGATAAAGAGGGGCATCTGTAGATACTTAAAATTTTGCATTCCTATTACTAACACTACAGGAAGGCAAAATCGTCTTTCACCTTCCAGAGACCACCATAGAAGTCCAAATCACCAAAGTCAACCACGGTTAACAACACCGGGAGACCAAAGTCAGCCCCAACGACAACACCGGGATGTCAAGTCAAACCCCCGGTAACAATCCCGAAAGGTATAGTAACCCCGACAACAATACCGGGAGACCAAAGTCAGCCCCGCCGACATCACCGGGGATGTCAAGTCAAACCCTGACGACAACCCCGGGAAGTACAGTAACCCCAGCAACAACACAAGGAGATCAAAGTCAGTCCCGGCGATAACACCGGGATGTCAAGTCAAACCCCGGCTGTAAAACCCCAACTTTTATGAATAAAGATTTAATTTTCTTTATATATTATTTTAAAATAGTAAGGTGTTGATTTGATAAATGTGAAAAGTTATGGGTGAAATGTGCAAATATTTCAAAATAAGCAAGTGGTTATAAAATATTTATTGTTGTCGGAGAATATTCGTTTGGTCGTGGAATATTCTTGTTGTCGGGGAATATTCGTACGACGGCGCAGCCATTTGGGGGCCCCACAACGGAATAACTGTCGGATATAGAAAGCGACAGAAATAACCTTTTTATAAATAACAGTAAAACTGTTACGGTTAAACTGTTGGAATACCCGGTGATAAAAATAGTAATACGTGTTATTGCACAGTAGCACACGGTATTGCACAGTATTTCGAATTAATGATTCTTACGTAAGAAGTCACTACTCAACAATTGTTACAGTAATTACTGTTCAATATTTTATATTATTGATTCAATAATTGCTACATTAATAATGGCATAATATTTTATTGATTCAATAATTGTCATTGCACAGTATTTCAAATTATCAAATTAATAATTCATATTATTTGAATAATATTATTAGATAGTATTATTGACATTGTCTAAGGAAGTTCTGTCTAGGAGGGGTTATTTAATTGCGCGCTAGTAAGGAGAATTCCTTATCGGAAGGTCCCCTCTTTCTTGGGAACGACCTGGTTGTCAATATTGTAGTTCGGTAATATTTTTTTATGAATAATTAAATTATTGATAAATATGATGAGGAAATATTTAATTCAATTTTGATATAAAAGGAAGAATTTTTAGTATGAGACATTTGTTGAAAAATTTATATTTTATCTTCTCCGATAAATTATTTATTCAAATATATTATTATAATATTACATTATAATTTTATAATGTTATAATATAATAGTATAATTTTATCATTTTGAGTGGTAATATTTTTGTAATAAATTCATTGTATATAATAAAATTAGATGGAAGAGAAAAGAATTGAATTGGAATTCTTTTAATAATTATAAATGTTATATATATATATATATATATATATATATATATATATATATATATATATATATATATATATATATATATATATATAACATGTGGGATAATATTTTTTTTCCTCCTTAGTATGCTGCCAAATTTGCCAAACTTTTCAAAGCTTGAGAAATTTCTCCGAAGGCTTAGTTTGTTAGAATTGGCATGCTAAGCTTTTCTTATAAATAGGGTGCTCAATTAGAAATAAAAAATACAGCAGAATCAAAAAATTTTCTCTTTATAATATCGAGCGTATTTCTTGTAAGTATTTAGATACTTTGAGTGTTGATAATAGTGCAAGTTTTCGTCCACATAATATCCGATATTTCAGCCAAAATTACTCTCCGGTTAAGGTAATGGACGCTATTTTCTTTCGTAAACGATGTTATTCTTTTCAATATCATTATACCAAAATATTGTCATGGATTTTATTATAAAATTCTTACTTTTTCCGTCGGGATTACTATTCACGTATACGGCACTATTCACGAAAAAAATTAAATTTTCTTCTATTTGTCCAAGTTGCTTGTTAAGGTTCCTATCTTTGATTGGATCCATGTTTTGATCTTCATTCTTGAATTTTGCTCCATAAAGTATTATTATGAAATATTCTTGAACTTGGATAAACTAAATTACGAATCCCTAATCTTTGTCTTTTATCTCACCGGATTTGTTATTTATATTATTTTTCATCATCCTCAGTCCTAAATGGTGATATAACTGAATATCTTTGGCCTGTAGAGCAAAGATGAATGATTACCTGATGAATATCTTTGGCCCGTAGTGCAAAGATGAACAGGTGTTGAGATAAACATGATGAACTGATGATATAAATGAATATCTTTGGCCCGTAGTACAAAGATGAATATTTGATTCGAGATGTATATTGATTGATGTTACAGGGATAAAATATTAATGATGGACTTTTAAATCATAGAAGATAGTAGACTTTATTCTCTACTTAACTCTTCTAATGAATTGTTATTTTCGCTGCGAATATTGATCTAAAACTTGTTGTCAATAATATTTTATCTGAATTATTGAAGACTAACGATAATTTATTTTCCATTATCTTAGTCATAATATTCTTTACTGGGCTAGTTGAGCTCACCTTTTTCATCTATTGTCCTCTTCAGGGAATGAGAATGTTGCGGGGACTAGTCGGGAAACAGTGTGATGATCAGAGTTAGATCTATAGAAGTCCTCACTATTTTATAAAATAGTGGGATAATAATTGTAATGAATAAGGAATGAATTTGAATGTTTATATTTCGTATTATATACGATTTGCATTGAAATTCATAGTTGTATGGTAGTATTTCTCACGACCTTTTGTTATAAAAAATTTGTATTTAGAATTCTGTACCATGTATTTGGTGACTCAGAATGGGTTGGTATTGAACCTATTTTGGGAGCGTCACAGTTGGTATCGGAGCTTAGGGATATGATCTCTGGTGGAAATCTGGGAATAGATCTGGGAATAGAACCTAGGAGGGGAGAGACAAGTTAAAACCTTCGCTAGTGTGTCCTACCTAAGCTTATTTGGTAATTAATTGGTCGGTTGGAACATAAGATTATTATGTGATATGTTAATTTGTTTAATTAACCCTTGTTTTATGGCAGTAATTGAGAATGGCAGCTAAAAATCTAAACAATGGAGTGAATGAGACCGTTGAGACACCTTTAATCACCAACCAGGAGAACGTGCAACAGGAAGGCTATATTCCTCCTGTACCCTACCAAAGAAATGATGAATGATGGGATGTTTAGGAGCTTTTTGCAGTTCATGCAAAGCCAGACGAGGGAGACTTGTGTTCATAATACAGGTGGAAATAACAACTCGCGGCTTGTCACTGCTAAGCATTTTAAAGAGTTGGGAACACCAGAGTTTCAGTGAAAGCCAGATCCAATCAAGGCAGAAAATTGGAATAAGCAAATTACCAAGATATTTGATGTCTTGGGATGCACGGAGGAACATAAGGTTCCATTTGCCACATTTATGTTCCGTGGAGAGGCAGATTACTGGTGGAAATCTGTGAAGCGTACCCAGCCTGCCGCACTCAAGATGTCTTGAGAGGCGTTCTAAAAATTGTTCAATGACAAATACTTTCCATAAAGTAGTCATCACATGAAAGAGGTAGTGTTTATCAGACTGGAACAGAACAACATGACGGTGTCCCAGTACCAGGCTAAGTTTGCGGAGTTATCCCGGTTTGCACCTCATTTGGTGGAGAATTAGAAACGTATGACGCGGATGTTTCTGAGAGGTTTGAAACAAGAAATTCGTCAATACCTCATTTCTCACAAATTTTTCTATATTCAGATGTAGTGAATAGGGCCCAATTATTAGAACGAGATAATGATTATGTTCAACCAAGAGACAACAACCAAGGTCGTACCGGTGGCAGCAGTCATCGGAACAATAACAACCAGCAGGGAGGAAAGTATCATGACAGAAGCGGTAACCATTCTGGCAGTAATCATGGCCATGATAATAGAAGAAGTGAGTCGGGGGGAGATTTCATAAAGAAAAGGTACAACAATGAGAACGTGAAAACATCAACAGCAGCACCAACATCAACTGTTTCTAGGGGAGGAGAACGACCGCTGATCGTATGCTTTAAATGCGGGCAAGAGGAACACATCAGTCCTAACTGCACACAGAAATCCAAGGTATGCTATAACTGTGGAAAGGAAGGACATATAGCTCGAGTGTGTCCTATAGCGAAACCAAGTCCAGCGGGGGTGGTGATTCCTAAAGCTGTTCCAGATAAGTCGAAGTCAGTGGTTCTGGGAGGGGCTTTTGTCGTAACTGCCCAACAAGCAAGGAACCCAAATGAGGTTATTACGGGTAAGCTAATCATAAACTCTTGCAAAGTTTACACTTTATTAGATACCGGTGCTACCCATTCTTTTATTTCACCTGCTTGTGCTCAACGTTTGAACTTGACTTTTGAGAAATTAGACTTTGACTTATCTGTTGAAACTCCATTGGGAGAAACCTTTGTTACATCCACAGTTTACAAATCTTGCTTGATTCAAATTGGTACCCTCACCCTACCTGTTGATCTTTTATCTTTGAAAATACTTACATTTGACGTGATTTTAGGAATTGACTGGTTAACCACTTATCATGCCAAAATTGATTATTTTAATAAGGTTGTTAGTTTTCATATTCCGAACCAACCTGTTGTGCGAATTCAAACCACTAAACCACTTAAATCAGTTAATGTCATTTCAAGTCATAAAGCTATTCGTTTATTAAAAAATGGATGTCAAGTTTTCTTAGCACATGTCACTGATCTAAACCAGAATACGTTAGGTTTGAATGATATTTCTATTGTTAATGAGTTTCGGATGTATTTCCCGAAGAACTTCCCGGTCTACCCCCAGAACGTGAAGTTGAATTCTTTATTGACCTTGAACCCGGTACAAAACCCATTTCTAAAACCCCATATCGAATGGCTCCTATTAAACTTCAGGAGTTAAAGGTCCAATTACAGGAATTGTTAGACATCGATTTTATTCGTCCTAGTACGTCTCCTTGGGGTGCTCCTATTTTATTCGTAAAGAAGAAATACGAGAGTATGCGACTTTTATTGAGTATCGAGAGTTGAACCATGTCACCATCAAGAATAGGTATCCGCTACCTCGTATTGATGACCTGTTCGACCAGTTGCAAGGTTAACAATTCTTTTTAAAGATCGATCTTCGTTCTGGATATCATCAGCTGAAGATTAAAACTGAGAATATTCTAAAAACTACCTTTAGAAATCAGTACGGACATTATGAATTCTTAGTCATGTCTTTTGGATTGACTAATGCTCCTGCTGCTTTCATGGATATGATGAACCGTGTATTCAAGGAATATTTGGATCAGTTCGTGGTTATCTTTATTGATGACATCCTCATCTATTCCAAAAATCGTGACGATCATGAGCACCACTTGAAGCTAGTACTTCAAAGGCTTCGTGAAAACAAGCTATATGCCAAACTGAAGAAATGCGAGTTATGGCTAGAGGAGGTAGCATTCCTTGGACACGTGGTATCAAAACGTGGAGTATCTGTTGACCCAGTGAAGATTGAAGCAATACAAAGTTGGGAGCAACCGAAGTCGGTAACCGAAGTACGTAGCTTTTTGGGCTTAGCTGGTTATTATCGGAGATTCGTGGAAGGATTTTCTCGAATTGCTACTCCATTAACTCAGCTGACTCGGAAAGATATAAAATTTGTATGGAACGAGGAATGTGAGAAGAGCTTTCAATAGCTCAAGAGGAGACTCATTTCGGCACTTGTTCTGATGATACCATCTGGTTTGGATGGATTTGTCATTTACAACGATGCATCGGGCAAAGGGTTAGGATGTGTTCTCATGCAACATGGGAAAGTCATAGCTTATGCCTCACGGCAACTCAAAGAATATGAGAGGAATTATCCTACTCATAATCTAGAGTTGGCAGTAGTCGTTTTCGCGTTGAAGATCTGGAGACACTACCTGTATGGAGAGAAAGTGGAGATTTATACGGATCATAAGAGCCTTAAATATTTCTTCACTCAAAAAGAACTCAACATGCGGCAATGACATTCGATTGAGTTGTTGAAAGATTACGATCATACCATCCTGGAAAAGTGAACGTGGTAGCTGACGCGTTGAGTAGAAGATCATATACGGGAACGAGTGTAATGATGTCAAATATACGTGTAGAACCAGCTTTAATTGATAAAGTTAAAGCTGCTCAAGCTACAGACCTGGAGCTGATGAAGATGAAGATGAAGAAGAAGGTGCAAGAAGGTGTTATTCCAAAAGCAAGAATCGATGAAGAAGGAATACTTCGAGTCAACTCTAGACTTTATGTTCCTAACGATTCTGATTTGAAGTATAGAATCATGATGGAAGCACACAACACACCGTTTGCAATCCATCGTGGGAGTACCAAAATGTATCGTGATCTTCGACATACATTTTGGTGGGACAATATGAAGAGAGAGATCACGGAGTTTATCTCGAGGTGTTTAACATGTCAACGTGTCAAGGCGGAGCATCAAGTGCTAAAGGGTCCATTGCAACCACTTGAGATTCCAAAATGGAAGTGGGAACACATTATCATGGAATTTCGTTACGGGTCTTCCTAAGGTTTCTCAAGGCATAGATGCGATTTGGGTGATTGTTGATAGATTAACAAAGTATGCTCATTTCTTGCCTATACGAGAGACTTATTCACTAAAACGTCTTGCTCGTATGTACATAAATGAGATTGTGAGATTGCATGGCATGCCAGTATCCATAGTTTCGGATCGTGACCCAAGATTTACTTCATAATTTTGGATCAGTATGCAGAAAGCTATGGGCACGGATTTACGATTTAGTTCGGCATATCATCCTCAAACAGACGGACAATCAGAAAGGACTATTCAAACTCTTGAAGATCTATTGAGACTCTGTGTTCTAGACTTCAAAGGGAGTTGGGATAAGTACCTACCATTGGTGGAATTCTCCTACAACAACAGTTATCAGGCAAGTATAGGCGTCGCTCTCCAGTATGCTGGGACGAGGTGGGTGAAGCAACATTGTTGGGATCAAAATTAGTACATATAACTAAGGAAAAGATTCAAATGATCCGGCAATGTATACAGACCGCACAAGATCGACAAAAGAGTTATGCAGATCTTCACCAAAAGGACGTGGAATTTAATGTTGGGGATCATGTGTTGTTACGTGTTGCTCCATGGATAGGAGTTACAAGATTCGGGAAGAGAGGAAAGCTCAATCCACGATTCATTGCTCCATTTGATATCCTTGACCGAATAGGAAAGGTGACCTATAGACTCGCTTTACCTCCAAGCATGTCTCGTGTTCATAACATTTTTCACATATCTGTGCTTTGTAAATATGTGAAAGACCCAAACCACATTATTGAGTTAGAACCAGACGAGATAGCTAAAAATTTAACGTACGAGGAGGTACCTATCAAGATTTTGGATAGGAAGGAGCATGTCCTACGCTCAAAGGTTATACCATAAGTTAAGGTTTTGTGGAGGAACCATGATATTGAGGAAATGACCTATGAATTGGAATCGAAAATGAAAGCGAGGTATCCTTACCTCTTCGACATACCAAGTATGTACGTTAATTTCGAGGACGAAATTTCATAAGGAGGGGAGGTTGTAAGACCCCAACTTTTATGAATAAAGATTTAATTTTCTTTATATATTATTTTGAAATAGTAAGGTGTTGATTTGATAAATGTGAAAAGTTATGGGTAAAATGTGCAAATATTTCAAAATAAGCAAGTGGTTATAAAATATTCATTGTTGTCTGGGAATATTCGTTTGGTAGTGGAATATTCTTGTTGTCGGGGAATATTCGTACGACGGCGTAGCCATTTGTGGGCCCCACAACGAAAAACCTGTCGAATATAGAAAGCGACAGAAATAACCTTTTTATAAATAACAGTAAAATTGTTATGGTTAAACTGTTGGAATACCCGGTGATAAAAATACAGTAATACGCGTTGTTGCACAGTAGCACACGGTATTGCACAGTATTTCGAAGTATTTTGAATTATTGATTCTTACGTAAGAAGTCACTAATTGACTTGACAAACATTACAGTTGTAATGATTCGGACAAGTTGAGCTAGAAGGAAGGAAAAATGTAATGTAAATCTATTGTAAGAGATGATTGTAGGAATTAAGACATCTCCGAATGTCGTAATGGAGAAAGTCAGAAAAGAAGTTGGTTACGTAGGACTTAAGTCAAGACATGAACCATAAGAAGTAGAGTTAATGTAAAGAAATGTGTAAGTCAAGTATATGACTAATTTGTATGTGTTATTCTTTATGTGATATATAGGGATTGCAATGAATAGTTCAGCGTAAACTATAAGCTGTAGTTGTGCTTAATGTGACACCCCCAAATTCGGGTACTTCAATCCCACAAATTTGGTGTTCACTGTCCAAAACATTCACATTCTAACTACCCATAAGAAAGGATAATATTGATAATCAAACTAAATAAAGAATCCTCCCATTAAAGGGTTACATCAATAATAATCAATCCCAGGTTATCTAACCTTCGTTACAACTTTTGCGAAAATAAATCATAATAATAATAAAGTAGTCTCGTTACACAAATTTTAGCAAATAAGAGTAAATTAATATTCATCACTTATGCATCTTGCCCTTGCCCTTACTCGAGGACGGCTCGTCAGTCCTTTCAACTTTAGCTACATTGTTTTTATGCAAGGGTGAGCAAAACAAATGCTCACTAGAATAACAATGAATAATATATTTGAATTATCAATGAATAAGCTCAACTGAATAACATATTCTTTTCTGTCAACGATAACCAAGAACACAAAGCTCAATAGAAAACTCGGCTTTTGAATTTAGATAAGAAAACCATATCAAAAGTACATCTGAGGGTCACAAGATCATGAACTATGTCCTAGGTTAACAAGTATCTCTACCGTAACCTTTAACAGTCTTATAGACTATGTGGACCATCATCTCGTACTCCGGGGGATTAGCCCTTCATAAAATGTATTATGCACAACCATTTTAACTCTACTACGTAATATAATCCCCTATAATATGGTTGTTCATCTCAACTTTGACATTAGAATCCGTACCAAAGAAAATTTAGTTTGGAATAGCTTTATTAAAAGTTCTAGAATTTTAAAATGCTCATCAACTATGGATTAGTAGAATCAATAAGGATTCAGTAGACATTTAAGAGTTTGATACACCAATATATGATTGAATAATGATATTTACGATCAAGGGTCAACGACAGCGATTCATAATTCAGTAAATGTGTTATAACGAGGTAATAATTTAAAAAGGGTTATAACTTTGAATAATTAAGGAAATTTCGCTTGAAATAAAGAATCAAGGATTTATAACTTGCACAATGAAAGATTAGGGTTAGAGAACTTGCACAATATAAAATTAAGGTTTAGAAACTTGCCTCGTGCGTTAGCTATAAAATTATAACTTGTTCTCCAAATATCCTACACATATGCCATTTAGAATCATAACATAAATTAGTTATTTTAATACTAACATCATTAGTTTACTTCTCATTGAGAATAAAATTTATAACATTTTAACTCTAAATCTGATTATACTAATCACATAGCACAAATCTGACATTCCCACCAACATATATCAAAAATCTTAACTCTTAAACACATTACCAAACCTCACGGTCAATGGGTTTAAGTCTTTTAAAACTTATCAATTCACAACTTGAAATCATCATACATATGTTAACGATATGTGACAACATCTTATTACATGATTTAAGTTTCACTATAAACGCTAGAGTAGATTAGAATCACATTATAGAACTATAAAATCAAAAAACTAAATTCTAGCCCAATCTGTCCACTTTCGCGGGGGTAGAATTTTGAATTGCAGAATGGCTGCCGGGGGGGAAAATGAACTGGGAACTCCCACCGGGGCGAGGTTGCCCAAAGTCAGATTCTGCGAACAGTTCTTTCTACATGTTGCGAACCAAAACTCCCAAAATCACTTACAACCAGCAATTTAAGCCTACCCCATTGATATAAACTTCATCGAAATAACTTAGCACATATACTCAACCATTATAATCACTAAAACCTCATAAACAACCAATTTAGAAGATTAAAAAAACATATTCATGCTAGTTTTTCCAAATTCAACATATTTAGCAAATCCAGCCACACCGAACTTGTTTCTTAACCAAATCAGTCCATTCAAATTGTATTTTTTTTTTGTTTCTTAACGTGCTAACACAAATGCTCATCAATTAACAGATTATCACATGATTTGTGATAACCCAAAAAATTATAAGATCTTAAATGATTAAACTAAAGGTTAAAGGATAAAACCTAGATGAAAATTTGAGGAATACTTTAAAATTTTTAAAGAAGAACCTATATGGTTTACTAATTAAAAGAGAATTGAGAAAATATAGGTTACAAAATTTCTAAACCCTAGAAATAAAATGTACTTGAAGGAATATTAAGGATAAGGTACTACGATACCTATAAAGTGTGGTGACCTAATATATAAATTAGGTATTATAATTAAATAACCTCAAGTGTTATTTTTATTTAATTGTCATAGTATTTTAATTATATACTAGTAACCTAATCTAAGAGATTTATGAAATATTTATCAACCTATTAGATTATTTTGCATGATTATGTGAGTGTTTATAACGTATTAAGTCAATTAGGACTATTAAGTTAATACACTTAGTGGAGTATGTTATGACTTATGTGAATTATGTGTATGACTAAATAAATATACATTATATAATGTATATATATATTTATTTTGTATATTAAGATAATTAAGAATATATATATATCAAAAATATTGAGCATTAGTTCTAGTGATAATAGATTTAATGGACTAAGGAGGATAAGTAATTTAAATAAGTTCAATTATTTATTTAAGCATGGGACTTGTAGATAAATTGATTTAATAGCAATTAAATTATTAAACTAGCCCAATATATCATGTATGGAACAAGTATTATAATTGCACAATTTAATTATTGGTGGAAGCCCAAATTCATTTTATCTAGTAAGTAAATTAAGGAAAGATCCAAGCCCAAAAGAAATTAAGTGTGAGCCAAAGCTTAGTCCAATGGGAGAAGGGACTTAATGGACTTTAGTAAGTTAAATGAGGGATTAAGCAAAACAAAAACTTGGGCCAAAGGAGGCCCATTTCGGCCCAAGCTAGGAAGAAATGGAGCATGAGAATTAAATCTTGTGGATAAGATATTGGATAGATTTGGAAAGATATTTGATAGATATGGAAAGATATGGATAGATATGGAGAGATTTGGTGTGATATGCCAAGATATGTTAGGAGATTTTATATATGTATAGATATGATATATGCATATATCTTTCCTAATATAAATAGCCCTCTCATATTTACTAAACAAGTTTTCTTGTCTTATTATTTCATCTCCTAATAACTAGAGAGAGAAAAGAGAGAGAGGAGAGGGGCGGCTACTTTGAGGAAGGAGGAAGAGAAAATTTTATACTTTAAAGCCCCATAATCAACCATAGAAGTAAGAGAGCATGGAGATCAAAGGTATACATATCTTTTGTTTATGTTATTTTTAGATATGTTCAATCAAAACTGATTTATTTTCTTGAACTTCAAAACTCTAGATCTACATGATCTAGAGCGTGTTATGTGTGGATCTATCCATTTTGAGGATCAAAAGTTAGATTTAAAGTATGAAATGGAAATTAGGTTTTTCAAAATGTAGAAAACTTAATTTTTCTTAGCCTTGATTAGGTTTATCTTGTGTTTGGTGATTATTTGAGGTATTAGATCATGGGTCATAGTAGATCCATGGGTATATGAGATATTAGTATGTGTTATTATGTTTTAATGATCGGTTATGTTGATTATTATGTGAGATATGGAAGTTTTCTTATAAATCATCAAAGATGGAAAAATCAGATTTTTGGAAAATGCAACGTGAAATTCAAACAACCATATCTCTCTTTGTATTTTGAATTTTTAGTGTGGTCAATTTCTGGAGTTAGATATACAAGTCTTCTAACTTTTCCAAGTGGAATCACTGAAAAATTACTAATAGCTTTTCATGTGGACTGTTTTTAGCAAAGGACGCCAAAACTGAAAAAGGCCGAAAAGCTGCTGCCACTTTTTGCCAAGGGAAGTTTCGTCCACTTATTTATTGAAATAAATTCCAATCTTTTGGGACATTAAAATATATGTTATAAAGTAGCTTGTGTCCAAAAATAATCTCATTCTGACTTAAATTGAGCAAGTTATGATCATTTCAATATTTGCGTTTTTTCGATGAAAATCGCAATAACCGGAGTTCTATAACTCCGCTGGCCACGAAATTTAAACTGGATGTCCATGATAACATGTGTAAGATCCCGCCAAGAGTTGGGAATTTCTGAATTTAAGCATGATGTAGCTAATTTCTTAAGGTATTAAATAGAAATGGATTTTTGAAAAATACTTAAGGGAATTGAAAAATTCAAGAAAAATTATTTTTGTGTATGGATTATATGTATATATGTTTGGCCAAAGGATAGAAAAATAGTATACTGTTTTGGTATTTTCGTAAAAAGAGTATTTCAGCTTCCTGAAATGAACAATTTAGGATACTGAAATGGAAACTGAAATGTCAGGAAGAGAAGTCAGTTTTGTTTCAGCTTGCTGAAAGGGAAACTGAAAAGGTTAGGAAGAGAAGACAGTTTGGTTTCAGTTTACTGAAATTATTTATTAAGTCTTCTAAATTCATAAATAGTTTATCGAGTTATAATAAGAACTTATAAATGAACGAGTAAGTGTTAAGTCTAAGGTAGTGCAATCGTACCCTTTAATGGTTGATGTGTAGTAGCTGGGCTAAACGATTCCTTCATATGGGAAAGGTATATACAAATTAGTAATCGATCTAACTCAATGTGAAAACAGTGTAGACAAGACGGAAACTAATTTGTTAGTTGTTTGTGGAAAACCACTCAGTATATTATATTGAATACTATTAAAGACTTGATCTGTGCTAGATTTAGACTTCTAAATAAGTATGGTGTGAAGGATATCTAATATTTGACTATGTGGTTTAGTGTTAGATAGTTTACTTTTAAAGTAATAGTATTATGAGATAAGTATGTTATACTAATTGAAAGATCAATCTTATAACTAATAGGTCTTTTCAATAAAGCTATTAAATTAGATTGCGTCGCAGTAATCGACGATACAGGCAAGTTCTTATACTCTTTTATTGAGCAAGTTTTCTCTAACTCGAACTTGAGTTATATTTTCAAAGCATGGTAGTGAATAATTATTGTTGATTATTCACATCTCTACTGATTATTGGTTCGCACTTAGTTCATGTTGCATATGTTCATCAGGTATGAAAGGCTGATCACCTTCATTACCCTAGGTTCAATTAAAGTTGTTCATGGTCCTTGTTGACATTAAACATTATTAGTTCAGTCATTCATTTATTGAAACTCTTATTTATACTCTTTCACAATTATTATATTGTTGAAAGTTCGAAAGCTTATTATTCTTTTTCAATCATGATATATCTTCTTTTGAACTTAAATTTGCTAGGCAAAATTGTTGCTCACCCTTGCTATATCATGATAACCATTTCAGATTAAGACGAAACTTCGAATACAGGCAAAGACAAAGACAAATTCCAGAATTGGATTTGGATGCAGGTTAAACTTGTAATAGTATTGAACGCAAATGACATTGTATGTCGTATAGGATATTGAATGCAGGTAATCTGTTAAGGTTAACAGACCCTGGGGAATTATGTGTAAAAGTTTATTTTATAATAATTTATGTTTATATCTTCCAAAGTAGTTATAGAAATGATGTGACACCCCCAAATCCGGGTATTTCGTTTTCACATGATTTGGTGTTCACTTTCTAATAAAACATACATCTACCCAAAAATAAAGAATTGCAAAGTAAATTACAACCTTCATAAACCTTTATAAAAATCTCCCTTTAAAAAGGATTACAACTTACCAATAAAATCTCAGGGTTAACTAAACCTTAACATCAAACAATAAATGCGGAAATAAAACATAACATAATCGACTATGTCTTATTACAATAAAAACTTGAAACAACAAGCCTTCATTTGTTCATCTTTCCTTTTCCTTTACTTGTTGACGGTATGTCAACATTCTTGGTCTCAACTTCAAGTGGTGGTAAAACATGCAAGAGTGAGCAAACAAAAGCTCACTTGAAAATACAACAGTGATATGACAAAAGTGAATAGTTAAAAGAGTTTGAATAAATTTACTTTCATCAAAATAAAGAATTAAATAATAAGTCTTTCATCATCTTTAAAGTTCGAATATAGAATCTATCTGAGGGTCATAAGACCTTGAACTATTGTCCTAGGTTATAAATATTTCTATTTAAACATTTAACAGTCAATAAGACTATGGACCTTTAACTCGTACTCAGGGGGGTCAACCCTTTGTACCATGAATTGTGCACAACCATCTTAACGCTTTTGCATAAATGTCCCCTAGTAATTAGGGTTGTTCATTCTCAATATTTGAATACAAGTCCACACCAAAGAAAGTTTGGTTTGGATAGATAAGGGAACATTAGAGTTTCAACTATGATCAACTAAGAGTAGTTCAATCGACTCACAGTACTTTAATAGTTCAATAATACAAGAATCATGAACCAATTATAAGATATGACAATAAACTTCATAATAGATAGGCATGCTTTAGAAGTAACTCAAAGCAATTAAAAGAATAAGTAGATCTTGCTTGAACAACTAAGTCAAGATCACAATGCTTCAATAATATTTCAATACTTGTGCCATAAGGATATTAGAATATAACAAAGCTTGTACAATATAAGTAACAAGTTTTGAAATAGAAAACTTGCTTAACGTAAGAGAATAAAGATTAGAACACTTGCACAATAATAAGTTAAGAGATAGGAAACATGCTTAATGTTAACTAGTTTAGGGTTTAGAAGAGTTGCCTTAAGCGCAAGCTATACTTGAAACACAATTACAATCACTTCACAAACACCCTACATATTTATATTACATTCAAACCAACTATTAGTATCCAACTACAACATTTGCACCATCGAACTTCATATCCAAGTCCATCTCACAATGTAATTTACCACATTGGTTGCTAACTAGTCAAGTACGTGAGTCTATACTCACGGCATACATTCATAAGCTTATAACTCAATAAACCGTGTTGTGTACCTTAGGAAAGTAACACACACACAAACATGTAACATACTCACATAACACTTCAATCAAACTTAAACACATCAAAAATATGTTAACTTATTATATATTTCACTTTCCAAGTCATAGAAGTAAGTTAGCTAAACAAACATGGCATGAAAACTCAACAAGCAAAAACCAACATTCTCGGATAGCAAGCTAACCCACTGGGGCGGGTCCTATAGGCCTAGGAGCCCCGCTGGGACGGGTCACCCCCTGGTGAGGGTCCTGGCTCGCGAACTGGTGGAGAAATAATTCAATTTGGCTAATTCCTTCACACCGAATTTGATTTTTCCCAACATGATAAACATAAAACTTGATACGAACAATATTTTAAACTCATTAACATGATCATAACATAATAAATCTATATAACACATAATCAAAATCAAGATTTCATAATTTTCGAAGAAAAACACAATTTTAAGCGTTCTTGACGAAAATTGCTACTACGAGCTCATTTTTCAGTCAATTCAAGTAATTCCAAATGTAATAATATCTATTCTTAATATACTAACATAATATATGATCAATTGCAACAATAAACCATAATCAATCATCAATTTGATAGTTTTAAAAGCTATTTTTTCAGAAATTGATTTAAAGAAAATCACTATGAATAAAATTCCTTTTGTTTATCAAAAATTCATCGTTTGAATTGCTAACACAACCATATAACTCATATATAATCATGTTATATCACATATTACACATATCTCATGCTCACATCAAGGATTTAAGAATAATTTTCAACATAACTTCATAAAAGAGTATTATGAACATGATTTCATAGTGTTCATCATATACTTGTGAATTGAAACTCTTAAACAACTATAAAAATCATATGTAAATATATATATATATATACATATATATGTAGACATGTCATACATATATCAAACTCAAGAACTTTCACAAAGAGACTTCCACATAGAATTCTAAAACTATGAAAACATAGAAGAACATGCTTTAAAAACTTGTTTTTTTACAACAATTGTATTTTAAAAACCCTTTCATGGCATACAATTACATATGCAAATATATGAACACCATATATACATATAATTTCATGATTATAACAAACCCAATTCGTAAAAAAAAACACAACACATGTGAATTGATTCTAGGGTTAAGATTATAACCTTACTAGTTTTTGACTTAAGAGAGAGATGGAGATGATGATGATGAGGCTTGCTTTGTCTTCTCAAAGCTTTCCCTTCTTCTTCTTCTTCTTCCTCTTCTTCTCTGATAACTCTCTCTAACTCTCTTCTTCTTTCTTTCTTTGTTTTGATAAACTAACGAATCTTTTAACTTAACATATATTATACAATATACAATATACATATAATATATATATATATATAACCTATAAATAATAAATATAATCCTTAAGACCATATTAACTCATACTAATAGCATAGGTTACAAAATTTGAAAAGCCCAAGGCCATGTTTGGCAACCCCTTTATCTTTTAAAAATAAATTATTAGCTAAGACCTTGTTTGGAAAAATAAGATTAAACAAGTACAAGGGCCTTGTTTGGTAAAACATTTTAAAATCCTTTTCTAGTCTTTTAATAACTCTTTAAATCCATAGATTAAATATTACACTTATTTAACTAAATTACCACATTCTAATTCAATTAAATAAAAGCTAACATTCATTAATTGATAAAAACACATACTATCAAATTGTTACTCAATTGTAATTCCTTTATTAAACATAATTCATGTAACAATTATTCTTAACACTTGGCACATAATATCAAATCTAATTGAATTATTCTCAACTAAATTAGAATTATGCTACACCATTGCTAACATATAAATTTAATTAAATATATGGCACTTAATTAAATTATCCACAGCAATCACAAAATTTATTTATTTATCTCCATAAATAAATTTAAAAAATATTTATTTAATTCAATAAATATTCATAATTAATATATAAAATTCTCAATCGCTACAATCTTCCCTCCTTAAAAGGATTCTGTCCCCAGAATCATATCATAAAAAAAATTCTCATTTGTTACATTCTTCCCCCCTTAAAAGGATTCTGTCCCCAGAATCTATATATAAGGGGTTAGACAAATTAATTAAGGAAATAGTTGAGAATACGATTTCCTTATTACATATTCGAGTTCCCACGTGGGTTCTTCAGCACCGTGGTTCCTCCAAATTACCTTAACAGAAGGTATCACTTTATTCCTATGTACTTGTTCCTTCCTATCAAATATTTGAACAGGAACCTCTTCATAAGTTAAGTCTTTATCAAATTATAAGGCTTATATTCTATTACATGTTTATAGTCGTGCTTGTAAGGTCGTAACACCAAAATATGAAATACGTTATGTATATTGTCAAGCTCCGGACGTAATGCCACTTCGTAAGCTACCTCGCCAACTTTTCGTAGTACCTCGAAAGGTCCAATAAATCGGGGACTCAGCTTCCCCTTCTTACCAAATCAAATCTTCCCCTTCCAGGGAGATACTTTCAGGAAAAACAAAGCTCCCTGGTAAGAATTCTCGGTTCTGTCGATGTTGATCGGCATATTTCTTTTGTCTGTCTTGTATAGTAACCAATCTTGTTCTGATTAGTTTCCCAATTTTAGCGGTTTGTTATACCAATTTCGGTCCCAACAGCTGACGTTCACCAACTTCATCCCAACACAAAGGAGTTTTGCATTTCTTGTCATATAACGCTTCGTAAGGCGGCATGCCAATACTTGCGTGGTAACTATTGTTGTAGGCGAACTCCACCAACGGTAGATGATCATCCCAGCCTCCTTTGAAATCCATCACGCAAGCTCTCAGCATATCCTCAAGAGTTTGAATTGTTCTCTCGCTCTGGCCATCGATTTGAGGATGGTATGCTATACTCATTCACAATTGCGTTCCCAGACACTCTTGCAATCGCTTCCAGAAACTCGATGTAAACTACGGATCTCTGTCGGACACAATAGACACCGAAACACCGTGTCGAGAAATAATTTCTTTAACGTACAGCTTCACCAATTGCTCTAAGTTATACTTAATCCTGATTAGTAGAAAGTGGGCTGACTTCGTCAGTCGATCCACAATCACCCAAATTGCATCAAATCCCTTCTGAGTCGCTGGAAGACCAACCACGAATCCATCATGATATGCTCCCACTTCCATTATGGAATTTCTAACGGTTGCAGCAATCCGCTAGGTCTCTGGTGTTTTTCCTTGACTTTATGATAAGTTAGACATTTCACAACGTACTCTGCAACATTCCTCTTCATATTCGGCCACCAGAAATGATTCCTAAGATCCTGGTACATCTTCGTACTCCCAGGGTGAATTGAATACTTCGAGCTGTGAGCTTCACTCAAGATCTGCTCCTTAACTTCTGGTACTGGCGGTACCCAGATTCTACCTTCAAATCGTACCAATCCCTCACTGTCAATTTTGAATTTAAATTCTTCGCCATCGGCTATTTTCTTCCGAATCTTCTCAAATTCCTCATCGTGAAGTTGTGCTTCTTTTACTTTGTCTACCACAGTAGAAGCAGTAGTTACTTGAAACAACTTCTCATCTGATTCCTTTGGAAACTTCACTTCCAGCTTTAATCTAGCCATCTGTTCTATCAACTGATCCTGATCAATTAACATATTCAGCTTCTCCTGACCTTTTCTACTCAAAGCGTAGGCGACAACATTAGCTTTACCCGGATGATAAAGTATCTCGTAGTCGTAATCTTTGATCAGTTCTAACCATCTTCTTTGGCGCATGTTCAAATCTTTCTGAGTAAAGATATATTTCAGACTCTTGTGATCTGTGAATATTTCACACTTCTCTCCATATAAGTAGTGTCTCCAAATCTTTAGAGAAAACACTACTGCCGCCAATTCTAAGTCATGGGTAGGATACCCCTTCTCCTAATCCTTCAGCTGACGTGATGCATAAGCAATGACCTTGCCGCTCTGCATCAACACACAGCCTAAACCCTTATGTGAGGCATCACTATATACCACGAAATTCCCCGTACTATCCGGTAAAGACAACACAAGTGTAGTACTCAACCTCTTCTTCAGTTCCTAGAAACTTTCCTCACACTTTTCCGTCCAAACAAACTTAATTATTTTACGAGTCAAATTCGTTAACGGAGTTGCGATCTTGGAAAAATCTTGGATAAATCTCCGGTAATAACCTGTCAATCCCAAGAAACTCCTCATTTCAGATGGCATTTTTGGCTGAACCCAATTCATTACCTCTTCCACCTTCGACGGATCTACTGAAATACCATCCTTGTCGATCACGTGGCCAAGAAATTTCACACGTTCCAACCAGAATTCGTACTTCGAGAATTTCGCACAGAGCTTCTCTCATCTCAATTATTCTAAGATAAGTCTTAAGTGCTCAGCGTGTTCCTCCTAGGTCTTGGAATAAACCAGGATGTCATCTATGAACACCACTATGAACTTATCCAGAAATGGCTTAAACACCCTGTTTATTAGGTCCATAAATGCAGTTGGGGCATTCGTTAAACCAAATGACATCACCAAGAACTCGTAATGAACATACCGAGTCCTAAAAGCAGTTTTTGGTATATCTTCCTTCCTCACCTTCAATTGATGATACCCGCTTCTCAAATCAATTTTTGAGAAATACTTAGCACCCTTCAATTGATCAAATAAGTCATCGATCCTAGGTAAGGGATACATATTCTTGATCGTAACTTTGTTCAACTCTGTATAGTCAATGCAAAGACGCATTGTTCCATCCTTCTTCTTCATGAATAACACCGACCCTCCCCACGGCAAAACGCTAGGTTGAATATACTTCTTGTCTTGCAATTCTTGAAGTTGAACCATTAGTTCCTTTATCTCAACTGGAGCCATTCGGTACGGAACCTTCGAAATTAGAGCAGTTCCCGGCGCTAAGTTGATCGCGAACTCTATCTCCCTATCTGGCGGAAGTCCTGGCAAATCACTCGAAAAAACATTCACAAACTCCTTAACCACCGATAACTCCTCTACCTTCGGGCTCTCCTTACGCATATCTACTATGTAGGCTAGATATCCTACACAGCCTTGCGTCAAAAGTTTCTTGGCTTGCATCACCGTCAGACAACTCGCTTGTCTAGGCGATTTACTACCATAGAACACTACTTTCGACGAAGTCAGTAGCCCCATGATTAAACAACCAGTCCATTCCTAATATGACATCGAATTCCCCAAGTTTTATCGAAATCAAATCTACCCTTAGCTCCTGCCCCTTAATATCCAATCTATAGTTTTTATATATAAACCTAACATGAATGACTTCCCTATTGGCAATTTCTATGTTCAAGGGGTAAGATAACTCCTTTATAGGTAAGTCTAGGGTCTTAGAAAAATCATCAGATATGAATGAACAAGTAGCGCCCGAATCAAATAATACATATAAATTTATACTATTGATCGGAATAATACTTGCCACCACATCCTTTGATTGCACCGCGTCTTGCACTGTCATATTGAATGTGCGGGCAGTGGGTCGAACGGCTTGCAATAGCGACGGTCCGGCAATAGTCAGAGAGCTGCCGCTGCCATTTCCTCCATTCCCTGTTGACTCTGTCGCTGGCTTCTTAGGGCAATTATGAGCCATGTGATCCTTGGATCCACATGTATAGCAAGCTCCTTTCTTCGTGTTTGGGCAGTTCGATGGGATGTGGCCTTCCTGACCACAGTTGTAGCACACCCGTTTCCCTTTCATGCACACTCCAGTGTGAGTCTTCTCGCATATAGCACATGCTTCGAGCTTCCTCTTCTGTTGTCCTCCCTGCTGACTCCCAGCAGAGGTGTTGTCATTCCACTTCCTCTTCTGATGGATAACTATGCTACCACCAGCCTTGTTTTCATTCTCAACCTTCTTCTTCTTGTCTTGATTAAATTTAGTCACCGCTTCACTTCCTCCCTCAGCAAGTATAGCTTTCTCCAACACATCTACAAATGTGTTCAGCTGGAACATAAAGACCTTGTTGTAGAGCCAGGGTTTCAGTGCCTGCTCAAACCTCCTCGCCTTCCTAGCATCCGTGCTGACCTGGTAAGTAGCAAACCTGGCCAACTCGTTGAACTTTGCTGCGTATTCCGACACTATCATTCCTCCCTGCTTCAGCTCTAAGAATTGGACCTCTATCTGGTCCTGCGAACTCAATGGGAAGTACATTTTGTTAAACATTTCCTTCAAACGTTCCCACGTTATGACTCCTTCTCCCTCTTGGGTCTTATTCGCCTGCCACCAAAAACTAGCATTTGCCTTCAACATGAAAGTCACAAATGCTGTCTTCTGGTCTTCACCGACCTTAGCTACGTCAAAGACCTTCTCCATTCCATAACCCACGTCTGAGAATCTATAGGGTTTGTCGATCTCGTGAATTCAGGCGGTCTTACTACCTTAAACTCTTTGAACGTCGTGGCTTGCACTTGCTGCTGATTCGCCATCGCTCCTGTCAACAAGTTCACTAACTACTAAACTGAGTTAGGGTTTGTTCCATCGTTATTGTTGTTGTTCGTCGAACCCTCGGGGTTTTGACGTGTTGGTCTTCTTCTAGGAGGCATTTTCTGTTAAGAAAATATTATTATTAGATCTTTTATTCAATTCTTAAGTATTTGAGTTCAACTTTAAACAAGCAAATAACTCAGTTCATATATGAACACATAGCACATCAATAAACTTTTTTTATTCATTACTCGTAGTTTTTAAAAAACATAGGATAGATAGCATTCCTACTATTTATATCATTTTTTCTGAACTGGAACAAGTTACAGGACTACATCATCACTTTATCCCATTATAATCTCAAGTTATGGGACTTACATCATTTATTACAAAAAGAAACACATAATTTAAAAGTTCTAATGTCTAGGCATATTAAGACGTCGCACAGACTCTCTACGTTCTTCCTCCATCACCCGAAATGCAATCTTTTGGTCCACCACATACCATGGTAACCATTGGAACTGAGCTGGGTAATAAAAGATACGGTCCTGGGCCCTATCTATAACCGTATGGAAAGCGTATTCTATTTTCCTTAGCTGGGCTCTCTTCGTCGACTCCTGTTGGATATCTTGCTGCAGCTTTGCTAGCTCGGTTCGTGCCTCGTCTCGATCATTCTCTATGTGAATTAAATTCCATTGTGCTTCTCCTAGGTCACTAGCCATATCTTCGATAGTCTCGTCCCGCTGCTGGATGGTTTCCTCGAGCTCTCTGACTCGACCATGAAGCTCCACATTACTGTCGTAAACTTCCTCGTATATCTTAGCACTATTAGAGTGAGGTGGAAATTCCTCTTCAGGATCCTCTTCCTCCTCTTCCTGCTCTTCAGACTCGTCCTCGTCCTCTTCCTCTAGAATAGGTGTCAGCTCACGCTCCCGACCAGCTACGGTGATCACTGGAGATGGCTCTTTCCTAACCAGCTGCTCCCAGACAACATGGATGTCTCGGGGCTCTTCCTCTGTAGGTACCTGAGGTATATCCTCTCTAGACTGACTGGATTCTCCAATGTTCGTCATCCTGGCAAAAGAATTTTAAAGTTTATTATTACGTGATATCAAGTCGTCACTCTTCGAATACCTAAACGTAAACACATAGCACATAAGGTAGTTTATTATCTTTACCTATCACCACTATCTTTTCGATCTTCCTATAAGGCTACTACCTAAGGATTTTCCCCCACCTAAGGTTTATAACCTATAGCTTTGATACCAACCTGTGACACCCCCAAATCCGGGTACTTCATTTTCACATGATTTGGTGTTCACTTTCTAATAAAATATACATCTACCCAAAAATAAAGAATTGTAAAGTAAATTACAACCTTCATAAACCTTAATAAAAATATTCCTTTAAAAAGGATTACAACTTACCAATAAAATCTCAGGGTTAACTAAACCTTAACATCAAACAAATAAATGCGGAAATAAAACATAACACAATCGACTAAGTCTTATTACAATAAAAACTTGAAACAACAAGCCTTCATTTGTTCATCTTTCCTTTTCCTTTACTTGTTGACGGTATGTCAACATTCTTGGTCTCAACTTCAAGTGGTGGTAAAACATGCAAGAGTGAGCAAACAAAAGCTCACTTGAAAATACAACAGTGATATGACAGAAGTGAATAATTAAAAGAGTTTGAATAACTTTACTTTCATCAAAATAAAGAATTGAATAATAATTTTTTTATCATCTTTAAAGTTTGAATATAGAATCTATCTGAGGGTCATAAGACCTTGAACTATTGTCCTAGGTTATAAATATTTCTATTTAAATATTTAACAGTCAAGAAGACTATGGACCTTTAACTCGTACTCAAGGGGATCAACCCTTTGTACCATGAATTGTGCACAACCATCTTAACGCTTTTGCATAAATGTCCCCTAGTAATTAGGGTTGTTCATTCTCAGTATTTGAATACAAGTCCGCTTCAAAGAAAGTTTGGTTTGGATAGATAAGGGAACATTAGAGTTTCAACTATGATCAACTAGGAGTAGTTGAATCGACTCACAGTACTTTAATAGTTCAATAATACAATAATCATGAACCAATTATAAGATATGACAATAAACTTCATAATAGATAGGCATGCTTTAGAAGTAACTCAAAGCAATTAAAAGAATAAGTAGATCTTGCTTGAACAACTAAGTCAAGATCACAATGCTTCAATAATATTTCAATACTTGTGCCATAAGGATATTAGAATATAAAAGAGCTTGTACAATATAAGTAACAAGTTTCGAAATAAAAAACTTGCTTAACGTAAGAGAATAAAGATTAGAACACTTGCACAATAATAAGTTTAGAGATAGGAAATTTGCTTAACCTTAACGAGTTTAGGGTTTAGAAGAGTTGCCTTAAGCGCAAGCTACACTTGAAACACAATTATAATCACTTCACAAACACCCTACACATTTATATTACATTCAAACCAACTATTAGTATCCAACTACAACATTTAAACCATCGAACTTCATATCCAAGTCCATCTCACAATGTAATTTATCACATTGGTTGCAAACAAGTCAAGTACGTTAGTCTATACTCATGGCATACATTCATAAGCTTATAACTCAATAAACCGTGTTGTGTACAGTAGGAAAGTAACACACACACACACATGTAACATACTCACATAACATTTCAATCAAACTTAAACACATCAAAAACATGTTAACTTATTATATATTTCACTTTCCTAGTCATAGAAGTAAGTTAGCTAAACAAACGGGGCATAAAAACTCAACAAGCAAAAATCAACATTCTCGGACAGCAGGCTAACCCGCTGGGGCGGGTCCTATAGGCATAGGAGCCCCACTGGGGCGGTTCACCCCCGTAGTGAGGGTCCTGGCTCGCGAACTGGTGGAGAAATAAGCCAATTTGGCTCATTCCTTCACACCGAATTTGATTTTTCCCAACATGATAAACATAAAACTTGATAATAACAATATTTTAAACTCATTAACATGATCATAACATATAAAATCCATATAACACATAATCAAAATCAAGATTTCATGATTTTCTAAGAAATACACAATTTTAAGCGTTCTTGACGAAAATTGCTACTACGAACTCGTTTTTCAATCAATTCAAATAATTCCAATTGTAATAACTTCTATTATTAACATACTAACATAATACATGATAAATTTCAACAATAAACCATAATTATACATCAATTTAGTAGTTTCAAAAGTTATTTTTTCAGAAATTGATTCAAAGAAAATCACTATGAAAAAAATTCCTATTGTTTATCAAAAATTCATGGTTTGAATTGGTAACACAACTATATAACTCGTATATAATCATGTTATATCAAATATTACACATATCTCATGCTCACATCAAAGATTTAAGAATAATTTTCAACATAACTTCATAAAAGAGTATTATGAACATGATTTCATAGTGTTCATCATATACTTGTGAATTGAAACTCTTAAACAACTATAAAAATCATATGTAAATATATATATATACATATATATGTAGACATCTCATACATATATCAAACTGAAGAACTTTCACAAAGAGACTTCCACATAGAATTCTAAAACTATGAAAACATAAAAGAACATGCTTTAAAAACTTGTTTTTTTACAACAATTGTATTTTGAAAACACTTTCATGACATACAATTACATATGAAAACATATGAACACCATATATACATATAATTTCATAATTATAACAAACCCAATTCGTCAAAAAAAACACAACACATGTGAATTGATTCTAGGGTTAAGATTATAACCTTACTAGTTTTTGACTTAAGAGAGAGATGGAGATGATGATGATGAGGCTTGCTTTGTCTTCTCAAAGCTTTCCCTTCTTCTTCTTCTTCTTCCTCTTCTTCTCTGATAACTCTCTCTAACTCTCTTCTTCTTTCTTTCTTTGTTTTGATAAACTAACGTATCTTTTAACTTAACATATATTATACAATATACAATATACATATATAATATATATGTAACCTATAAATAATAAATATAATCCTTAACACCATATTAACTCATACTAATAGCATAGGTTACAAAATTTGAAAAGCCCAAGGCCATATTTGGCAACCCCTTTATCTTTTAAAAATAAATTATTAGCTAAGGCCTTGTTTGGAAAAATAAGATTAAACAAGTACAAGGGCCTTGTTTGGTAAAATATTTTAAAACCTTTTTCTAGTCTTTTAATAACTCTTTAAATCTATAGATTAAATATTACACTTATTTAATTAAATTACCACATTCTAATTCAATTAAATAAAAGCTAACATTTATTAATTGATAAAACACATAATATCAAATTGTTACACAATTGTAATTCCTTTATTAAACATAATTCATGTAACAATTATTCTTAACACTTAGCACATAAATATCAAATCTAATTGAATTATTCTCAACTAAATTAGAATTATGCTACACCATTGCTAACATATTAATTTAATTAAATATATGGCACTTAATTAAATTATCCACAGCAATCACACAATTTATTTATTTATCTCCATAAATAAATTCAATTTTTTTTATTTAATTCAATAAATATTCACAATTAATATATAAAATTCTCAATCGTTACAAATAATGTATCATAACGTACGATGTCCGAGGTTTTGAGGACCCAGATTTGGGGGCGCTACATGATTCAACCATTAATTTTGACTCCAAAATAAGCCATTTTGAACATATATCATAAAAACTCAAAATTTTCATTTTAAAACATGTTTTTTATGGATTTCATTACTCCAAATCATGAACAAATGATATAAACTGGATTATAAACATCCATTAACATATATAAAATCATATCCTCAACAATCATTCATAGAAATTCAATTATAGAGAATTATTTCGAAAAAAACAAAAGCTAAGAACTTGAACTTTTATAATTATAATTAGATTGTTTACCTTGATTCTTCTTTAACCTTATTTAGATGATTAGAAAGACTTTGAGAAATCTACTTCTTCCTCTTGATTCTCAATTCTTCTTAATTCTCAAAGAATTTCTCTTCTCTCTCTTTCTCTATGTTTTTTTTCTAACTCTAAACCTTTAGGAATAATACGTAAAGATAAAAACTGACAAATACATAATATCGTAAACTTAATTTTATCAGTTTAAAAATTAAAACTTTATCAGTTATAATACGCCAAAGGTCATAAGGCATTGTTTGGCAAACCAACCTAAAACTCCTTTTAAATTATTTTTATATCTTCCTTACGCTATGGTTCATTTGTCAGATATTTTAATGAATTAAATTAAATTAGTTTTTAAATCAAATTATTCCTTGTTACATAATTATAATTTTATTAAAAAAATTATTAAATCTCTAATTTAATTATTAAATTAAATTAGAATATTACTATTACACTATATTGCAATTACTTAGCAACTCACTTATCCTTTAATTTAAATATTTAAATTAAATTAAAACATAACCAACACCTTTGTGTAATAAAATACGCACAACTTATAAAAATATTTAACATCAACTTAATTAATATTATCATACTCAATTAAATTATTCCACAATAATTTCATCAATTATTTACATTATTCAATAAATAAACCTTTATTTAATTTAATAAATATTTTTTAAATGACAAAATTCTCATTCGTTACACTTAAGGCAAGTTTTCTAACTTCATTCATATTTAAATGAATGCTAGTTTCTTAAATTTACTTAGATTTGAACTTGAGAAAGTTTTACATATGTGCAACTGTGTTATATTTGTACAAATTAGGATGCATGAGGTCGTGTGCCAAATTTGTAACACTTGTGTGTTTTCGTGAAATGAATTGTTCTGTGATTAAACTATTCAACTGTGAAAAAGTTCTGTTTATTCATGAACTGTAAATGTTAAGTCTGTGCTAATGATTTTAGCTAGATGAAATGTAAAGTAAAAGAGTATAAGAATTGAGGTTATGTCAAAGTAAATGTGATTAATATTTTAAAATGATATGAAATAAAAATTTATTCCTATTATTCGAGCTGCTTCATAACCCATGTTCGGTTATTAAAATTTTTAAAAGATTATGCGATTCTTGATTTTGTTGTTATACAACTGCTGTTACTTGCTAAGCATTTGAATGCTCACCATTGCTTTAAATAAAAATATTTTCAGCGAACGACGATAGAATAAATTAAAGGATCCTATAAATATCAACTCGATCAGTATCATGATGAAGTTCTATTCATTATAAGAATAAGCGTGAAGTTGAAGTGAAGACCAAGCGAAGACTTGTAAAATAGTTTATAAAACTATTTTGTAGTTGTTGTGCCCAGTTAAAGTCACATATGTAACGAAGTAAAGAATAATATAATTATCATTAGTTGAATGTATGAAGATTTTAAGGTAATAGAATCTAGGATTTGAAGAAATATGTTGTTATATTTAATGACATAATGATGTATGTATGGAATGAGAAGCACCATTGATACACCAGATACGGATTTGAAGATAGACCGAATTTGGGGGCGTCACAATTAATTTGTCCAATTTTTATTTTGTTTAATTAGTATAATATGCTATTTTATCTTCTAGAAAATCATTCCAAGTTTGGGCTAAGTTTTGGGCAACTTTGTTTAAATGGCTTGGTCTATCAAATAAATTGCTTCGGCTATGTAAAATACCATGGGTCCAACACACTAATTTTACATTACCATAATTATTTAATTAGGGTTTCTAGTCCACTCATTTTAAAATTTAAATAATTACTTAAATGGATTTAATTATATAACCCAATTTGGCTTTCTTTAATTTATTAGGTTAAAATAATTTAATTAGTTAAGATATTAAAAATATATATCTTAAGTTAATTTACTAGCATATAATTTAAATACTAGCATTCTTTAATAACTATAACCCTTAGGTTATTTAATTTCTCATACCTAATGTGTATATTAGGTTATAGAACTTGTCTCTTTATTTATTCACTATATATTAAACAATTACATTTACATAATATATATATTCACTTAATCACATATTTATTTAAAATATGTCACAAAGTTTTCAATAACATTAATATTTAATTAATATATTTATTTACAATGCGACGCACAATTTCTGGCTAATACAAGTTATATATAAAAAAAAATCCCATGTCATCTAACCTTTAAGAATTACATCCTGACAACGAAAATAAAATTTAAACATAATTAAGTTCATTATATAGACTTTTCAACTAACATATAATCTCAACGTCATTATTTATTCATCTTGCCCTTGCCCTTGCTTGTAGAAGGCTCCTTAGGCTTCTCGATCTTATCTGCAATGTTTTATGCAAGAGTGAGCAAAACAAATGCCCACAAATAGAACAATATACAATAATACTACATGAATGAACAAATGATCAAACTTCAACTGAATAATAGAATCTTTATCAATGATTAATCAAGAATTGATAATTCAAGGGAGATAATCAACTTTTATTCAATAATAGATATCAAGATCAAAGATTTAACTGAGGGTCACAAGACCACGAACTATGTCATAGGTTAACAAGTATTTCTACCGTAACCTTTAGCAGTCTTACAGACTATGGACTATCCATTTCATACTCTAGGTGATCAGGCCTTTGTATAATGTATTGTGCACAAATATTTTAACATTATTACGTAACATAATGCCCTAATTTAGGGATGCTCATCTCAGCTTTAACATTAGATTCCGTACCAAAGAAAGTTTGGTTTGGAATAGCTTCAAAGAATTTTAGAATTTTAGAACGCTCATCAACTATAGCCTAGCCGAATGAAAAAGGTTCACTAGCCATTTAATAGTTTGATAACAACAACAATATAGTCTCGTAAAGTGATACTTCAAAAATGATAGAATACAAGGATTACATTCACATAAACATCATATATCAAAGTAATGCTTTTGAAAGAATAAAAAGCTTAATCAAGAACATAAGCATTGAATATTTTAAGAAACCTCACCTGAATAATAACAAAGCAAATGTTAGGAAACATGCCTTGTACGTTTGCTACAAACTTACAATTCACATTCACCAAGTATCCTACATGTATTATTAGGATCATCACGCCAATTAGTAACATTAAAACAACTTCATTAGTTTAGCTTAACTTTATTGTCTTAGTTTAAGAGTATAATATACCAATTACTTATTCAACATGAATCTGAACTCATTATTAGATTCTAGTATAAGATATAACGTTTGAACAACATCTCCACATCCCACGAGCATCCAATTAAAGACTTTCACAAATTTTTAGTTCGCATCTCACATTATCAACTTCATGATTATAATTTGTTATGATAGTTTATTATATGTTTTACACTTTGCTACAATCATCTAAAGAGGTTATATGAACATTCCCCTAAGTTTACAATTAGCAGCTCAACACTGGGTCTGTTCTGCATCTGGTGTAGTCGCACCCTAACTGAACTGGGCACCAGCATGGCCGCACCACGACGCAAACTAAGCTTCTACAGTTCGCGACACAGACTATGCTTTAAACAAAAATTCTTATCTTCTTTAATCCAGGACGAAATTAACCCGTTACAAATAATATAAACTCAGCAAACACCACGTAACACAATTACAGAACCATTCTAACATCTCTAAAACTTTTAACAAACCAAATTAAAGGTTCAAGTCTCATGATCATACTAGTTTTGCATACTTTGACATACATAGCGTAATCACACACCACGCATTCGTTTCTTAACCATTTTGATTCATTCAAATTGCGTTGTTTTCGTTTCTCAGAGTACTACCAAAGTCAATCATTAATTTACGATTTAAAGCATGAATTCACAACCAATTTCAACTCCAAATCAGACCATAATATATATATTAAACCAAAAACCAATTTCTTTATCTTTTGCACACAACACAAATTTGTTTAATTAAAAATTAGTTCTAGATGATATATACAGATTAGTTAACCCCATCAACACATATATTCAATTACTTAACAAATCATCTATCAAAATCTTTTTGTAGTGAAGAACTTAGAGAAATAAAAATTAGAAACTTAGATTTTGAATTATTACTTTTTGATTCTTCTTAAACTTAGCTAGATAATGAAGATTACTTGATTATTCTTATTCTCCTTCATTTATTCTCAGACTTTCTTTTTCTAATTTCACAGAGAATTCCTTTCTCTCTCAAAAACTATCTCTTTCTCTACTAAGCTTTGTTTTTGTCAAGTATGAGCGTATACAAACTGATAAACAATTTAACGTAGCTTGGCCAGTTACCAAAACTAAAGGTCTCGAAACTTAAAAATACAAAGGGTCACAAGGCCTGTTTGTTTAAGCTTCATTTTAACTTCTTTTTCATTTATTTTAATATTTCTTTTAATATATGATACACATATGTCACACTTAGTTTAATTAAATTATTTAGCCACAATAATAATAATTTTATTTAACCAATTGTTAGACTTCTAATTTAATTATTTAATTACATTAGAATATTACCATCATATTAGCGTAATAAAATATGCTTTAATTATAAAATCATCCAAAATAAATTTAATCAATAATATCTCACTTAACAAATTATCCCATGATACATCCAACATAAATTTAATCAATAATATCTCACTTAAATAAATTATCACATAATAATTTCCATAAATATATTTATCTTATTCCATAACTATTCCAATTAAAATCTTTATTTTATTCGATAAATATTTTTAACTATTTATAAAATTCATAATCGTTACAGCATCTTGAACCGTCATATTAAAGGTTCGGGTCGTTGGTCTACTCGGTGGAGCTGGACCACTAATAGTCGGCTTACCACTGCTAGTTCTTTTGTTGCCGTCTGATCCCTTCTTCGGGCCACTCCTTGCTATGTGGTCAGTTGACCTACAAATAAAACATCCTTGATTCTTCTTCGGACTAGGACAGTTCGGAGCGATATGCCCTTCCTGCCCACAATTATAACATGTTGACTTCCTTTTCAAACAGACTCCTATATGAAATGTATAGTAACTATTTTTGGATAAAAATTTATTTGTGAAAATGTATTTTTTTTCTTCGTATAAATCTCGTATAATCTTTCGTATTATTCTTCATATGATTTTCATATTTATACCTTAAATTTATACTTTTATTATTCATTCAGTTTAATTGACCTTTATTGATTAAAAGTCGGACATTACTGAGTTTTATTCCATTTAAACACTATTATGTGAAGTGAAAAGTCCAACAAACTTGACATGTTTTTCGGTGCATAGTGTTTTTGGCAACCATTTTTTAGAAAATGGCTAGACTATCAAAAATTCAAAAAAAAATACTACTTTTCGTCGTATCACTATTTTGTCTTATTCCCTTACACGTTTTTATAAAAAACTTTTATTGATTATTACGTATCTTTGTTCCATGCAAACACTATATCTTTGAACGAAACATTTAAAAATGAAAAACATTTCCAAATGAATAGTAATTCCCGCATTTTTTTGCAGAAAAACTTTTATTGGGTAATATGTGTTTTCACATCATATTACTGGTAAATCTTGAAATGAAATGTTATTATGATGACACATTTCTCTAGGGAGCTTATGTTTTATCTAACCCTTAGGATTTAGGTTTTAAACTTTTTTAAATTTAGGTTTTAGCCTTAAATTAATTTCTTGATTTTAATAAGTGTTAATGTTAACTACTTATACCAAAACACAAAATCCTACACATAGCAAAAATCATATAACACATTTGAGGCTCAATTCAAGTTTATTTATTCATATAACACATGGCTTATGTTATAGTTCTAACCTCTAATCGTATACGTTCGTATCTACTAGTCATATTTAGTCTTTCAGATAGCTCAACGTATACATGAACAATCATTCTTAGGTTTTAAAGTGACAACCTTTATTAGATCTTGTCAGATCACATTTAAAATATTTACGATATTACATTCAACCCAACTTACAAGAATTTCGTCCACAAAATTATTTTACAATCAACTTTAGTCATTTAATATCATATTTATAAGTTCTACAAATATTCAGGATATTACAGAGTTAAGGGGATATTTACCATATCTGAACATGAAATTGGAATTACAAACTTTTATGATCTAAGTAAAAAAATTAGAACAATTAGGAAACAAATGTTGGAGACATGTCGCATCACGAATTCAATTAGTATTTCTGCAATCACCCATTATCGTAAACAAAAATAACTCTTTATATAGAGAGAATTCAAAATAAATGGTTCCCATAAGAGTACAAAAATGTGTTTGGGAGTACTCTAGTTATAACATATTTTTGTTAACATTGTGGTAAAAAAAATTAAAAAAAGTCAATGTACTAGTGTTTACTTTTTGTATTTTTTTAAATGGCCCAATTTTAAAGAGATACAAATATAAATATAATGAATTACATAATAATCTCAATAATTGTTGAATCTCAATATTAAGTATACTTTACACTCTATGAGTGAGAATACATATAAACATGTCATAAAAAAGGAAATGATGTACCACAACAAGGTAAAAACTTAAAAAAAAATTAGCTTGCAAACTATTAGTTATAGGTTTCAGCCATAACCATCAAAATAAGACATAATTGGCAATCCTATAATTTCTTAAGTATATTCTTTATACTTCCTCCATTTTTAAATATAAGATCAATTTCAATATTTTGTAGTCAATTTAAAATATTTCAAATTCAAAATTAAAATAAATACTTTAAATTTTAGACAATACAATTGTGAAATTGTAAAATACCTAAAACAAATTACTAAATAAAATATTTATGATTTTATTTAGCTAAATGACTAACATCAATTTTAAATTTGAAAATATCACTTTTTGACTTTAAAATGTAAAAATTAATCTTATATTTCAGAAAAGTGAGTAGTAAAATTAATTGTCTTGAAACATCGAGTAGATGTTATGAATATTTTACCTTCCTAATTTAAACAAGCTCACTAACCTTGAGTGAAGCAGGTGTGACATGGATAATGATTTATTATGTTAATTGTCAAGATAATCTGTTAAATGTATGTAAATATTTAGTCAAAATTTTAAGAAGATAGTGCTAGTTATTAAATTATTAAATATTTATTTAAATAATAAATTGTTGAACTATATATTATAGGTTCATTCGATTAGTTATTGAGGAAAATATTTGAATGATTGTAGATTTATTTAGTTACAATTATGAGAAAATAATTATTTTAATTTTATTTGAGTTTGTAATGAAATTCTATATTAGTGTTTTGCTTGAAATTCTACGTCGAATAGAACTATGAAATTCAATCTTTAATAAATTTTAGTTTAGTTATGAAAATTAGTTAGTAATGAATATACTGTAGACACTCGAAATTTTGCATTCCTGTTACTAACCCTGCAGGAGGACAGAATCGTCTTTCACACCCGGAGACAGCCCCGAGAAATCATCAAACTAGACCCCGGAGACAACCCCGGGAAATCATAAAACAAGAGCCCTGAAGATAGCCTCGGGAAATATCAAGACAACTTCAAAGACAACCCTGAAGACAGACAGAAGTCAACAACAGTCAGACCTAGAAGATAACCCCGAGAAAGGCAGCTGTAGCTACCTTCAGCCCGAAACCAATCCGGAAGGGGAAAATAGTAATTTTGCCAACTCAACATCAATTCAGATCAAATTATTGTGAATAAGGTGATATAAAACCATCACAAAAATTCTGAGTGAAAATTGCGCCAGACAGCTCAACGAACGGACTGCGAAGACTCAAAGATCTGGTCATGGACCCATCTTCCCAGATTCAAAAAAGGTCAAGCCCCATGTCATTGCATAGCTCTCGGAAAGAGATTTTTGGAAAGGTATGGCATGCCTCCATCGGATTCCTGAATTGCAAGTTATGAAGGTTCAAGCGAACTGTGCATTTGTCGGAATGCATGTACTTCGAGACAGCAGAGCCCACCAGGCCCAGCCGCAGGTCTACTTGTGGCTGCCGCAGGTAGAGCCACGGCAGGCCGGGCCTATATATATGGCCTCCCCCCTTTGGCTTCCAAGAGAAGAATAGAGAAGGAGAGGGCCGTGGTGAGAGAAAAAAAGAGGCTAGGAGAGCTAAACAGAGCTTTTATCTTACTCCGATTTCTGTAAAACATCTTTGTAAACACTCATATACATATATACTATAACATATCAAATTTTAACCGGTGAGAAACGAGTTTTGAGGCGTTAAAAGCCATTCGAGAGCCGTTCTCGCGAAATACTATAAGATTTTGCCATATCTGTCTTTTTTGCTTACTCTAATACATATATAAGTGCTATATATATAGTTAATAGCTTATATTCATCAAATCTGACTTTTAAACCATTTATTTCTTATAAATAGTTAATATTTAAGCTTTATTGACTAGACCTGTACTAGATCTAGCTAGATCTAGTTTTTAATCGGTTTAAAAGTTGTAAAATTTGAACCTGAAAGCTAGAATGGCTAAGATTTGTACATATCTAGTTTTCTTTCTAGTTTTTGTAAGTATTTAGCGACCATGTGACCCTAGATCTATATCTAGAGGAAATTAAAAGCTATGGGCTACTCGCTAACGAGAATTTAACTGATGAATCTTCGTCCAGCGATGTCTAGTATAGATATATGTTTTATTTCTGTATATTCGTTATACAAGTTGTTTATGTGATATCATGTGACCCTAAGAGCTACAGGATCTACGATTCAATCAATGAATCTAGATCTTGTTCCCGTGATGGACCTTTTTAATTCTATAGCCAGCTTGTAAATTTTTGTACTTATAAATCCTGGGCCTTAAAATGGTTATACGGGTTTATGGCCCCGAAATAGTGAAAATTGTGGTTGTGGTGTTCGGTCTCACTTTGATGGCTTTTATGCCCATAAGGAGCGCGACACTTATATATATATTATTTATCGAAGATGCTTCGCATCTCAAAAATAAAATCAAAACAAGATGAATATAGAATAGAATGGAAATATCAAAGGACTCCAATTCATATGCGAGCGAAAGGGTTTGCAAACCTCTTTTCAAAACATCACTTTCATATTCTTGCTAAAAGTGGACTTTTCACTAAATCAAACCCTCCGTATATATGTCTAATGAAGCATAACACTACTTTCAAATAAAGCACTTAAGCACAATTAACTGCAACACACACACACATACAATGCTTAGGGAATGAAATGACGCGGTAACCGTGTTTCACGGAAGTCGGGGGGTGCCCAACACCTTCCCCCCGCTTAAGCAAGCCCCCGAACTCTATGAATCTTGGTTTCCAAGACCAATTAAACGGAGTCACATATTTGGCCATATTGTAAAAACTCTCAAACACGGTTGAGTTGGTACAAACATTTAACTCATTCCAACTGGTTGCTCTTTCTAATTCGGCCCAATCAATAAAATCAAATCTTTTCAAATCGTCGACATTTTATGCCAGTCTCTTCCTAAAATCTCACCCTTAAGCAAGATAAATTAAACCACATAGAAAACATAAAGGGTAAGAACCAAACACTTAGGAATTGAGGATTTTTTTCACTGCGTCGACTGGCGTCGACCGGTGGCCACTCTACTAGGGACAGTAGAGGGCTTAAGTCGCATTTTAATCTTTTCAATTCCCTTTTATCTGCATGTGTGTGAATGATGTCTTTACATTAAATGGATGTGAATGAATGTCTCTTTACGACGCTTTATATTAGTGCTTCGCACAATGTCGTCATGTTGCATACGATGAGACCCGATGAATGTATGTTGTGTGATTCCTCCATTAGGAGGCAAACCCATCAGTTCTTAATTACTGGACTCAGAGGAGAATAATCCCGCGAGGCTCAGGAAAGGCGCCACTCAGATCCGCTCCAGTTGAAAGATCAGATTAACTTCCCATCTAGTAGGTTACGATGACTTGGGAACCTTCATGCCGAAAAGCCCGTGAGAGTAAAATTAAGATAGGTCAGCCTCTGATAAACCAAACACGAATGGAAGGCTCTTCATACCTTTCCCTTTCAATTCCATGTCAAATATTAAATGTTGTAAATGTCAATTCCTGTCAAATATTAAATGTTGTAAATTCTTTTAAAATCTGTTGTTACATATCAAATCCTGTCATCAAAAATATTTGAAATCTGTTTTGCAAGTAAATATTAAAAAAAAACCCCTAAAAACTGACACATTACATAACATGCATCCTGTTAGTGTCTATTAAGACTAAACTACCTACTTTTATTGTAGGCAAGATTGGTCCCATTACCAGATCCAAATCTAAGAAGGCACAAAGCCTATCTATTAACATGGAAGAAAGTACCCAACAGGGGTCAGGTTTCGTGTCTCTAGAAGAATTCGAGGAACTCAGAAATCAGATAGCAGAAGTAGCTGTCTTGCTGAAAGAACAGAGCAAAAGTACTTAGGGTCAACAGATAATCACTCAACCAGAATCCTCTGCACAAGAATGAAGTCAGAGTACTGATAAGAAAAAGGAGGTGCAGATACATGAACCTCAAAACAATGAGAAAACCAACAAAACCCCTGAAATCACCAATCTCAAGGAAGAATGAGTAACTGGTGACATTAGAAGGAAAGTCCAACAAATGGAAAAAACCATCCGGTTAATCAAAGGGACTGGGACATATGGAAGTGTTAACTACTAAGACCTCTGCATATTTTTAGGGGCCCGTTATCCAGACAAGTTCCAGATTCTGAATTTTTAAAATTATGACTGATTGGGAGATCCTTACACTCATTTGAAATTATTCATTAGAGAACTCGAATCCTATGCAGAGGACGAGAAGCTAAGGAAGCAGTTATTTCAGAAAAGTCTGACCGAAGAAGCCAGAGCCTGGTACGCTCGACTAGATAATTCCAAAATTCATAGCTAGAAAGAGCTAGCTCATACCTTTGTAAATCAATACAGCTTCCATTCATACATGGGTCCAGATAGATATCAAATTACCAAGGTTAAAAAGTAGAACAGTGAGTCATTCAGAGAATAAGCCCAGAGGTGGAGATGTCAGGCTGCTCAAGTTATTCCATCAATGAAAGAAATTGAGATGGTAGTGACATTCACCGATATACAAGAAGCTCCATTCTATGAAAGAGTCCTAACAGGCATAGAAAAATAATTCTCAGAGATGATTAAATATGGAAAAATGGCTGAGATGGGATTGAAGTCTGTAAAGATTAAAGACCTTACTGCTTTGGAAGCCGTGGCTGAGCATATTCAGGTCAAAAATTATGGGAATACTCCTTGGAGAGTTCATAAAAAGAAGGAAGAAGATGTATCCTTGATACTCAAAGGTCAAACCCAGAAAGGCAATCAAAACCTACTCATTAAGAGGAAAAATTATTCCTCTTTCCAAACATCTGTACAACCTTCAAATCCTCCATTCCAAAAAGTCAGAGAGGTTAGACGTTGAAGAACATTTACGCCCTTAGGGGACTCACTTGAGAATATTCTAAAACTTCTGACAGCATAGAAGAAAACTGCTCAGCTCTTTCCCCCAACCAATCCAAGTGGGAAGAATTTTGACCCAAGCAAAAAATGTGGTTACCATTCTGGGGCTCCTGGCCATGATACCCAAGAATGTTGGTCTCTAAAGCACAAGATCCAAGATATGATAGACAATGGTGAGATTGTGGTGACAACACCATAGCAACCACATGTTCAAGATAACCCTTTCCCTCACACAATGAGGAGAGAGTTAACATGATTAGTATGGGGAGTGGAGAAGGTTCCAGTACCTTAAGTATGTAGGGGAATCTTCCCAAACAAGCAAAGATAGAGCAGATAAATGGGGGTATTCGAAATGTCGATTTTTGATAGAACTAGAAATGAAGTCTATCAAGGAACATATTGGTTAAATGGCAGAACTGATGGAATATCAACACCAAGTGATGTTATAGTTGATAACTCATGTCAACCAAATGAGAGCAAATCCTCCTGCGCCCAAAATTCTTCGAATTGCAAGGAAGGATCACTATTGGTTCCATGAACATGAAACATAGGTAGACAAAGTTGCCATGGAAGAAAGATTTTGAGCTCAAAGAGAGTTTGCCTTCAAAATAAAGTTCACTTCCTTGAATCAGCCTATGAAAGAAATTCTCCAGATGCTGATCAATGAGGGAAGAGTCACAGAGCTTTTACCTCTGGTGGACCCTTGATTAAGGAAGTTTAATTCTTCTAAAATATGTCAGTATCATTCCAACACTCCTGGTAATGATACAGAAGAATGTTGGGGACTTCATCATCTAATTCAAAACCTGATTGAAAGCGGCGAGATGCTAAAAGTAAGTCAAGATAATGGCTTTCCTGATGAAGAAGCGATATTTCCTCCTTTGACACGGAGTTTGAAGGAAGTTGTAGTAGTTATTTCTTATGAGAAAGACATAGTTGTAAGAACCCTGACAATTCAAGGAAAAGGGGATCGAGGAGGAAAGAATCTTATGAAAGTGGTTGCACCAAAACCACTGATGTTGCCATTCAGACCGGAGTATCCCTTAATCAGCTTCAAAAGAGTCCCATGGAATTATAGGGAGAATGAGGATAAACATCAAATCACACTACTTCTATATCAAAGGAAAACCCATTGTATCTACCTCAGCGTGTATTAAAGCCAGTCAATAAAACCAAAGGTAGAGTGCCCGAGGAGAAAATTGAAGAACTCCTCAGCAAAATGGGGCATAATGAAGCCAAGGTATTGCCTCGACAGATATCCATTTTGGATTTGGTATTGCCTTTGTAAGATCATCGCAAAATCTTAATACAAGTGCTAGAAGAAGCGCATTTGTCGAGTGATGTAGATACAGAAAAGTTCCATCACTTGATAGATCACATTTTCAACAGCAATGTGATATCTTTCACTGATGATGACATACCTGCAGAAGGGACGGGTCATTGCATATAGCAGTGATATCCTCCAGATAAGTGATAAGAGGTGTGTTGATAGATGATGGATCTTCCCTGAACATATGCCCTATGACACTTTGGAAAGAATGAAGATCAATCTAAATTGAATTCAGAGCAGTCATATATTCGTAAGAGCCTTCGATGGGTCTCGACGAGATGTTATAGGAGAAATCGAACTTCTAGTGGAGATTGGCCCAGATACCTTCTACATATCCTTCCAAGTGCTGAACATCACAATGGGATACAATTTATTATTGGGAAGACCGTGGATCTATATGGCAGGAGCAGTTCCGTCCACTCTTCATTAGCAGGTCAAGTACATCATCAATGGTAATCTGGTAACTATTAATGCCGAACCAGAATATCCTGTCTATGCACAAGGCGATATGCCTATGATCAGCCTCAACGAGGGAGTTAAGCTAGCCAGTTTTCAAGCCTTCGAAGTGAGCAACACTCATTACCAACCTATTGGGGCCCCAGCCTTGAATCCAAGAATTTCTTTCGAAGTAATGTCTTTCGGTCAAGAAATGATATCCTTGGGTTTTCGTCTAGGCGAAGGGCTAGGGAAAAGTCAATAAGGAATCAAAAATCTAGTTCAGATACCTAGCCAAGTAGGAAAGGCTGGATTAGGCTATTCCTATGGATCAAATCATAAGAACCCACACAAGCATTAGCCGGTTTATGTATCCACCATTCTACTACCAAATCTCACGGATGCTGGATTTGTGAAACCAACGAGGAAAGTCCTTGCTTCTGTGTCAGGTATGTTGATTCATAAGGTTAAACCGGCCATTGAGAAAGAAATCCAGATTTCTATTAAGGAAACGGAGGAAAGGAATGAAAGGGTCTTACAAGAAGTGCAAGTCTGATTTGCAAAGATGTATTTTTTGGCACCTACTAAGGGCATGAACGATAATATCCCAGATGATGACTATTCAGAAGATCAAATCCTGATCCCTCGCATAAACAAGGCTAAGGAGAATGTTCCAAAGGAAGACGTTGACCCTGATGTGAATTCAGTTCTGGTCATCATCAAAGCGGAGGTGGATAGCAGCAACCCCTTTATCACAGCTGTCAATAAAGACCTGACCCTGGACAACTGGAGCAGCACTCCTTGCATCAGTTGTAAAGGGTAAAAGTGCAGAAAATTAATCTGCCCTGAAGTGTAGATATTATTTACTGCTTACTTTTGGTGCATAGTGCTAGCAGTTACTTTTGTCATGCTTTTAATAATGCTTTGTATGATTAAACAGTTTCATTTATTAAGTGAAAGCATTTTATTTTCAGGACTTCAAATTTGGATTTGTTTAGCCTTGCTGATGAATTGTCAAGTCTCAACAGTGTCTACGACTTTGATGTAGAGCTGGACTTTGACTTAATAGGGATTAATCAAGAGGAGATAGATGACTATGAGGTGCCTGAGGAGATAAAAGAATGGGTCGAAGACAAACCCAAGCCAAACCTCGATCAAACCACCACTATCAATATCAAAACCTCAGAAAATACTAAAGAAATCTGAGTAGGCAATGACCTTACCCCAAACCAAAGAAAAGACCTGATTGACCTCCTAATTCTGTTTAAAGATGTGTTTGCATGGTCACAAAAAGACATGATCGGCCTGTCTACTGACATTGTCATTCATCGATTACCCATTAAAGAAGGATTCAAGCCAGTCAAACAGAAACTCAGGAGACTGAAGCTTGGGTGGATTCTGAAGGTCAAAGAAGAAGTTGTCGAGCAATTCAAAGCAGGCATTATCATGGTGTCAACCTATCATGAATAGTTGTCCAATATAGTTCTTTTGCCTAATCCCAGAGGGAAAGTACGAGTATGCGTGGAATACCAGGATTTAAACAAAGCCTGTCTCAAAGACGACTTCCCAGTACCTTTCATCCACATACTAATAGACAACACGACACAATATGGCCTGTACTCATTTGTTGATTATTTCTCCGGGTATCATCAAATCATGGTTATCGAATAAGATAGGGAGAAAACAGCCTTCATTACTCCCCGGGGAACCTTCTGCTATAGGCAATTGTCTTTCGGCCTTATCATTGTTGGTGCCACATATCAACGAGCCATGATGGCCATTTTTCATGACATGATGCACAAGAAGATAGAGGTTTATGTGAATTATATCATCTTTAAATCCAGAAAGGAAGATGACCACGCTAAACATCTCAGAAAGCTATTCAACAGGCTTTGAAAATACGAATTGAAGCTGAACCCAGTCAAGTGTGCTTTTGGTGTTAAATCTGATAAATTATTAGGATTTTTGGTAAGCAACAGAGGCATTGAGCTGGATCCTACCAAGATTAAAGCCATTACTGAGATGCCTGTACTCCCAACATAAAAGGAGATACGGGGATTTCTTGGGAGAATCAATTTTATAAGCAGATTCATCTCTCAACTTGCTACAACTTATGAGCCTATCTTTAAGCTTTTGAGGAAAAATTCCTCAGAAAAATGGAATGAAGACTGTCAAAAAGCCTTCGTCTCCATCAAGAAACAGTTGATTGAAGCTTTTGTCTTTGTACCACCGAGGGACAAAGTTCCCCTGTTCATGTATATATCAGTCAATTCCAACGCTATGGGCTTCATGTTGGGGCAAAATGATGATAGAGGCAAGGAAAGATCTATCTATTACCTCAACAAGAGATTCAGTAGTGGTGAGCAGAAATACCTTGATAGAAAAAACCTGTTGTGCTTTAGCATGGGCCACCACGAGGTTACAACATTATCTTCATGGGCACACAACATATCTTATATCTAACATGGATCCTCTGAAGTATATATTAAGCAAGCCCATGTTAAATTATCGATTGTCCAAATGGTAATCAATCCTCCAACAATTCGACATCATCTAAGTGTCGCAAAAGTTCATCAAATGTCAAGGAATTGCGGATTCATTAGCCGAAGCACCATCAGGGAATTTCGAACCCTTGGAAACTTATTTTTCAGATGATGGGATAATGACAATTCAGCAAAACCTTTGAGAATATACAGGCCAATTCTGGAAATTATACTTCGACGGGGCTATAAACATGGAAGGTGCAGGAACAGGGGCAATTCTTCTATCCGTTATGGGAGAACAGTATCCCATGGCCATCCAAACTTCAGTTTATCAACACCAACAACACAGTCGAGTATGAAGGGATTGAAACTGGCCCAATCCTTGGGTATCCAATAGTTAACGGTCTTTGGAGATTCCGAGTTGGTCATCAAATAAACCACCAGGGTATATCACACCAAAGAAATGCATTTGCTGCCCTATCATTGGCAGGTTATCAAGATGGCTACGGAATTTGAAGAAATAGCCTTCATTCACATCCCTTGAAATAGAAATGATTTCGCGGATGCATTGGCAACATTGGATTCCTTGATCCACATACCCGATGTAAGGTTTGTAAGATTCATGAACACAATCAAATTGCATAAAATAAGCAAAAGCATGGTAAATCAGAGTTTTAAAATTTTACAAACCATATACCCGAATCATCCTTTATGCACAGTTATTAATTAAACAAAAAGATTAAGAATAAGATTCATACCCTTAAAGATTCTATCATCCTCAAGTACGAGTTCAACTCCAAAAATTTTTGCGTTCTACTTGAATCCACCGGGTTGATTCATTTCTTTGATCAACGTTAGCCACCCAAATGTTTGGCCTCTAGAGGTGATCCACCAAGAAAGAACAAGAATTTAAGAAGAAGGGTGTTTGACAAAAATATAATTTCTATCTCTATAGAAAGCTGTACTTTCCCAACTCTTGGGATAAAGTGTGTTATGTAACCCACACTCATAATAAGACTCCTCTTATTTATAGATGTAGGCAACCCTCCTAAACAATTTAGGATTAGAGTTTCATATTAATTAATTAAACTTCTTTAATTAATTAGGCTCCTAATCTTATTAGGAATACTTAATTAAACTCCTTTAGTTAATTAGCCTCCCAATCTTATTGGGAATATGAGAGAGAGTACTTTTATTAATTAATTCCCAAACTCATTTAGGAATTAAATAATAATAATAATAGTAATAATAATAATAAGACTCCTCTTATTAATTTATATTTAATATTTCCAAAATATTGAATAATAAATATTAAGCTATTTAATTTATTCTATCACCATATATTAAATTAAATATACTTAACTTATTATTGCGATTATGTCATTTGCTTCTTTAATAAATATTCTTCCTTTTATGGTGTGACTCTTTAGGTTCTCCATATTAAACCGGTTGTGAATAAATAAATTAGAACAATTCTAATCTTATTTAAATAAATAAATTAAACTAATAATTTATTTAAATAAATACCAATTATTCTACAATAAGGGTAACCTCATTAGCGACCAACGACTTTCTGGATAATATAGATTTCAACATTAATCATAAAAGAACATTTGAGTAAATAGTTACCGTACAATTCAATACTTCCAACATACAATATCTAATTAAATATAAGACATGGAATTACTGTCAAGTATTATTTTATTTAATTATATGTATTTAGATTCTCAAATGCACAACTCCAAATAATGTAAATTAGAAACTCCTTTCTAATTTTATTCCACCTTGGCTAAGGATTCTTGGGTTGTCATTTATCGAATCACATAGGACATGTCTCTTCTTTTACTAGAAACGATAAATTCTTTATTGATCATTCATTATCTCCATATATAACTTATTACACCCAAGCATAAACCCTTTGATATACCCTAAAGGTCTTAAGAGACATGTCAAAGTATAACTTATCATACACAAGATACTATGATGATATCAAGTCTAAGGATCACTTGTACTACTATCATTACAGGATATCCTATTGACATGCAAATAAAACTCTATTAGGTATTTTTTTGCGAGCCACGTTCAGTGAACTTATTCTCCAATAAGCACCTACATATTTATTTTAGTGTCTCCATACAAATGATCATGAGATCAATCATCCTCATCCAATGAGCAAGCAACGTATGTACCAATCTATCTGGATTCACTAATTCGCTTTTTAGTAATCCAACAATTGAGAACTATTTTAGTTTTAAGCAATCTAAGAATTTAGATCTCATTAGCATGGTCATCATAATGATTCTAAAAGCATTGCTTAAAACTATAGGTTTATCACATATTATAAAAATAACATCGTTTAGATAAATAAATGTCTTTAATTCTTAAAGTCTTTTATTAATAAATGAATAAGATTGTTACAAAGTATATGCTTTATCATCAAACAAGATTGACTTGTGTGCATACTACTTTCAATCTCCCACTTGCACTAAAGCCAATTGCCATGGTATCTAATACCCTTCTTCGCTAAGTGACGATTATCCTGCTGCTCGACAAGCTTTAGTAAATGGATTTGTAATGTTGTTCTTGAGAGTTCACTATCTCTGTAGTGACTTCTCCTTTTTTAATGATTCCTTTAATCAAATGAAAGTTAACACATGTTTGGATCCAAGATGAGACTTTGGAACTATTCCTAGTTTTGTAATGAACGTTTCATCCAAAACATCAACTTGCAGCTTCATTTACAGCTATATACTTTGCCTTTATCAGTAAACCAGTAACTCTTTATTGTTTGGAACCTTTCCAATTTACTACACCACCTTTCAAGGTAACGACTTATCCTAAAATGGATTTGTTGTCGTCTTGGTCAGTTTGAAAAAGTTGAGTATGTTTAGTCCTCTAGTTTTGATTCAGACCCATCATGAATCATGATTACATCCTTAGGACTTTAAGATGTTTGTCACTATCTTACAGTGATCTTCTCCAGAATATGGCTGATCAACATCAAGTCTCGTACATTTCATTGCCTACGTGATAGTAACTCATGTGATCTCTCTTTTATTGAGGACAATTTTAGAGAGATACACTCCACGACTCATCATCATGAGACATCTCTTGGAGTTTGCCATGCTAAACGCCTTTAGCATCAAATGAATATACGTTCCTTAGGTTAAGCCGAGCATCCTTTTAAATCTATCTATATAAATTTATATCCCCAATTTAGGATGTTCTACCCAAATTATTCATGGAGGAATGTTTAGACAACTTTATCTTTACTGATTATGGCATAGTGTGTCATTCTTTATCAGTAGTATATCAACATATAATACTAGGAATGTCAAAGCGCTCCCATTGACCCTTTCGTACACACTAGGTGTTAGGTTTGTAAGATTCATGAATACAATCAAATTGCATAAAAGTAGCGGAAGCATGGTAAATTAAAATTTTAAAATTTTACAAACCTTATACCCGGATCATCCTTTATGTATAGTTTTTAATTAAATAAAAGATTAAGAATAAGATTCATACCCTTGAAAATTCTTACTTTCTCAGATACGAGTTCAATACCAAATCCTTTTCGCGTTCTACTTGAATCCACCGGGTTGATTCATTTCTTTAATCAACGTTAGCCACCCAAGTGTTTGGCCTCTAGAGTTGATCCACCAAGAAAGAACAAGAATTCAAGAAGTGTGTTTGCAAAACCTTAATTTCTATCTCCATAGAAAGGTGTACTCTCCCAACTCTTAGAATAAAGTGTGTTGTGTAACCCAAACCCATAATAAGACTCCTCTTATTTATAGATGTAGGCAACCCTCTTAAACAATTTAGGATTAGTGTTTCATATTAATTAATTAAACTCCTTTAATTAATTAGGCTCCAAATCTTATTAGGAATACTTAATTAAACTCCTTTAATTAATTAGTCTCTTAATCTTATTGGGAATATTAGAGAGAGAGAGAGTACTTTTATTAATTAATTTCCAAACTCCTTTAAGAATTAAATAATAATAATAATAGTAATAGTAATAATAATAATAATAAGACTTCTATTATTAATTTATATTTAATATTTTTAAAATATTAAATAATAAATATTAAGCTATTTAATTTATTCTAACACCATATATTAAATTAAATATACTTAACTTATTATTTCGATTATTTCATTTGCTTCTTTAATAAATATTCTTCCTTTTATGGTGTGACCCTTTAGGTTCTCCATATTAAATCGGCTGTGAATAAATCAATTAGAACAATTCTAATCTTATTTAAATAAATAAATTAAATTAATAATTTATTTAAATAAATAATATTTATTCTACAATAAGGGTAACCTCCTTATCGATCAACGACTTTCTAGATAATATTTATTTCAACATTAATCATAAAAGAACCTTTGATTAAATAGTTACCGTACAATTTAATCATTCCAGCATAAAATGTCTTAATTAAATATAAGACATGAAATTACTATCAAGTCTTATTTTATTTAATTATATGTATGTCGATTCTCAAATGCACAACTCCAAATAATAAAAATTAGAAATTTCTTTATAATTTCATTCCACCTTGGCCAAGGATACCTGGGTTGTCATTTATTAAATCATATAGGACATGTCTCTTCTTTTACTAGAAACGATAGATTCTTTATTGATCATTCATTATCTCCATTTATAACTTATTACACCCAAGCATACCCTTTGATATACCCTGAGGATATTAAGGAACATGTCAAAGTATAACTTATCATACATAAGATACTATGATGATCTCAAGTCTAAGGATCACTTGTACTACTATCACTACAGGATATCCTATTGATATGACGCCCTCAAATTCGGGTCCCTTCAATTACCTCGAATCCGGTGCAGTCACGATACTACTAACCAAATACTAACGCGTAACTATTACATCTTTTAATCATTAGTAAAAGAATACAACTTTGCTTATTACAATTTAGAATATAAATTCTATTCATATCCAAGATCTCGTCTTTACATCATATTCGATGTTACTAAAATGCGGAATAATTTAAACTTTTTAATATTCTTTGAATAAATTCTTCTTATTGATTCCATAACTTTGAATCAATTACAATTCTTAAATCAACTATATAATATGATTCGAATTACCGTATAAAGGTGTACAACTCAACTCAATATCCTCTATGTATTAACTAATACATCTTTACAATGCAACAAGTATTAAACATCGTAAGTATATTTCAAGCACATTCTTAGAACCTAAACGTGGTTCAAGTAATAATCTAAATAGTATTCTTCATTGCGATACTTTCTATCTTTATCAATCAAGAAGCACGAAGTCTTTATCGTAAGTCCTTAACCTGCAAAAGCGGTTATTTGCAAGAGTGAGCTCGACAGCTCAGCAATTCTAACAGTTTTCATGCATCACATAGCATATAACATCATACTCAGTTCATGCATTTATAAATAATTTATATTTACTACGCATGTTACTTCTCACATAACAAGCATATCATCAAAGATCAACTTTCAATCTCATATATATCTCATATACAGTTCATATATAAGTTCACATCATCATATCATAATATAATTCAACTAACAGTTATTGAATTCATATATCAAATAGGAACTGAAAGACTTGCCTAATTCGTAGTTTAACAACTACGACTTAACTGCTTAAGAATATCTACACATCGTGTAATCTTACACAGTTATATTAACCATAGTGATCACACTCATTAGTTATATGTATCCACACATTCTCAATGTAATAATAAAGGTTACATTGTTGTCTAACTTGGTTCTTAGAACCTTCGCCTCACATTCTTATCGTATTCTTAGAATAACAATGTATGTATAAGTATACTTTAACCATACGTACTTACTACCATTCTCCACATACACATGCCCATCTATCACTAATCTATTTACATATAGTTACTGTAGTCCATCTATTGAGTTAATCATTCTTGTATATCATTACTAACACATAAGGCCATAACAAAGTAAATATACTCTATTAACCATCGAAGTCGGATTCAAGTATTAACATATGGTCCTATATAGCATGTATACATATTAAAGGATACTTTCATGCTCGTTCAACCTTTTCACGTTCAATTTACATGATATAGGTTCTAAGTTAATACCCTTAATAACTTAAGTCCCTTCAAGGTTATAAAGTCATAAAGTCTAACATGCTCGCCTTTAAACACATAAGATAATCATATAACCCATGTTAGGCATGCTCATGAACATTCATATTTCATACATGTAGCTATCATAGTTATTAGTTTAAAAACATGCTTCGTTTACGCTAAACTTGGTTTCACTGACATATAGTCATGGTATATATACATGTATGATTCATGAGAGAGTCCAAGCGTGCTATCACATATGTCCATAAACATCAAAATCCCAAATCATTAAGGTAACATGTTAAAGTCCACGTTCAAAGCTCGCATTTTCATTAGTGAAGCTCACTAACAAAACCTAACATGTTCATGCTATCTATATATAGGTTAACATGTCCGATATTCATTTCTAAGTCATCTAAACATGCTCACAAAAATTAGAATGCGTACATGGTATTTACATGTCAAGATCCACCTTCAAAACTTACATTCTCGTTGGAAATGTTTTCTAACGAGGTCCGGCATGCTCATGTTATACTATGAAACATATATTCGTAAGTTAGTACGCTTCTCATGCATTCCTAAATAATATAATCATGCTTGAGAAATCAGAATGTCAACATAGTTCACATATGTCAACACTTTTCGTTTACTTCAAAATTATAAACCTTTACGAATAATGTATGCAATCATGGTAATACATGCTCATATTAGGTCTACATATCCCTCTACACAAGTTATTCATGCTAATATGCCTTGCCAAAGTTATAATATTTAACTATGCTTAGCAGATTAACAGAACTCAAAAGGAAACTAGAACAGGCTGCTGGCGCTGCTACGCAGCGCCTGGGTATAAACCCGATGCAACTGTGCCTTGTGCAGATCAGTCCTGAAGTCTTCCTGCTTAGGCCTGACTTAGCCCAAACTCAAAATTTTCATAACAATTCGATTTTGAGCAGCTACTATATAATTTCTAACATACATGTGATCTTAGATAACAAGTTTAAAACATTCCTAACTCCAATTAGCAAGAGTTCATGCATGAAATCAAGATTTATTTAGAATTTCTGAAATGAAGAACACAAGGGAAGTATACCTCTGTTAAAGCTCAAATGAATACTCCTTCAATGTACTCATTCTCAATTATCAGACTCTTCACCAACATGCTATACACTCTCTAAATTCTCAGTTACAAAAACTTATACTAGCCTTATAGAGAAATCTCAGCAATTAGAAAAGAGAAGAAAGAGAGCTTTATTTATAGCAATTTGATTACACAGACCATGAAATCCTCCACCAATTCAAACCAATGATTTAAAAGATTGCATGATGGTTAAGGAACAGTGGTTGGGTAGTTGTTGAAATCTATTATTGGAGCCACTCCCCTTCTCATCATTAGCTAAGGTTTGCAAGATTTCTGGGTTTGAGAAAGAGTAGGCTAGTCTTAGGCCATTCACCTGAAGGAGAAGTTGGGCACTCATATTATGGGACAAGCAATTTACAACTCAGCAAATAGCAACTTGGCAGTGAAATTACTTGGGTTATATATAATATATGCACATTACATTTCATACACTTAAGGTATAATATATATACAAATTTTATTTCATATAACTTAGGTTATAAATGAATTACAAATGTAACTTCCAATTACAATGTATCAAGTAAGGGTACACATAGATATATCCCATATAATCCATGTACATTTTATCACACCGATATACTTTAACCGGATATTATCACATTACATTGTCTACATTATTATTAAATTTTATTAATTCAATAATTGTTTACAATATATCCATAATATATTATTTTATTGTATACTCAAATAAACATTGTCACACACACATTTCATGTACCTCTTACAGCTCAATAAACTTTAGTATATAGTTTATATTCATAAATAACATAGTCGCATTGCACTTTACACTTCGTATAACATATAGTTAACTATCATACGTTATACTTTTAATATCGCATGGTTGCACATAGAAATTAATAAATTACTTATCTTATCAATTAATTATTAATAATATTAATTAATCCCTTCCTCGTAAATCAATTATTAATTTCTATAACAATTGATTAATATAAATCTTATAATATTTATAATTCATTTATTCATTAATCAACATATTATCAAATAATTACTTGATAATAGTATATTGCCCATAACGATTATAAGACAATATATGTCATTCTTCATCAATACAATTCCGATTATATTTATAATCAATTTCTTTATTACTATAATATTACTAGCCACAATAATAAATCAACATATTATTATAATAATAATTAATATAGATTAATTGTTTAATTAATAATTCTTCCATTCTCAAATTAATCAATTCATTACCGAATCTATTATCGTGCCACACAAGGCATTTCTCACAAGCTTAATCTCAAGCTTATTATTATTCCCATCACTTACTACTTATAACATGTTCAATATAATTAGAATTATTAAGTCACAAGGTCCACATATAAATATATTATGAATAGAAATATTCAAATATTATTTATAACACTTACGGTACTATAGCAACTCAAGTTATTAAAATAACTTAGTTTCCTTTTATAAATTAAACTCCCTTGAAAAATACATTAGAAATTATGTATTTTGTCATAACATAAATATTATGTTTTCTCCGAATAAAGACATTAATTATTAGAAAAGAATTTACTTATTGTCTCATAATATTATTTTTAATATAATATCAAATAACTATATGTACGACACATGTACATATATTATATATAGAAAATAGATAATAAGTTTATTTTCTATTATAATAAATTATTTCCATCAATTTATTTATATATAGCAAATACGTTTTAATATATTTACTATATTAACCAATCACACCTCATACAAAAACATATAAGGTAATATTATTATTCAAAAATACCATTTCCTCTTTTTATTAAAATAATTCAATATTAAAAATTATTTTAATACCCTTTATTAGAAATATATAATAATTAGTTCTCTTTCTTTTCTATAAATTGTTCCCAAAATAATTTCTTCAAATATTCATTTAAAGATATAATAATTTTCATTTCTCTTTAATAACGTATATATATATATATATTTATTAACGTTATTGGTACATTAGACTTTCTCACATATTACCATTCTAAGTAATATATATAAAAAGTAGCAACTATAATCATATATTCAACGCATATATTAATCCATTTTTTTACTTAAGTAAATTAAACACTGCACCATATCATTAAGGTTCAATATTAATATTATATTATTCCATAATATAACTCCCAACTTAAACTAACTAATATTTATTCTTATTAGTTAATTCCTTAACTAACTCATGCTTCACTATCCAAAACCATTCACGGATAGCTTAAGTGCTATTAATAACCTATATTATAAACATACTAGTTATTAATACACATACACAAGAATATGGTGATTATACATTCAGAATATTTAATGTCACCAACTTACTATGATAAAATAATTCTATAAATTATTTATTATCGATAGGAATTTATCCACCTACTTTACCTCAATTGAATCGTCTCTAAAATAAATAACAAATATATATATTAATAATATATTTATTAATCATAAAAACATATAGTACATAGTCCATATTATCCTACGTAATATAATACCACATACCTCATATCACATATATATACTCTTATTCGAACGCATCTCACAGTTTAAGAATTTTATTTATTAAATCCTTATTTAATAATTTCTAAAAATTCGGGTTCTCACATCCTCTCCCCCTTATAAGGATTCCGTCCTCGGAATCACCGAATCCTCCTCTACTCGGTGCCATTTCAAATATCACATATTCTCTTGAATAATTTTTATTCATTCTCTTTTCGGTAGTTTTATTATTATAACATTCTCCATCGCATTCTGCCACTTTTTTCTTTCTAAGGAACATTCTACTTACTACCTTCATCCCTCAGAAGAATAAGAATCTTCCACGATTTTTCAATAATCGGGAAGTAGTATGAATAACTCAAATTTTAAATTATGCTGAGGGGTCACATAAGACCGTGAACTCTTCCACATTTACAAATGTCTCAACATGAGTCTCCACACTGTAAAATAGAGTGTTTATCAATCACAAGGACTGAAAACACCCTCCACACGTACATTAGGTGGTACCTTATTGTACTACTACGTTAGGCCGCAACGTAGCGTGTTGTAATGACTATATGAGTCATATTCGTGATCACTGTCTCCGAAAATAGGTTCCCGTTATAGGGTTGTTCAACTCAGCTTCTCAACTTCTACATCCGCACCAGAGCAATCTAGTTTAGCACAAATACCCAAGAATGTTTGAATTCTATAATCACTTTTCAACAGTCGCCTAGCCGAATCAATTAGCTTAGACTCTTATCAACAATTCGGACATCAATCGAAATAATTTAGTCAACTTTTCATAATTTGAAAGAAAACCAAAAATCATTTTATGACGTTAAAATGCCGCACCCACTTAATAGTACGTTGAAGATTCCGTCATTTTGTGACTTTGCCATACTACATCATACCATAGTGGGCTGACGATCTTACGATCACTTCCGACACTAGGTTCGATTGCATTGATGACTCCATCGTTTACCATCCTACACCATATCAAATGATGCATATGGTCAAAATATATTTTGAAAGATTTTTAAATTATTTTTATCTTAGCCGAAACAAATAGCGTAGACATACGAATAACGGTGTTGTTTTTAAAATCCATTGGTTCAGTCACTTGACCAAATGTTTTTCTCAAGAAAACAGAAGTGTAAACACTAGCACGAAGTCAATAAATATTGAAAATCTAGCGTAGCTAGAGGATTTAAGAAAATCCAATTTCTCCATCACTTCAATCTCTTACCACCATCAATGCTCACTATTCCAAAACTCTTATATAATATATCTATTCTTAGTACAATTCACAAACTTACCATACCATGGAAGTTCAGGAACTTACCACAATCATATGGGTGTAGGAACTTATCCTAGTCAGACCAAAGTCGTCCATTCGCTGAGGGGACCATACGATTATGAGTCACGAACTCATCAGAGACATGATTCTTAAGAACTCGCACCTAATCTTAGTATTATCTAATTACATCTTAGAAATCTCTATCTATCAAAATAAATATGAGAAAAGAATCACCTTTCTGCCATATGTATAATGATACCGCGACACTAACATTCCAACGATTATCAATGTGACGCACTCAGTGCAAGCACAAAACTTCTGTCCATACAAAAATTTGTACAACTAAGCCATCACATGAGTCCTCAATGGAAGTCCAACACTTAACTCTATCTTACTCTATCAATTCCTCGTTATGAACTTTCTAGGTTTTACCACATACAACTCCTCATGAGTTCATCTCGTACTTTTTATAGTACATTCAGTTATAGCATCAAGCTATACACACTTAGTCGTTACAGACTATCTATCATTTCACAGTTCAATCTGATCACGTCGTGATCATCACTATACCTCAGGGTTCTTTCCCTACTATCAACTAAACTCCATTTGATTTCATTCTCAATATTTTTGTCATATACATCTTATAGACATCATGTTAACATTTTTATTACCGGAGTTAGGAAACTCCTGATTCTCATTCTCTAGATATTTCAAGATTCGTCCTTGAATCTTCACGTATATATTTTAATCTTTATCTTTCCGTCTCTCAGGTTATAGTCTAAGGTACACTTACCTAAGGTTTATAACCTACAACTTTGATACCAACCTGTGACACCCCCAAATCCGAGTTCCTCTTTTTCCTCGGATCCGATGCAGTCACGATACTACTAACCAAATACTAACACGGAACTATTACATCTTTTAATCATTAGTAAAAGAATACAACTTTGCTTATTACAATTTAGAATATAAATTCTATTCATATTCAAGATCTCGTCTTTACATCATATTCGATGTTACTAAAATGCGGAATAATTTAAACTTTTCAATATCCTTTGAATAAATTCTTCTTATTGATTCCATAACTTTGAATCAATTACAATTCTTAAATCAACTATATAATATGATTCGAAATACCGTATAAAGGTTTACAACTCAACTCGATATCCTCTATGTATTAACTAATGCATCTTTACAATGCAACAAGTATTAAACATCGTAAGTATATATCAAGAACATTTCTAGAACCTAAACGTGGTTCAAGTAATAATCTAAATAGTATTCTTCATTGCGATACTATCTATCTTTATCAATCAAGAAGCATGAAGTCTTTATCGTAAGTCCTTAACCTGCAAAAATGGTTATTTGCAAGAGTGAGCTTGACAGCTCAGCAATTCTAACAGTTTTCATGAATCACATATCATATAACATCATACTCAGTTCATGCATTTATAAACAATTTATATTAATCACGCATGTTACTTCTCACATAACAAGCATATCATCAAAGATCAACTTTCAATCTCATATATATCTCATATACAGTTCATATATAAGTTCACATCATCATATCATAATATAATTCAACTAACAGTTATTGAATTCATATATCAAATAGGAACTGAAAGACTTGCCTGATTCGTAGTTTAACAACTACGACTTAACTGCTTAAGAATATCTGCACTTCGTGTCACACTCATTAGTTATATGTATCCACACATTCTCAATGTAATAATAAAGGTTATATTGTTGTCTAACTTGGTTCTTAGAACCTTCGTCTCACTTTTTTATCGTATTCTTAGAATAACTATGTACGTATAAGTATACTTTAACCATACGTACTTACTACCATTCTCCACATACACATGCCCGTCTACCACTAATCTATTTACATATAGCTAGTGTAGTCCATCTTTTGAGTTAAGCATTCTCATATATCATTACTAACACATAAGGCCATAACAAAGAAAATAAACTCTATTAACCGTCGAAGTCGGATTCAAGTATTAACATATGGTCCTATATAGCATGTATACATATTAAAGGATACTTTCATGCTCGTTCAACCTTTTCACGTTCAATTTACATGATATAGGTTCTAAGTTAATACCCTTAATAACTTAAGTCCCTTCAAGGTTATAAACTCACAAAGTCTAACATGCTCGCCTTTAAACACATAAGGTAATCATATAACCCATGTTAGGCATGCTAATTAATATTCATATTTCATACATGTAGCTATCATAGTTATTAGTTTGGAAACATGCTTTGTTTACGCTAAACTTGGTTTCACGACATGTAGTCATGGTATATATACATGTATGATTCATAAGAGAGTCCAAGCGTGCTATCACATATGCCCATAAACATCAAAATCCCAAATCTTAAGGTAACATGTTAACGTCCACGTTCAAAGCTCGCATTTTCATTAGTGAAGCTCACTAACAAAACCTAACATGTTCATGCTATCTATATATAGGTTGACATGTTCGATATGCATTTCTAAGTCATCTAAACATGCTCAAGAAAATTAGAATGCGTACATGGTATTTACATATCAAGATCCACCTTCAAAACTTACATTCTCGTTGGAAATATTTTCTAACGAGGTCCGGCATGCTCATGTTATACTATGAAACATATATTCGTAAGTTAGTACGCTTCTCATGCATTCCTAAATAATATAATCATGTTTGAGAAATCAGAATGTCAACATAGTTCACATATGTCAACACTTTTTGTTTACTTCAAAATTATAAACCTTTACGAATAATGTATGCAATCATGGTAATACATGCTCATATTAGGTCTACATATCCCTCTACACAAGTTATTCATGCTAATATGCCTTGCCAAAGTCAAAACATTTAACTATGCTTAACAGATTAACAGAACTCAAAAGGAAACTAGAACAGGCTGCTGGCGCTGCTGCGCAGCGCCTGGGTATAAACCCGACACAACTGTGCCTTGTGCAGATCAGTCCTGAAGTCTTCCTGCTTCGGCCTGACTTAGCCCAAACTCAATTTTTTTTTAACAATTCGATTTTGAGCAGCTACTATATAATTTCTAACATACATGTGATCTTAGATAACAAGTTTAAAACATTCCTAACTCCAATTAGCAAGAGTTCATGCATGAAATCAAGATTTATTTAGAATTTCTGAAATGAAGAACACCAGGGAAGTATACCTCTGTTAAAGCTCAAATGAATACTCCTTCAATGTACTCATTCTCAATTATCAGACTCTTCACCAACATGCTATACACTCTCTAAATTCTCAGTTACAAAAACTTATACTAGCCTTATAGAGAAATCTCAGCAATTAGAAAAGAGAAGAAGGAGAGCTTTATTTATAGCAATTTGATTACACAGACCATGAAATCCTCCACCAATTCAAACCAATGATTTAATAAATTGCATGATGGTTAAGGAACAGTGGTTGGGTAGTTGTTGAAATCTACTATTGGAGCCACTCCCCTTCTCATCATTAGCTAAGGTTTGCAAGATTTCTGGGTTTGAGGAAGAGTAGGCTAGTCTTAGGCCATTCACGTGAAGGAGAAGTTGGGCACTCATATTATGGGATAAGCAATTTACAACTCAGCAAATAGCAACTTGGCAGTGAAATTACTTGGGTTATATATAATATATGCACATTACATTTCATACACTTAAGGTATAATATATATACAAATTTTATTTCATATAACTTAGGTTATAAATGAATTACAAATGTAACTTCCAATTACAATGTATCAAGTAAGGGTACACATAGATATATCCCATATAATCCATGTACATTTTATCACACCGATATACTTTAACCGGATATTATCACATTACATTGTCTCCATTATTATTAAATTTTATTAATTCAATAATTGTTTACAATATATCCATGATAGATTATTTTATTGTAGACTCATATACACATTGTCACACACACATTTCATGTACCTCTTACAACTCAATAAACTTTACTATATAGTTTATATTCATAAATAACATAGTCGCATTGCACGTTACACTTCGTATAACATATAGTTAACTATCATACATTATACTTTTAATATCGCTTGGTTGCACATATAAATTAATAAAATACTTATCTTATCAATTAATTAATAATAATATTAATTAATTCTTTCCTCGTAAATCAATAATTAATCTCTATAACAATTGATTAATATAAATCTTATAATATTTATAAATCATTTATTCATTAATCAACATATTATCAAATAATTATTTGATAATAGTATATTGCCCATAACGATTATAAGACAATATATCTCATTCTTCATCAATACAATTCCGATTATATTTATAATCAATTTTCTTATTACTATACTATTACTAGCCACGATAATAAATCAACATATTATTATAATAACAATTAATATAGATTAATTATTTAATTAATAATTCTTCCATTGTCGAATTAATCAATTCATTACCGAATCTATTATCGTGCCACACATGGCATTTCTCACAAGCTTAATCTCAAGCTTATTATTATTCCATCACTTACTACTTATAACATGTTCAATATAATTAGAATTACTAAGTCACAAGGTCCACATATAAATATATTACGAATAGAAATATTCAAATATTATTTATAACACTTACGGTACTATAGCAACTCAAGTTATTAAAATAACTTAGTTTTCTTTTATAAATTAAACTCCCTTGAAAAATACATTAGATATTATGTATTTTGTCATAACATAAATATTATGTTTTCTCCAAATAAAGACATTCATTATTAGAAAAGAAGTTACTTATTGTCTCATGATATTATTCTTAATATAATATCAAATAACTATATGTACGACACATGTACATATATTATATATAAAAAATAGATAATAAGTTTATTTTCTATTATAATAAATTGTTTCCATCAATTTATTTACATATAGCAAATACGTTTTAATATATTTACTATATTAACCAATCACACCTCATACAAAAACATATAAAGTAATATTATTATTCAAAAATAACATTTCCTCTTTTTATTAAAATAATTCAATATTAGAATTTATTTTAATACCCTTTATTAGAAATATATAATAATTAGTTCTCTTTCTTTTCTATAAATTGTTCCCAAAATAATTTCTTCAAATATTCATTAAAAGATATAATAATTTTTATTTCTCTTTAATAACGTATATATATATTTATTAACGTTATTGGTACATTAGACTTTCTCACATATTATCATTCTAAGTAATATATATAAAAAGTAGCAACTATAATCATATATTCAACGCATATATTAATCCATTTTTTTACTTAAGTAAATTAAACACTGCACCATATCATTAAGGTTCAATATTAACATTATATTATTCTATAATATAACTCCCAACTTAAATTAACTAATATTTATTCTTATTAGTTAATTCCTTAACTAACTCATGCTTTACTATCCAAACCTATTCACGGATAGCTTAAGTACTATTAATAACATATATTATAAACATACTAGTAATTAATACACATACACAAGAATGTGGTGATTATACATTAAGAATATTTAATGTCACCAACTTACTATGATAAAATAATTCTTTAAATTATTTAATATCGATAGGAATTTATCCACCTCCTTTACCTCAATTGAATCGTCTCTAAAATAAATAGCAAATATATATTAATAATATATTTATTAATCACAAAAACATATAATACATAGTCCATATTATCCTATGTAATATAATACCATATACCTCATATCACATATATATACTCTTATTCGAACCCATCTCACAGTTTAAGAATTTTATTTATTAAATCCTTATTTAATAATTTCTAAAAATTCGGGTTCTCACAATTGACATGCAAGTAAAACTCTATTAGGTATTCATTTGCGAGCCACGTTCAGTGAACTAATTCACTAATAAACACCTACATACTTGCTTTAGTGTCTCCACACAAATGATCATGAGATCAATCATCCTCATCCAATGAGCAAGCAACGTATGTACCAATCTATCCGGTTTCACTAATTCACTTTTTAGTAATCCAACGATTGAGAACTATTTTAGTTTTAAGCTATCTAAGAATTTAGATCTCATTAGCATGGTCATCATAATGATTCTAAAAGCATTGCTTAAAACAATGGGTTTATCACATATTATAAAAACAGCATCATGTAGATAAATAAATGTCTTTAATTCTATAAGTCTTTTATTAATAAATGAATAAGATTGTCACAAAGTATATGCTTTATCATCAAACATGATTCACTTGTGTGCATACTACTTTCAATCTCCCACTTTCACTAAAGCCAATCGCCATGGTATTTAATACCCTGCTTCGCTAAGTGATGATTATCCTACTGCTGGATAAGCTTTAGTAAATGGATATGTAATGTTGTTCTTGAGAGTTCACTATCTCTATAGTGATTTCTCCTTTTTCAATGATTCCTTTAATCAAATGAAAGTCAACACATGTTTGGATCCAAGATGAGACTTAGGAACTATTCCTAGTTTTGTAATAAACTTTTCGTCCGAAACATCAACTTGCAGATTCATTTACAGCTATATACTTTGTCTTTATCACTAAACCAACAACTCTTTGCTGTTTGGAACCTTTTCAATTTACTACACCACCTTTTAAGGTAACGACTTACCCTAAAGTGGATTTGTTGTCGTCTTGGTCAGTTTGAAAAACTTAAGTATGTTTAGTCCTCTAGTTTTGATTCAGACCCATCATGAATCATGATTACATCCTTAGTACTTTAAGATGTTTGTCACTGTCTTACAGTGATCTTCTCAAGAATATGACTGATCAACATCAAGTCTCGTACATTTCTTTGCCTACATGATAGTAACTTATGCGATCTCTCTTTTATTGAGGACAATTTTAGAGAGATACACTCCATGGCTCATCATCATGAGACATCTCTTGGAATTTACCATGCTAAAAGCCTTTAGCATCAAATGAATATACGTTCCTTGGGTTAAGCCATGAGCATCCTTTTAAATCTATCTATATAGATATATATCCCCAATTTAGGATGTTCTACCCAAATTATTCATGGAGGAATGTTTAGAAAACTTTATCTTTACTGATTATGGCACTAGTATGTCATTCCTTATCAGTAGTATATCAACATATAATACTATGAATGTCAAAGCAGTCCCATTGACCCTTTTGTACACACTAGGTGTTAGGTTTGTAAGATTCATGAACACAATCAAATTGCATAAAAGTAGCGGAAGCATGGTAAATCAGAAATTTAAAATTTTAGAAACCTTATACCCGGATCATCCTTTATGCACAATTTTTAATTAAACAAAAGATTAAGAATAAGATTCATACCCTTGAAAATTCTAGCTTCCTCAGGTACGAGTTCAACTCCAAATCGTTTTCGCTTTCTACTTGAATCCACCAGGTTGATTCATTTCTTTGATCAACGTTAGCCACCCAAGTGTTTGGCCTCTAGAGCTGATCCACCAAGAAAGAACAAGAATTCAAGAAGAAGGATGTTTGATAAAACCCTAATTTCTATCTCTATAGAAAGGTGTACTCTCCCAACTCTTGGAATAAAGTGTATTGTGTAACCCTCACCCATAGTAAGACTCATCTTATTTATAGATATAGGCAACCCTCCTAAACAATTTAAGATTAAAGTTTCATATTAATTAATTAAACTCCTTTAATTAATTAGGCTCCAAATCTTATTAAAAATACTTAATTAAACTTCTTTAATTAAATAGCCTCCCAATCTTATTGGGAATATGATAGAGAGAGAGAGTACTTTTATTAATTAATTTCCAAACTACTTTTGAAATTAAATAATAATAATAGTAATAGTAATAATAATAATAAGACTCCTATTATTAATTTATATTTAATATTTCTAAAATATTAAATAATAAACATTAAGTTATTTAATTTATTCTATCATCATATAATAAATTAAATATACTTAATTTATTATTACGATTATGTCATTTGATTCTTTAATAAATATTCTTTTTTTTATGGTGTGACCCTTTATGTTCTCCATATTAAACCGGTTGTGAATAAATAAATTAGAACAATTCTAATCTTATTTAAATAAATAAATAAATTAAATTATTTATTTATTTAAATAAATAACATTTATTCTACAATAAGGGTAACCTCCTTAGCGATCAACGACTTTCTGGATAATATAGATTTCAACATTAATCATAAAAGAACCTTTGAGTAAATAGTTATCGTACAATTCAATCCTTCCAACATACAATGTTCTAATTAAATATAAGACATGAAATTACTGTCAAGTCTTATTTTATTTAATTATATGTATGTCGATTCTCAAATGCACAACTCCAAATAATACAAATTAAAAATTTCTTTCTAATTTTATTCCTCCTTGGCCAAGGATTCCTGGGTTGTCATTTATTGAATCACATAGGACATGTCTCTTCTTTTACTAAAAGTGGTAGATTCTTTATTGATCATTCATTATCTCCATTTATAACTTATTACACCCAAGCATACCCTTTGATATACCGTAAGGGTCTTAAGGGACTTGTCAAAGTATAACTTATCATACACAAGATACTATTATGATCTCAAGTCTAAGGAACACTTGCACTACTATCACTATAGGATATCCTATTGACATGCAAGTAAAACTCTATTAGGTATTTCTTTGCGAGCCACGTTCAGTGAACTTATTCTCCAATAAGCACCTACATACTTGCTTTATTGTCTCCACACAAATGATCATGAGATTAATCATCCTCATCCAATGAGTAAGCAACGTATGTACCAATCTATCCGGATTCACTAATTCGCTTTTTAGTAATCCAACGATTGGGAACTATTTTAGTTTTAAGCTATCTAAGAATTTAGATCTCATTAGCATGGTCATCATAATGATTCTAAAACCATTGCTTAAAACTATGGGTTTATCACATATTATAAAAACAAAATCATGTAGACAAATAAATGTCTTTAATTCTATAAGTCTTTTATTAGCAAATGAATAAGATTGTTACAAAGTATATGCTTTATCATCAAACATGATTGACTTGTGTGCATACTACTTTCAATCTCTCACTTGCACTAAAGCCAATCGCCATGGTATTTAATACCCTTCTTCGCTAAGTGACAATTATCTTACTGTTGGATAAGCTTTAGTAAATAGATATGTAATGTTGTTCTTCAGAGTTCACTATCTCTATAGTGACTTCTCCTTTTTCAATGGTTCCTTTAATCAAATGAAAGTCAACACATGTTTGGATCCAAGATGAGACTTAGAAACTATTCCTAATTTTTTAATGAACTTTTAATCCAAAACATCAACTTGCAACTTCTTTTACAGCTATATACTTTGTCTTTATTACTAAACCAGCAACTCTTTGCTGTTTAGAACCTTTCTAATTTACTACACCATATTTTAAGGTAAAGATTTACCCTAAAGTGGATTTGTTATCGTCTTGGTCCATTTGAAAAACTTGAGTATGTTTAGTCCTTCTAGTTTTGATTCAGACCCATCATGAATCATGATTACATCCTTAGTATTTTAAGATGTTTTTCACTGTCTTACAGTGATCTTCTCTAGAATATGACTGATCAACATCAAGTCTCGTACATTTCATTACCTACATGATAATAACTCATGCGATCTCTATAACGAATGAGAATTTTATATATTAATTATAAATATTTATTGTATTAAATAAATATTTTATTGGATTTATTTATTGAGCTAAATAAATAAATTGTGTGATTGAGTGAAATAATTCAATTAAGTGCAATAGAATTAATTAAATTGATATGTAAGTAATGAGGTAGCATAATTCTAACATAATTGAGAATAATTAAATTAGAGTAATATTATGTGCTAAGTGTTTATAATGATTTACTAATTTGTTACATGAATTATGATTAATAAGGAAATTACAATTGTGTATCAATTTAGTATTATGTGCAATTTTAATTAATTAATGACTGTTATCTTATATTTAATTAAATCAGAAGGTTTCAATTTAAGTAAATAAAGTGTAGCTTTTAAACTGTGGGTTAAAGGATTTATTAAAAGAATTAAAATGGTTTTAAATTAATTTTACCAAACGAGGCCCTCACTTTATTTACTATTAATCTGTTTTAAAAAAATAATGTTATTTTGGTCAAACAAGCCTTAGGGCTTTTTAAATTCAAAAACTTTGTAACTTATATAATTAATTAGTAGTTAGTATATGTAATTAGTATTTAGGAGTTACATATCCTATATAATTATATGTATAATACATGTATATATCAATTATATATGTTATACAAAATAGTTAAGTTAGTTTAAGAAAATAAAGAAAGAAAGAGCAGAGGAAAGGTTAGAGAAAAACTCAAAGAAGAAGAAGAAGAAGAAGAAGAAGAAGAAGGAAGAGGAGTCCTTGCTAGAAGCCATCAACTTCTTCTTCCTCACAATCAAAGGGTAAAATCTCTAAGTTTCACTTTCTTCTTATTGTGTTTTATATATTTCATGTTTTTCAAAAAATAAAAAGAACTTTTCTGTAACAATCTTTTTGTGTAAATTTCTCGATTATGATGTGTATGGGATGTGTGTGTGTGTGTGTATATATATATATATATATATATATATATATATGCTTACATATGATTTTTATAGTTGTTTAGGTGATTCAATTCACATAGATACGATGAACATGAAGAAATCATGTTTCTAGTAATTTACTGCAAACTAGTTTTGAAAATAATCTTTTAAATTATCCAAAATTGGTATGTGTTTGTCAATTGTTATTTAAATTGATCATGGATTAAGTTAATATGTTAAGAATTGGAGTTAGTACAATTGGAAGTTCATGAATTGGTTTAAAAACAAATTCACAATAGCAATTTTCGTCAAGAACGCTTGATATTGTGTTTTTCTTCAAAAATCATGAAAACTGTGTTTTGATTATGTGTTGTAATGATTTCGTATGTTATAATCATGTTAAGAGTCTAAAAGTTTATTTTCATTAAGTTTCATGTACATCATGCTGAGAAAAATCAGACTTTGGTGTGAAGAAATAAGCCAAATTGGCTTATTTCTCCTGTTCGCAAGCTGGGAAGATCCCACCAGTAGTGGGCCCCTCCCCAGCGGGGTTAGGGTTTGTCCGGGAATTTTGTTGTGCTTCGTTGAGTTTTTGTGCAGTGTTTGTTTAGCTGACTTATATTGATGACTTGTTAAGTGTATTAGACAATGAGATAACATATTGTTGATATGTTTAAGATGACTTGAAGTCTTATATGAATATATTGTATGTGTACGTGTGTATTACTTTCATAAGGTACGCATGATAGTTTAAAACATTACAAGATTGTGAAGTGTATGTTGTGAGTATAGACTCACGTATGTGGCTAGTTAGCAACTTATGTTGTAAACCACGTTGTGAGTTGAACTTAAGTAAAAAGTTCAACGATGTTAATGTAACAATCGTGTACTAATTGATATTATAAAAATAATGTAATATGTAGGGTAATTTTTGAAGTGGTTTGTAATTATAAAGTGTAGCTTGCGCTTGAGGCAAGTTCTCTAATCCTTACTCGTTTACTTGAGCAAGTTTTCTAATCCATATTCGTTTACATTAAGCAAGTTTCCTAAGACTTTTCTATTACGTTTATGCGAGTTTTCTCATTGTATCTTCTCATTGTGCAAGTTCTCTAACCCTTGCTCATTATATCATACAAGTATATTCCGATTCTTAACTTGTTATGTATTGTACAAGTTATGTTGTATTCTAATATTCATAATGCACAAGTATTGAAGTATTGCGATCTTGACTTAATTGATCAAGTAAGATCTACTTAATCTTTTTATTTCTTTAAGTTATTTCTAAAGAATGTCTACTTATTATGAAGTCTATTGTTATATCTTACAATTGGTTCATAAATCTTATATTATCGAACTGATAAAGTATTGTGAGTCGATTCAACTACTCCTTAGTTGATGATAGTTGAAGCTCAAAATTTCCTTTTAGCTATCTAAACCAAACTTTCTTTGGTGCGGACTTGTATTCAAATACTGAGCTGAACAACCCTATTTATTAGGAGAGGTTACTACGTGAAAGCGTTGAATGTTTGTGCATAATACATGGTACGAAGGGCTGATCCCCCTAAGTACGAGTTAAGGGTCCATAGTCTCAATGACTGTTAAAGGTTTAAATAAAAATATTTATAACCTAGGACATAGTTTAAGGTCGTATGACCCTTAGATAAATTCTATATTTGAATTTTAAATATGATGAAAGAATTCTTATTCAATTCTTTATTTTGATGAAAGTAAAGTTATTCAAAACCTTTTGAAGTTATTTAGTCATGTCATATTATTGTTATATTCCAAATGAGCTTTTATTTGCTCACTCTTGCATATTTTATAACCCCTTGCAGTTAAAGCCGAGAATGTGACATACTGTCAACAAATAAAGGGAAAGGAAAGATGAGCAAGTGAAGACTTATTGTCTTCAATCTTGATTGTAATAAGACTAGTTTATGATATTTTATTTTCGCACTTATTTGTTATGTTAAGGTTAGATAACCCTGGGATTTATTTTGGACAAGGTTGTAATCCTTTTATAAGGAAGATGATTTTCTTAATTAAGTAATTATGAAGGTTGAAATATACTTTACAATTCTTTATTATTGGGTAGATGCATATTTTATTTAGAAAGTGAACACCAAATCTTATGGAAACGAAGTACCCGGATGTGGGGGTGTCACAAGTTAGTATCAAAGCTATAGGTTATGAACCTTAGGTGGAGGAAAAAACCTTAGGTAGTAGCCTTATAGGAAGATTGAAAAGATAGTGGTGATAGGTAAAGATAATAAACTACCTTATGTGTTACGTGTTTACGTTTAAGTATTCGAAGAATGACGACTCGATATCACATAATAATAAACATTAAAATTCATTTGTCAGGATGACGAACATTGGAGAATCCAGTCAGGCTAGGGAGGATAAACCTCAGGTGCCTAGAGAGGAGGAGCCCCGAGACATGTAACGACCCCAAAATTCATACAATACAACTCTCGACATCGGTCGTTAACAATTCATCCTTATTCAGAATTTACATCATTAATCAATGATACAATCACTAAAAATACGGAATATTTAAAACTTTTATATTATTCCTTCTTTACTTCCCTGAATCTCAACATTTATCGTTACATAACTTTGATTCAACTTTATTTCATGAATCGCTTCGTCAGAGTTATTATAAACTAAAACTTACAACCACGTTCAATAACCCTTATACATCGGGTAAAATTTAAACCTTACAACTCAATATCTGTTAACCATCATACATTATCAAATACATTATCTGAAGCCTTAAACAGGGTCCAAAATAATAACAATTCTGCCAAAGTATACAAATCTTCATGCATTACATCTGATTCATTTCTTTCAAGTAGCACATAGCGTTACCTTGAATCCTTAACCTGCAAAAGTGATTATTTGCAAGAATTGCATCACATAGCACGTAAATACATGCTCAACATACATCTCATAATAATTAAAGTAACATGGCATACATGCTTTACTTCACATAACAAATATAGAGATTGAGTTCCTTACTCAATCAACATTCTTTAATCAATCAATGTAGTCATAAATTGACTTTATCATTTCATGCTTATAACATATTTACAACATATCACGCTTTTTGCAAAACAATTTAAAACAGTTCATCATTAAGTTCACGTAGAAAATAGGAACTGAAAGACTTGCCTTGATCGTTGTTTACCAATAACAATTAACAGCTTATAGATATCTGCACTTTACGTGCCCTTCGATTCTTCTCAAACTTGATTAGAGGATGAGAAATCTTCTTCTTCTTCCTTCTTTGAATCTCCAATCCTTCTCACAGAGAGTTCTTCTCTTCTTTTTTTCTCCCATTCCCTTCTCTGTTTTCTCCCTTTCTCTTTTCTTCTCTTAGTTTAGGCTTAGATTAGGACTCAACGTAAAATTACACTGACATATAATATGTATATTTAACTAATACTTATTATATTACTTAATATATAATTAAAGTAGGGGTTATGGAAATCCAAAATCCACAAGGCCATGTTTGGCTATCCCCTTCAAATCTCCTTTTAATTTATTTTAATTCCTTCCTTATCGTATAGTTTATTTGTCACAACCATTATTAAATTAGTCCTCAATATAATTATAACTTCCATTTTGCCAATATAACAAATTACTAAATCTCTAATTTAATTACTTAATTAAATTAGGATATTCCCTTCCATGAATATTATCACACTTTCATTAAATTATTCCGTAATGATTTCCATCAAATATTCATTTTAATTTCATAACTATTCCAACTAAAATATTTATTTTATTCGATAAATATTTTAACTATTCATGAGATTCACAATTGTAATACATTAACATTTTACGTCTATAGGTAATATGTATTACTTTCTCATCTTATTAAAATAATATATTTACATTAATTCACTATTTTAATTAAGTGAATTACTCCCATTATTTATGAGATTTAATTCATAACCATTATAGTGCCAACAAGACATAATAATCAAATTATATTATTTCATAATATAATCTGTAACTTAATTAAATTAACTAATAATATTCAGTTAATTTCCTTTTCGTAATAATTTCATTTAATTTCTTCAACAGTTAAATTAAATTAACTATTAAACCTCATTCTTCCAACATATGAATATATATATATATATATATATATATATATCTTCTATGTTCACACCACATCATATACTTCACAACATATAACACATATATACACATATCCAAACTCAAAACATCTCGTAATAAGAATTTTATTTATTAAATTCTTATTATAATAATTTTTGAAAATTCGGGTTGTCACAAGACATCCATATTGTCTGGGAGCAGTTGGTTAGGAGAGAACCATCTCCAGTGATCATCGTAGCTGGTCAGGAGCATGAGCTTACACCTATTCCAGAGGAGGAGGACGAGGATGAGTCAGCGGAGGAGGACGTGGAAGAGGATCCCGAGGAGAAATTTCCACCTCACTCTACTAGTGCTGAGATGTACGAGGCAATCTACGACAGTAACTTGGAAGCTACATGGTCGAGTCGGAGAGGTCGATGAAACCATACAGCAGCGGGACGAGACTATCGAGGGGATGGATAGTGAGCTAGGAGAAGTGCAGTGGAAGCTAATCCACGTAAAGAATGGTAGAGAATGAGGTACGGGCCGAGGTAGCGAAGCTGAAGCAAGACATTCAGGAGGAGTCGACGAAGCGTGCCAGAGAGGAAGAGACGAGCGTGAGGGCTACTCAGCGAGCCGACCGAGCTGAAAACAAGGCTGAAGCCAAGAGGGCCAAGCTGAGGGAAACAAAAAACGCATTCCATACGGCCATAGGTAGGGCCCAGGATCATGTCTTTTATTACCCATCTCAGTTCCAAGGTTTACTATGGTATGTGGTGGACCAAAGAATAGTGTTTTGGGTGATAGAAGAAGAGCACAGAGAGGCTGTACGACGTCTTAACATGCCTAGACAGTAGAGTCCTTAACTATGTGTTTCTTTTTGTAATAAATAAATGTAAATCCCATAAGTTGAGATAATAATGGGATAAAGTGATGATGTAGTCCTGCAACTTGTTCCAGTTCAGGAAAGAGGATGTAAGTAGCAGACATGCTATATATTCTATGTTTCTCAAAACTACAAGTAATGAATAAAAGAAGTTATTGATGTGCTATGTGTTCATATACGAACTGAGTTATTTAAATGTTTAAGTATGAACTTAAATACTTAAGAATTTAGTAAAGGATATAATAAGAGCATTTCTTAACAGAAAATGCCTTCTAGAAGAAGACCTACACGTCAAAATCCCGAGGGTTAGACGAACAACAACAACAATAACGATGGGACAAATCCCAACTTGGTTCAACAGTTGGTGAACCTACTGGCAGGAGCACTTGTGAATCAGCCGCAAGTGCAGGGCACAACGTTTAAAGAGTTTAAGGCAGTAGGGCCGCTTGAATTCAAGGGATCAGTAAACCCGATAGATGCACAGACATTGGTTATAGAGATGGAGAAGGTCTTCGACGTGGCTAGGATTAGCGAAGACCAGAAGACAGCTTTCACGACTTTCATGTTAAAGTCAGATGCTAAGCTTCTGGTGGTAGGCCAACAAGACCAGAGAGGGTGAAGGAGTGATATCGTAGGAACGTTTCAAAGAGATGTTCTTTGAAATGTATTTTCCCGTGAGCTCGCAGGACCAGATGGAGGTCCAGTTTCTAGAGCTTAAGCAGGAAGGAATGACGGTGTCGGAATACGCAACAAAATTCAACGAGCTGGCCAGGTTCACCACATACCAGGCCAGTACTGATTCTAAGAAAGCGAGGAGGTTTGAGCGGGGACTGAAGCCCTAGCTCTACAGCAATGTCTCCATGTTCCAGCTGAGCACGTTTGCAGTTGTGCTAGAAAAGGCCATTTTCGCTGAGGGAGGAAGCTATGCGGTGACTAAATTCAATCAAGATAAGAAGAAGATGAATAAGATGGAGAACAAGGCTGTTGGAAGTTAGGCCATCAACCAGAAAATGAAAATGGAACGAGAACACCTCTGCTGGGAGTCAGCAGGGAAGCCAGCAGAATAGGAAGTTCTAAGGATGTGCTATATGCGAGAAGAATCACACTAGAGTGTGCATGAAGGGGAAGCGGGTGTGCTTCAACTATGGTCAGGAAGGCCACATTGCGCCAAATTTTCTGAACCCGAAGAAGGGAGCTTATTACACATGTGTATCCAAGGATCACATAGCCCGTAGATGCCCGAAGAAGCCAGCTGGAGGGTCAGTAGGGAGCAGAGGAAATGGGAGTGACAGTACCCTGACTATCGCTAGACCACTACAAGCCGTTTGACCCACTGCCCGCACATTCAACGTGACGGTGCAGGACGCTGTGCAGTCAAAAGATGTGGTGGCAGGTATTATTCCAGTCAATAGTATAAATACATATGTATTATTTGATTCGGGTGCTACTTGTTCATTCATATCTGATGATTTTGCTAAGACCTTAGACTTACCTAAAGAGGAATTAGTTTACCCCTTGAACATAGAGATTGTGAATAGGGAGATTATTCCAGTTAGGTTTGTTTACAAGAACTGTAGATTAGACATTAAGGGTCAGGAATTAATGGTAGATTTGATTCTGATCAAACTTGGGGAATTTGTTGTTATACTGGGTATGGACTGGTTGTTAAACCATGGGGCGGTAATCGACCGTCAGAAGAAGTTAGTAAACCTTACGACTCTGTCGAATGTAGTGTTCTATGGTAGTAAATCGCCTAGATAAGCGAGTTGTCTGACGGTTATACAAGCCAAGAAACTTTTGACGCAATGCTGTGTAGGATATCTAGCCTATATAGTGGATACGCGTAAGGAGAGCTCGAATATAGAAGAGATATCAGTGGTTAGGGAGTTTGTGGACGTGTTTTCGAACAATTTGGCAGGACTTCCGCCAGATAGGGAGAAAGAGTTCGTGATCGACTTAGCGCCGGGAACTGCTCTGATTTTGAAAGCTCCGTACCGAATGGCTCCAATCGAGATGAAGGAACTGATGGTTCAACTGCAAGAATTGTTGGACAAGAAATATATTCAACCGAGCGTTTCGCCATGGGGAGCGCTAGTTTTATTCATGAAGAAGAAGGATGGATCGATGCGGCTTTGCATTGATTATACGGAGTTGAACAAAGTTACAATCAAGAATAGGTATCCTTTACCTAGGATTGATGACTTGTTCGATCAACTAAAGGGAGCTAGATACTTCTCAAAAATCGCTTTGAGAAGTGGGTATCATCAGTTGAAAGTGAGGAGAGAAGATATATCGAAGACAGCTTTTAGGACTCGGTATGGTCATTACGAGTTCTTGGTGATGTCATTTGGTCTAACGAATGCCCCAGCTGTATTTATGGATTTAATATATAGGGTGTTTAAGCCATTCCTAGATAAGTTTATAGTAGTGTTCATAGATGACATCCTTGTTTATTCCAAGACCGAGGAGGAACACACTGAACATTTAAGACTAACCTTAGAATCGCTGAGACGAGAGAAGCTTTATGAAAAATTCTCAAAATGCAAATTTTGGTTAGAACGTATACAATTTCTTGGCCACGTGATTGACAAAGATGGGATTTCGGTAGATCCCTCGAAGGTTGAAGCGGTAATGAATTGGGATCACCCGAAGACGCCGTCTGAAGTGAGGAGTTTCTTCAGATTGGCAGGTTATTACAGGATATTTATCCAAGACTTTTCCAAAATCGCAACCCTGTTGATAAATTTGACTCGTAAAACAGTGAAGTTTGTTTAGACGGAAAAGTGTGAGTAAAGTTTCCAGGAACTGAAGAAGAGGTTGAGTACTGCACCTGTATTGTCTTTGCCAGATAGTATGGGAAAGTTCGTAGTATATAGTGACACCTCCCATAAAGGGTTAGGCTGCGTACTGATGCAGAGTGGCAAGGTCATTGCCTACACATCATGCCAGCTAAAGGATTAGGAGAAGGGGTATCCGACCCATGACTTGGAGTTGGCGACAGTAGTATTTGCTCTAAAGATATGGAGACACTACTTATACGGAGAAAAGTATAAGATATACACATATCATGAGAGTCTAAAGTATATCTTCACCCAGAAGGATTTGAACATACGCTAGAGAAGATGGTTGGAACTGATCAAGGACTACGACTGCGAGATTCTTTACCATCTGGGTAAAGCTAACGTCGTTGCCGACGCTTTTAGCAGAAAATGTCGGGAGAAGCTGAACATGTTACCTGATCAGGATCGATTGATAGAACAGATGGCTAGATTATAACTGGAAGTGAAGTTTTTGAAGGAATCGGATGAGAAGTTATTTCAAGTAACTACTGGTTCTACTCTGGTAAGCAAAGTGAAAGAAGCACAACTTCACGACGAAGAGTGCAAAAAGATCCGGAGAAGATTAGCCGATGGCAAAGAGTTCAAGTTCAAGATCGATAATGAAGGTCTGCTACGATTTGAAGGAAGAATCTAGGTACCGCCAGTAGCAGAAGTCAAAGAGGAGATTTTGAGCGAATCTCACAGCTCGAGATATTCTATTCACCCTGGAAGTACGAAGATGTACCAGGATCTCAGGCACCATTTTTGGTGGCCGAATATGAAGAGGGACGTTGCTGAATGCGTTACAAAATGCTTAACGTGCCAGAAAGTCAAAGCATAACACCAGAGACCTAGTGGATTGCTACAACCATTGGAAATTCCAGAGTGGAATTGGGAGCATATCACGATGGATTTCGTGGTTGGTCTTCCAACTACTCAGAAGGGATTTGATGCGATATGGGTTATAGTAGATCGACTGACGAAGTCAGCACACTTTCCACCAATTAGGATTAAGTACAACTTAGATTAGTTAGCGAAGCTATACATTAAGGAAGTTTTTTCTCGACACTATGTTTCGGTGTCGATTGTATCCGACAGAGACCCGCGTTTCACATCAAATTTCTGGAAGCGATTACAAGAATATCTAGGAACGCAATTGCGAATGAGTACAGCGTACCATCCTCAGACTGATGGCCAGAGCGAGAGAACAATTCAGACACTAGAGGATATGCTGAGAGCTTACGTGATGGACTTCAAGGGAAGCTGGGATGATCATCTACCATTGGTGGAGTTTGCCTACAACAATAGTTACCACGCGAGTATTGGCATGCCGCCTTACGAAGCGTTATATGGCAGAAAGTGCAGAACGCCTTTGTGCTGGGATGAAGTCGGTGAACGTCAGCTGTAACAAATTGCCAAAAACGTGAAGCTGATCAAAACGAGACTGGTTGTTGCTCAAGACAGACAAAAGAAATATGCCGATCAACATCAACAAAATCGAGAATTCTTACCAGGAAGCTTTGTTTTCCTGAAGGTATCTCCCTAGATGGGGAAGATTCGATTTGTCAAGAAGGGGAAGCTGAGTCCCCGATTTATTGGACCTTTTGAGATACTACGAAAAGTTGGCGAAGTGGCTTACGAGGTGGTATTACCTCCGGAGCTAGACAATATACACAACGTTTTTCATATTTCTGTGTTACGACCTTACAAACACGACTATAAACATGTAATAGAATACGAGCCTTTACAGTTTGATAAAGACTTAACTTATGAAGAGGTTTCTATTCAAATAGTTGATAGGAAGGAACAAGTACTTAGAAATAAAGTGATACCTTCTGTCAAGGTAATCTGGAGGAACCACAGTGCTGAAGAAGCCACGTGGGAACTCGAAGATGTAATGAGGAAATCGTATCCTCAATTGTTTGCTTAGCTATTTGTGTAACCCCTTATATATCGATTTTGGGAACAAAATCCTTTTAAGGGGGGAAGAATGTAACAGAGAGATTTTTTTTATGTTGTGATTCTGGGGACAGAATCCTTTTAAGGAGGGAAGATTGTAACGAATGAGAATTTTATATTTTAATTGTAAATATTTATTGTATTAAATAAATATTTTATTGGATTTATTTATTGAGCTAAATAAATAAATTGTGTGATTGAGTGGAATAATTCAATTAAGAGCAATAGAATTAATTAATTGATGTGTAAGTAATGGGTTAGCATAATTCTAATTTAATTGAGAATAATTAAATTAGAGTAATATTATGTGCTAAGTGTTTATAATGATTTACTAATTTGTTATATGAATTATGATTAATAAGGGAATTACAATTGTGTAGCAATTTAGTATTATGTGCAATTTTAATTAATTAATGAATGTTATCTTATATTTAATTAAATTAGAAGGTTGAAATTTAATTAAATAAAGTGTAGCATTTAAACTATGGGTTAAAGGATTTATTAAAAAAATGGAAAGGGTTTTAAATTGGTTTTACCAAACGAGGTCGTCACTTCGTTTTAAACCCGTTTTACCAAACATGGCCTTAGTTACTATTAATCTATTTTTTTAAAAAATAATGTTGTTTTGGCCAAACAAGCCTTAGGGATTTTTAAATTCAAAAACTTTATAACTTTTATAATTAATTAGTAGTTAGTATATGTAATTAGTATTTAGGAGTTACATATCCTATATAATTATATGCATAATATATGTTTATATCAGTTATATATGTTATACAAAATAGTTACATTAGTTTAAGAAAACAAAGAAAGAAAGAGCAGAGGAAAGGTTAGAGAAAAACTCAAAGAAGAAGAAGAAGAAGGAAGGAAGGAAGGAAGATGAGTCCTTGCTAGAAGCCATCAACTTCCTCTTCCTCACAATCAAAGGGAAAAATCTCTATGCTTCACTTTCTTCTTATTGTGTTTTATATATTTCATGCTTTTCAAAAAAAAAAGAACTTCTCTGTAATAATATTTTTGTATAAAATTCTTGATTATGATATTGGAATGGAATATGTGTGTGTGTATATATATATATATATATATATATATATATATATATATATATATATATATGCTCACATATGATTTTTATAGTTGTTTAAGTGATTCAATTCACATAGATACGATGAACATGAAGAAATCATGTTTATAGGAATTTACTGCAAACTAGTTTTGAAAATAGTCTTTTAAATTATCCAAAATTGGTATGTGTTTGTCAATTGTTGTTTAAATTGATCATGGATTATGTTAATATGTTAAGAATTAGAGTTTGTACAATTGGAAGTTCATGAATTGGTTTAAAAACACATTCACAATAGCAATTTTCGTCAAGAACGCTTGATATTGTGTTTTTCTTCAAAAATCATGAAAACTGTGTTTTGATTATGTGTTGTAATGAGTTCGTAAGTTATAATCATGTTAAGAGTCTAAAATTTTGTTTTCATTAAGTTTCATGTACATCATGTTGAGAAAAATCAGACTTTGGTATGAAGAAATAAGCCAAATTGGCTTATTTCTCTGTCGTTCGCAAGCTGGGAGGATCCCACCAGTAGTGGGCCCCGCCCCAGCGGGGCTATTTGCCTAGGATGACCCGCCCCAGCGGGGTTAGGGTCTTTTCGAGAATTTTGTTTGTACTTCGTTGAGTTTTTGTGCAGTGTTTGTTTAGCTAACTTATATTGATGACTTGTTAAGTGTAATAGACAATGAGATAACATATTGTTGACATGTTTAAGATGACTTGAAGTCTTATATGAATATATTATATGTGTACGTGTGTATTGTTGACATGTTCTCTAATCCTTACTCTTTTACTTGAGCAAGTTTTTTAATCCTTATTCGTTTACGTTAAGCAAGTTTTCTAAGATTTTTCTATTACGTTTATGCAAGTTTTCTCAATGTATCTTTTTATTGTGCAAGTTCTCTAACCCTTGCCCATTATATCATGCAAGTTTATTCCGATTCTTAACTTGTTATGTATTGTACAAGTTATGTTGTATTCTAATATTCATAATGCACAAGTATTGAAGTATTGCGATCTTGATTTAATTATTCAAGCAAGATCTACTTAATCTTTAAATTTCTTTAAATTATTTCTAAAGCATGTCTACTTATTATGAAGTCTATTGTTATATCTTACAATTAGTTCATAGTTCTTATATTATCGAACTGATAAAGTATTATGAGTTGATTCAACTACTCCTTAGTTGATGATAGTTGAAACTCTAAATTTCCTTTTAGCTATCCAAACCAAACTTTATTTGGTGCGGACTTGTATTCAAATACTGAGATGAACAACCTTATTTATTAGAGGAGGTTACTACGCGAAAGCGTTGAATGTTTATGCACAATACATGGTACGAAGGACTGATCCCCCTAAGTACAAGTTAAAGGTCCATAGTCTTAATGACTGTTAAAGGTTTAAACAGAAATATTTATAACCTCGGACATAGTTCAAGGTCGTATGACCCTCAGATAAATTCTATATTCGAATTTAAATATGATGAAATAATTCTTATTCAATTCTTTATTTTGATGAAAGTAAAGTTATTCAAAACCTTTTGAAGTTATTCAATCATGACATATTATTGTTATATTCCAAGTGAGCTTTTGTTTGCTCACTCTTGCATATTTTATAACCCCTTGCAGTTAAAGCCGAGAATGTTGACGTACTGTCAACAAGTAAAGGGAAAGGAAATTTGAGCAAGTGAAGACTTGTTGTCTTCTGTGACGCCCACAAATTCGGACCGCCACAGAGTCACTCGAATTCAGTTCGTCACGTTCTCACGACAATACAATAATAATATCTAAAGCATACATTCATAGCGAAAGATCTAATCTAGAATAATATATAATGATTTATTAAAATTATTCTCCCAAGTCTTGCAACCTACAGTACTTAATAGATTACATAATAATATCAAATACAGACTTATTACATAACCCTACTTAAGCTTAAACATAGTTCTGAAATAGTCTTAATACATCATCTTAATAGATGTAAAACAACATAATAATATTTAGAACATGAAAGGGGCTAGCTAGTCGGTAGCCTTGCCCTTGCCCTTATCGAATCCCTAAGGTCCACCCTGCTATGCCTTAACTGAAATATTTTAGGGAAGGCAAGAGAGCAACAAGTTTGCTCAGCAAGTAATATAACAACAAGGGTGAGTATTATAGTTCTCGAATCCAAAAGTGTATAATAGGATATGATAGTTCAAGGATAGCAAGAAATATCAACAATTTTCAATAACAATCGCTAAGGACAACAGAATATCAATAAGTTTAATGCTAAATCATTTCAAGATTTCAAGATAATTGAATACTCAGCAGTCACTAAGGACTATGAACTCTTACTAGAATTAACAGTAATATACTGATAATCCAACAAAAACAAGTACAACAGGTGATCAGCCTAAAGTACCCATATTATGCATAACATTTAATCATACTCAAGTGTGCATGTTGGTCTCCCGACAATATATAGTTTCCTTCAAAGAAGGTTGTTCATCTCAGTCAATATAAGACTCCGCACCAATCAATTGGTTTGGAAAGCTTTCTAATCATTATATAATTTTAACCGAATCAAATGGCATATACCACTCTTTATAAGTTCAATACTTGACATTAAAGTTCGAAGAATATAATCGACTTTATCATAACTATGACGCAATAAGTCATAATTTGAATAACTCACTTGCACAACAATAAACTTAATACTAATTCAATAAGAATAGAGTTCAAGTACTTGCTTACAATATTCGTTGAATAAAGTAATGCAAGGGTTTAGGATACTTGCACAATAAAATAGTGTAAGTTAGAGAACTTGCATCCAAAGAGATAAGGTTTAGATACTTGCCTTAAGCGTAGTCTTTCCACGATAAGTAAATCAACACTTTCAAATCCCTATCGTAATATAATTACATATATATATGATATCCAGTAGTCATATAGTTTAACATCATACTTTTTCTTATATATACAATCTACATATAAGTTAAGTCCTTAACCTTACTATATAGTCATACTATATATAGTATCATACAAATTCACAAGTCTCGACTAATATAACTTTTATTGTCTTTTATCCTTAACGTTCCTCTTTTTGAGTTAAACATATTCTCATATCATTATTATCACGTATGACCATAATCAATACCAAACATTTTTTATTTAGTAAGTTATGGCAGTGTTATAAGTTAACCGTCAAGAATCAAATTCAAGTATCAACATATGATATCACATAGCATGTATACATATTAAAGGGTACTCCCATGTTTGTATAACCTTTCCAAGTTCAGTCATACATGATATAGGTTCTAAGTTAATACTTTTAATAACTTAAGGCCATTCAAGGTCATGAACTCACAAAGTCTAACATACTCGCCTTTTAAATACATAAAGTATTCATATAACTCGTTTTAGGCAAGCTCATGAGTATTCACATTGCATACATGTAACTAGCATCGTTATTATTTTGAAAACATGCTTCATTATGCTTAACTTGATTTCACGACATCTAACATGGTAGGCATATATATATGATACATTAGTGAGTCTAAGAGTACTATCAAACGTGTCTATATTTATCGGAATCCAAATCTCAATGTAACATGTCAAGGTGCACGTTCAAAACTCATACTTTCATTAGTAAAGTTCACTAATAAGGCCTAACATATTCATGCTATAAATATACATATGTTAACATGTCCGTCATGCATTTCTAGGCCATATAAACATGCTCGCAAAATCAGAATGCATATATGATACCTACATGCCAAGGTTCACCTTCAAAACTTACATTTTTGTTAGAAATGTTCACTAGCGAGGTCCAACATGCTCATGTTACACTAGGAAACATATATACGTAAGTTAACATGCTTTTCATGCATTCTTAAACCATACTAATATGCTCGCAAGGTCGGAATATTAATATGGCATATGCATATATCAAAGTCCGTTTATAAATTCTATGTTTATTTCAAACTATATGCTTTCGTTAATCATGTATGCTAATATAGTAAAACATGTTCTCTTTTTAGGTCTAGGTATAGTCATACATATGTTACTCATGCTAGCAAGCTGGTTTAAGTAGTAAACAAATAACTAACACTGATCAACATTAACAAAAGTTAGCAACTGGTGCAGGGGACCGACGCAGCTGCGCTGTGCTTAGTACTAAACCGGCGCAGCTGCGCCGTGTCTGGTTCGCACCAGACAGCAGCCTGCTTCGGCAGTTCCCAGCCCAATCACAAAAATTACTTCATGAATTTGATTCTAATCAGCCACATTCCAGTTTAAACATGCTTATAAGTTTGTATAACAACTTAGAAACATGTTCTAATCAAATTTAGCATGAATGGCAACTATGATCAAGAATTAAAATTTTTGATAGAAAATAAAATGAAGAACAAGAATGAAGAACATGGAAGGTATATTATACCTCTGTTATGCAAAAGCTAATTCACACTTCCTCTACTGATATGTATATAAGTACTCATTCTCTACTTAAATTTATCAGACATTTTTTTTCTAGCAACTGAGAAATGAGGGGGAGAGCTTCCATTTATAGAGAATTGATTGCCCAGTTCATAACTTTGCTCCATGGTTTGAATCAATGAGAAATAGAAGAATTCAATGGGCAAGAAGAAGTTGGTGATTTAGTTGTTGGATTCCATCATGAATCCCACTCCCTTTTTCATCATTTGCTAGCAGCTACGGAAGTTTGCTGAGTTTTAACGTTATAGGGGAATAGGATAGCTTGGAGTGTTCACATGTGAGGGAGAGATAGTGACTATCAATATGGGACAAGCAGTGTATCTCAGTATTCTAGCAACATTAATATACACAACACTTATATTACTTTGCACATATTATATATACCTTAGTTGTATTCATATAATACATGTTTAGGTCATAATTTTAATGTCACAATGTAATTCTTATAATGTAGTAAGTGTAATTTACACACATATAATCCATGTATATTTTATCATACCAGTATAATTTTCTCAAATATTATCACATTCCATTATCTCCTTTATTATTAAATTCTATTAATCAACAATTGTTTACAATATATTCATGATGTACTATTTTAATGTATACTCACACACAATTGTCACATAAGCATAAATCATGCAGCTTATATAGTTTAATCAATCTTAACACATAGTTTCTATATGTAGTATAGTCACATTTAACGTTACACTACACTATATAACACATGTGTCATTACTATATGTTATACTTTTAGTTATCACATCCTTTGCACATATCAACTAGTTGAGCAAATATAATCAACTCGTTTATATATTATTATTCTCAATGGCAATTAATTAATTACTTATCATATTAATTAATTAATAATAATAATATTAATTAATCCATCCCTCATCAATCAATGTAGTTATTAATCTCCATAACAATTAATTAACATTTATATGATTAATTATCACATTAAATAAATATAAATCTTATTATATTTATAAACAAGTTACTTATTATTATTCTATTACTTGTAATAATAATAATCAACATATTATCAATCACCATTAATATTCCATTACAATTAAATAACAATTAATATTTGATTAATTGTTCACGTAGTAATTCCTTCATTAATTAATATAATTATTAATATTTTTCATCTGTAACGATTGAGATTTTATATAATAATTTTAAATATTTATTGAGTTAAATATTTTTTTGTGATTTATTTATTGAGTTGAATAAATAAATTATGTGATTTTGTGGAGTGATTTAATTAAGTGTTATATATTAATTAAATGATTATTTAATATTTAATTTAATTGATGTATATTAATTTTTAGTACAGTTCTAATTTAATTGAGATAATTAAATTAGATGAATTGTGTGATAAAGTGTTGCATGAATTATAATTAGCGAGTAATTATAATTATGTGGCAAATTTTTATGTAATTAATTGATGTTAGATTTTAATTGATTAAATTAGATGTTAAAAGATTTAATTAATTAAAGTGTAACATTAAAGTATGTGTTAAAAGGATTTATTAAAATAAAGAAAAGAGATTTAAATAATTTTAACCAAACAAGGCCCTTACTTGTGTTTTAAAAGGCTTTTGCCAAACAGGGCCCCTTGCATTTAAACATATTCTACCAAACAATGCCTTAGTACTAATAATCTATTTTTTTTAGAAAAAATAACCTTGTTTTGCCAAACAAGCCCTAGTGGCTTTTGATTTTTAAAATTCTATAACTGATGAAATTTAATAGGTAAATTAATTTTCAGTTATATATTATATTTATATCCTATATCTATTAGTATACGTATATAGTTTTATGTTAGTTTTATATCAGTGTTAAAAGAATATCACTATTAGAGAAGAGAGAAAAGAATACAGAGAAAAAGATAGAGAGTTAGAGAGAAGAAGAGAAAAGAAGGAGGAAGAAACCTTATTAACCAAAACAATCATCACCATCTTCATACTCTTCTCCTAATCAACAAAGGTATAATCTTAACTTGCAGTTTTAAAAATTATGTGTTTATGTTCTTCGTAGTGATAGTTCTCTATAAATATGAATTTTATGAAAACTTTATAAATATGAATTATATGTGTTTATAGCATGCTTAGATATGAATTCTATGCTTAATTAATTGTTTAATTCATATACATGTAATGAATATGAGGAGTTCATGATCATCACTGAGTTACAGTAAAAGTATTTTGAAAATTATATATATATATATATATATATATATATATATATGTGTAGTTTTCTCTTTAAAGCAATGGAATTCATGTTTGATTGTTCATCTTGGGTTAAATTAAGTATAGATGATGATAGCATGTTTAGAAATTGAATTACTATGCTTGAAATTGGGTGAATTGATTTAAAAACAAAAATGAAGTGTTTAATTTCATGAAGAACACTTAAAAATGGTTTTTCTTCAAAAAAAATCATGAAATTGGTTGTTTGATGATGTGTTATAATGTTTATGTATGTTAGAATCATGTTAGAAGCTTTAAGTTTATGTTTTCTATTAATTGATATGAATTGCATGAACTGAAATTAGAATTTGGTGTGGAGAAAGAAGCCAAATTAGCTTTTTCTCTGTACAGTTCGTGAACTTGTCTGCGTTCGCTGGAAGGGGCCCACCCCGGCGGGCCTATCAAGAAGGAAACCCCCGCCCCGGCGGGGGGTTGGCAGCTAAAAAAGAAATTTATTTTCTTTTGTATTTTATAAATCTAATTTTATGTAGTAACTTTTATAGCATGATTAAACATATATTAAAATGCTAAATGAATATTAATAAATTATATTAATAAAATATAATTTATGATTATAATTTTGAATAATTATAATTAGAGTAAAGGTTTAATTTAAATTATAATTTTGATAAATTATAATGATTATAGTTGATTAATTTTAATCAAGTGAATGATAATTATAATTTATGTAATTATAATAAATGCATGATCAATTATAGATTATAATCTTGTGTATTATAATTCAATATTTGCATGATTAATTATAAATTATAATTTGTGTAATTATAATTTAGTAAATGCATGATGTAGTTAATTAATTATAAATTATAATTTATTTATAATTTAAATAAATAAGATGTGATTATAATTAGATTAAATGTTTAAATTATAATTCATTTAATTATAATTAATATGAAATACATAATTATTAATTGAGTTAATTATGTGAGCATGCCTATGTGATGTAATTAAATTATGTGATTATTAATTATTAATTTAATAATTAAATAAGAATGAGTTAACCTAGAAAGGTTAACCAATTATGTGAGTTAGTTACGTGTTAACTAATTTAGATTGTTGTGATTAAACATATATGTGTAGAAAGTGTTAAAGAACGTGAATTATATTAGTAGCTTGCGCTTGAGGCAAGTCTTCTAAACCCTAAACTCGTTTATTTGTTTCAATTCCATTATTCATTGTTTGAGATTTGTTCTTTTATTGGACAAGTAATTATTGATAGTTCATGATATAATTAAAGTAACCTTGGCTTATTGTTCAAGCAAGGTTTGAATATTCTTTTGAGATGCTTTAAATTTATTTCTAAAGCATATGATAGTTCGTAGTTCTTTCACTTACGAATTATTCCAAGTTATTGAAAGTCTATTCAATTAATCTTTAGTTGATGAACGTGAATTCTAAATTACCCTTGTAAGCTTATCCAAACCAAACTTTCTTTGGTGCGGACTTGAATTCAAATTACTGAGTTGAACAACCCTATTATTAAGAGAGATTACTACACGTAAGCGTTAAGATGTTTTGTGCACAATAAATGGTACGAAGGGCTGATCCCCCTAAGTACGAGTTAAGGTCCATAGTCTTATTGACTGTTAAAGGTTTAAATGGAAATGTTTATAACCTAGAACAAAAATTCAAAGGTCTTATGACCCTCGGATAATTTCTATATTCGAATTTTAATGTTGATAGAGAATTATTATTCAATTCTTTATTGCTGAAGTAAGCTATGTTATTCAAATTCTTTTTAAAGATATCCTTTCATGTATTTATTATTGTTAAACTCTAGTGAGCTGTTGTTTGCTCACTCTTGCATTATATAACAATTGCAGCTAAGGTTGATAATTTTGACGCCCCGTCTACGAGTAAGGGCAAGGGAAAGCAAAACAAGTGAAGACTTGTTTTTATTATTTGAAATGATTATAATAAACGTTAATGTTATGTTTTTATTTCGCACATTATTATTGTGTCAAGGTTAGAGTAACCCTGAGAATGTTTTTTAAGAAGGTTGTAACCCTTGTAACGCTCGAGAAAATCGAGCGTTTATGTAAATGAATTTTTATTTGATTTATTGAATAAAATTTGGATTATTTGCTTATTAAACTGAGTAAGTTAATTGTAGGTCATTTTATGACCTAGAGTATGCAGAAAGGAGTCGGATTTTGGCTACGTGCTAGGAATAAATAATATGAATTTATAAGACGAAAAAAAAAGTTTTCGAGAATAAAAATATTTTTGGAAAAAGACGAAATAGACACTATTTAACCCTAAAGGTTAGGGTTTAACCCTAAGGGTTTTGGGTTTGAGACCCTATGCCATTTCGAGAGTTCGAAATGTCAGAATGACGTTATGTCGAAAGATTTGACGGTAATATACCGTGAAAAGTTAAGTTAGCCGAGAAAAGATTTCTCGGGAGGAAAAGTACGGGAATCACCATTCTTCCGTTTTTGCTCGGGAATTTATTTTGAAATTCCGAGAAACGCGGAATGATAGGATTTCGATACGAGATGGAATATGTAATAATATTTTATTTATGACTCACGAAGTTTTCGCGTAGGAACTTAAAATCTTAACGATTAGGGAAAGTGATATAATGAAATAATTGTTTATGTATAATATCAAATGATTATTGTACGGAAAGAATACGTGTATATTACGAGATATTATACAAGAATAATACGGAGAGAATACGAGAATTAATACGACGTATAATATGAATTTTATATGGAGTAAATAAGTTAAAATAAAGTGAATTAGAATTAATTGGAATTAAAAGTTGATAAGTTTGACCCGTGGGTCGAACCATTGGATAAACGAGTGATTTTAACCTATGGTTCAACCCATAACCCATGTTGGACATGGCGGAACAAGGCCATATAGGAGCATGTGGGAGCACAAGGGGGGGACATGGTTGGCCATGTGCTAGCACATGGGCCTTAACTTGTTGGGAAAGAAAAGAGAGGAGGTGGGAATAGTAGAGGAAGTTGGGCCTAAATTACCATTCTACCCTAAGCCTTGCCAACTCTATAAATATAGAGCTTGCTCTTCATTATTTGGTTGTTTGAGAAATCTTGACATCTAGAGAGAGCGAGATAAGAAGAGAAGCTAGCTTGTGTTTGTGAAGACATTTCATCAACCAAGGGGATTAAGAAAGCTTTGAGTATCCATACTCACTCCACAAAGAACACAAAAGGTATAACTATAAGAAAGTATATAAACATCATCTTTTCTTTCAATAATAATTTTGATAGAGAAGTGTTAGAGAAAGCATGAACCCTAAAAAGTTATAAGGATGGCTTAATAAGTAACTAAGAACCTTAACAAGCCATGCATGATGGAAGACTAAGAACTGATTAGGTACTAATAATGGACTTAATGAATTCATAGGAAATAGACTAATGAACATGTGAAACCATGAAAAACTTAAATGTTTTGAATGATTAGAATTAGTAATAATCAACCATGGGATTGATTCCAAGTGGTTTGGAGTAATAATAATGAAGAACGAAGATTCGGCGAAAGTTACGCGATTAGACGATAATCGTCGAAAACGTAAATTTCTCGGATTAGAAGTTAAAAGTCGTCGTGAGCATTGAAAACGATGGTTTTCGATTCTAAAATGTGAATTTAGGTAAATAATACTTGTGAGGGAAACAACGGATGGATTCCGACTTAAAACGAAGATTTGAGCGTCGAACGTTCGCGAACGTTTAACGAAACTGTAAAAATGGACTAATCGGAAAATTTCTCGCCGACGAATTCGAAAACAAATTTCGACTTGATAGGATGGTAGAGCATGTCGTTTATGAACTTTTGGCTTTGGAACGAACCAATTCCGAGTTATAACGATCAAGTTACGGACTCCGGAATTTTAAAATTTTCAAAGACTTAGAAAATTTTTGTAAGTTGCAGAGCTATCGCCGCAGCGCCAGCCAATAGACTCAAATCAAGCGCCGCAGTGCCACTCCCGGGAGAAAACTCTGGAGAGTAGCGCTGCAGCGCCACTTCTGTAACTACCATGAATTTTAAGCTCCTTATTAATTAAATATGTGATTTAATTTTAACGAGTTAGTTTTGTGAGTTTATTTAAACCTTATGTGGTTATGTGAATTTGTGAAATGATTAAGGGAGTCACTAATAGTTTATTTAAATTAGTGGACTAACCCTAAGACTTTAATATCAGAGAATTGATAGGATTATTAATAATTAAATATTTAATTTATTTGAATATCGTGGCAGGATTTGAACGTGTTTGATTAATTTCAATTATGATTAATTAATGGATAATGTGTTGATTAACAATTATTATGAATAAATAATAATTAATAAATGAGAGATTAATAAATATAATAATATTATATTTACTTGATTAATTGTTTCATACAAGTATGCGATATATTAAACCTTATAATATATGGTGGTTACCTTTATGTTATATAAAGTGCATGTGGCACATTAATATGACTATACATTATAAACTATATAGTAAGAATAATTACATTATGAGAGTTACATAATAATGTTTATGTGACAATACATGTGTGGGAAAACATTAATGTATACCTCATCAACATATAGTAATATCAGTAAATAATTGATCTCAGTAAGTTATTATAATGATTACAGTTATAATAATGAGTAATAATAATACCCAATTACTTTACATTCGGTATTAAGGAAAATGTGCATGGATTATATGTTGTGTACCTATTCATTATTAATTGCTATTTGAAATAACATGGTAACACCCATTTAAATATATATGGAATGGATACATGTAGCTTAAGTATATACTATGTGTATATATATCATATAATCTAAGTGTATTATATTATATAGCCTAAGTATGGGCATATATTATACACACATCGCAAGATATCTGAGATTAGTGGTTGTCCCATAATTAGAGTTCCATCCTCATTTTCCTCTCCTTCACGCGAACAACCACAAGCCTACACTAGCCTACTCTCTTCTCAAACTCAGCAATCCTAGCTTATGATTATAAGGGATGTGGATTTCATGATTTGATCTACCCACTCTCTGTTAACTTCCATGCTATTGAACAATCCATTGGATTGAATTGATAAAAAAATTGCTTGAACCGGGTATTAAATTGCCTATAAGAGTAAGCTCTCTTCCTCTAATTTTCTTTTGTTGTGATATTGGTAAGTAGAACAAGTATACTGAGTTCTATTGAGTTGAGAGAGAAATTTCTTTAGCAGCCCAGTTCATATAGCAGAGGTATACTCCCATTCTTGTTCTTCCATGTCAATTCCTTGATTATGCTGTATAGATGATAATTGAATTATGAAGTATGTTTGTTAAGTGTTAATTGAGTTAGTAACCATGTTGAAACTATTTTATGGCTGGAACATAATTGAATTTCGTAATTAATTTTCTGTGTTGGGTTTATGGTTACTGCCGAAAATAGCATGTTCTTGGATTGGCCGGACACCGGCGCAGCTGCGCCGGGTTTATACCTGGTGCTTGCGCAGCTGCGCAGGTTCCTGTTGCCAGTTTTTGTTTTCTACTTTTGTAAAGCTGATGTGATAGTACTAACATTTGGTATCTATTTGGACATGCATAAAAGATGATGTTAACTCATAGTACATGTTCCTTGATGCTACATACATAATTTTGACCATGTAGTACATGTTATGGAAAGAAAGCTTATGATTTTGAAATGAATCTAGACTAGTTAAAGTGGAGTTTGACATAAACCTAGCATATGTACATTCTGATTTTTGGAAAGCATAATCGTATGATCTATATTAACATAAAATGCGAGTCTAAAGTGGGTGCACACACTAGCATACACTATTGAAAGATTCAAAGGTTTTTAAAGGGGAAACTTAAGGCTTTTGAAAACAAACTTGACCAAGATTTTGTCTTGTGATTTCCGACCTTGTGAACATGTGTAAATAACTTAGATATGTATGTGAAGAAGTATAACAAGAGGCATATGTTTGCTTCATGAATGATCAATTTTGATAGCTTGGCATTAAAGGACTTTTTAAAAGGAAACCTTGAAGACTAGTTGTCAATAACTACATTACAAGTATTATAGGATCTAATATCATGGTTAAGTTTGTCATGATTTATAGGCATGCTAGCTAGTCATATGTATTGTTAAATAGTAGAACATTGATTTCACATATGCATACTTAAATCATAGGAAATGAACTTCAAGTATGGACTAATGTGAGTTAAAGATACACATGTAGTATACGCACAAGCATGACTACTTAAACATTGATTAACCTTGTTATGTGATAACATGACTTTATTAATCAACTTTGAAGCATGAACTTGTGTTGTTTAAAGTATGCAAAAAATTACTGACATGAGAGCATATGACTTTAAATTGGATTAGGATGAGCGTGCTAGGTTTCCAAACTTGAAATTATAATCATAAAGCATGTGTGTTGATTAAATATAAGTAACTTGAAGTACTATGTGTTCAAGCCTATATTGATGCATAGAAACTAAATAATCTAAAGTTATTAAATCTATGACATGAATAGATGGACTTACGTGAACTATGTGCTAGAATTATATGATAATTAGATTCTTGTTAGTGTAGACTCGTATTGGTTTACACATGCTAATTGGAATACCAACTTATTAATGTTAGGTTATTTCAGCGAGATTTAATTAAAGCTAGAACTTATTCGTAGCTGAACAAACAGGCAAGTATTCTAAATTCTTGAACTACCTTACTCAATGAATCGTGTAAGCGAGTTTCTTAACTTCACTTGATTTGAATGCAAGTTCCCTTACACTCATTATTGTGCAAGTTCCTATCCTTCTCATATTGTATTGAGCAGGTTATTATCGTATTGACGGTTAATTATTTAAAGCTTGAACTTTATTTCCAAGCATGCTATTAGGTGGTTTAATTACTTTACAATTATTCCACATCGATATTGTTGATATTCGCACTTGGTGCACTTGAGTTCGTACAGTCTTGGACTTGTACCTTATTTAAAAGTTTTATAATTCTTGAAGTGCGTCAGATAGAATCTGAACCCTTGTTCGGTCAGATAATTGTATGAAGTTTTATAAAAGCTATCAAGACCAATTGTTGGTATGGATTCTTAGACTGAAAAGAACACCCCTCATATATTAGGGAGTACCCCAGGTATCTAGTATAAAGATACAAACAGCAGAGTTAAATGTGATGCATATACATGGCGTACGCGAGGTCGATCCCCTCAAGTACTATTCTGTAGCCAATAACCAATGGGTCAATCAGCTATTGGTTCCGTTAGAGTTTTATAGTTCGAAGTCTACTTGACTATCAATTATTATAAAAGCAATCATTATTCTTTCTTCCGATATTCATATTGTTGAATTCATTGTCAGATATTTTCTATTCATCATGATATATCCTTTATTGTTGTATTTAAACTTGCTGAGCAAACTTGTTGCTTATTCTTTCTATATCATGACTTATATTGCAGTTAAGCCCGAGACTTCAGGGAAGGACAAGGGTAAAGGGAAGATGTAATATTAGTTTGCAAGGAGCAGACTTTATCTTTATGTTTAGTTTAATTACTATTATTGTAATTTAAACCCTAATGACTTTTATAGGGTATGTTTGTAATGATGTATTAAGGTTATCGAATCTTGGGACTAGTAACACCTTTTGAATGAACGACATACGTTTATTATATTTTTGCATTTAGTTATTGTATGTTGTTTAGAGGTGGATATTTGTATTGTTTCGTGACGATCGGACTAAGGTCAGAGGACCCGGATTCGGGGGTGTCACAATTCCAAGGGCAATATCTGGCGCCGCAGCGCCAACAAGTGAGAAAAGTTGGCATTGTTAATAATTACTTAACCTTTTGCATATCATTAAGGGGCTAGTAAATGATGTAAAAACAACATGTTTAAGTAAGAGTTTATGAAAATTAAATGTTAAATAAACGTAATTAAACTTATGTTTTGGACGTTAACCAAAAATAAGTTAAGGAACAAGTTAAATACTCGGTTAATCATCATGCCTAGTGATGATTAAGAAGAGTTGGTTTATTACATAGAATGTTAATAAACCGTAATGAACATTAAATAACTTAAATGAGTGTTATTAATTTAACATTTCGATTAAGTTATACAAGAAGGAGAAGTTAGGCTATACTTGGTATATCGATGATGAATTCTCATAGGTATGCTTTGTAGACATTGTAAAGACTAAATAGACTACGTGTAAAGGTTTAGAAGATGCAAAGGTAAGTTTTCTAACTTCGTTCATACTTTACTATGGATGCAAGTTTTCTAAAATCTTGTCTATACATTATGGTTGGACAAGAGGTCATTGTGCATAATTGCTTATACATGAACTGTTATTGAATAGTCGATGCCATTTGATTTGGCTAGACTGAGATTTAGCATATTTTGGTGGGTTTTTCCACAAATCTTTCCAAAATATATATAATGTTATGATCCTATGCCGATTGCTTGGGTTAAAGTTTTGAAAGAAGAAAGTAACCTTAAACATATTAAATGTGATATAAGTTGTTCATATTTGATTGTATACTAATCTAGTTATTTATGTTTTATGTAGATAACATGAATAATGAACATGTATAATGAAATATATGAGGTTAGCGAGAATTTAGTCAACTTGGTAGAAGTAGTACCAATGCCGGTGGTGGAGGTACCATTAGTGATTCTATAGGGGACTGATACAGAGGAAGAGGACCCGTCCGAGTACTCTGATAACTTTGACTACGCGTCATTGTTTGAGGGTATGTCGAAGAAGGAGGTTGAGTCGGTGCCGATTAATACGGTACTGCCTACTGACGAGGAGGAGACAATGCCGATTAATACGGTATTGCCTACGGAGGTAGATGTGAAGGATTCTACACCGGGAGAGTCCATGAAACTACTGTTCATGGCAATACTGGACATAAATGTTCAACTAAGTAAGGCGGCCCGTGACCTTAAGAAAATGGTGGATGATATGGTAGAAGATAGAGAGAATATGGAGATTTTCTGGGAGGCCGAGCACGATGAGAAAGTGTTAGCTAAGGATAAAGTCTAGGACTTGAAGCTAGAAGTTGAGGAATTGAAGACTGAACTTCTGAACATGAAGCAGAAGATAGGTAGCATGTGCTATATTCATAGGTGCTCGCACGAGGATTACCAGCAGCAGATGGCTGAGTATCCTGTGGAGGAATGACAGACTCAGTATACTATTAGCCGGGACATTATGGCCAATATGGCTGATGCGGATTACATGAATGCCGTGTTGCAGATGTAGTTCAGTAATATGTATAGAAAAGATAGCGATGTAAATAGCTATGTAAATGTGTGTATTACTAGTTATGACGTAAAATCCTCTTTTGTATAGATAATTGTAGTCCTTTGTAAATCCCAACTTTTGGAAAGTAATTGCGGGATAGTAATGTAAATGGCTGAAGCCATGTAATGTAAAGTGTAGTGTTATACTACAAGGAAGTATTTTAATATAAAGGTTTTATTTAAAATACTTGGCAATGTGATTGAGTTATTATTTGATTGTTAATAATAACCAAATGAAGAAATAAAGAATAAAAAAATGTTTTCGTATTAACAGAAAATGCCACCAAGAAGACGTGCCAGAAATTATGAAGAAGAACCTCGTAATGAGGAGGAGCAATGGAATAATAACCCGATGCAGGAATTTGTGAATCTTCTAGCTATGGCTCTCAATCGAACGAGAGGTACCGTACGCACTAATCCTTGGGTAGGTCGGGGAACTACCTTTAAGGAGTTCAAGATAATAGGTCCGCCTGAGTTCTATGGAACTACGGACCCAATAGCTGCCCAAGTTTTGGTAAAAGAAATAGAGAAGGCATTTGTCACAGCAAATGTCGGTGAGGCGCAGAAGACTTCTTTTGCGACTTACATGATGAAGGGGGAGGCCAACTACTGGTGGGAAGCCAACCAGGGTAAGGCCGGAATAGAAGTGGTTATGTGGGAGCGGTTCAAGGAGTTATTCTTTGAGAACTACTTCCCCATGAGCATGCAGGGGAGAATGGAGATTCAATTCCTAGAACTGAAGCAGGGGGACATGACGGTACCCCAATATGCAGCCAGGTTCAATGAACTGGCAAGGTTTGCTCCACACCAAGTGGACAAAGAGTTGCGGAAGGCACGACGGTTCGAGCAGGGATTAAAACCCTGGCTCTACAATCGGATATCAGTTTTCCAAAGTGTTATCTTTGGAGCGGTGTTAGAAAAGGCTATTATCGTCGAGGGTGGTAGTGAAGCGTTGACCTTATACCACAAAGAGAAGAAGAATAAAACCAAGACTGAGGTATCAGTCAAGATCGACGGAGCCAGTGGAAGTGTCCAGAAGAGGAAAGATTTTAGCTCCGGGAATACCGGAGTAAAACAAGAGTTTTCCAAGAGGAAGATGGAAGCGTGCAAAAATTGCAGTAAGACTCATCTGGGAGTCTGCCTCAAGGGGGTAAGGTGGTCTGTTATAACTGTGGACAGGAAGGGCATATTTCACCTAACTATCCCAGTCCCAAGAAGAATCGCAGTTGTTTTGTATGTGGATCTACGGACCACATGGCGCGTAACTGTCTGAAGAAGGGTTCGGATGTTGGGAAGGGAGCTAGCGGTAATAAGCTGGCGATTGGTGGTGCAGTACCACAAGGTAGACCGACTGCTCGTACTTTTAATATGACGGTCCAAGATACGATAGCATCAAGTGACGTCGTAGCAGGTATCATTCCGATCAACGACATTAATGCATATATACTGTTTGATTCAGGTGCAACATGTTCGTTCATACCATGTGAGTTTGCTAAATGATTAGGATTACTCCCCGAAAAACTTGTAATACCTTTAAACATTAATGTAGCTAACGACGAAGTAATTCCTGTGGACTCGATTCATAGGAGTTGATGTGTGGATATTAGAGGTAACAAATTATCGGTAAATCTTATACCGATAAAGTTAGGAGAATTCGATGTAATTCTCGGGATGGACTGGTTAATGAACCATGGGGCGATGATAGATTGCCAAAATAAGAGTGTGAATCTTCGGATTTCTAAGAAACCCAAGGTAGTGCTCTACGGTAGTAAATCACTAGGACACTCTTGTTGTCTAACCATGACACAAGCTAGAAAAGTGTTAAAGAAGGGATGCGAAGGTTACCTGTGCCATGTTGTTGATACCCAATGGTTGGGAGAAATGTTGGAACAGATACCTATAGTCAACGAGTACGCGAATGTATTTTTGAGTGACTTGCTAGGTCTTCCACCTGATAGGGAGACCGAATTTGTTATAGACCTTGCGCCAGGGACGGCACTAGTTTTGAAGGCACCATATCGTATGGCGCCAGTGGAGTTGAAGGAGTTGATGATTCAGTTGCAAGAACTGTTGGACAAGAAGTATATTCAACCGAGTGTTTCTCTATGGGGAGCGCCGGTATTGTTTGTAAAGAAGAAGGATGGATCGTTGAGGCTTTGTATCGACTACCGAGAGTTGAACAAACTAACGATAAAGAATAAGTACCCATTGCCCAGGATCGATGTTCTCTTTGATAAGTTGAGAGAGGCAAAATATTTTTCGAAGATAGATTTACATACGGGGTATCACCAGTTGAAGGTGAGGGCGGAGGATGTACCTAAGACAGCATTTAGGACTCGTTACGGCCATTACGAGTTCTTAGTGATGTCTTTTGGTTTGATGAATGCGCTAGCAACATTCATGGACATGATGAACCGAGTGTTCAAACAATATTTGGACAAGTTCATCGTGGTGTTCATTGATGATATCCTAGTTTATTCAAAGACGAAGGAGGATCATGCTGAACATTTGAGATTAGTGTTGGAGGCACTAAGAAAAGAGAGGTTGTATGAGAAATTCACACAGTGTGAATTTTGGTTAGAGAGGGTGCAGTTTTTAGGGCACGTCATTAACAAGGAAGGAGTTTCAGTGGATCCAGCGAAGGTGGAATCAGTGATGAACTGGGAACAACCAAAAATGCCGACTGAGGTGCCGAGTTTCCTAGGGTTAGTTGGTCACTATCGGAGGTTTATTCAAGACTTCTCAAAGATAGCTACTCCATTAACCAATTAACCAGGAACACGGTGAAATACGTATGGACGAAAAAGTGTGAAGACAGCTTTCAAGAGCTGAAGAAGAGGTTGAGTCAAGCCCCTGTATTATCATTACCGGATGAGACGGGGAGTTTCGTAGTGTATAGCGATGCTTCGCATAAAGGATTGGGTTGCGTGCTCATACAACATGGCAAAGTCATTGCGTATGCATCGCAGTTGAAAGAGTATGAGGGGAATTATCCTACTCAAGACCTTGAAAATGCCGCAGTGGTTTTCGCCTTAAATATTTGGAGGCATTACCTATATGGGGGGAAGTGTGAGATCTACACAGACCATAAAAGTTTGAAGCATATCTTCACTCAGAAGGAGTTGAATATGAGACAGCGGAGATGGTTGGAGTTGATAAAGGATTACGATTGTAAAATCCTGTATCACCCAGGGAAGGTGAATGTGGTGGCCGACGCCTTAAGTAAGAAGGGTCGGGAGAAGCTATCGATGTTAACATCTCAAGATGAGTTGGTTACAGAGATGGCAAGAATGGAATTAGAAGTACGATGTCCAATCAAAGAAGGGGAGAAACTGTTTGCAATTGAAGTTCAACCCACAATAGTGGAAAAGGTGAAGGAAGTGCAACTCAGAGCTGATGAATGCGAGCGGATAAGGAAGAAGATTTCAGACGGTACTGAAATAGCGTACAGTTTTGATAATAAAGGGTTATTGAGATTTAAAGGAGGAATTTGGGTTCCGTGTGAGCCAGAGTTAAAAGAGGAGATAATGGATGAAGCTCATCACTCGAGGTACTCGATTCATCCTGGTAGTACCAAGATGTATCAAGACCTTCGAACCAATTTCTGGTGGTCAAATATGAAGAGGGAGATAGCAGAGTATGTCAGTAGGTGCTTAACTTGTCAAAAAGTTAAGGCCGAACATCAACGACCCAGTGGTTTGTTATAATCATTGGAGATTCTGGAGTGGAAATGGGAGCATATCACGATGGACTTTGTTGTGGGACTTCCAATGACGCAGAAAAGATACGACGTTATTTGGGTAATAGTGGATCGTTTGACGAAGTTGGCTCATTTCTTGCCAATAAGAGTCAAATACAATTTAGACCAGTTAGCTAAGCTTTATATTAAAGAGATTGTCTCGAGACATGGAGTGCCAGTTTCGATCGTGTCAGATTGCGACACGCGATTCACTTCGAATTTCTGGAAGAGTTTGAAAAAGCAGATGGGAACACAATTGAGGTTGAGTACGGCGTACCATCCACAGACAGATGGACAAAGCGAAAGAACAATTCAGACGCTAGAAGACATGCTAAGGTCTTGCATTATGGATTTCAAGGGGAGTTGGGACGATCATCTACCATTAATACAGTTCGTCTACAACAACAGTTATCACGCTAGTATATACATGCCGTCTTACTAAGCGTTATATGGACGGAAGTGTCAAATGCCACTTTGTTGGGATGAAGTGGGAGAGCGTCGAATGTTAGGACCTGAGATGGTACAACAAACGACGGAAGTAGTTAAGTTAATATGAACGCGGCTAGTAGCAGCTCAAGACAGATAGAAAAAGTATGCCGATCCATATCGGAAGAACAGGGAGTTTGAAGTCGGTTCGTATGCATTCCTGAAGGTGTCACCTTGGAAGGGGAAGATGCGTTTTGGGAAAAATAGGAAGTTAAGCCCTAGGTTTATAGGACCATTTGAAATTTTGCAAAGGGTAGGAGAGGTAGTATATGAGATAGCATTACCTCCAGAGTTGGGGCATATCCATAACGTGTTTCATATTTCGGTATTGCATCCCTATAAGCCGGATTACAAGCACGTAATCAAGTATGAACCAATTCAAGTCGAGAAAGACTTAACCTATGAGGAGTTTCCTACGCAAATTGTTGATAGGAAGGAACAAGTGTTAAGAAACAAAACTATACCTTCGGTGAAGGTGATATGGAGGAACCACAATGCCGATGAAGCAACGTGGGAACTCGAGGACAAGATGAGGAAGGCTTATCCTCATTTGTTTGATTAACTTGTATGGTAATTCTGGGGACAAAATTCTTATAAGAAGGGGAGAATGTAACGCCCGAGAAAATCGAGCATTTATTTAAATGAATTTTTATTTGATTTATTGAATAAAATTTGGATTATTTGCTTATTAAACTGAGTAAGTTAATTGTAGGTCATTTTATGACCTAGAGCATGCAAAAAGGAGTAGGATTCTGGCTACGTGATAGGAATAAATAATATGAATTTATAAGACGAAAAAAAAGTTTCCGAGAATAAAAATATTTTTAGAAAAAGACAAAATATACACTATTTAATCCTAAGGGTTAGGGTTAGACCCTAAGGGTTAGGGTTTTAGACCCTATACCATTCCGAGAGTTCGGAATGTCAGAATGACGTTCTGTCGAAAGATTTGACGGTAATATACCGTGAAAAGTTAAGTTAGCCGAGAAAAGTTTTCTCGGGAGGAAAAGTACGGGAATCACTATTCATCCATTTCTGCTCGGGAATTTATTTTGAAATTTTGAGAAATGCGTAATGATAGGATTTCGATACGAGATGGAATATGTAATAATATTTATTTATGACCCGCAAAGTTTTCGCGTAGGAACTTAATCCTAACGGTTAAGGAAAGTGATCTAATGAAATAATTATTTATGTATAATAATAAATGATTATTGTACTGAAAAAATACGTGTATAATACGAGGTATTATACAAGAATAATACGGAGAGAATACGAGAATTAGTACGACGTATAATACGAATTTTATACGGAGTAAATAAGTTAAAATAAAGTGAATTAGAATTAATTGGAATTAAAAGTTAATAAGTTTGACCCGTGGGTCGAACCATTGGGTAAACGGGTGGTTTTAACCCATGGTTCAACCCATAACCCATGTTGGATATGGGGGAACAAGGCCACATGGGAGCATGTGGGAGCACAAGGGGGGACATGGTTGGCCATGTGCTAGCAGATGGGCCTTAACTTGGTAGGAAAGAAAGGAGAGGAGGTGGGAATAGTAGAGGAGGTTGGGCCTAAATTACCATCATACCCTAAGCCTTGCCAACTTTATAAATATAGAGCTTGCTCTTTATTATTTGGTTGTTTCAGAAATCCTAACATCTAGAGAGAGAGAGAGATAAAAAGAGAAGCTAGCTTGTGTTTGTGAAGACATTTCATCAACCAAGGGGATTAAGAAAGCTTTGAGTATCCATACTCACTCCACAAAGAACACAAAAGGTATAACCATAAGAAAGTATATAAACATCATCTTTTCTTTCAATAACAATTTTGATAGAGAAGTGTTAGAGAAAGCATGAACCCTAAAAAGTTATAAGGATGGCTTAATGAGTAACTAAGAACCTTAACAAGCCATGCATGATGGAAGACTAAGAATTGATTAGGTACTAATAATGGACTTAATGAATTCATAGAAAATGGACTAATGAACATGTGAAACAATTAAAAACTTAAATGTTTTGAATGATTAGAATTAGTAATAATCAACCATGGGATTGATTCCAAGTGGTTTGGAGTAATAATAATGAAGAACAAAGATTCGACGAAAGTTACGCGATTAGACGATAATCGTCGAAAACGTAAATTTCTCGGCTTAGAAGTCAAAAGTCACCATGAGCATAAAAAACGATGGTTTTAGATTGCAACATGTGAATTTAGGTAAATAAGACTTGCGAGGGAAAGAACGGATGGATTCTGACTTAAAACGAAGATTTGAGCGGATAACGTTCGTGAACGTTTAACGAAAATGTAAAAATGGACTAATCGGCGAATTTCTAGCCGACGGATTCGGAAATGAATTCGGACTTGATAGGATGGTAGTGCATGTCGTTTATGAACTTTTGGCTTTGGAACGAACCAATTCTGAGTTATAACGATCAAGTTACGGACTCCGAAATTTCAGAATTTTTAATGACTTAGAAAATTTTTCTAAGTTGCAGAGCTAGCGTCGCAGCACCAACCAATAGACTTAAATTCGGCCCCGTAGCGCCACTCCAGGGAGAAAACTCTAGAGAGTTAGCGCTGCAGCGCCACTCCAAGGGCAATATCTAGCGCCGCAGCGCCAGCATGTGAGAAAAGTTGACATTGATAATAATTACTTAACCTTTTGCATATCATTAAGGGGCTAGTAAATGATGTAAAAACAACATGTTTAAGTAAGAGTTTATGAAAATTAAATGTTAAATAAACGTAATTAAACTTATGTTTTGGACGTTAACCAAAACTAAGTTAAGGAACAAGTTAAATACTCGGTTAGTCATCATGCCTAGTGATGATTAAGAAGAGTTGGTTTATAACATAGAATGTTAATAAACCGTAATGAACATTAAATAACTTAAATGAGTGTTATTAATTTAACATTTCTATTAAGTTATACAAGAAGGAGAAGTTAGGCTATACTTGGTATATCGATGATGAATTCTCATAGGAATGCTTTGTAGACATTGTCAAGACTGAATAGACTACGTGTAAAGGTTTAGAAGACGCAAAGGCAAGTTTTCTAACTTCGTTCATACTTTACTATGAATGCAAGTTTTCTAAACTCTTGTCTATACATTATGGTTGGACAAGAGGTCATTGTGCATAATTGCTTATGCATGAACTGTTATTGAATAGTCGATGCCATTTGATTTGGCTAAACTGAGATTTAGCATATTTTGGTGGGTTTTTCCACAAATCTTTCCAAAATATATATAATGTTATGATCCTATGCCGATTGCTTGGTACGGATTCTCAGGTAAACCTGAGTATGAATAAAACAAAGGTTTTAAACGTCGTTAATTCGACAGGCACGTGAGGTTGCCACCAATTAAACATAGACACGTTTAATATATGAGTGTTAATCAACATAGAGTACTACAGGCTGATCACCTGGACGTGCTCGTACGCTATATCGAACTTACGGCCTCCGTGCCGGGTTATTCCTTTCATGAATGAGAACTAAAATAGGGTTCATGGTCGTTGACCAAGATGGATTTTGAAGAGGCTATAAAGTCTTTGGGAATGGTTTTAAAGGAATCAAAACGATATTTTGATTATTCTTAAGTACTTCATAACTATTGTACAGTTATTGAAGACCAAGGAAGAAGATTCTTGATTTTGTGGTTTCAAGATATACTGTTTAACTTGATGAGCTGTTTATGCTCATTCTTGCTTAAAACTAAATGATTTCAGCTAAGAAAGAACGGACTGAAGAATCCTGTAAAGACAAAGGCAAGTTCAAGTTGAACCAGTAGTGACCTTTATAATAGTATAGTATTAGTATTGTATTTACTGATATTATGACACAGAATAATGTATTGGTTACGAATACTTGGGAAGAAATTTAATAGATTGTAATATTTAGTATACTTATGCATTGATATTGATGTCTTTAATTGAATGTATGAGTAGATTGTAGCACCGTGTAGCACCATGTCTTGGGCTTGAAGGTACCTGGATTTGGGGGCATCATAACCCTTATTTTAAGGGAGATTTTATTATTTTGAATAAAGGTTGTATTTTATTTTGAAGTTATATTGGGTAGATGTATATTATATTAGAAAGTGAACACCAAATCATGTGGAAACGAAGTACCCAGATTTAGGGGTGTCACAGGTTGGTATCAAAGCCGTGGGTTATGAAATCTTAAGTGGGGAAAAACCTTAGGTAGTAGCCTTATGGTAAGATCGAAAAGATAGATGTGATAGGTAAAGATAATAAACTACCTTATGTGTTATGTGTTTACATTTTTGTATTCGATGAGTGATGATTCGATATCATGTAATAATAAACTTTAAAATTCTTTTGTTAGGATGTCGAACTCTGGAGAACCTAGTCAAGCTAGAGAGGATGTACCTCAGGTACCTAGAGAGGAGGAGCCTCGAGACATCCATGTTGTTTGGGAGCAGATGGTTAGGAGAGAGCCATCTCCTGTGATCACCATAGCTGGTCGGGAGCGTGAGCTGACACCTATTCTAGAGGATGAGGATGAGGACGAGTCTGAAGAGAAGGAAGAGGAGGAAGAGAATCCTGAAGAGGAATTTCCACCTCACTCTACTAGTGCTGAGATGTATGAGGCAGTCTACGACAGTAACGTGGAGCTACATGGTCGAGTCGGAGAGCTCGAAGAAACCATCCAGCAGCGGGATGAGACTATCGAAGAGATGGATAGTGAGCTAGGTGAAGCGTAGTGGAACTTAATCCCTGTAGAGAATGATATAGACGCGTCTCGAGCCGAGATAGTGAAGCTGAAGCAAGACATCCAGGAGGAGTCGAGGAAGCATGCCAGAGCTGAGGAGATAAGCTTAAGGGCTACTCAACGAGCCGATCGAGCTAAAGACGAGGCTGAAGCCAAGAGGGCAAAGCTGAGGGAGACAGAGTATGCTTTCCACACGGCTATAGATATGGCCCAAGATCGTGTTTTATATTACCCAGCTCAGTTCCAAGGTTTGCCATGGTATGTGGTGGACCAAAGGACGGTGTTTCGGGTGATGGAAGAGGAACGCAGAAAGGCTGTGCGACGCCTTAATATACATAGGCAGTAGTAGAGATTTTATTTATGTGTTGCTTTTTGTATTAAATAATGCAAATCCCATAATTGAGATAAGAATGTGATGAGTTAATAATGTAATCCTGCAACTTTTTCGGTTCAGGAAGGAAGATGTAAATAGCAGAAATGCTATCTGATTGATGTTTTTTTAAACTACGAGTAATGAATAAAAGAAATTTATTGATGTGTTATGTGTTCTATGTGAACTGAGTTATTCAGACGTTTAAGTATGAACTTGAATATTTAAAAATTGGACAAAGGATCTAATAATAATATTTTCTTAGCAGAAAATACCTCCTAGAAGAAGACCAACGCTTCAAAACCCCGAGGGTTCGACGAACAACAACAATAACGATGGGACGAATCCTAACTCGGTTCACCAGTTGGTGAACCTGTTAACAGGAGCTCTTGCGAATCAGCCGCAAGTGTAGGGTACTATGTTCAAGGAATTCAAGGCAGTAGGACCGCCTGAGTTCAAGGGATCGACAAACCCTATCGAGGCCCAGACATGGGTGATGGAAATGGAGAAGGTATTTGACGTAGTCAGAGTAGGTGAAGACCAGAAGACAGCGTTCGTGACTTTCATGTTAAAGTCGGATGCTAGCTTCTGGTGGAAGGTTAATAAGACCCGAGAGGGAGAAGGAGTCATAACGTGGGAATGTTTCAAGGAAATGTTCTACGAAATGTACTTTCCAGTGAGTTTGCAGGACCAGATGGAGGTCCAGTTCCTAAAGCTTAAGCAGGGAGGGATGACGGTATTCGAATACGCCACGAAGTTCAACGAGCTGGCCAGGTTCGCTACTTACCAGGTCAATACTGACGCTAGGAAGGCAAGGAGGTTTGAGCGGGGACTGAAACCCTGGCTCTACAGTAAGGTTTCCATGTTCCAGTTGAACACATTTGTAGCTGTGCTGGAGAAGGCTATACTCGCTGAGGGAGGAAGCGACGCGGTGATGAAGTTCAACCAAGACAAGAAGAAGAAGAATGAGATAGAAACCAAGGCTGGTGGGAGCAGCACAGTAAACCAGAAGAGGAAATAGAATGATAACACCTCTACTAGGAGTCAGCAAGGAATCCAGCAGAAGAGGAAGTTTGAAGCATGTGCTACATGCGGTAAGAATCACACTGGCATGTGTATAAAGGGGAAGCGGGTGTGTTTCAACTGTGGTCAGGAAGGTCACATTGCGTCGAATTGCCTAAACCCGAAGAAGGGAGCTTGCTACACATGTGGTTCCAAGGATCACATGGCTCGCATTTGCCCTAAGAAGCCGACGATAGGGTCAACAGGGAGCGGAGGAAATGGAAGCGGCAGTACTGTTACTATCGCTGCACCATTGCAAGTTGTTCGACCCACTGCACGTACATTCAATATGACGGTGTAAGATGTTGTGCAATCAAAAGACGTGGTGGTAGGTATTATTCCGGTCAATAGTATAAATGCATATGTATTATTTGATTCGGGTGCTACTTGTTCATTCATATCTACTGATTTTGCTAAAACCCTAGACTTACTTGTAGAAGAGTTAGTTTACCCCTGGAATATAGAGATTGCGAATAGGGAGGTTATTCCTGTTAGGTTCATTTATAAGAACTGTAGATTGGACATTAAGGGTCAGGAGCTGAGAGTAGATTTGATTCCGATAAAACTTGGGGAATTCGATGTTAAACTGGGAATGGATTGGTTGTTCAACCATGGGGCGGTAATCGACTGTCAGAAGAAGTTGGTAAACCTTACGACTCCGTCAAAGTTAGTGTTCTATGGTAGCAAATCGCCTAGAAAAGCGAGTTGTCTGATGGTTATACAAGCCAAGAAATTTTTGACACAAGGCTATGTGGGATATCTAGCCTACATAGTAGATACGCGTAAGAAAAGCCCAAAGGTGGAAGAGATATCAGTAGTTAAGGAGTTTGTGGACGTGTTTTTGAGCGACTTGCCAGGACTACCGCCAGACAGGGAGTTAGAGTTCGTGATCGACTTAGCGCCGTGAACTGCTCTGATTTCGAAGGCTCCGTACAGAATGGCTCCAGTTGAGATGAAGGAACTGATGGTTCAATTACAAGAATTGCTAGATAAGAAGTATATTCAACCGAGCGTTTCACCGTGGGGAGCGCCAATCTTATTCGTGAAGAAGAAGGATGGATCAATGCGTCTTTACATTGATTATAGGGAGTTGAACAAAGGTACGATCAAGAATAGGTATCCTTTACCTAGGATCGATGTCTTGTTTGATCAACTGAAGGGTGCGAAGTACTTCTCAAAAATTGATTTGAGAAGCGAGTATCATCAATTGAAGGTGAGGAAGGAAGATATACCGAAAATGGCTTTTAGGACTCGATATGGTTATTACGAGTTCTTGGTGATGTCATTTGGTCTCACGAATTCCCCAGCTGCATTTATGGACTTAATGAACAGGGTGTTTAAGACATTTCTAGACAAGTTCGTAGTGGTGTTCATAGATTACATCTTGGTTTATTCCAAGACTGAGGAGGAACACGCTGAATACTTACGACTAACCATAGAATCGCTGAGACGAGAGAAGCTTTATGCTAAATTCTCGAAGTGGGAATTCTGGTTGGAACGTGTGTAATTTCTTGGCCACGTGATCGACAAGGATGGTATTTCGGTAGATCCGTCGATTGTTGAAGCAGGTAATGAATTGGGATCAGCCAAAAACACCATTTGAGGTGAGGAGTTTCTTGGGATTGGCAGGTTATTATCGGAGATTTATTCAATACTTTTCCAGGATCGCCACTCCGTTGACGAATTTGACTCATAAAACAGTTAAATTTGTTTGGACAAAAAAGTGTGAGGAATGTTTTTAGGAGCTAAAGAAGAGGTTGAGTACTGCGCCTGTGTTATCTTTGCCGGATAGTACGGAGAATTTCGTGGTATATAGCGATGCCTCACATAAAGGATTAGGCTGTGTGTTGATGCAAAGTGGCAAAGTCATTGCCTATGCGTCACGTCAGCTGAAGGATTATGAGAAGGGGTATCCGACCCATGACTTAGAATTGGCAGCAGTAGTGTTAGCCCTAATGATATGTAGACACTACTTATATGAAGAAAAGTGTGAGATATATACAGATCACAAGAGTCTGAAGTATATCTTTACCCAGAAGGATTTAAACATGCGCCAAAGAAGATGGTTGGAACTGATCAAAGACTACGACTGCGAGATACTTTACCATCCAGGGAAAGCTAACGTTGTCGCCGACGCTTTGAGCATAAAAGGTCGGGAGAAGTTGAATATGTTAACTGACCAGGATCAGTTGATAAAACAGATGGCTAGATTGGAACTAGAAGTGAAGTTTCCAAAGGAATAGGATGAGAAGTTATTTCAAGTAACTACTGGTTCTACTCTGGTAGACAAAGTGAAAGAAGCACAACTTCACGATGAAGAATGCGAGAAGATTTAGAAAAGAGTAGCGGATGGCGAAGAGTTTAAGTTCAAGATCGATAACAAGGGACTATTACGATTTGAAGGGAGAATCTAGGTACCGCCAGTACCAGAGGTCAAAGAGGAGATTCTGACCGAAGCTCATAGTTCTAGATATTTTATTCACCCTGGGAGTATGAAGATGTACCAGGATCTCAGGCAGCATTTCTAGTGGCCGAATATGAAGAGGGACGTTGCTGAATGCGTTGCGAAATGTCTAACGTGCCAGAAAGTTAAGGCAGAACACCAGAGACCAAGTGGGTTGCTACAACCGTTAGAAATTCCAGAGTGGAAGTGGGAGCACATCACGATGGATTTCGTGGTAGGTCTTCCAGCGACTCAGAAGGGATTTGATGCGATATGGGTTATAGTGGATCGACTGACAAAGTCAGCCCACTTTCTGCCGATCAAGGTTAAGTACAACTTGGATCAGCTAGCGAAGCTATATATGAAGGAAATCATTTCTTGACATGACGTTCCGGTGTCAATTGTGTCTGACAGATATCCACGTTTTATATCGAATTTTTGGAAACGTTTACAATAGTGTTTGGGAACGTAATTGCGAATGAGTACAGCATACCATCCTCAAATTGATGGCCAGAGCGAAAGAACGATTCAGACGCTGGAGGATATGCTGAGAGCTTCCGTAATGGACTTTAAGGGAAGCTGGGATGATCATCTACCGTTGGTGGAGTTCTCCTACAACAACAGTTATCACACGAATATTGGCATGCCACATTACGAAGCGTTATATGGCAGAAAATGCAGAACTCCCTTGTGCTGGGATGAAGTCGTTGAACGTCAACTGTTGGGACCGAAATTAGTACAACAAACTGCCTAAATTGTGAAGCTGATCGAAACGAGATTAGTTGCTGCTCAAGACAGACAAAAGAAGTATTCCGATCTACATCGACAGAACCGAGAATTCTTACCAGGAAGTTTTGTGTTCCTGAAAGTATCTCTCTGGAAGGGGAAGATTCGATTTGGTAAGAAGGGAAAGTTGAGTCCTCGATTTATTGGACCTTTCGAGGTACTACGAAAGGTGGGCGAGGTAGCTTACGAGATTTCATTACCTCCGGAGCTCGAGAATATACATAACGTCTTTTATATTTTTGTGTTAAGACGTTACAAGCGCGATTATAAATATGTAATAGAATATGAGCCTTTGTAATTTGATAAAGACTTAACTTATGAAGAAGTGCCTATTCAAATAGTTAATAGAAAGAAACAAATACTTAGGAATAAAGTGATACCTTCTGTTAAGGTATTATGGAGGAACCACAGTGCTGAAGAAGCTACGTGGGAACTCGAAGATGTTATGATGAAATCTTACCCATAGTTATTTGCTTAAATTTTATGTGTGTAACCCCTTATGTACTGATTCTGGGGATAGAATCCTTTTAAGGGGGAAGAATGTAATAGACGAGATTTTTTTTTATGTGTGATTCTAGGGACAGAATCCTTTTAAGGAGGGAAGATTGTAACGATTGAGATTTTATATAATAATTTTAAATATTTATTGAGTTAAATATTTTTTTGTGATTTATTTATTGAGTTGAATAAATAAATTATGTGATTTTGTGGAGTGATTTAAGTAAGTGCTATATATTAATTAAATGAATATTTAATATTTAATATTTAATTTAATTAATTTATATTAATTTTTTGTATAGTTCTAATTTAATTGAGATAATTAAATTAGATGAATTGTGTGACGAAGTGTTACATGAATTATAATTAGCGAGTAATTATAATTCTGTGGCAAATTTTTATGTGATTAATTGATGTTAGATTTTAATTGATTAAATTAGATGTTCAAAAATTAATTAATTAAAGTGTAACATTAAAGTATATTTTAAAAGAATTCATTAAAATAAAGAAAAGAGATTTAAATGATTTTAACCAAACAAGGTCATTACTTGTGTTTTAAAAGGCATTTGCCAAACAGGGCCCTTGCATTGTTTTAAACATATTCTACCAAACAATGACTTAGCACTAATAATATGTTTTTGTTAGAAAAAATAACCTTGTTTTGCCAAACAAGCCCTAGTGGCTTTTGATTTTTGAAATTCTATAACTGATGAAATTTAATAGGTAAATTAATTTTCAGTTATATATTATATTTATATCCTATATCTTATAGTATACGTATATAGTTTTATGTTAGTTTTATATCAGTGTTAGAAGAATATCACTATTAGAGAAGAGAGAAAAGAATACAGAGAAAAAGATAGAGAGTTAGAGAAAAGAAGAGAAAAGAAGAAGGAGGAAGAAACCTTATTAACCAAAACAATCATCACCATCTTCATACTCTACTCCTAATCAACAAAGGTATAATCCTAACTTGCAGTTTTAAAAATTATGTGTTCATGTTCTTCGTAGTGATAGTTCTCTGTAAATATGAATTTTATGAAAACTTTATAAATACGAATTATATGTGTTTATAGCATGCTTAGATATAAATTCTATGCTTAATTAATTGTTTAATTCATATACATGTGATGAATATGAGGAGTTCATGATCACCACTGAGTTACAGTAAAAATATTTTGAAAATTATATATATATGTAGTTTTCTCTTTAAATCAATGGAATTCATGTTTGATTGTTCATCTTGGGTTAAATTAAGTATAGATGATGGTAGCATATTTAGAAATTGAATTACTATGTATGAAATTGGGTGAATTGATTTAAAAAAACAAAATTGCAGTGTTCAATTTCATGAAGAACACTTAACAATGGTTTTTCTTCAAAAAAATCATAAAATTGGTTGTTTGATGATGTGTTATAATGTTTATGTATGTTAGAATCATATTAGAAGCTTTAAGTTTGTGTTTTCTATTAATTGATATGAATTGCATAAACTAGAATTAGAATTTGATGTGGAGAAATAAGCCAAATTGGTTTTTTCTCTGTATAGTTCGCGAACTTGTCTGTGTTCGCTGGAAGTGGCCCTCCCCGGCGTGCCTATTAAGAAGGAAACCCTCGCCCCGGTGGGGGGGGGGGGGTGGCAGGGAAAAAAGAAATTTGTTTTCTTTTGTATTTTGTAAAGCTAAGTTTATGTAATAACTTTTATAGCATGATTAAACAAATATTAAAATGCTAAATGAATATTAATAAATTATATTAATAAAATATAATTTATGATTATAATTTTGAATAATTATAATTAGAGTAAAGGTTTAATTTAAATTATAATTTTGTTAAATTATAATGATTATAGTTGATTAATTTTAATCAAGTGAATGATAATTATAATTTATGTAATTATAATAAATGCATGATCAATTATAGATTATAATCTTGTGTATTATAATTCAATATTTGCATGATTAATTATAAATTATAATTTATGTAATTATAATTTAGTAAATGCATGATGTAGTTAATTAATTATAAATTATAATTTAATTAAATAAGATGTGATTATAATTTGAGTAATTATAATTAGATTAAATATTTAAATTATAATTCATTTAATTATAATTAATATGAAATACATAATTATTAATTGAGTTAATTATGTGAGCATGCCTATGTGATGTAATTAAATTATGTGATTATTAATTATTAATTTAATAATTAAATAAGAATGAGTTAACCTATAAAGGTTAACCAATTATGTGAGTTAGTTACGTATTAACTAATTTAGATTGTTGTGATTAAACATATATGAAGTGTTAAAGAACGTGAATTATATTAGTAGCTTGCGCTTGAGGCATGTCTTCTAAACCCTAAACTCCTTTATTTGTTTCAATTCAATTATTCATTGTTTGAGATTTGTTCTTTTATTGGACAAGTAATTATTGAAAGTTTATGATATAATTAAAGTAACCTTGGCTTATTGTTCAAGCAAGGTTTGAATATTCTTTTGAGATGCTTTAAATTTATTTCTAAAGTATATGATAGTTCGTAGTTCTTTCACTTACGAATTATTCCAAGTTATTGAAAGTCGATTCAACTAATTCTTAGTTGGTGAACGTGAATTCTAAATTACACTTGTAAGCTTATCCAAACCAAACTTTCTTTGGTGCGGACTTGAATTCAAATTACTAAGTTGAACAACCCTATTATTAGATGAGGTTACTACACGTAAGCGTTAAGATGTTTGTGCACAATACATGGTACGAAGGGTTGATCCCCCTAAGTACGAGTTAAGGTCCATAGCCTTATTGACTGTTAAAGGTTTAAATGAAAATGTTTATAACCTAGGACAAAAGTTCAAAGGTCTTATGACCCTCAGATAAATTCTATATTCGAATTTTAATGTTGATAGAGAATTATTATTCAATTCTTTATTGCTGAAGTAAGCTAAGTTATTCAATTTCTTTTTAAAGATATCCTTTCATGTATTTATTATTGTTAAACTCCAGTGAGCTGTTGTTTGCTCACTCTTGCATTATATAACAATTGCAGCTAAGGTTGATAATGTTGACGCCCCGTCTACGAGTAAGGGCAAGGGAAAGCAAAACAAGTGAAGACTTGTTTTTATTATTTGAAATGATTGTAATAGACGTTAATGTTATATTTTTATTTTCGCACATTATTATTATGTCAAGGTTAGAGTAACCCTGGGATTGATTTTTAAGAAGGTTGTAACCTTTGTTTTAAGGGAGATTTTATTATTTTGAATAAAGGTTGCATTTTATTTTGAAGTTATATTGGGTAGATGTATGTTATATTAGAAAGTGAACACCAAATAATGTGGAAACGAAGTACCCGAATTTGGGGGTGTCACATCATCACTGTGCCACACAAGGCAATCAACGAGCTTATCGCAAACTCCATATTTTCTCAATTATTATAATTATTCAATTTAATATAATTGAGTTAACTCATCTCATAACACTTACATATTTATATTCAAATAATTATTCATTTCCATTAATATATTTATTTAATAAAATTCAAAAATTCTCGGGTATTACATCGTCCCCCCTTATAAAAATTTTATCCTCGGAATTTGCTACAAGGTTACACAAATAGATGGGGATAATCCCTCATCATTCTATCTTCTAATTCCCACGTAGCCTCCTCGACATCGTGGTTACGCCAAAGTAGCTTTACAGATGAAATAACTTTATTTCTTAAGGTTTGCTCTTTCCTATCTAATATCTGGACAGAAATTTCTTCATACGCTAGATTCTTCTCCACTTGAATAGGCTCATAATAAATTACGTGCTTGTAGTCGGCCATGTACGGTCGCAACACGGAGATGTGGAACACGTTGTGGATGTGCTCCAACTCGGGTGGTAATGCAGCTTTGTATGCCACTTCGCCCACTCGCTTCAGTATCTCAAACGGTCCTATGAATCTTGGACTCAACTTTCCTTTCTTGCCGAAACGGATCTTTCCCTTCCATGGAGATACCTACAAGAATACAAAACTTCCAACTTTAAAGTCTTGGTCCTGCCGATGCAAATCTGCGTACTTTTTCTGGCGATCTTGAGCTGCTACTAGTCTGGCTCTTATTACTGTCACCACGTCCGCGATTTGTTGTACTAACTCTGGTCCCAACATAATGGTGTTCTGCACTTTCTTCCTTAAAGAGCTACGTACGGTGGCATGCCGATACTCGCATGGTAACTATTGTTATGCAAATTCAACTAAGGGTAGGTGGTCGTCCTAATTTCCCTTGAAGTCCATCACGCAAGTTCTAAGCATGTCCTCTAGCGTTTGTATAGTTCGCTCACTCTGTCCGTCTGTCTGAGGATGATAAGCGGTACTCAACCTTAACTGTGTTCCCATTCTCTCTTGCAAGCTTTTCCAAAAATTTGACGTGAAGCGCGGATCTCGATCAGAGACAATTGATACCGGCACTCCATGTCGTGAAACAATCTCCTTTACTTACAGACTCGCTAACTGATTTAAACTATAGCGGATCTTGATTGGTAGAAAATGTGCGGTCTTCGTTAGTCGATCCACGATAACCCAAATGGCATCATATCCCTTCTGTGTGACTGGAAGTCCTACCACAAAGTCCATCGTAATATGCTCCCATTTCCACTCTTGTATTTTCAACGATTGTAGTAAACCACTAGGCCAATGGTGCTCTGCTTTAATGCGTTGACAAGTCAAACATCTACTAACGCACTATGCGACTTCCCGTTTCAGATTGGGACACCAAAAGTGTTGCCTCAAATCTTGGTACATCTTTGTGCCTCCCGGATGAATGGAATATGTAGTATTGTGTGCCCCGTACAAAATCTCTTCTCTCAACTCGGTTACCGCTAGCACCCACACTCTTCCTTTGAATCTTAAAATACCGTCTTTATCCATTCAAAATCTTTCTTCTTCATTTTCTGTGATCCTCTTTCTGATTTTCTCGCACTCTTCATCCTTCCCTTGTGATTCCTTCACTCTATCCAACAATGTCGGACGAGCTTCCATTACGAACAACTTTTCTTCAGACCTCTCCGGTCCCTTTACCTCTATTTGCAATTTCTCCATTTCCTTTATTAACTCCTCCTGAGTTGTCAAGTGAAACAATTTCTCCCTTCCTTTACTGCTCAGAGCTTCAGCAACTACGTTTGCCTTACCCGGGTGATAAAGAATACGCAGTCATAGTCTTTGATTAATTATAACCACCTTCTCTGACGCATATTCAACTCCTGTGTGAAGATATATTTCAGACTCTTATGGTCTGTGTATATCTCATATTTCTCTCCGTACAAATAATGCCTCCATATCTTTAACGCAAAAACTACTGCCGCTAACTCTAAGTCGTGAGTAGGGTATCATTTTTCGTAGTCCTTTAATTGTCATGATGCATACGCAATGACTTTTCCGTGCTGCATTAGCACACAACCAAGTCCCTTGTGCGATGCATCACTATACACCACAAAATTTCCCACATCATCTGGTAATGACAACACAGGTGCCTCGCTTAATCTCTTTTTCAATTCCTGAAAACTCTCTTCGCATTTGTCCGTCCATACGAACTTCACCGTCTTTCTTGTTAGATTGGTTAACGGGGTTGCTATCTTAGAAAAATCTTGGATGAATCTTCCATAGTACCCAGCTAACCCTAAGAAACTTCTCACCTCAGTTGGTGTTCTCGGCTGCTCCCAATTACTCACTGCTTCGACCTTTGCAGGGTCTACTAAGATTCCATTCTTATCCACCACGTGTCCTAAGAATTAAACCTTCTCCATCCAAAATTCATATTTTGAAAACTTCGCATACATCTTCTCTCTTCTTAGCGCTTCCAAAACTATCTTTAGATGTTCGGCGTGCTCTTCCTCTGTCTTCGAGTAGATTAAGATATCATCGATGAAAACTACTAAAAACTTATCCAAGTATGGCTTGAAAACTCGGTTCATCAAGTCCATGAATGTTGTCGGAGCATTAGTTAATCCGAATGACATTACCAAAAACTCGTAATGTCCATAACGGCTTCGAAACGCAGTCTTTGGTATGTCCTCATCTCGTACCTTCAGTTGGTGATATCCTGTCCGTAGGTCTATCTTCGAAAAACACTTCGCTCCTTTCAGTTGATCAAATAAGTCGTCTATCCTCGGAAGCGAATATCTATTCTTGATCGTTACTCTTTTCAATTCTAGATAATCGATACAGAGCCTCATCGATCCGTCCTTTTTCTTAACGAATAACACTGGTGCTCCCCAAGGAGACACACTTGGTCGTATGTAACCCTTATCCAATAACTCTTGCAGTTGTATCATTAGTTCTTTCATTTCTACTGGTGCCATACGATATGGAGCTTTTGAAATCGGTGTCGTTCCCGGTGCTAAGTCTATTATGAATTCAATTTCTCTGTCTGGCAGAAGACCAGGCAGATCGTCCGGAAATACATCTTGAAATTCATTCACTACGGATATATCCTTAATTTCTACTCCCTTTTTCTGAGTATCTACAATGTAAGCTAAATAACCTACACATCCTTTCCTTAACAATTTCTTGGCCTGCATCATCGTATGACAACATGATTGCTTAAGCGATGAGCTACCATAAAACACTACCTTAGACTTACTAAGAGTCTGAAGGTTCACACATTTATTTTAACAGTCAATTATCGCTGCATGGTTATACAACCAATCCATTCCCAGTATTACGTCGAATTCTCCCAATCTAATTGGAATCAAGTCTATGCTCAGTTCATGATCTCTAATGTTTGCGTGATAATTTCGATAAACGTAATCTACAGGGATTATTTCCTTATTTGTAACTTCTATGTTCAAGGGATCTTCTAATAGTTCTCGGGGTGTGTTAAGTCTACTAGCAAATTTTTCAGATACAAAAGAACAGGTGGCACCCGAATCAAATAATACATAAGCATTTATATCATTGATTAAGATTATACCTGACACCGCGTCCTTCGCAGCTACTGCGTCCTGGACGGCCATGTTAAAGGTTCTGGGGTTGGGCGATTGGATTGTGTCGGTCCGTCGATCATCAGTTTGTTTCCCCCTTGTTGGATGCTACCTCCGCCACTTCTCTTCTTCGGGCAATCTTTGATCCAGTGCTCCGCCGAGCCACATGCAAAGCATCCTTGGATTGTTTTCGATTTTGGGTAGTTTGGCGAAATGTGTCCCTCCTATTCGCTGTTGTAACAAGTGCTGCGTCTCTTCCAGCACTCGCCCTGATGATTCTTCCCATATTTTGGGCATCCTTCTGCCTTCTTCTTGAAACCTCCATGAAAATTCCCCGACAGATTGTTGTTGTTGTTCTCCCACTTTCTTTTTCCCAAGTTACTTCCTCCACTACTGCTTCCTCCAGTACGGTTTTCTCCTCCAGTATTCATTCCTTTCTTTTCTTTTTTGTACAGACTTAAGGCCTCACTGCCACCTTTCGCAATGATTGCCTTCTCTAGCAACATCTTAAAGGAATCAATTTGAAGAACTGATACCTTGTTCAACAGCCACGACTTCAGCCCTTGCTCAAAACGTCTAGCCTTCCTCTCTTCATCTCCTACTTGGTGCTTCGTAAATCGCGCTAGTTCATTAAACTTAGTTGCGTACTGTGCCACCGTCATATCACCTCGAAAAACAGAGTCTTGAATCTGTCCTAAGCTATTATCCCTTCTCCAGCTCTTTATTGATTAGCCTCCCACCAGTAGTTGGCTTCGCCTCTCATCATATATGTAGCGAATACAGTCTTTTGGTCTTCACCCACACGAGCGATAGTGAAGGCCTTCTCGATATCCTTAACCCATGTCTGTGCAATGATTGGGTCGGTAGTACCCTCGAACTCTGGGGGTCCTACACTCCTAAAGTCTTTAAAGTTTTTCACTAATAATGCTTGAGGGTTAGGGTGAACGGGTTTGTTGTTCCTTCCCCTAAGAGCTTCTCCTAACAGATCAACTAACTTCTGGATTGGGTCTACTTGTTCCCTCTCGTTATTAACTGATTCCTCGGGTGCAGTCAATCTATGTCTGGGCGGCATTTTCTGCATCACAAAATTTTTCATCTTATTAATACTCAATATTATTACTCAATTATATTACTTAAGTATTTCTTTAATACTAAAAGAATAAAATTTATAACACATTTCTGAAATAAGATCATTTATATTCATATGCCAAATCGTTTCATTAAACGATCACCCCTAGCATATTTCTATAAATGTTATCACATATATCCCCTAATATCACAAAAGACGGGGAACACTAACATACTACCCCTCTAACAAAAGCTTACTCGGGGTTTACATCACTATCCCATATCTTACACAAAAGACTGGGATTACAACATAGTATATACATCACATAAAGTAAATACTACTACTAGACTGACTAAGGGTCTCATCCCATCATCCCACACTCCACAGCGCTCTTATACTCGATCTATGCTATATATGTAACGATTGTGATTTTATATAATAATTTTAAATATTTATTGAGTTAAATAAATATTTTATGTGATTTATTTATTGAGTTAAATAAATAAATTATGGAGTGATTTAATTAAGTGTTATATATTAATTAAATTTAATTTTATATTATAGTTCTAGTTTAATTGAGATAATTGAATTAGATGAATTATGTGATGAAGTGTTACATGAATTATAATTAGCGAAGTAATTATAATTATGTGACAAGTTTATATGATTAATTGATGTTAGATTTTAATTGATTAAATTAGTTGATTAATATTTAATTGATTAAAATATGACATTAAGGTATGTGTTAAAATGATTTGTTAAAATAAAGAAAAAGGATTTTAAATCTATTTTCCAAACAAGGCCTTAGACAATAAACTCTTTTTAAAAATAATTCTGTTTTGGCCAAACAAGCCTTGTGGATATTTAAATTCAAAATTTTTGTAACCTATGTATTAATTAGTAATTAGTATATGTAATTATATTAGGAGTTACATTCTATAATTATATGTGTTATATGTATATTGTATATACACTAAGTTACGTTAGTTTAGAGTTAGTCAGTTAGAGAAACTAAGAAAAGAAAGAGAGAAAGAGCAGAGAAAATAACAGAGAAGAAGATAGAGAGAAGAGGAAGAGAAAGAAAAGATAAAGCTTGAGAAGCTTGAAGGTAATCACTATCATCTTCTTCTTCAATTATCTAAGCAAAAAGGTATTATTTCAATTTCTTTATATTTCTATGTGTTTTTTTATAATATTCATGAATATGAGTTCTCTGTGTATATGATTTAGCATGAAAGTTATACAAATATGATGTACATATATAAATTGTGTTTATAATGGTTATTATATGAATTGTATGTCATGATCAAGGATTTTCAGAAATCAAATTTTTGTCAGATCATGTTTTAATGGAGAAATTGATGTTCTTATGATTTTATATGTTATTGGCCAATTTTAGAGTAAAAGTTATGATTTGATTGTGTGTTAATATGCCTATTTAGAATTGTTGTGATAATATCTTTAATTTCAAATATAATGCATGTTTTATAAGTTGAATTGGTAAGAAAATTTTATTATAGAGAATCATTTTATGAAAATATGAGTTTTCATGAAAATGGCCAAATTGGATTTTTAAAACTCTTGATTCTCGTTGTTTAAATGAGTTTATGTTTTGGAAGCATGTTAGATATATGTATTACAGCGTATATATGATTTACAGTGTCTATGTTACTGTATTTTTGGCTTGTATTGGTTAAGCAGTAAAGTAGAGAGCCGTGGTTGTCTGCGTCTGGCCGAGTTGCTGCGCAGCTGCGCCGGCAGTAAGGCCAGGAGCAGCGCAGCTGGGCCACTTGCTTTTCCCAGAACCTTTCCCTGCGCAGCTACGCCGGTTATAAGGCAGCTGGCTGCGCAGCTGCGCCGTGCACAGTGCCGTGGCATTGTGTTTTAATCAAGTGTGCAGTGTGTTTTTATGTTTCCATTACATTATTGCTAAGATAATGAGCATGTATCTAGCTGCTATAACATGTGATAACATGAAGTTTATAATTTCATAATTCGAGAAAAACAATGTTTTGAAAACTTAATATAGTATTTAAATTATAAGATATAATTGTTTAATTGTAAAATAAGTTACTTAATTATAATTTGATTAATTATAATTAAGAGTAAATGTTTAATTTAAATTATAATTCTGTAAAATTATAATGTATAGAAGTTGATTTATTTTAATCAATTAGATGTTAATTTAAATTACAATTTATGTAATTATAATTTAATAAATGTATGATTATTATAAATTATAATTGATAAATACATGATTAATTAGTAAATTGTGTAAGTATAATGCATGATATAGTTTAATTAACTATTAATTATGAAATTTTGATAATTTATGAGGTAATTATAATTAGATTAAGTGTTTAAATTATAATTGTTTAATTATAATTTAGCTAAAATACATAATTAATTTAATTATATGAGCATGTGTGTGATGTAATTAATTATGTGATAGTTGATTATTTATTTAATTAGAGTGAGTTAACCATGAGGGTTAACCACTTATGTGAATTAGTTATGTGTTAACTAATTTAGGTTTTTTATGACTTAATATATATGTGTAGGAAGTATAAAGTACGTGAATTGTATTAAGTAGCTTGCGCTCAAGGCAAGTCTTCTAAACCCCAAACTCGCTATTTCTACGCAAGTTCTTTGATGTTCATATTTTCATTGTTGAGAATGTCCTTTTTATTTTTGTACTGGACAATTATTTACTTAACTGAAGAGAACTTGACTTATTGTTCAATTAAGATCCAGTTTATTATTTTAAAGGCGTTAAGTTTACTTCTAAAGCATATGTTAATTCATAATTCTTTTATTTATGAATTATTGAAAGTCGATTTAACTAATCCTTAGTTGATGAACGTGAATTCTAAATTACCATTGTAAGCTTTTCCAAACCAAACTTTCTTTGGTGCGGACTTGAATTCAAATTGCTGAGTTGAACAACCCTAATTATTAGGGGAGGTTAGTACGCATAGCATTAAGATATTTGTTCACAATACATGGTACAATGGGTTGATCCCCCTAAGTACGAGTTGAGGTCCATAGTCTTATTGACTGTTAAAGGTTTAAATAGAAATATTTATAACCTAGGATAAGAAGAGTTCAAAGGTCTTATGACCCTCAGATAAATTCTATATTCGAATTTTGATATTGATAGAGAATTATTATTCAATTCTTTATTGTTGAAGGAAGCTAAGTTATTCAGATTTTTGTAAAGATCTTCTTTCATGTATTTATTATTGTTAAACTCCAGTGAGCTGTTGTTTGCTCACTCTTGCATTAAATAACAATTGCAGTTAAAGTTGATAACGTTGATGCCCCGTCTACGAGTAAAGGCAAGGGAAAGATGAACAAGTGAGATTTGTTTAATTATTTTGAAATGATTGTAATAATTTTAGGTCATATTTTTATTCCGCACTTTATTATTTATGTCAAGGTTAGAGTAACCCTGGGATTGAGTTCAAGAAGGTTGTAACCCTTGTTTTAAGGGAGATTTTATTATTTTGAATTAAAGTTGTAATTTATTTTGAGATATATTGGGTAAAGGTATGTTATAGATAGAAAGTGAACACCAAATCATGTGGAAATGAAGTACCCGGATTTGGGGGTGTCACAGGTTGGTATCAAAGTCGTAGGTTATGAAACCTTAGGTGGGGAAAAACCTTAGGTAGTAGCCTAATGGTAAAATCGAAGAGATAGGTGTGATAGGTAAAAGATAATAAACTACCATATGTGCTATGTGTTTACATTATAGTATTCGAAGAGTGTCGATTCGATGTAACTTTAAAAATTCTTTTATCAGGATGTCGAACATTGGAGAACCTAGTAAGGCTAGAGAGGATGTACCTCAGGTGCCTAGAGAGGAGGAGCCCTGTGACATACATGTTGTCTTGGAGCAGCGGGTTAGGAGAGAGCCATCTCCAGTGATCACCATAGCTGGTCAGGAGCGTGAGCTGACACCTATTCCAGAAAATGAGGACAAGGACGAGTCTGAAGAGGAGGAAGAGGATCCCGAAGAGGAATTCCCACCTCACTCTACTAGTGCTGAGATGTACGAGGCAGTCTACGATAGCAATGTGGAGCTTCATGGATAAGTAGGAGATCTCGAAGAAACCATTCAGCAGCGAGATGAGACGATCGAAGAAATGGCAAGTGACCTAGGAGATGCACAGTGTAACCTGATGCATATGGAGGTGGATATAGATGCTGCTCGATTTGAACTGGCAAAGCTGAAGCAAGATATCCAGGAGGAGTCGAGGAAGCGTGCCAGAGCTGAAGAGCCAAGCTTGAGAGCTAATTAACGAGCCGATCGAGCTGAAGGTAAAGCTGAAGCCAAGAGGGCCAAGCTGAGGGAAACAGAATATGTCTTCCATACAGCGATAGAAAGAGCTCAGGACCATGTTTTCTACTACCCAGCTCAGTTCCAAGGTTTACCTTGGTATGTGATGGACCAAAGAACGGCGTTTCGGGTAATGGAAGAGGAACGCAGAGAGGCTGTGTGACGTATTAATATGCCTAGGCAGTAGCAGTAGCAGTAGTAGTAGTAGTAGTAGTAACAGTAGTAGTAAAGCTTTTGTTTATGTGTTACTTTTTGTAGTAAATAAAATAAATCCCATAATTTGAAATAAGAATGGGATAAGTTAATAATATAATCCTGCAACTTTTCCAGTTCAAGAAGGATGATGTAAATGGCAGAAATGCTATCTGATTGATGTTTTTAAAACTACGACTAATGAATAAAAGAAGTTTATTGACGTGCTTGGTATTTTATGTGAACTGAATTGTTTAGAACGTTTAAGTATGAATTTGAATATTTAAAAATTGAATAAAGGGTCTAATAATAATATTTTCTTAACAGAAAATGCCTCCTATAAGAAAAATAACACGTCAAAACCCCAAGGGTTCAACGAACAACAATAAAGATGGGACGAATCCCAACTCGGTTCAGCAGTTGTTGAACCTGTTGACAGGAGCTCTTGCAAATCAGCCGCAAGTGTAGGGTACCACGTTCAAGGAATTCAAGGCAGTAGGACCGCCTGAGTTCGCAGGGTCGACTAACCCTATTAAAGCTCAGACATAGGTAATGGAAATGGAAAAGGTGTTTGACATGGCTAGGGTAGGGGAAGACCAGAAGACAGCATCCGCGACTTTTATGTTGAAGTCGGATGCTAGTTTTTGGTGGCAGGCTAACAACGCCTGAGAGGGAGAGGGAGTCATCACGTGGGAATGTTTCAAGGAAATGTTCTACGAGATATACTTTCCAGTGAGTTCCCAGGACCAGATGGAGGTCCAATTCCTAGAACTTAAGCAAGGAGGGATGACGGTGTCCGAGTATGCCGCTAAGTTCAACGAGTTGGTCAGGTTTGCTACTCACCAGGTCAGCACTGACGCTAGAAAGGCGAAAAGGTTTGAGCGGGGACTAAAGTCCTGGCTCTACAGCAAGGTTTCCATGTTCCAGCTGAACACCTTTACGGCTATGCTAGAGAAGGCCATACTTGCTGAGGGAGGAAGCGAAGCGATAACGAAGACCAAGATAAGAAGAAGAAGAATGAGGTAGAAACTAAGTCTGGGGGTAGCAGCACTGTGAACCAGAAGAGGAAATGGAATGACAACACCTCTGCTGGGAGTCTGCAAGAAAGCCAGCAGAACAGGAAGTTCGAAGCATGTGCTACATGCGGTAAGAATCACACTGGCGTGTGCATGAAGGGGAAGCAGGTGTGCTTCAACTGTGGTCAGAAAGGCCACATCGTGCCTAATTGCCCAAACCCGAAGAAGGGAGCTTTCTTTACATGTGGATCCAAGGATCATATGGCTCGCAACTGCCCTAAAAAGTTGACAGCAGGGTTAACAGGGAGCGGAGGGAATGGAAGCGGCAGTTCCGTGACTATCGCTGCACCATTGCAAGCTGTTCGACCCACTGCACGAACATTCAATATAACGGTGCAGGATGCTGTGCAATCAAAAGACGTGGTGTCAGGTATTATTCCGATCAATAGTATAAATGTATATGTATTATTTTATTCGGGTGCTACTTGTTCATTCATATCTGATGATTTTGCTAAAATCTTAGACTTACCTGTAGAAGAGTTAGTTTACCCCTTGAACATAGAGATTGTGAATAGGGAAGTTATTCCTGTTAGGTGTGTTTATAAGAACTGTAGATTGGACATTAAGGGTCAGGAACTTAGACTAGATTTAATTCCGATTAAACTTGGGGAATTCGACGTCATACTGGGTATGGATTGGTTGTTCAACCATGGGGCGATAATCGACTGTCAGAAGAAGTCGGTAAACCTTACGACTCCGTCGAAGTTAGTGTTCTATGGTAGCAAATCGCCTAGACAAGCGAGTTGTCTGAGGATTATGCAAGCCAAGAAACTTCTTACGCAAGGCTGTGTGGGATACCTAGCCTACATAGTAGATACGCGTAAGGAAAGCCCGAAGGTGGAGGAGATATCGGTAGTTAAGGAGTTTGTGGACATTTTTTCGAGCGTTTTGCCAGAACTTCCGCCAGATAGGGAGACAGAGTTCGTGATCGATTTAGCACCGAGAACTGCTCCAATTTCAAAGGCTCCGTACAGAATGGCTCCAGTCGAGATGAAGGAACTGATGGCTCAATTGCAAGAATTACTAGACAAGAAGTATATCCAACCGAGTGTTTTGCCGTGGGGAGCGCCTGTTTTGTTTGTTAAGAAGAAAGATGGATCGATGCGTCTTTGCATTGATTATAGGGAGTTGAATAAAGTTACGATCAAGAATAGGTATCCTTTACCTAAGGATCGATGACTTATTTGATCAACTGAAGGGTGCGAAGTACTTCTCAAAAATTGATTTGAGAAGCGGGTATCATCAATTGAAGGTAAGGAAGGAAGATATACCGAAAATGGCTTTTAGGACTCGATATGGTCATTACGAGTTCTTGGTGATGTCATTTGGTCTCACGAATGCCCCAGCTGCATTTATGGACCTAATGAACAGGGTGTTCAAGCCATTTCTAGACAAGTTTGTGGTAGTGTTCATAGATGACATCCTGGTTTATTCCAAGACCTAGGAGGAGCACGCTGAACACTTACGACTAACCTTAGAAGCCCTAAGACGAGAGACGCTTTACGCTAAATTCTCAAAGTGCGAGTTTTGGTTGGAACGTGTGCAATTTCTTGGCCACGTGATTGACAAGGATGGTATTTCGGTAGATCCGTCGAAGGTTGAAGCTGTTATAAACTGGGAACAGCCGAAGACGCCATCTGAAGTGAGGAGTTTCTTGGGATTGGCAGGTTATTACCGTAGATTTATCCAAGACTTTTCTAGAATCGCAACTCCGTTGACGAATTTAACTCGTAAAATAGTTAAGTTTGTTTGGACGGAGAAGTGTGAGGAGAGTTTTCAAGAGCTGAAGAAGAGGTTGAGTACTGCGCCTGTATTGTCTTTATCGGATAGTTCGGGGAATTTTGAAGTATATAGCGATGCCTCACATAAAGGATTAGGCTGTGTGTTGATGCAGAGCGGCAAAGTCATTGCCTATGCATCACGTCAGCTAAAAGATTATGAGAAGGGGTATCCGACCCATGATCTAGAATTGGCGGCAGTAGTGTTTCCCTAAAGATTTGGAGGCACTACTTATATGGAGAAAAGTGTGAAATATACACAGATCACAAGAGTCTGAAGTATATATTTACCCAGAAGGATTTGAACATGCACCAAAGATGGTGGTTGGACCTGATTAAAGACTACGATTGCGAGATACTTTACCATCCGGGTAAAGCTAACGTTGTCGCCTACGCTTTGAGCAGGAAAGGTCGGGAGAGGCTGAACGTGTTAACTGATCAGAATCGGTTAATAGAACAAATGGCTAGATTGGAGTTGGAAGTGAAGTTTTCGAAGGAATCAGATGAGATGTTATTTCAAGTAACCACTGGTTCTACTCTAGTAGATAAAGTGAAAGAAGCACAACTTCACGATGAAGAATGTGAGAAGATTCGGAGGAGGATAACCAATGGTGAAGAGTTCAATTTCAAGATCGCTAATGAAGGTCTGTTACAGTTTGAAGGTAGAATCTGGGTACCACCAGTACTTGAAGTCAAAGAGGAGATTCTGAGCGAAGCTATACGTGAAGGAAATTATTTCTCGACATGGTGTTCCGATGTCGATTGTGTCCGACAGAGATCCACGTTTTACGTCGAATTTCTAGAAGCATTTGCAAGATTGTCTGGGAACGCAATTGCGAATGAGTACAGCATATCATCCTCAGACTGATGGACAGAGCGAGAGAACGATTCAGACGCTAGAGGATATGCTGAGAGCTTGTGTGATGGACTTCAAAGGAAGCTGGGAGGATCATCTACCGTTGGTGGAGTTCGCCTACAACAATAGTTATCATGCGAGTATTGGCATGCTGCCTTACGAAGCATTATACGGCAGAAAATGCAGAACTCCTTTGTGCTGGGATGAAGTCGGTGAACATCAATTGTTGGGACCAGAATTGGTACAACAAACCGCTGAAATTGTGAAGCTGATCAGAACGAGATTAATTGCTGCTCAAGACAGACAAAAGAAGTATGCCGATCTTCATCGACAAAATCGAGAATTCTTATCAGGAAGTTTCGTGTTCCTAAAAGTATCTCCCTAGAAGGGGAAAATTAGATTTGGTAAGAAGGGAAAGCTGAGTCCCAGATTTATTAGACCTTTTGAGGTATTACAAAAGGTGGGCGAGGTAGCTTACGAGATTGCATTACCTCCAGAACTCAAGAATATACATAATGTCTTTCATATTTCTGTGTTAAGACCTTACAAGCATGATTATAAACATGTGATAGAGTATGAACCTTTGCAATTTGATAAGAACTTAACATATGAAGAAGTGCCTGTTCAAATAGTTGATAGAAAGGAGCAAGTACTTAGGAATAAAGTGATACCATCTGTTAAGGTAATCTAGAGGAACCACAGTGCTGAAGAAGCTACGTGGGAGCTTGAAGATGTTATGATGAAATCTTATCCGCATTTATTTGCTTAGTTGTGTGTAACCCCTTATATACTGATTCTGGGGACAGAATCCTTTTAAGGAGGGAAGAATGTAATAGACGAGAATTTTTTATGTGTGATTCTGGGGACAGAATCCTTTTAAGGAGGGAAGATTGTAACGATTGTGATTTTATATAATAATTTTAAATATTTATTGAGTTAAATAAATATTTTATGTGATTTATTTATTGAGTTAAATAAATAAATTATGGAGTGATTTAATTAAGTGTTATATATTAATTAAATTAAATTTTATATTATAGTTCTAATTTAATTGAGATAATTGAATTAGATGAATTATGTGATGAAGTGTTACATGAATTATAATTAGCGAGTAATTATAATTATGTGACAAGTTTATGTGATTAATTGATGTTAGATTTTAATTGATTAAATTAGTTGATTAATATTTAATTTATTAAAATATGACATTAAGGTATGTGTTAACATGATTTGTTAAAATAAAAAAAAAGGATTTTAAATCTATTTTCCAAACAAGGCCTTAGCTAATATACTGTTTTTAAAAATAATTCTGTTTTGGCCAAACAAGCCTTGTGGATATTTAAATTCAAAATTTTTGTAACCTATGTATTAATTAGTAATTAGTATATGTAATTATATTAGGAGTTACATTTTATAATTATATGTGTTATATGTATATTGTATATACACTAAGTTACGTTAGTTTAGAGTTAGTCAGTTAGAGAAACTAAGAAAAGAACGAGAGAAAGAGCAGAGAAAATAACAGAGAAGAAGATAGAGAGAAGAGGAAGAGAAAGAAAAGATAAAGCTTGAGAAGCTTGAAGGGAATCACTATCATCTTCTTCTTCAATCATCTAAGCAAAAAGGGTATTATTTCAATTTCTTTATATTTCTATGTGTTTTTTTATAATATTCATGAATATGAGTTCTCTGTGTATATGATTTAGCATGAAAGTTATACAAATATGATGTACATTTATAAATTGTGTTTATAATGGTTATTATATGATTTGTATGTCATGATCAAGGATTTTCAGAAATCAAATTTTTGTCAGAACATGTTTTAATGGAGAAATTGATGTTCTTATGATTTTATATGTTATTCGCCAATTTTAGAGTAAAAGTTATGATTTGATTGTGTGTTAATATGCCTATTTAGAATTGTTGTGATAATATCTTCAATTTCAAATATAATGCATGTTTTATAAGTTGAATTGGTTTTATTACAGAGAATCATTTTATGAAAATATGAGTTTTCATGAAAATGGCCAAATTGGATTTTTAAAACTCTTGATTCTCGTTGTTTAAATGAGTTTATGTTTTGGAAGCATGTTAGATATATGTATTACAGCGTATATATGATTTACAGTGTCTATGTTACTGTATTTTTGGCTTGTATGGGTTAAGCAGTATAGCAGAGAGCCGTGGCTGTCTGCGTCTGGCCGAGTTGCTGCGCAGCTGCGCCGGCAGCAAGGCCAGGAGCAGCGCAGCTGCGCCGCTTGCTTTTCCCAGAACCTTTCCCTGCGCAGCTGCGCCGGTTATAAGGCAGCTGGCTGCGCAGTTGCGCCGTGCACAGTGCAGTAGCAGTGAGTTTTAATCAAGTGTGCAGTGTGTTTTGATGTTTCCATTACATTATTGCTAAGTTAATGAGCATGTATCCAGCGGCTATAACATGTGTTAACATGAAGTTGATAATTTCATAATTCGAGAAAAACAATGTTTTGAAAACTTAATATAGTATTTAAATTATAAGATATAATTGTTTAATTGTAAAATATGTTACTTAATTATAATTTGATTAATTATAATTAAGAGTAAATATTTAATTTAAATTATAATTCTGTGAAATTATAATGTATAGAAGTTGATTTATTTTAATCAATTAGATGTTAATTTAAATTATAATTTATGTAATTATAATTTAATAAATGCATGATTATTATAAATTATAATTGATAAATACATGATTAATTATAAATTGTGTAAGTATAATGCATGATATAGTTTAATTAACTATTAATTATGAAATTTTGATAATTTATGAGGTAATTATAATTGAGTAATTATAATTAGATTAAGTGTTTAAATTATAATTGTTTAATTATAATTTAGCTAAAATACATAATTAATTTAATTATGTGAGTATGTGTGTGATGTAATTAATTATGTGATAGTTGATTATTTATTTAATTAGAGTGAGTTAACCATGAGAGTTAACCACTTATGTGAATTAGTTATGTGTTAACTAATTTAGGTTTTTTGTGACTTAATATACATGTTTAGGAAGTATTAAAGTACGTGAATTGTATTAAGTAGCTTGCGCTTAAGGCAAGTCTTCTAAACCCTAAACTTGTTATTTTTACGCAAGTTCTTTGATGTTCATATTTTCATTGTTGAGAATGTCCTTTTTATTTCTGTACTGGATAATTATTTACTTAACTGAAGAGATCTTGACTTATTGTTCAAGTAAGATCCAGTTTATTATTTTAAATGCGTTAAGTTTACTTCTAAAGCATATGTTAATTCATAATTCTTTTATTTATGAATTATTGAAAGTCGATTCAACTAATCCTTAGTTGATGAACGTGAATTCTAAATTACCATTGTAAGCTTATCCAAACCAAACTTTCTTTGGTGCGGACTTGAATTCAAATTGCTGAGTTGAACAACCCTAATTATTAGGGGAGGTTAGTACGTATAGCGTTAAGATGTTTGTGCACAATACATGGTACAAAGGGCTAATCCACCTAAGTACAAGTTGAGGTCCATAGTCTTATTGACTGTTAAAGGTTTAAATGGAAATATTTATAACCTAGGACAAGAAGAGTTCAAAGGTCTTATGACCCTCAGATAAATTCTATATTCGAATTTTGATATTGATAGAGAATTATTATTCAATTCTTTATTGTTGAAGCAAGTTAAGTTATTCAGATCTTTGTAAAGATCTTCTTTCATGTATTTATTATTGTTAAACTCCAGTGAGCTGTTGTTTGCTCACTCTTGCATTAAATAACAATTGCAGTTAAAGTTGATAACGTTGATGCCCCGTCTACGAGTAAAGGCAAGGGAAAGATGAACAAGTGAAGATTTATTTAATTATTTTGAAATGATTGTAATAATTTTAGGTCATGTTTTTATTCCGCACTTTATTGTTTATGTCAAGGTTAGAGTAACCCTGGGATTGAGTTCAAGAAGGTTGTAACCCTTGTTTTAAGGGAGATTTTATTATTTTGAATTAAAGTTATAATTCATTTTGAGATATATTGGGTAAAGGTATGTTATAGATAGAAAGTGAACACCAAATCATGTGAAAACGAAGTACCCGGATTTGGGGGTGTCACAATATATGCCACCAACTCTCAGCTCATAATATGTAGGGTTTGTCCCTGCTCCGCTGGGTAGTGGTACACACCGTCAATCACCCTCTCAAAAGCTGAACAGAACATATATTCCATCTTGTTCATCTTCCTCTTCTTGCATCTAACCTCATCCTCTAGGTCATCAGCTCTCTCGTTAGCCGCTTCCCACTTTTCCTCGAAGTGTATCCTATCCATAACCTCCAACTCTAGCTGAGTACAAAGTGCTGCCTTCTCAGTCTTCTCACTCAGCTCTCTCTGTTCTACTTCTTCCAGCTTTCCTGCCAGATCTAAATTTTTGGATACCGACTTGTGGAATAAGGTTCCCATCTGGATCCATGCCTCCCTGCAATAGGCAATCTCTACCTCTAACTCCTGCTTGTCCAACTTCCTCTGGTGGTCCTCGTCCCTCAACTTCTGGAACTCAGATTCTCTCTCTTGGGCCTCGGCCTCTAGCTCCTGGACTCTGCAGTCCAACTCTAGGATCCGCTCCTCATATTTGCCTAACATCTGCTCCTCTACAATAGCCTCATCAGAGTCCTCCATGGGCTCATCCTCCATGGGCTCGTCCTCCACCAGCTCCTCCTCTGGATCAAACTATACCTCGATCTCGTCCTCGTCGTCAGACTCGAATGGTGGAATAGCCTACACAGGCACAGCCTCTAGAGGTGCCTCGTATACTACATGTATATCCCTGGGCTCCTCTTATGTCACTCTACTAGGTACCCTTGTGCCTGTCATCCTACAATCACAAACATAAGACAAACAAACAGCAACTCCATTAGAATGTTAAATAAAATTTAAGTTCATTATATAGAATGAAGTTACATTTCATAACACACTAAGTCTCTCTCTAGGAAAACTCTACATGAGTTTTATCTCCTTCTAACTTTCTAAGTTCTCCTAAGTTATAATCTAAGGACATTCACTCCTAAGGTTTATAATTATAGCTTTGATACTAACCTGTGACACCTTCAAATTCGGACCACCACAGAGTCACTCGAATTCATTTCATCACGTTCTCACGATAATACAATAATAATATCTAAAGAATACATTCACAGCGAAATATCTAATCTAGAATAATGTACAATGATTTATTATAATTATTCCCCCAAGTCTCGCAGCCTACAGTACTTAATAGATTACATAATAATATCAAATACAGACTTAATACATAACCCTACTTAAGCTTAAACATAGTTCTAAAATAGTCTTAATACATCATCTTAATAGACGTAAAACAACATCATAATATTTAGAACATGAAAGGGTCTAGCTAATCGGTAGCCTTGCCCTTGCCCTTATCGACTCCCGAAGGTGCACCCTGCTCTGCCTTAACTGAAATGTTTTAGGGAAAACAAGAATGAGAAACAAGTTTGCTCAGCAAGTAATATAACAACAAGGGTGAGTATTATAGTTCTCGAATCCAAAAGTGTATAACAGGATATGATAGTTCAAGGATAGCAAGAAATATCAACAGTTTTCAATAACAGTCGCTAAGGACAGCATAATATCAATAAGTTTCAATGCTAAATCAATTCAAGATTTCAAGATAATTGAATACTGAGCAGTCACTAAGGACTATGAACTCTTACTAGAATTAACAGTAATATACTGATAATCCAACAAAAATAAGTACAACAGGTGATCAGCCTAAAGTACACTATATTATGCATAACATTTAATCATACTCAAGTGTGCCCGTCGGTCTCCCGATAATATATAGTTCCCTTCAAAGAAGGTTGTTCATCTCAGTCAATATAAGACTCCGCACCAATCAATTGGTTTGGATAACATTCTAATCATGATAGAAGTCTAGCCGAGTCAAATGGCATATACCACTCTTTATAAGTTCAATACTTGACATTAATGTTTCGAAAAATATAATTGACTTTATCATAACTATGTCGCAATAAGTCATAATTTGAATAACTCACTTGCACAACAATAAACTTAATACGAATTCAATAAGAATAGAGTTCAAGTACTTGCTTACAATATTCGTTGAATAAAGTAATGCAAGGGTTTAGGATACTTACACAATAAAATAGTGTAAGTTAGGGAACTTGCATCCAAAGAGATAAGGTTTAGATACTTGCCTTAAGCATAGTCTATCCACGATAAGTAAATCAACACTTTCAAATCCCTATCGTAATATAATTACGTATATATATGATATCCATTAGTCATATAGTTTAACATCATACTTTTTTTTATATATACAATCCACATATAAGTTAAGTCTATAACCTTACTATACAGTCATACCATGTATAGTATCATACAAATTCACAAGTCTCGACTAATATAACTTTTATTGTCTTTTATCCTTAACGTTCCTCTTTTTGAGTTAAACATATTCTCATATCATTATTATCACATATGACCATAATCAACACCAAACATATTTTATTTAGTAAGTTATGGCAGTGTTATAAGTTAACCGTCAAGAATCGAATTCAAGTATCAACATATGATATCACATAGCATGTATACATATTAAAGGGTACTCCCATATTTGTATAACCTTTCCAAGTTCAGTCATATATGATTTAGGTTCTAAGTTAATACTTTTAATAACTTAAGGCCATTCAAGGTCACGAACTCACAAAGTCTAACATGTTCGCCTTTTAAACACATAAGGTATTCATATAACTGGTTTTAGGCATGCTCATGAGTATTCACATTGCATATATGTAACTAGCATCGTTATTATTTCGAAAACATGCTTCAATAATGCTTAACTTGATTTCACAACATTTAACATAGTAGGCATACATGTATGATACATTAGTGAGTCTAAGAGTACTATCAAACGTGTCCATAATTATCGGAAACCAAATCTCAATGTAACATGTCAAGGTGCACATTCAAAACTCATACTTTCATTAGTAAAGTTCACTAATAAGGCCAAACATGTTCATGCTATATATATACATATGTTAACATGTCCGTCATGCATTTCTAGGCCATATAAACATGCTCGCAAAATCAGAATGCATATATGATACCTACATGCCAAGGTTCACCTTCAAAACTTACATTTTTGTTAGAAATGTTCACTAGCGAGGTCCAACATGCTCATGTTACACTATGAAACATATATATGTAAGTTAACATGCTTTTCATGCATTCTTAAACCATACTAATATGCTCGCAAGGTCAGAATAATAACATGGCATATGCATATATCAAAGTCCGTTTATAAATTCTATGTTTATTTCAAACTATATGCTTTCGTTAATCATGTATGCTAATATAGTAAAACATGTTCTCTTTTTAGGTTTAGGTATACTAATACATATGTTACTCATGCTAGCAAGCTGGTTTAAGTAGTAAACTAATTAACTAACACTGATCAGCATTAACAGAAGTTAGCAACTGGTGCAAGGGACCGGCGCAGCTGCGTTGTGCCTCAGTACTAAATTGGCGCAGCTGCACCGTGTCTGGTTCGCACCAAACAGCAGCTTGCTTGGGCAGTTCCCAGCCCAAACACAAAAATTACTTCATGAATTTGATTCTAATCAGCCACATTCCAGTTTAAACATGCTTATAAGTTTGTATAGCAACTAAGAATCATGTTCTAATCAAATTTAGCATGAATGACAACTATGATCAAGAATTGAAATTTTTGACAGAAAATAAAATGAAGAACAAGAATGAAGAACATGAAAGGTATATTATACCTCTATTATACAAAAGCTAATTCACACTTCCTCTACTGATATGTATATAAGTACTCACTCTCTACTTAAATTTATCAGATAATTTTTTTCTAGCAACTGAGAAATGAGGGGAAGAGATTCCATTTATAGAGAATTGATTGCCCAGTTCATAGCTTTGCTCCATGGTTTGAATCAATGAGAAATAGAATAATTCAATAGGCAAGAAGAAGTTGGTGATTTAGTGGTTGGATTCCATCATGAATCCCACTCCCTTGTTTATCATTTGCTAGCAGCTATGGAAGTTTGCTGAGTTTTAAGGTTATAGGGGAATAGGATAACTTGGAGTGTTCACGTGTGAGGGAGAGATAGTGACTATCAATATTGAACAAGCAGTGTATCTCAGCATTCTAGCAACATTAATATACATAACACTTATGTTACTTTGAACATATTATATATACCTAACACTACTGCATAGAAGGCTTTATGCAACGCCGTTGGTTCGTTGTATAAACCTTACTTTGCCGTTGCATTAGCCTTTATGCAATAGTCACCTAAGCACCGCATCTGCCTCCGTAACATATTCTCAGATGCAACGGTTTTTTGAGCTTATGCAACGGTTGGCAAATCCATATCAATTTAGGTACTATATGCAACGATTTTTTGGTGAAGCAAATTCCACTATTTTTTTTTCACAATATGCAACGCTTTTGAAAGCAAAATGCCACGTTTTTATCTCCAAATATGCAACACTTTCTTAAACTAAATACCACGGGTTTTTGGCAAAATATGCAATGCTTTTATAAACTAAATACCACGATTTTTTGCCAAAATATGCAACACTTTCGTTAACTAAATACCATGATTATAAAATGCAATTGCAACGGTCAAAATATTTAATGCCACGGCCACAATATTATATGCAATGCTTATGATAGTTCACAAGTTTTACTAATGCCACGGTATTTGTTGTCATATGCAACGCTTTATAACAACTAATGACACGATTTTTATTTTCATATGCAACGCTCAAGTATAGAAAATGCCACGGTTTGCATATCATTATGTAACAGTTTAAATAGATTTTATGTCCCTTTAATCATTTTATGCAACGCTTTCAAAAATAAAATGCTACGCTTTTCAAAAGTACTGTATATAAATAATAAAAGTTCTTAAGGAACATAGTATATACAACGATTTCATATAATAAAATAACCATTCAATAGCTAATAATACTACAAAATCCTAATAAATTCGTCTACATAAGCTTAATCCCAAAACTAATTTGAACATATACATTGAACGACAACGCACAGGTCCACCTAGCTTTATTTGATTCGTCAAGTGAATAGGTAAATGCACAACCTTGTATTTCTTTATCAGAGGAAGAATCTGCATGCAACAGCAAAAACACCTTCAATAAGGAGTCTCAAGAAGAAGAAGAAATCAAAGCAAAAAGTCAACAACAGATTATCAAACAACCATTTTGCATATCTGGGTGCCAATTCGTTTCTACAGACATACCCCTGTTGTAACACGCTTTCTTTGTCCTCCAGATATACCCCTGATCATCTGGTCTCCTACCATAGTATCTGCACAGACATCAAGTCCAAAAACCTGCAATCAATTGGGAAGGAATAAATAAATTTATACATGTGCTATAATGTATATAAATGCTTTTTGGTTAACTTTATTACCTTTAGAACATAATCTGTGACCACGTTGGCCTCTTGACCTTCTGTTGCGGAAGCCTGACTCGTGGGAACAACAATGAAAGTGTTACGAATGAGAAAAGAGTTTACACCACGCAAGAGGAAAGCATGCTATATGGACTAAGGAATTACAAAAACACCTCAACCACCAATAACAATTAACAACGTAGAGTTAAAATTCATATTGAAGGTGGAAATAAGCTTCAGACATCCTCTATTATATTAATTTTTCTCTATAATTTCTCCATATATTGGTCTGTTTCATGGGCATGAGGGAGTGTTACTTTCATATTTTCTATAAAAATTTAAAACACTTGTATCCATGGACATTTCTACATTAAGTAGGCCCGTGTTTACCTTCATGTAGATATCAATATCAGAATAAGGTAATATTTGCATCTTTCTCTCTTCTTGACAGCTCTGCCAACATTTCTTCCAAAAGTTTGACAACAATTGTAATTTGAATTTTGAAGCACTTACTTAACCAACCCTCAAGCAAATCTACACTAAACATTTTAAATGTATTACGAATAATGATGAAACCCAAAATTAATCTAGTATCAACTAACCATAGCGTGATCCAACTCCCTGGCATCTTGCAGAGAATGCCAAGGTTTCCCTCAGTCATTTCTCCTATATGAAGATCATGTTGGCTGATATAGGCAGCCGTTCTCTGAGGCACAAACTCATTCATTTCATGGCCATTGTAGGTCACCCTTCCAGAAAACTATAATTGAAAAATGAAAATTTCAGCCCTCATATTGGACATTAATAGAAAATAGCAGAAAACTCTTAACGTCAAGATTGAGTATCATAAATTAGTAGCCAATTACCTTAATGGTAGGATCAAGCTTCCCAGCCAAAGCCAGCAATAATGTGGTTTTCCTAGAACTTGGAGGACCTAAAAGCAATGTCATCCTGCAAACCTCACATGGAAAATCAATATAAGAAATAGAATTCCTGAAAATGTGAAGTAATCTTATTTCAATCAATAAATTCATTAAACCTGAAAGGCCTGAGGATTCCGCTAACATCTTCAAGGATAGTTAGGCGCCTCTTTCTATTCGGAAGTAAGTGGACAGTCTGTAACAACCCCTTTTGAACACACAAAGAGAAAAAGAAAAATATGGTATCAGTACACACACAAATAAGAAGTCAATAATCTTTGATATGCCTAATTAAGTTGTTACCTCGACTATACTAATATTGAAGTTCAAGAAAGAAGGCAAAGCTCTGCTTCCAACATGAGCTTCTGCCTCGATATGTAAATGCTCGAATCTGACTTTGATTAGGGGCAACAATATCTAGATTAAAGTTAATAATATGCAACAATGTAATCCAAAATGACAGAGATCACTCATATGCAAACTTAAGTAACAAATCCATGTGGGAGACTGAAGCTAACCTGACTTCATGTATATAGTAAACAATATACATCAAATAGAGATATATTTGCATTTTTAATTATTTGCAGTATTCAATAATTTGTATATGATGTAGCTTTCAAGAATAACCCCATTATGTATTGTTTGCTTAATTTCCACACCCCAATTTGTATATGCTGATAATGTTATTGTATATGATAGTGCACACTTATAGTTTCAGATAATGAAATAACTTCACTACACTCGAAGAATTTATAACGAAGAAACACAAGCAACAAACAATCTAACGTGGTTCGGCCGGATTTACCTAAATCGATGGAGAGAATCAACTTCACTACACTCGAAGAATTTATAGTACAAATCAATGACTATGTCTTCGTATTTACCACTTAATCCAAATTTGAAAGCCCCATGTATACTCTCTCTCAAGCTCCTTTGAAGACCTCTAGAATCACTCACTCACTCACAAGGTTTTTCTGTTTGCTTCTGCTTCTTACCTTATATATTTTTCGATAGTGATATAAAGACCCTATTTATAGAACCAATATGGGAAACACCAAAATAAATATTTTTACTTACGTAAATAATTGAATACATTACTATGCCATAATTCCAAACAAAAAGTGAAAAGTGGCCATAGCTTACATAGAAAAAATAATTCTACATATAGATATTACATTATTAGAAAATGTTCAGCAATTAACCAGATAAACAATAAAAGTAAGTGATGTGATAAAAATATGTAACTGCAAGTGCACAGTGTCAAGTTGAAGAACTGGCAAGTACAGGTCGAACCCACAGAGACTAGATTAATTTTAATATATCCTTAATATCTATTTTAGGCGAATTAAAAATAAATATTGAGAGTTGATTAATTAGAATATGAAAACTAATAATGAAAAAGCAATCTAGAAATCCGAATTCATTAAATAATAAACATAACATATAATTCAATATATTCTATTTTTATAACTTAATTATGATTTTGATCTCCCTTCCCTTTAATTTAGTAATTTTATAATTAACGTGGGCAAGCATAGACTATGAAAATTTAAGGATTAACTATAACCCATCAAAACTTCTTTGAGCAAGCATGGATTATGAAAAACTCATGTCTTAACAATAATCTATCAAAACCTCTTAATTAATTTAAAATTACATGAGAACTATAAAACGAAGGTATTCCAATAACGAAACATGAAGGCGAAATCAATTAAACATAAAAGTATAAATAATAGAAGAGATGAAAAATATTATCATGAATAATTATTTAATTTCATCTTCATCCTAGATTAAAGAAATTAAATAGACATGAAAAATATAAATTAACTAACTAAAATAAAGAAGAGAAGAAGATTAAAAATAAATAAGAAAACTCCCTTTATTGACGATTCTCTAACAAGCGTACAATGAAATAATTTAATCTACTCCTACTCCTAACCTAGAGTAATACAATACCTAATCCTCCCCTCTCTCTAAAACAAGAGACCTATTTATAGGAAAAATAACTTTGTGTCCTAATTTAGATACATTGAACTTGGACACTTTTGTTTCCATGTAGATTTTAACTTCCTAGTGGCAATCAACTTCTCAAAGAGATCTTCTAGATAGACTTTCCTTTCTCTTGTTGGATTTGACTTGCACACTAAGATTGTTCCACCTCTTTCCTTCTCCTTGTAGGATTCTTCTTGGATATTTCTTACATGAATAAGAGCATTAAATATCACTTGATCACCAAGATTTTAATTTTATTGCAATAAATATTAAACCCTACAAAATAAAATAAAACATATTAATTTAATAAACTAATATAATTAAAAGGACAAAATTAGGGATAATAAAATGTATGAATTATGTGTCTATCAAATACCCCTATACCTAACTTTTGCTCGTCCTCGAGTAAAATAAAAATAAAATAAAATAAAAATAATAATTATACTATCTCATTTTCGTAGGAGACACGATTGCACTTAGCATGTGCAACAAGCCTTTAAACCCCAAGGTTACCCCAAGTGGACGAGTTGTGTCTCGTGAGGGTTTGCAGTGAATATACCCACAAAATTTAAAAATATTTTGGAGTGCAACAAGTCATGAAATTGAATTACAACTTCTAAATATCCATGGGCATACATAAGCAAAATTAAATTCAAAATCACACTTTCACCTTATCAAAAATATTCAATCTTCATTCTAGACACCATCCTTCATAATATTAATTCCATGTGATGCATGCATGTGTGTATGATGTAACTCTTAATAGGGATTTTACCATGAAAATCAAGCAAACTCATTTTTCTTCTTTTTTTCCTTCTTTTTTTTTTTTGACTTGTGCAATGTCTCATTTTCTTAGGCTTTTCAGAGTTACCCATATAGCGAGCGTTGGACCAATGACTCCCAAACCAGTTGATTTTAGGGCACTAGGTGTAGAGACACCCCTAAGGGCTTACTAACTCGAGTAACAAAGGCCACAAAATTAGACTAGTCAAACTGCTTTTATCCATCACACTTTTCAGCGTGAATATCGATGCTTCATGAGGCTTAGATACCCAGTTATTTCGTTCAATGGACATTGAAGCAGTTTTTTTTTTCTTTTCTTTATTTTTTCTTTATTTTTTCTTTTTTTTTCTTTCCATTTTTTTTTTAAAATTACTCGAATCATAGTTTATATCCACAACTAAGAGTTAGTGCGATCGTGAAGTGCAAAAAATGCTTTTGAAATCAATATTAGTCCAGATGGTATTTCAAACTAAGATTTCGTACCTCATCAAAGATTTAAGAGTTCTAAATCTTTCAATCTTACTCATGATTTTTAACTCCACGAACACTTATTAGAATAAATTCAATCTATAAAAAGTCAAACAAAATTTTCAATTTATTATTTTTTTTTTTTAAACAACATTTTCCTAAAAAGAAAAAAAAAATTTAATACAATAATACAAACAAACTCCCCCCATACCTAAATCATGCATTGTCCTCAATATATGCAAATGAAGAAAAGAGAACAAAGATGTGAAAGAATTGTACCTTGTATGCGGGGCATTTATTCTGCAAGAAAATGTGGTGAGAAGGAAAACAAATGTACATACCTACGAATTTTATAAATCTTAAATATTATATGATTATACATGAATGATACAAATGGGTAAGTGAGTGTGAACTTTTTATTATTTTCAAGAAGTTTAGAAAATTGAAAATAGTTATAATTTTCATCAGAATTATGCTTAAAATTTACCTCAAGAAATTTTTTACTAACATGTTCAAATGATGGAAGAATTGGTTCACATACATGTTCTAGTTTAGTTGACTTATTTGTAGTGGATCTCAACAGCTCATTGACCTTATCTAAATATTCAGATTCATTCCAATTTTGGTGAAGATGATTTAAGAAAAAATCAATTGGATCTTTTTCAATCAAAAGTCTATTTTCAATTATTTCTTGGGTCATGGACAACTCTTGGATCATATTTACTTTAATGGGTTGATCCAAAAAATCACTAGGTGGTTTTTTTGGAAAAAGTCTTTTAGGGTATGGAACTTTAGGCTTATAGACTTTTTCAACCGATTCATTAAATGTGACATGATCAATTTTAGGCATAGACTCATAATTTTTAGATTCCTCAAATTCGCTTGACTCAAACTGTGTAGAATTGAATACAAAATTTTTATTTTCATCATCATTTCCACAACTATCAAGATTTTCAAAATTAACCTCTGAGTTACTAGAAAATTCACCCACCTCTTGTTCATTTATTATGGTTGCTAATCGACTCATTTGAATTTCTAGACGAGATATAGCTTGATCCACGCTAAATTGATTTTTCATTAAAACTTCCATAGTTTTCTCTAAGACACTAAGTCTTTCCTCTTCTTCTTTTGATAATTCTTGTGGATATTGAGGTTCTGGATCCGAATATGGATATGGATATGGATATGAACTTAGATAAGGATTTTCATAAGTTGGAAAAAATTGATTTACTTGGTGTGCATTAAAATTTTTATAGTGTTCTTGATTCCAAGCAAAATTATTATTCCAACTATAATAAGAATCCATCTTTCCACAAATCACAAAACAAATAAACTGCTAACCACGAAAGTCACAAAAAAAATAAAAATAAAAATAAAATAAGAATCCTAATTCTAGGGTTAAATAAAACCTAAATAGAATGTGCTCTATGTGAGTGAATGCATGAATGCGACAATTAATTTTCTAACTAACAAAAAAAAGAAAAACTAAGCTACTTACTTTTTTAATTTTTTTTTGAGTTAAGATACAAAATACCAGAAAAAGCGCAGCAATAGTCTTGTCTTTCCGCACTGTTGATCCGCTTCGATAATCCTAAAAACAATAAAAAAAAAAATTAGAAAAATAAACTAACTCGAATAAATAAAAATTAAGGAATATAAAATTAAGTCTAGTCCCCGGCAACGGCGCCAAAAACTTGATGTGATAAAAATATGTAACTGCAAGTGCACAGTGTCAAGTTGAAGAACTGGCAAGTACAGGTCGAACCCACAGAGACTAGATTAATTTTAATATATCCTTAATATCTATTTTAGGCGAATTAAAAATAAATATTGAGAGTTGATTAATTAGAATATGAAAACTAATAATGAAAAAGCAATCTAGAAATCCGAATTCATTAAATAATAAACATAACATATAATTCAATATATTCTATTTTTATAACTTAATTATGATTTTGATCTCCCTTCCCTTTAATTTAGTAATTTTATAATTAACGTGGGCAAGCATAGACTATGAAAATTTAAGGATTAACTATAACCCATCAAAACTTCTTTGAGCAAGCATGGATTATGAAAAACTCATGTCTTAACAATAATCTATCAAAACCTCTTAATTAATTTAAAATTACATGAGAACTATAAAACGAAGGTATTCCAATAACGAAACATGAAGGCGAAATCAATTAAACATAAAAGTATAAATAATAGAAGAGATGAAAAATATTATCATGAATAATTATTTAATTTCATCTTCATCCTAGATTAAAGAAATTAAATAGACATGAAAAATATAAATTAACTAACTAAAATAAAGAAGAGAAGAAGATTAAAAATAAATAAGAAAACTCCCTTTATTGACGATTCTCTAACAAGCGTACAATGAAATAATTTAATCTACTCCTACTCCTAACCTAGAGTAATACAATACCTAATCCTCCTCTCTCTCTAAAACAAGAGACCTATTTATAGGAAAAATAACTTTGTGTCCTAATTTAGATACATTGAACTTGGACACTTTTATTTCCATGTAGATTTTAACTTCCTAGTGGCAATCAACTTCTCAAAGAGATCTTCTAGATAGACTTTCCTTTCTCTTGTTGGATTTGACTTGCACACTAAGATTGTTCCACCTCTTTCCTTCTCCTTGTAGGATTCTTCTTGGATATTTCTTACATGAATAAGAGCATTAAATATCACTTGATCACCAAGATTTTAATTTTATTGCAATAAATATTAAACCCTACAAAATAAAATAAAACATATTAATTTAATAAACTAATATAATTAAAAGGACAAAATTAGGGATAATAAAATGTATGAATTATGTGTCTATCAGTAAGCATAGCCAAAAAGCCAAAAGGACCAACTTAGCTCCCATTAGTAGTTGCTAAACTAATAATGTGGGGAGCACATATAACATTGGAAAAGACATAAGTAGCTAAAACGCATCAATAAAGAAGAAAAACATACACATTACAAATCCACCATCGAGAACTAACAAATGCATGAATGATGAACTTAATCAAATCGAAATAATATAAGATCATATTATATCAGCTTATCCAGATATAAAATTTTTTAGACCAATGTCCAGTTGCTTCCTGCTCTAAATAGCAAATAGAAACTAGTGAATCAATGCCAAGAATTTGAACTGGAGGATCAACATATCATCAAAACATAATAAAAGAGACACTGTATAAAGTTATAAAACAAAACCCAACCAATAAAACTATTAGAAACTGGGATACCTGCTTGTCCAGATAAAAAAACCCATTTAAAAGCACCGTGACACCTACTCCAAGTATGACCTCCACGATCATATTGACAGGAGAAATTATTGCCAGAAATATCATTGATAAAGCTGATGAGGATTTTAAAAAAGAAAATAATTTTTTTCAGTTTTTTTTGACAAGTGAGAAGAAATTAAAAAAGTGATACAAGCCAGTGTTTGTCAGTCGAAGGAAATATTGACTTAAATCGAATGAATCATCAAAATAATATGGTTAACCAAACTAGGTACAAAATTACTCTAGAAAGTAGAAATACAATAAATTGTCAAAGAAAAACAAATAAAAGCAACTATAAAACATGCCACTAGAATTTAGATGTAATAACCCAATATTTTTACATGATTAAATAAGAAATTTAACGTATAATTTTTTTTTCATATATATTATTTTTATCAAAAATAATATGTGAGAATATGTGCAAGATAAAGCATATGTGAATATGTGAAAAATATATATTTATTTATTGCATGTATGATTTCGAATATATTTTTTGAAAAAGAAATTGTTAATTATTATAAATTATATTCTTATAATAAATTAATTTTGTAGTAAAAATATTTTAGTATTTATTTTCCATGAAAATATGATTAATGTATTATTTAAATAATATATGAAATGATTATTAGAATTATTGTATTAAGTATTTTATTATATGAATTTATCAAGATTAGTTAAGTTAATTATTTTAACTTAACTAAGAATGGTATATAAGGTAAAGTGTGATTATAGATCGAAACTCTAAAATTTGATCTATGTTATGGAATTTCAAGAGATTTATACAATTATTGTATAATTGTATTTAAAAGAAAAGTATATTTATATTATGGATAATAAGAATTTATTTTCTTAAGAAAATCTGAATATTTAATATAAGAATTGATTATATTTATATTTGAATGATATGTATATACATTATGTGATTAATGTTAGGTGATTAATTATTAATATGAATTATATAATGTGTAGACATTTATTTTGTATATAAAGTTATGTAACCTAATACATATATTAGGTATGGTAATTAAATAATCTAAGAGATCTATTTTATACATCTCAACTAATTTATTTTATAACCTAAGTAAAGCAAGTCTAATTGGGTTATGAAATTAAAAATATATGAGTAAGGAATTAACTTACAAATGTGTATAAGGAAACCCTAATTAAATGATTAGGATAAGAATAAAAATTAAAATTATTGGACTTAACCTAATTTCATGGTCCAAAACATTTTATTAGAGAGCCCAACAATTTAATTCTATGGCCCAAGCTAAGCCATGTGTTAAGGAAGTTATTGGATAGTAAGTATGCTAAGTGGGCCTTAAAAAGAATTAAATTAGCAAGCCCATAGAATTATATTAGCAAGCCCAAAGATTTAAAACGAGTGACCCAAGTTTTAACCCAAGTGGAGGAGGGCATTTTAGACATTAAGTAAACTAATTAAAGCATTAAAAGAAAAAAAATTTGAGGCAAAATAGGCCATCATGGCCGGATTATACGTGGAGCAGAGAAATGGGTGATGAATGTAATAATTTGGTTGCTTTAGTAGGTGAACAACCCACTTAGGTGTCCAAATTCTATTTAGCCAACACTTTATTCAATTCTAGAAGTTAGCTCAAGTGTGCAAGCAAGTCTTTAATTAGATTATACAAGATATGATATGATTATACCCACTTTAATTGGTAAGTGCTTTGTTAGGTGTCATCCATTTAATGGGCCAACACATTTATTGTTCCTTGCAAGTTACCACATTCATGATAAGGAGAGAGAGAGAATTGTATTTGAAGATTTAGATAGATATATAAGATATATACAAAATATATCTATCTAATCTAATAACCCACCAAATCAAATTTCATATAATTTCTTTTCTTTTTCCTCACTAGCAAACCAAGTAACTAAGAGAGAGAGAGAGAGGCAATAGAGAGGGCCGAACAAGATAGGTTAGGAGAGGAAGTGAATTTTCAAAGTTTCTTAGTTTTCTAAATCAATCTTAGGAAGAAGGAGAGGAAGGAAAGGCTAAGGTATAACAAAAAAATCCATCTTTATATAGTCTAATTTCTTTTGGTTTTTGGTTTGTGTAAAGTTATGATCTCAAGGTTTAAAACCTTAGATCTTTGTGTTTATTAGTGTTTCATGTTTAGATCTAACACTTTCAAGGATCAAAAGTTGGATCTAAAACATGAAATGGATATTAGGTTGCTCAAAATGTAGAAAACCTAAATTTGGTATTATGATAGATCCATGAGCATATTTGGTATTAGTTTGTGTTATGATTTTGTTGGTAAAGGGGTAAGGATATGAAAGTTTTCTTAAAAATCACCAAGTATGAAAAATTAGATTTTTGTAAAAACGTAACATGAAACGGAAACAACCATATCTCTCATTTTGTTTTGAAATTTTGAGTGTGGTCAATTTTTTGGACTTAGATCTATGAGTCTTCTAACGTTTCCAAGTGGAATCACTGAAAAATACCTTATAGATTTTCGTGTGGACTTATTTTAATAAAGGATGCCAAATCTGAAAAATGGCAAAAAGTAGGCTGTCCGAAAATTCAAAGGGCAGTTTCGATAACTTTATTAATGTAATAAAATCCAATATTTTGGGACATGAAAATATATGTTATAAAGTAGCTTGTGTCCAAAAATGAGCTCATTCCGATTTAAATTGAAGAAGTTATGACTATTTCAATATTTGCATTTTTCTGACAAAAATCGCTATAACCGGAGTTCTATAACTCCGATGGCCACGAAATTTAAACTGGATGTTCACGTTAAAATGTATAAGATCCCGCCAAGAGTTGGGAATTTCTGGAGTTAAGCGTGAGGTGGCTAATTTCTTAAGAAATTAACTAGAAACGAATTTTTGAAAAATACTTAAAGGAATTCAAAAATTTCAGAAAAAATATTTTTATGTATGGATTATATATATATATATATATATATATATGTGTGGCCAAAGGATAGAAAAATAACAAGCTGATTTGGTATTTTTGTGAATAGTATATTTTAGCATACTAAAATGAACATTTTAGCATACTAAAATGAACATTTCAGGATACTGAAATGGAAAACTGAAATTTTTAGAAAAGGAAGACAGTTTGGTTTCAGTTTACTGAAATAAACATTTCAGGATACTGAAATGGAAAACTGAAATTTTTAGAAAAGGAAAACAGTTTGGTTTCCGCTTGCTGAAATGATGTATGCAGTATTTTGAAATCATAAATAGTTACCAAGTCATAATAAGAAACTTGTAAATGAACGAGTAAGTGTTAAGGTGTTATTTAATGTTTGATTATGTGATTACATGCTAGATAATTTACTTACAAAATAGTAGTATTATGAAGTATAATGTGATATACTGATTACAAGGATAATCTTATTAATGATAGGTCTTTGTATTAAAGACAAAATTATATTGCGTAGCAGTAAGCAGCGATAAAGGCAAGTATCCTAACCTTTGCATTTACTTTATGCAATGGATCTTTTAAGCAATTATCCGAACTAACTTATTTATTATTGAACAAGTATTCTTAATTCGTTTATATTTAAGCCAACTTTTGAATTTCATTTGATTCGTTATTGTTTACCAGTATCTTGTTACTCTCTTCATATGATTCATATATAATTAAAATTGTTATTTTCTTTGTAAGCTAAGTTTGAATGTGCAAGTATCTCTACTCCTCGCATTTATTTTATGCAATGGATCCTAGTAAGCTAAAAGCATGTTTATAAATGATTATTGACAATTATTCTTATCCATGATTCGTTTATTTCTTATTGATATCTCATTATTGTCTTTTATTATACAAGTGACCCCACTTGTATAAACTGTTGTATTCAAGCAAGAACTCTTAAACTTGAAATTCTTTGATATGACAAATCATGTAACATACTATTAAACTTTGGTATGTATTTATGTTTTAAAGACTCTCTAAGCTATTTGACTCGGCTAGACATAGTTGAATTGTACTATTGCATCTTATTGTTATGATAAAGTCGTCCAACTTAATTATTTAGTTAGGACTCCAGACTGAGTATGAACAACCCTTAATGAGGAAATTATTTTTGTGCCCAAAGCGAACAGAGTGAACGAATTATCGTTCAAACAGATAGTATTGATCAATACAGGACATAACGGGGCTGATCACCCTACATGTCCGTAAGACCAGAGTGGTTTGCAGATGAATTTCTGTTTAAACTTTTTCAAAAATGAAAAATAAAAGTTCATGGTTCATTGACCGCTCAGCATTTATAGTCACTACGTCGTTTCAAAATTTTAAACGATTTGATATGTTATTAAGAATTGTTTTAAATGACTTCACAACTGTTGATTCGTTGTAGAAGTAGTCCTCAAAAAATATTTATTTCTTTCAGCTAATGTTTATTAACTGCTATTACTTGTTGAGCAATTGAATGCTCATTCTTGTTTTAAATTAAATGTTTTCAGCTAATTGTGATCGACCTTAAGGTTCTGATAAGAACAAAGGAAAGGAAAAGCTGACAGAAAAAGTTTGTGGTTTCTTTTGTAATAGTTAGATTTTATTAAGACTAAAATTTTTATTATCTATCATGTAATGGAATGTTTTAAAGGTCATGTACCTGGGAGTAGACAACTCTGATATGTATATTAAGTTTGTTATTTATATTATTCCGCTCAAAGAAATGATATCGTGTAGCACCAAGTTCGAGTTTCAAGTACCTTAATTTGGGGGCGTCACAGGTTGGTATGAGAGCTTTAGGTTAGAAACCTTAGGTGGGAGATACCTTAGGCTATAACCTTAGGCTAGATAAAAGAGTTGAAAAACAAATAACTCAAATAGAGTTTAAAGGAGATGAATTAAGGAAATTCGTCATAAAATGAAATAAAAAGTAACTTATATACACTATTATTTGTTATGTTTATATATTATGTGCTAATTAAGACAATTTGTTTATAGATGTCAGGAAGGAAAGGATTAGAAGACACTCATATCATAAAGAAGGAGCAAATCACTCCGCCTGAAAGCAACCAAGATGAAGTCATCATTTTGGAAAACATAGAATCAAAACTAGAAATGGTATTATTGACAAATAGTGATTCAGACACTGAAGTTGGAGCTGGCCAAGCATCAACGAAAGTACAGAATTTAAAGAACAGATTGTTATGTTTGGAAAAGTTGTTGGAAGTGGAAAGGCTATTAAATAGCCAGTTGCAAAAGGCGTTAATCGAAACAATGGAAGAACAAGATAAGTTGAAGGTTCAAATTAACCAGATGGGAGCCAAATACAGCAAGTCGTGCGCGGCTCTAAGTCATAAAGGGAAAAGAAAAATGAATAACAGTGATTTAGGAAATTCTGATTTTAATCAAGGTAACTTCAAGAAAGTAGGAATATGTGCTAGCTATAATCGGAAACATGAAGGCATATGTATGAAAGGACAGAATGTATGCTATAATTGTGGACGTGAAGGACATATCTCATCTCATTGCCCTGATCCGAAGTAATGCGTTTGTTTTGTATGTGGTATGTCATCAAGCAAAGGCTTGTCCAGGATCTAGAGAAGGTATATGAAATGAATAGGATAAGTAAAATAGGATTATGTATGGAATGTATAGGTGTGAAATATTTTACTTTTGCGTAAGTATCATGATGAATCCTGACTTTTATTATCACTAAGGGATAGTAAGTGACTATGGCAGTCTGTATTTTGTAATGAAAAATACTATGTACTGTTTGAATATGAATATAAATATTATGATATTATTATATGTCAAAATAGTATATTGATTAAATGTCAATTTGTTAATTCGGCAAGCTAAAATTGGGAATCCAGCAAGCTGAATTGGACTAAAATTTAGAATTTTATATTCTATCTTTTATGATACCATTAATTGTAACGATTGAGATTTTATATTTAATTTTAAATATTTATTGAATTAAATAAATATTTATGTGAATTATTTATTGAGTAAATAAATAGATTAAGTAAATTATGGTAATGATTTAATTGAGTGTTACATATTAATTTAATGAATGTTATTTAATTGATATGTATATATATTAATGTTATATTATAGTTCTAATTTAATTGAGATAATTGAATTAGATGAATTATGTGATGAAGTGTTACATGAATTATAATTAGCGAGTAATTATAATTATGTGGTAAATTTTATGTGATTAATGGATGTTAGATTTTAATTGATTAAATTAGATGATTAATATTTAATTGATTAAAATATGACATTAACGTATGTGTCAAAATGATTTATTAAAATAAAAGGAAAAGAATTTTTAAATGATTTTTACCAAACAAGACCCTTGTATTTGTTTTAAACCTAATTCTACCAAACAGGGCCCTAACTATCAAAAAGCTGTTTTTAAATAAACTGTTTACCAAACATGGCCTTAGCATTAATAATTAATTTTTGAAAATAACCTTGTTTTGCCAAACAAGGCGTTGTGGTTTTTGAATTTTGTAACTTATATAATAAATGTATTTATTATATATATTAAGTAATTAGCAGTTACATATATATCATTAGTATACGTATATTATATCAGTTATAATATATCTATACTACGTTAGATTAGAAGTTAGTTTGTAAAGCTAAGAACAAAAAGAGAAAAGAAGAGCAGAGAAGTTAGAGAAGAGAAGGAAGAAGAACTTGTGAAGGCTAGAATTAATCATTGTATTCTTCTCCAATCATCAAAAAGGTAATTAATATCTTATAGTTTTAAAGAATTGTGATCAGTTGTTCTTCATTATTTTGAGTTTCTGTAAATTTAGTTTTCTGTGAATTTCATGAAATTATGTAATCATGAATTTTATATACATGTATTGTATCCATGTGTTGATTGTGGTAATTGTATGACATAAGAGGATTTTCAAAAATCAAATTACTGTAGAAATATATTTTTAACAGAAAATTCATGTTTATATGAGTTCATATGGAATTTCATGAGTGTGGTTAATGTTAATTGAGAAATTCATGCAATTGGTATGTGTTAATATGCTTATTAAGTAATTCCTGGATGCTATCTTCAATTTTGTATGTAATGCATGTATATAAGTTCGAATTGATGGAGAAAAATAGTTACAGTGAATTATTTTATGAAAAATATGAGTTTTCATGAAAATGGCCAAATTAGATTTTAAAATTTGTGATTATCATTGTTTAGATGGTTTTGTGTTTTAGAAGCATGTTATATATATGTATTATTGCATAGGTATGATTTACAATGTTTAAGTTACTGTGAATTGCCGATTGTTGTCTTGTATGGGTTAATCAGTGAAGCAAGGTGCCGTTGCTGTCTGCCTCTGTCCGTGTTCTTACGCAGCTGCGCCGGTAACACAGCCAGAAGCAGCGCAGCTGCGCCGGCTGCCTTTCTCAGAATCCTTCCTTGCGCAGCTGCGCCGGTTATAGGGCAGCTGGCTGCGCAGCTGCGCCGGGCACAGTGCTTAGGCAGTGAAGGTTAGCTAATTGTGCAGTATTGATTTTGAACCTAGTTTAATTATGCTATGACAGTGAGCATGTATCTAGTTGCTACAACATGTTGTTAACATAAATTTGACAAATTTATATTTAGAAAAGAAAAGAGGTTTGAAAACCTTAAAGTATGATTTGAATTATTATTTAAATGTGATATATGATTATAATTTAAATAATTATAATCAAAAGTAAATGTTTATTTTAAATTATAATTAAATTATAATGAATAAAGGTTGATTTATTAGATGTTAATTTAAATTATAATTTATGTAATTATAATTTAATAAATGCATGTTTAATTGTGGATTTTAAATTGATAATTACATAATTAATTATAAATTTTGTAATTATAATGCATGGTATAGTTTAAGTAATTATTAATTAAATTGATAATTACATGATTAATTATAAATTGTGTAATTATAAATGTATGAATGTAGTTTAATTGATTTTAAATTATAATTATTTATAATTTAAATGGTAATTATAATTTGATTAAGTGTTTGAATTATAATTATTTAATTATAATTTAGTTAAATACATAATTAAGTTAATTATGTGAGTATATGTGTGATGTGATTAACTATGTGATAGTTAATTATTATTGTTTATTTAATTAGAGTGAGTTAACCATAAGGGTTAACTACTTATGTGAATTAGTTATGTGTTAACTGATTTAGATTATTATAATTGAATGTGTATAGGAAGTATTAAAGTACGTGAATTGAATTAAGTAGCTTGCGCTTGAGGCAAGTCTTCTAAACCTTAAACTCGTTAATTTTATGCAAGTTTTCTAAACTCTAATCTTGTATAATTTCTTGAGTTCATATATTCTTGTTAAGAATGTCCTTTTCTATTTCTGTATTAGACAATTGTTTATTTAATTAAAATGATCTTAACTTATTGTTCAAGTAAGATCCAGTTATTATTTTAAATGCTTTAAGTTGATTCTAAAGCATATGTTAATTCATAATTCTTTATTTATGAATTATTGGAAGTCGATTCAACTAATCCTTAGTTGATGAACGTGAATTCTAAATTACCCTTGTAAGCTTATCCAAACCAAACTTTCTTTGGTGCGAACTCGAATTCAAATTACTGAGTTGAACAACCCTATTTACTAGGGGAGGTTACTACGCATAGCGTCAAGATGTTTGTGCACAATACATGGTACGAAGGGCTGATTCCCCTAAGTACGAGTTAAGATCCATAGTCTTATTGACTGTTAAAGGTTTAAATAAAAATATTTATAACCTAGGATAAGAGTTCAAAGGTCTTATGACCCTCAGATAAATTCTATATTCGAATTTTAATGTTGATAGAGAATTATTATTCAATTCTTTATTATTGAAGCAAGCTAAGTTGTTCAGATTCTTTTAAATATATCCTTTCATGTCTATGTTATTGTTAAACTCCAGTGAGCTGTGGTTTGCTCACTCTTGTATTAAATAACAATTTCAGTTAAGGTTGATAACGCTGATGCTCCGTCTACGAGTAAGGGCAAAGGAAAGCAAAGCAAGTGAAGACTTGTTTTTTTTATTATATTGAGAATGATTGTAATAAGACTTGAATGTTATGTTTTTGTTTTCGCACTTTATTATATTCATGTCAGGGTTAGAGTAAATCGGGATTATCTAGAAAAGGTTGTAACCCTTATTTTAAAGGAGATTTATCTATTCTAATTTAAGTTGTAGTTTATTTTACATTATTCATTGGGTAGATGTATGTTATATTAGAAAGTGAACACCAAATCATGTGAAAACGAAGTACCCGGATTTGGGGGTGTCACAGGTTGGTATCAAAGCTATAGGTTATGAAACCTTAGGTGGGGAAAACACCTTAGGTTAGTAGCCTTATAGGTAAGATCGAAAAGATAGGGGTGATAGGTAAAGATAATAAACTACCTTATGTGCTACGTGTTTACATTATAGTATTCGAAGAGTGACGATTCGTTATCACGTAATAATGAACTTTAAAATTCTTTTGTCAGGATGTTGAACGTGGGAGAACCTAGTCAGGCTAGAGAGGATGTACCTCAGGTGCCTAGAGAGGAAGAGCCCCGTGACATACATATTGTCTGGGAGCAGCTGGTTAGGAGAGAGCCATCTCCAGTGATCACCGTAGCTGGTCGGGAGCGTGAGCTGACACCTATTCTAGAGGATGAGGACGAGGACGAGTCTGAAGAGGAGTAAGAGGATCCCGAAGAGGAATTCCCACCTCACTCTACTAGTGCTGAGATGTATGAGGCAGTCTACGATAGCAACGTGGAGCTTCATGGACGAGTAGGAGATCTCGAGGAGACTATTCAGCAACGAGATGAGACGATCGAGTAAATAGCAAGTGACCTGGGAGATGCACAGCGGAACCTGATACATATGGAGGTTGAAAGAGATGCTGCTCGTTTTGAATTGGCAAAGCTGAAGCAAGACATCCAGGAGGAGTCGAGGAAGCGTTCCAGAGCTGAGGAGTCAAGCTTGAGGGCTAATCAACGAGCTGATCGAGCTGAAGATGAAGCTGAAGCCAAGAGGACCAAGCTGAGGGAAATAGAATATGCATTTCATACAGCGATAGAGAGAGCTCAGGACCGTATTTTCTACTACCAAGCTCAGTTTCAAGGTTTACTGTGGTATGTGGTGGACCGAAGAATGGCATTTCGGGTAATGGAAGAGGAATGTAGAGAGGCTGTGCGACGTATTAATATGCCTAGGCAGTAGCAGCGGTAGCAGTAATAGTAGTAGTAGCAGTAGCAGTAGTAGTAGTGCTTTTATTTACGTATTGCTTTTTGTATTAAATAAAGTAAATTCCATAATTTGAGATAAGAATGGGATGAGTTAATAATATAATCCTGCAACTTTTCCAGTTCAGGAAGGGTGATGTAAATGGCAGAAATACTATCTGATTGATGTTTTTAAACTACGACTAATGAATAAAAGAAGTTTATTGACGTGCTATGTGTTCTATGTGCACTGAATATTTTAAACGTTTAAGTATGAACTGGAGTACTTAATAATTGAATAAAGGGTCTAATAATAATATTTTCTTAACAGAAAATGCCTACTAGAAGAAGAGTAACACGTCAAAATCCCGAGGGTTCGACGAACAACAACAATAACGAGGGAACGAATCATAATTCGGTTCAGCAGTTGGTGAACCTGTTGACAGGAGCTCTTGCGAATCAGCCGCAGGTGCAGGATACTACTTTCAAGGAATTTAAGGCAGTAGGACCGCCTGAGTTCAAAGGATCGACTAACCCTATTGAAGCTCAGACATGGGTTATGGAAATGGAGAAGGTATTTGACGTGGCTAGGGTAGGAGAAGACCAAAAGATAATGTTCGCGGCTTGCATGTTGAAGTCGGATGCTAGCTTTTGGTTGCAGGCTAACAAGACTCGAGAGGGAGAGGGAGTCATCACGTGGGAACGTTTCAAGGAAATGTTCTACGAGATGTATTTTCCAATGAGTTCGCAAGGACCAGATGGAGGTCCAGTTCCTAGAACTTAAGCAAGGAGGGATGACGGTGTCTGAGTATGCCGCTAAGTTTAACGAGTTGGCCAGGTTCGCTACATATCAGGTTAGCACTGACGCTAGGAAGGCGAGAAGGTTTGAGCGGGGACTAAAGCTCTGGTTCTACAGCAAGGTTTCCATGTTCCAGCTGAATACCTTTGCAGCGGTGCTGCAGAAGGCCATACTTGCTGAGGGAGGAAGCGAAGCAGTGACGAAGTTCAACCAGGATAAGAAGAAGAAGAATGAGGTAGAAACCAAGTCTGGGGGTAGCAGCACTGTAAACCAGAAGAGGAAGTGGTTTGATAATACCTCTGCTGGGAGTCAGCAAGGAAGCCAGCAGAAGAGGAAGTTCGAAGCATGTGCTACATGCGATAAGAATCACACTGGCGTGTGCATGAAGGGGAAGCGGGTGTGCTTCAACTGTGGTCAGGAAGGACACATCGCGCCTAATTGCCCAAAACCGAAGAAGGGAGCTTGCTTTACATGTGGATCCAAAGATCACATTGCTTGCAACTGCCCAAAGAAGCTGGCGGCAGGGTCAACAGGGAGCGGAGGGAATGGAAGCGGCAGTACCGTTACTATCGCTGCACCATTGCAAGCTGTTCGACCCACTGCACGGACATTCAATATGACGATGCAGGATGCTGTGCAATCAAAAGATATGGTGTCAGGTATTATTCCGGTCAATAGTATAAATGCATATGTATTATTTGATTCGGGTGCTACTTGCTCATTCATATCTGATGATTTTGCTAGAACCCTAGACTTACCTATAGAGGAGTTAATTTACCCTTTGAATATAGAGATTGTGAATAGGGAGGTTATTCCTGTTAGGAGCGTTTATAAGAACTGTAGATTGGACATTAAGGGTTAGGAGCTTAGAGTATATTTGATTCCGATAAAACTTGGGGAATTCGACGTCATACTAGGTATGGATTGGTTGTTCAACCATGGGGCGGTAATCGACTGTCAGAAGAAGTCGGTAAACCTTACGACTCCGTCGAAGTTGGTGTTCTATGGTAGCAAATCGCCTAGGCAAGCGAGTTGTCTGACGGTTATGCAAGCCAAGAAACTTCTTACGCAAGGCTGTGTAGGATATCTAGCCTACATAGTAGATTCGCGTAAGGAAAGCCCGAAGGTGGAGGAGATATCGGTAGTTAAGGAGTTTGTGGACGTTTTTCCAAGCGATTTGCCAGGACTTCCGCCAGATAGGGAGACAGAGTTCGTGATCGATCTAGCTCCAGGAACTGCTCCGATTTCGAAGGCTCCGTACCGAATGGCTCCAGTCGAGATGAAGGAACTGATGGTTCAACTGCAAGAACTGCTAGACAAGAAGTATATTCAACCTAGCGTTTCGCCGTGGGGAGCGCCTGTCTTATTCGTGAAGAAAAAGGATGGGTCGATGCGTCTTTGCATTGATTATAGAGAGTTGAATAAAGTTACGATCAAAAATAGGTATCCTTTACCTAGGATCGATGACTTGTTTGATCAACTGAAGGGTGCGAAATACTTCTCGAAAATCGATTTGAGAAGCGAGTATCATCAATTGAAGGTGAGGAAGGAAGATATACCGAAAACGGCTTTTAGAACTCGGTATGGTCATTACGAGTTCTTGGTGATGTCATTTGGTCTCACGAATGCCCCAGCTGCATTTATGGACTTAATGAACAGGGTGTTCAAGCCATTTCTGGACAAGTTCGTGATAGTGTTCATAGATGACATCCTGGTTTATTCCAAGACTGAGGAGGAGCATGCTGAACACTTACAACTAACCTTAGAAGCCCTGAGACGAGAAAAGCTTTACGCTAAATTCTCAAAATGCGAATTCTGGTTGGAACGTGTGCAATTTCTTGGCCACGTGATCGACAAGGATGGTATTTCGGTAGATCCGTCAAAAGTTGAGGCTGTAATTAGTTGGGAACAGCCGAAGACGCCGTCTGAAGTGAGAAGTTTCTTAGGATTGGCTGGTTATTACCGAAGATTTATACAAGACTTTTCTAGAATCGCAACTCCGTTGACGAATTTGACTCGTAAAATAGTTAAGTTTGTTTGGACGGAGAAGTGTGAGGAGAGTTTTCAAGAGCTGAAGAAGAGGTTGAGTACTGCGCCTGTATTGTCTTTACCGGATAGTTCAGGGAATTTCGTAGTATATTACGATGCCTCACATAAAGGATTAGGCTGCGTATTGATGCAGAGCGGCAAAGTCATTGCATATGCGTCACGTCAGTTGAAGGATTACGAGAAGGGGTATCCGACCCATGATCTAGAATTGGCGGCAGTAGTGTTTACCCTAAAGATTTGGAGGCACTACTTATATGGAGAGAAGTGTGAAATATACACAGATCACAAGAGTCTGAAGTATATATTTACCTAGAAGGATTTGAACATGCGCCAAAGAAGATGGTTGGAACTGATTAAAGACTATGATTGCGAGATACTTTACCATCCGGGTAAAGCTAACGTTGTTGCCGACGCTTTGAGCAGAAAAGGTCGGGAGAAGCTGAACGTGTTAACTGATCAGGATCGGTTAATAGAACAAATGGCTAGATTGGAGTTGGAAGTGAAGTTTCCGAAAGAATCGGATGAGATGTTGTTTCAAGTAACCACTGGTTCTACTTTAATAGACAAAGTGAAAGAAGCACAACTTCATGATGAAGAATGTGAAAAGATTCGGACGAGGTTAACTGATGGCGAAGAGTTCAAGTTCAAGGTCGATAATGAAGGACTGTTACGATTTGAAGGTAGAATCTGGGTACCGCCAGTACCAGAGGTCAAAGAGGAGATTTTGAGTGAAGCTCATAGTTGTAGATATTCTATTCACCCTGGGAGTACGAAGATGTACCAGGATCTCAGGCATCATTTCTGGTGGCCGAATATGAAGAGGGACGTGGCTGAATGCGTTGCGAAATGCTTAACGTGTCAGAAAATCAAAGCAGAACACCAGAGACCAAGTGGTTTGCTGCAACCGTTAGAAATTCCAAATTGGAAGTGGGAGCACATTACGATGGATTTTGTGGTAGGACTTCCAACGACTCAGAAGGGATATGATGCGATATGGGTTATAGTGGATCGACTGACAAAGTCAGCCCACTTTCTGCCGATCAGGGTCAAGTACAACCTAGATAAACTAGCAAAGCTCTACGTGAAGGAAATTATTTCTCGACATGGTGTTCCGGTGTCGATTGTGTCCGACAGAGATCCACGTTTCACGTCTAATTTCTGGAAGTGATTGCAAGAATGTATGGGAACGCAATTGCGAATGAGTACAGCGTATCATCCTCAAACCGGATGGCCAGAGCGAAAGAACGATTCAAACACTTGAGGATATGCTGAGAGCTTGTGTGATGGACTTCAAAGGAAGCAGGGAAGATCATCTACCATTGGTGGAGTTCGCCTACAACAATAGTCATCATGCGAGTATTGGCATGCCGCCTTACGAAGCGTTATACGGTAGAAAATGCAGAACTCCTTTCTGGGATGAAGTCGGTGAACGTCAATTGTTGGGACCAGAATTGGTACAACAAATCGCCGAAATTGTAAAGCTGATCAGAACGAGATTAGTTGCTGCTCAAGACAGACAGAAGAAGTATGCCGATTTACATCGACAGAACCGAGAATTCTTACCAGGAAGTTTCGTGTTCCTGAAAGTATCTCCCTGGAAGGGGAAAATTCGATTCGGTAAAAAGGGGAAGCTGAGTCCCCGATTCATTGGACCTTTTGAGGTACTACGAAAGGTGGGCGAGGTTGCTTACGAGATTGCATTACCTCCGGAGCTCGAGAATATACATAATGTCTTCCATATTTTTGTGTTAAGACCTTACAAGCACGATTATAAATATGTAATAGAATATGAGCCTTTGCAATTTGATAAAGACTTAACATATGAAGAAGTGCCTGTTCAAATAATTGATAGAAAGGAACAAGTACTTAGAAATAAAGTGATACCTTCTGTTAAGGTAATCTGGAGAAACCACAGTGCTGAAGAAGCTACGTGGGAACTCGAAAATGTTATGATGAAATCTTATCCGCATTTATTTGCTTAGTTGTGTGTAACCCCTTGTATACTGATTCTGGGGACAGAATCCTTTTAAGGAGGGAAGAATGTAATAGACAAGATTTTTTTTTATGTGTGATTCTGGGGACAGAATCCTTTTAAAGAGGGAAGATTGTAACGATTGAGATTTTATATTTAATTTTAAATATTTATTGAATTAAATAAATATTTATGTGAATTATTTATTGAGTAAATAAATAGATTAAGTAAATTACGGTAATGATTTAATTGAGTGTTACATATTAATTTAATAAATGTTATTTAATTGATATGTATATATATTAATGTTATATTATAGTTCTAATTTAATTGAGATAATTGAATTAGATGAATTATGTGATGAAGTGTTACATGAATTATAATTAGCGAGTAATTATAATTATGTGGCAAATTTTATGTGATTAAAGGATGTTAGATTTTAATTGATTAAATTAGATGATTAATATTTAATTGATTAAAATATGACATTAAAGTATGTGTCAAAATTATTTATTAAAATAAAAGGAAAAGAATTTTTAAATGATTTTTACCAAACAAGGCCCTTGTATTTGTTTTAAACCTAATTCTACCAAACAGGGCCCTAACTATCAAAAAGCTGTTTTTAAATAAACTGTTTACCAAACATGGCCTTAGCATTAATAATCAATTTTTGAAAATAACCTTGTTTTGCCAAACAAGGCGTTGTGGTTTTTGAATTTTGTAACTTATATAATAAATGTATTTATTATATATATTAAGTAATTAGCAGTTACATATATATCATTAGTATACGTATATTATATCAGTTATAATATATCTATACTACGTTAGATTAGAAGTTAGTTTGTAAAGCTAAGAACAAAAAGAGAAAAGAAGAGCAGAGAAGTTAGAGAAGAGAAGGAAGAAGAACTTGTGAAGGCTAGAATTAATCATTGTATTCTTCTCCAATCATCAAAAATGTAATTAATATCTTATAGTTTTAAAGAATTGTGATCAGTTGTTCTTCATTATTTTGAGTTTCTGTAAATTTAGTTTTCTGTGAATTTCATGAAATTATGTAATCATGAATTTTATATACATGTATTGTATCCATGTGTTGATTGTGGTAATTGTATGACATAAGAGAATTTTCAAAAATCAAATTACTGTAGAAATATATTTTTAACAGAAAATTCATGTTTATATGAGTTCATATGGAATTTCATGAGTGTGGTTAATGTTAATTGAGAAATTCATACAATTGGTATGTGTTAATATGCTTATTAAGTAATTTCTGGATGCTATCTTCAACTTTGTATGTAATGCATGTATATAAGTTCGAATTGATGGAGAAAAATAGTTACAGTGAATTATTTTATGAAAAATATAAGTTTTCATGAAAATGGCCAAATTAGATTTTAAAATTTGTGATTATCATTGTTTAGATGGTTTTGTGTTTTAGAAGCATGTTATATATATGTATTATTGCATAGGTATGATTTACAATGTTTAAGTTACTTTGAATTGCCGATTGTTGTCTTGTATGGGTTAATCAGTGAAGCAGGGTGCCGTTGCTTTCTGCCTCTGTCCGTGTTCCTGCGCAGCTGCGCCGGTAACACAGCCAGAAGCAGCGCAGCTGCGCCGGCTGCCTTTCCCAGAATCCTTCCCTACGCAGCTGCGCCGGTTATAGGGCAGCTGGCTGCGCAACTGCGTCGGGCACAGTGCTTAGGCAGTGAAGGTTAGCTAATTGTGCAGTGTTGATTTTGAACTTAGTTTAATTATGCTATGACAGTGAGCATGTATCTAGTTGCTACAACATGTTGTTAACATAAAATTGACAAATTTATATTTAGAAAAGAAAAGAGGTTTGAAAACCTTAAAGTATGATTTGAATTATTATTTAAATGTGATATATGATTATAATTTAAATAATTATAATCAAAAGTAAATGTTTATTTTAAATTATAATTAAATTATAATGAATAAAGGTTGATTTATTAGATGTTAATTTAAATTATAATTTATGTAATTATAATTTAATAAATGCATGTTTAATTGTGGATTTTAAATTGATAATTACATAATTAATTATAAATTTTGTAATTATAATGCATGGTATAGTTTAAGTAATTATTAATTAAATTGATAATTACATGATTAATTATAAATTGTGTAATTGTAAATGTATGAATGTAGTTTAATTGATTTTAAATTATAATTATTTATAATTTAAATGATAATTATAATTTGATTAAGTGTTTGAATTATAATTGTTTAATCATAATTTAGTTAAATACATAATTAAGATAATTATGTGAGTATATGTGTGATGTGATTAACTATGTGATAGTTAATTATTATTGTTTATTTAATTAGAGTGAGTTAACCATGAGAGTTAACCACTTATGTGAATTAGTTATGTGTTAACTGATTTAGATTATTATAATTGAATGTGTATAGGAAGTATTAAAGTACGTGAATTGAATTAAGTAGCTTGCGCTTGAGGCAAGTCTTCTAAACCTTAAACTCGTTAATTTTATGCAAGTTTTCTAAACTCTAATCTTGTATAATTTCTTGAGTTCATATATTCTTGTTAAGAATGTCCTTTTCTATTTCTGTATTAGACAATTGTTTATTTAATTAAAATGATCTTAACTTATTGTTCAAGTAAGATCCAGTTATTATTTTAAATGCTTTAAGTTGATTCTAAAGCATATGTTAATTCATAATTCTTTATTTATGAATTATTGGAAGTCGATTCAACTAATCCTTAGTTGATGAACGTGAATTCTAAATTACCCTTGTAAGCTTATCCAAACCAAACTTTCTTTGGTGCGAACTCGAATTCAAATTACTGAGTTGAACAACCCTATTTACTAGGGGAGGTTACTACGCATAGCGTTAAGATGTTTGTGTACAATACATAGTACGAAGGGCTGATTCCCCTAAGTACGAGTTAAGATCCATAGTCTTATTGACTATTAAAGGTTTAAATAGAAATATTTATAACCTAGGATAAGAGTTCAAAGGTCTTATGACCCTTAGATAAATTCTATATTCGAATTTTAATGTTGATAGAGAATTATTATTCAATTCTTTATTATTGAAGCAAGCTAAGTTGTTCAGATTCTTTTAAATATATCCTTTCATGTCTATGTTATTGTTAAACTCCAGTGAGTTGTGGTTTGCTCACTCTTGCATTAAATAACAATTTCAGTTAAGGTTGATAACGCTGATGCTCCGTCTACGAGTAAGGGCAAGGGAAAGCAAAGCAAGTGAAGACTTGTTTTTTTTATTATATTGAGAATGATTGTAATAAGACTTGAATGTTATGTTTTTGTTTCCGCACTTTATTATATTCATGTCAGGGTTAGAGTAAACCGGGATTATCTAGAAAAGGTTGTAACCCTTGTTTTAAGGGAGATTTATCTATTCTAATTTAAGTTGTAGTTTATTTTACATTATTCATTGGGTAGTTGTATGTTATATTAGAAAGTGAGCACCAAATCATGTGAAAACGAAGTACCCGAATTTGGGGGTGTCACATTAATAATGGAATATGAATGATAAGATAATAACTTTAAGATTTTGTTTAACTAGATAATGCCGCCAGGACGTCAAACTCGAAACTAAACGGCAGAAGAATCTGTAAACAATGCAGAAGGATAAGCAGATCCAATGCAGAAGGACAAGCAGATCCAATGCAGAATTTTACGAATATGTTGGCACAAGCAATGCGTAATCCAGCACCGGCAACAAGAAGAAATCTGTCAGATAATCAATTGGCAAACTTCAAAGATTTCAAGGCAGTAGGACCGCCTGAACTTAAAGGAACGACTGACCCGATAGAAGCCCAAACTTGGGTAAAGAAAATCGAAAAAGCGTTTGTTATTGCTTGGATAGTGGAGGAGCAAAAGACAACTTTTGCTACCTACATGCTGAAAGGGAAAGCGAACTTCTGGTGAGAGGCTAATCAAACTCGAGCTGGAACAGAAGTGGTAACATGGACAAGGTTCAAATAACTGTTAAACGAGAATTACTTCTCGTCTAGTATGCAGGATCAGATTGAGGTTAAATTTCTGGAATTGAAACATGAAAATATGACCGTCTCAGAATATGCCACTAAGTTTAACGAATTAGCTTGGTTCGCTCCATAACAAGTAATCACTGAAGCGAGGAAGGCACGAAGATTCGAACATAGTTTAAAGCCCTGGATCTACAATAAGGTTGCAGTGCTTCAGATTAATTCGTTTGAAACATTATTGGAAAAAGCTATCATTGCTGAAGAAGTAAGTGAGGCCATGAGCCTCTATAACAAGGAAAAGAAGAATAAGGGGAAGATTAAAGGAAAAGTTAAGGTGGAAGGAAACAGTGGAAGTGTAAGTGGAAAAAAAAAGTAAACAAATTCTGGAAATACTGGTAATAGTCAGGGAGGAATAAGAAAAAAGGGGAAACCATGTGAAAATTATGGAAAGAGTCACTCGGGTGAGTGTCTCAAGGGAAAGTTTGTGTGCTACAAGTACGGGCAGGAGGGACACGTCTCTCCTAATTGCCTTAATCCAAGGAAGAATAGTGGTTGTTTCATCTGCGGATCAACTGCTCATATGGCAAAGGATTGTCCGAAAAGAAACGATGACAGTGGAAATGCGAATGCTGGAAAAAGCAGTGGAAAGCTGGCGATCACGTATCCAACTCCGACGAGCAAGCCAACTGCGAGGACCTTCAATATGACGGTTCAAGATACGGTAGTAGCCGGGGATGGAATTCCAGGTATTATTCGAATAACTTCTTATTTTCTTATATATGGTTTTCTTATATATAATAAACCATTTTATTAAGAAATTTTGAAGGAGGAATTTGAGTTCTATTAGAAATCAAATTTCCGTTTAATTTGATAGATAAGCTTTATGCTGAATCAGTTCGATCAAATCTGATCGAGATCTATTTGCAATGAATACGTATATTATTTACCCTTGTGGGTATAAATTTTGAAACGGTGATTCCGGGGACGGAATCCTTATAAGGGAGGGTGAATGTAATAACCCAATATTTTTATATAATTAAATAAGAAATTTTGCGTATAAAGTTTTTTTTATATATATTATTTTTATCAGAAATAATATGTGGGAATATGTGCAAGATAAAGAAAATGTGAATATATGATAAATATATATTTATTTATTGCATGTATGATTTTGAATATATTTTATGAAAAAGAAATTGTTAATTATTATAAATTATATTCTTATAATAAATTAATTTTGTGGTAAAAATATTTTATTATTTATTTTCCATGAAAATATGATTAATGTATTATTTAAATAATATATGAAATGATTATTAGAATTATTGTAATAAGTATTTTATTTTATGAATTTATCAAGATTAGTTAAGTTAATTATTTTAACTTAAATAAGAATGATATATAAGGTAAAGTGTGATTATAGATCGAAACTCTAAATTTTGATCTATGTTATGCAATTTCATGAGATTTATACAATTATTGTATAATTGTATTTAAAAGAAAAGTATATTTATATTATGGATAATAAGAATTTATTTTCTTAAGGAAATCCGAATATTTAATATAAGAATTGATTATATTTGTATTTGAATGATATGTATATACATTATTTGATTAATGTTAGGTGATTAATTATTAATATGAATTATATAATGTGTAGACATTTATTTTGTATATAAAGTTATGCAACCTAAAACATATATTAGGCATAGTAATTAAATAACCTAAGAGATCTATTTTATACATCTCAACTAATTAATTTTATAACCTAAGTAAAGCAAGTCTAATTGGGTTATGAAATTAAAAATATATGAGTAAGGAATTAACTTACAAATGTGTATAAGGAAGCCCTAATTAAATGATTAGGATAAGAATAAAAATTAAAAGTATTGGACTTAACCTAATTTCATGGTCCAAAACATTTTATTAGAGAGCCCAACAATTTAATTTTATGGCCCAAGCTAAGCCATGTGTTAAGGAAGTTATTGGATAGTAAGTATGCTAAGTGGGCCTTAAAAAGAATTAAATTAGCAAGCCCATAGAATTATATTAGCAAGCCCAAAGATTTAAAACGAGTGACCCAAGTTTTAACCCAAGTGGAGGAGGGCATTTTAGACATTAAGTAAACTAATTAAAGCATTAAAAGAAAAAAAATTTGGGGCAAAATAGGCCATCATGGCCGGATTATACATGGAGCAGAGAAATGGGTGATGAATGTAATGATTTGGTTGCGTTAGTGGGTGAACAACCCACTTAGGTGTCCAAATTCTATTTAGCCAACACTTTATCCAATTCTACAAGTTAGCTCAGGTGTGCAAGCAAGTCTTTAATTAGATTATACAAGATAGGATATGATTATACCCACTTTAGTTGGTAAGTGCTTTGTTAGGTGTCATCCATTTAATGGGCCAACACATTTATTGTTTCTTGCAAGTTACCACATTCATGATAAGATAAGAAGAGAGAGAGAATTGTATTTGAAGATTTAGATAGATATATAAGATATATACAAAATAGATCTATCTAATCTAATAACCTACCAAATCAAATTTCATATTATTTCTTTTCTCTTTCCTCACTAGCAAACCAAGTAACTAAGAGAGAGAGAGAGAGGGAATAGAGAGAGCCGGACAAGATAGGTTACGAGAGGGAGTGAATTTTCAAAGTTTCTTTGTTTTCTAAATCAATCTTAAGAAGAAGGAGAGGAAGGAAAGACTAAGGTATAACAAAAAAAATCCATCTTTATATAGTCTAATTTCTTTTGGTTTTTGATTTGTGTAAAGTTATGATCTCAAGGTTTCAAACCTTAGATCTTTGTTTTTATTAGTATTTCATGTTTAGATCTAACACTTTCAAGGATCAAAAGTTAGATCTAAAACATGAAATGGATATTAGGGTGCTCAAAATGTAGAAAACCTAAATTTTTTTAGCTTTGATTGTGTTAATTTTGTGTTTGATGCTTTTTGGTGAAATAGATCATGTATCATGATAGATCCATGAGTATATTTGGTATTAGTTTGTGTTATGATATTTTATGATGGATTTTGATGGTAAAGGGGTAAGGATATGAAAGTTTTCTTAAAAATCACCAAGTATGAAAAATCAGATTTTTGTAAAAATGCAACATGAAACGGAAACAACCATATCTCTCATTTTGTTTTGAATTTTTAAGTGTAGTCAATTTTTGGACTTAGATCTATGAGTCTTCTAACGTTTCCAAGTGGAATCACTGAAAAATACCTTATAGATTTTCGTGTGGACTTATTTTCGTAAAGGGTGCCAAATCTGAAAAATGGCAAAAAATATGCTGTCCGGAAATTCAAAGGGCAGTTTCGGCAACTTTATTAATGTAAAAAAATCCAATCTTTTGGGACATGAAAATATATGTTATAAAGTAGCTTGTGTCCAAAAATGTGCTCATTCCGATTTAAATTGAGCAAGTTATGACTATTTAAATATTTGCATTTTATCGACGAAAATCGCTATAACCGGAGTTCTATAACTCCGATGGCCACAAAATTAAAACTGGATGTTCACGTTAAAATGTATAAGATCCCGCCAAAAGTAGGGAATTTCTGGAGTTAAGCGTGAGGTAGCTAATTTCTTAAGGAATTAACTATAAACGGATTTTTGAAAAATACTTAAAGGAATTGAAAAATTTCAGAAAAATTGTTTTTGTGTTTGGATTATATGTATATATGTGTGGCCAAAGGATAGAAAAATAATAAGCTGATTTGGTATTTTTGTGAATAGTATATTTTAGCATACTGAAATGAACATTTCAGGATACTGAAATGGAAAACTGAAATTTTTAGAAAAGGAAGACAGTTTGGTTTCAGCTTACTGAAATAAACATTTCAGGATACCGAAATGGAAAACTGAAATTTTCAGAAAAGCAAAACAGTTTGGTTTCAACTTGCTGAAATGATGTATGCAGTATTCTGAAATCATAAATAGTTACTAAGACATAATAAGAAACTTGTAAATGAGCGAGTAAGTGTTAAGGTGTTATTTAATGTTTGATTATGTGATTACATGCTAGGCAATTTACTTATAAAGTAGTAGTATTATGAAGTATAATGTGATATACTGATAACAAGGATAATCTTATTAATGATAGGTCTTTGTATTAAAGACAAAATTATATTGCGTAGCAGTAAGCAGCGATAAAGGCAAGTATCCTAACCCTTGCATTTACTTTATGCAATGGATTTTGTAAGCAATTATCCGAACTAACTTATTTATTATTGAACAAGTATTCTTAATTCGTTTATATTCAAGCCAACTTTTGAATTTCATTTGATTCGTTATTCTTTACCAGTATCTTGTTACTGTCTTCATAAGATTCATATATAATTAAAATTGTTATGTTCTTTGTAAGCTAAGTTTGACTGTGCAAGTATCTCTACTCCTCGCATTTTATTTTATGCGATGGATCCCAGTAAGCTAAAAGCATGTTTATAAATGATTATTGACAATTATTCTTATCCATGATTCGTTTATTTCTTATTGATATCTCATTATTGTCTTTTATTATACAAGTGATCCCACTTGTCTAAACTGTTGTATTCAAGCAAGAACTCTTAAACTTGAAATTCTTTGATATGACAAATCATGTTACATACTATTAAACTTTGGTATGTATTTATGGTTTAAAGACTCTCTAAGCTATTTGACTCGGCTAGACATAGTTGAATTGTACTATTGCATCTTATTGTTATGATAAGGTCGTCCAACTTAATTGTTTAGTTAGGACTCCAGACTGAGTATGAACAACCCTTAATGAGAAAATTATTTTTGTGCCCAAGGCGAACAAAGTGAACGAATTATCGTTCAAACAGATAGTATTGATCAATACAGGACATAACGGGGCTGATCACCCTACATGTCCGTAAGACCAGAGTGGTTTGCAGATGAATTTCTGTTTAAACTTTTTCAAAAATGAAAAATAAAAGTTCATGGTTCATTGACCGCTCAGCATTTATAGTCACTACGTCGTTTCAAAATTTTAAACGATTTGATATGTTATTAAGAATTGTTTTAAATGACTTCACAACTGTTGATTCGTTGTAGAAGTAGTCCTCAAAAAAAATATTTACTTCTTTCAGCTAATGTTTATTAATTGCTATTACTTGTTGAGCAATTGAATGCTCATTCTTGTTTTAAATTAAATGTTTTCAGCTAATTGTGATCGACCTTAAGGTTCTGACAAGAACAAAGGAAAGGAAAAGCTGACAGAATAAGTTTGTGGTTTCTTTTGTAATAGTTAGATTTTATTAAGACTAAAATTTTTATTATCTATCATGTAATGGAATGTTTTAAAGGTCATGTACCTGGGAATAGACAACTCTGATATGTATATTAAGTTTGTTATTTATATTATTCCGCTCAAAGAAATGATATCGTGTAGCACCAAGTTCGAGTTTCAAGTACCTTAATTTGGGGGCGTCACAGGTTGGTATGAGAGCTTTAGGTTAAAAACCTTAGGTGGGAGATACCTTAGGCTATAACCTTAGGCTAGATAGAAGAGTTGAAAAATAAATAACTCAAATAGAGTTTAAAGGAGATGAATTAAGGAAATTCGTCATAAAATAAAATAAAAAGTAACTTATATACACTATTGTTTGTTATGTTTATATATTATGTGCTAATCAAGACAATTTGTTTATAGATGTCAGGAAGGAAAGGATTAGAAGTCTCTTATGTCATAAAGAAGGAGCAAATCACTCCGCCTAAAAGAAACCAAGTTGAAGTCATCATTTTGGAAAACATAGAATCAGAACCAGAAATGGTATTATTGACATATAGTGATTCAGACACTGAAGTTGGAGCTGGCCAAGCATTAACGAAAGTACAGAATTTAAAGAACAGATTGTTATGTTTGGAAAAGTTGTTGGAAATGGAAAGGCTATTAAATAGCCAGTTGCAAAAGGCGTTAATCGAAACAATGGAAGAACAAGATAAGTTGAAGGTTCAAATTAACCAGATGGGATCCAAATGCAGCAAGTCGTGCGCGGCTCTAAGCTATCAAGGGAAAAGAAAAATGAATAACAGTGATTTAGGAAATTCTGATTTTAATCAAGGTAACTTCAAGAAAGTAGGAATGTGTGCTAGCTGTAATTGGAAACATGATGGCATATGTATGATAGGACAAAATGTATGCTATAATTGTGGACGTGAAGGACATATCTCATCTCATTGCCCTGATCCGAAGCAATGCGTTTGTTTTGTATGTGGGTTGATAGGTCATCAAGCAAAGGCTTGTCCAGGATCTAGGGAATGTATATGAAATGAATAGGATAAGTAAAATAGGATTATGTTTGGAATGTATAGGTGTGAAATATTTTACTTTTGCGTAAGTATCATGATGAATCCCGACTTTTGTTATCACTAAAGGATAGTAAGTGACTATAGCAGTCTGTATTGTGTATTGAAAAGTACTATGTACTGTTTGAATATGAATATAAATGTTATGATATTATTATATGTCAAGATAATATATTGATTAAATGTCAATTTGTTAATTCGGCAAGCTAAAATTGGGAATCCAGCAAGCTGAATTGGACTAAAATTTAGAATTTTATATTCTATCTTTTATGATACCATTAATAATGGAATATGAATGATAAGATAATAACTTTAAGATTTTGTTTAACCAGATAATGCCGCCAAGACGTCAAACTCGAAACTAGAGGGCAGAAGAATCTGTAAACAATGCAGAAGGACAAGCAGATCCAATGCAGAATTTTGCGAATATGTTGGCACAAGTAATACGTAATCCAGCACCGGCAACAAGAAGAAATCTGCCAGATAATAAGTTGGCGAACTTCAAAGATTTCAAGGTAGTAGGAACGACTGACCCGATAGAAGCCCAAACTTGGGTAAATGAAATCAAAAAAGCGTTTGTTATTGCTATGGTAGCGGAGGAGTAAAAGACAACTTTTTCTACCTACATGCTGAAAGGGGAAGCGAACTTCTGGTGGGAGGCTAATCAAACTCGAGCCGGAACAGAAGTGGTAACATGGACAAGGTTCAAAGAACTGTTCAACGAGAATTACTTCTCGTCCAGTATGCAGGATCGGATGGAGGTTAAATTTCTGGAATTAAAACAAGAAAATATAACCGTCTCAAAATATGCCACCAAGTTTAACGAATTAGCTTGGTTCGCTCCATAACAAGTAATCACTGAAGAAAGGAAGGCACGAAGATTCGAACATGGTTTAAAGCCCTAGATCTACAATAAGGTTGCAGTGCTTCAGATTAATTCGTTTGGAACATTATTGGAAAAAGCTATCATTGCTGAAGAAGGAAGTGAGGCCACGAGCCTCTATAACAAGGAAAAGAAGAATAAGGGGAAGATTGAAGGAAAAGTTAAGGTGGAAGGAAACAGTGGAAGTGTAAGTGGAAAAAGAAAGTAAACAAATTCTGAAAATACTAGTAATAGTCAGGGAGAAATAAGAAAAAAGGGGGAACCATGTGAAAATTGTGGGAAGAGTCACTCGGGTGAGTGTCTCAAGGGAAAGTTTGTGTGCTACAAGTGCGGGCAGGAGGAACACATCTCTCCTAATTGCCTCAATCCAAGGAAGAATAGTGGTTGTTTCATCTGCGGATCAACTGTTCATATGGCAAAGGATTGTCCGAAAAGAAACGCTGACAGTGGAAATGCGAATGCTGGAAAAAGCAGTGGAAAGTTGGCGATCACGTATCCAACTCCAACGAGCAAGCCAACTGCGAGGACCTTCAATATGACGGTTCAAGATATGGTAGCAGCCGGGGATGGAATTCCAGGTATTATTCGAATAACTTCTTATTTTCTTATATATGGTTTTCTTATATATAATAAACCGTTTTATTAAGAAATTTTGAAGGAGGAATTTGAGTTCTATTAGAAATCAAATTTCCGTGTAATTTGATAGATAAGCTTTATGCTGAATCAGTTAAAGATCAGTTCTATCGAATCTGATCGAGATCTATTTGCAATGAATGCGTATATTATTTACCCTTGTGGGTATAAATTTTGAAACGGTGATTCCGGGGACGAAATCCTTATAAGGGAGGGTGAATGTAATAACCCAATATTTTTATATAATTAAATAAGAAATTTTGCGTATAAAGTTTTTTTTATATATATTATTTTTATCAAAAATAATATGTGAGAATATGTGCAAGATAAAGAATATGTGAATATGTGATAAATATTTATTTATTTATTGCATGTATGATTTCGAATATATTTTTTGAAAAAGAAATTGTTAATTATTATAAATTATATTCTTATAATAAATTAATTTTGTAGTAAAAATAATATTTTATTTATTTTCCATGAAAATACGATTAATGTATTATTTATATAATATATGAAATGATTATTAGAATTATTGTAATAAGTATTTTATTATATAAATTTATCAAGATTAGTTAAGTTAATTATTTTAACTTAACTAAGAATGGTATATAAGGTAAAGTGTGATTATAGATCGAAACTCTAAATTTTGATCTATGTTATGGAATTTCATGAGATTTATACAATTATTATATAATTGTATTTAAAAGAAAAGTATATTTATATTATGGATAATAAGAATTTATTTTCTTAAGAAAATCTGAATATTTAATATAAGAATTAATTATATTTATATTTGAATGATATGTATATACATTATGTGATTAATGTTAGGTGATTAATTATTACTATGAATTATATAATGTGTAGACATTTATTTTGTATATAAAGTTATGCAACCTAATACATATATTAGGTATAGTAATTGAATAACCTAAGAGATCTATTTTATACATCTCAACTAATTTATTTTATAACCTAAGTAAAGCAAGTCTAATTGGGTTATGAAATTAAAAATATATGAGTAAGGAATTAACTTACAAACGTGTATAAGGCAAACCTTAATCAAATGATTAGGATAAGAATAAAAATTAAAAGTATTGGACTTAACCTAATTTCATGGTCTAAAATATTTTATTAGAGAGCCCAACAATTTAATTCTATGGCCCAAGCTAAGCCAGATGTTAAGGAACTTATAGGATATTAAGTATGCTAAGTGGACCTTAAAAAGAATTAAATTAGAAAGACCATAGAATTATATTAGCAAGTCCAAAGATTTAAAAGGAGTGACCCAAGTTTTAACCCAAGTGGAGGAGGGCATTTTAGACATTAAGTAAACTAATTAAAGCCTTTAAAGAAAATAAAATTTGGGGCAAAATAGGCCATCATCGCCAGATTATACATGGTGGAGAGAAATGGGTGATGAGTGTACTGATTTGGTTGCTTTAGTGGGTGAACAACCCACTTAGGTGTCCAAATTTTATTGAGCCAACACTTTATCCAATTCTACAAATTAGGTCAAGTGTGCAAGCAAGTCTTTAATTAGATTATACAAGATATGATATGATTATACCCACTTTAGTTGGTAAGTGCTTTGTTAGGTGTCATCCATTTAATGGACCAACACATTTATTGTTCCTTGCAAGTTACCACATTCATGATAAGGAGAGAGAGAGAATTGTATTAGAAGATTTTGATAGATATATAAGATATACAAAATATATCTATCTAATCTAATAACCCACCAAATCAAATTTCATATTATTTCTTCTCTTTCCACACTAGCAAACCAAGTAACTAAGAGAGAGAGAGAGGGGGGGGGGGGAATAGAGAGGGCCGGACAAGATAGGTTAGGAGAGGGAGAGAATTTTCAAAGTTTCTTAGTTTTCTAAATCAATCTTAGGAAGAAGGAGAGGAAGGAAAGGCTAAAGTATAACAAAAAAATCCATCTTTATATAGTATAATTTCTTTTGGTTTTTAGTTTGTGTAAAGTTATGATCTCAAGATTTAAAATCTTAGATCTTTGTGTTTATTAGTGTTTCATGTTTAGATCTAACACTTTCAAGGATCAAAAGTTGGATCTAAAACATGAAATGGATATTTGGTTGCTCAAAATGTAGAAAACCTAAATTTTTTTAGCTTTGATTGTGTTAATTTTGTGTTTGATGCTTTTTGGTGAAATAGATCATGGATCATGATAGATCCATGAGTATATTTGGTATTAGTTTGTGTTATGATATTTTATGATGGATTTTGTTGGTAAAGGGGTAAGGATATGAATTTTTTTCTTAGAAATCACCAAGTATGAAAAATCAGATTTTTGTAAAAACGCAACATGAAACGAAAACAACTATATCTCTCATTCTGTTTTGAATTTTTGAGTATGGTAAAATTTTGGACTTATATATATGAGTCATCTAACGTTTTCAAGTGGAATCACTGAAAAATACCTTGAAATTTTCGTGTAGACTAATTTTAGTAAAGGATGCCAAATCTGAAAAATGGCAAAAAGTAGGCTATCTGGAAATTCAAAGGGCAGTTTTGGCAACTTTATTAATGTAATAAAATCCAATCTTTTGGGACATGAAAATATATGTTATAAAGTAGTTTGTGTCCAAAAATGAGCTCATTCCGATTTAAATTGAGAAAGTTATGACTGTTTTAATATTTGCGTTTTTCCGACGAAAATTGCTATAACCGGAGTTCTATAACTCCGATGGCCACGAAATTTAAACTGGATGTTCACGTTAACATGTATAAGATCCCGCCAAGAGTTAGGAATTTTTGGAGTTAAGCAAGAGGTAGCTAATTTCTTAAGGATTTAACTAGAAACGGATTTTTAAAAAATACATAAAAGAGTTGAAAAATTCCAGAAAAATTGTTTTTGTGTATGGATTATATGTATATATGTGTGGCCAAAGGATAAAAAAAATAATAAGATGATTTGGTATTTTCGTGAATAGTGTATTTTAGCATACTGAAATGAACATTTCAGGATACTGAAATGGAAAACTGAAATTTTTAGAAAAGAAAGACAGTTTGGTTTCAGCTTACTAAAATAAACATTTTAGGATACTGAAATGGAAAACTGAAATTTTTAGAAAAGGAAGACAGTTTGGTTTCAGCTTACTAAAATAAACATTTCAGGATACTAAAATGGAAAACTGAAATTTTTAGAAAAGGAAGACAGTTTGGTTTCAGCTTGCTGAAATGATGTATGCAGTCTTCTAAAATCATAAATAGTTACCAAGTCATAATAAGAAACTTATAAATGAACGAGTAAGTGTTAAGGTGTTATTTAATGTTTGATTATGTGACTACATGCTAGACAATTTACTTATAAAGTAGTAATATTATGAAGTATAATGTGATATACTGATTACAAGGATAATCTTATTAATGATAGGCCTTTGTATTAAAGACAAAATTATATTGCGTAGAAGTAAGAAGCGATAAAGGTAAGTATCCTAACCCTTGCATTTACTTTATGCAATGGATCTTGTAAGCAATTATCCGAACTAACTTATTTATTATTAAACAAGTATTCTTAATTCGTTTATATTCAAGCCAACTTTTGAATTTCATTTGATTCGTTATTGTTTACTAGTATCTTGTTACTCTCTTCATATGATTCATATATAATTAAAATTGTTATGTTCTTTGTAAGCTAAGTTTGAATGTGCAAGTATCTCTACTCCTCGCATTTATTTTATGCAATGGATCCTAGTAAGCTAAAAGTATGTTTATAAATGATTACTAACAATTATTCTTATCCATGATTCGTTTATTTCTTAATGATATCTCATTATTGTCTTTTATTATACAAGTGACCCCACTTGTATAAACTGTTGTATTCAAGCAAGAACTCATAAATTTGAAATTCTTTGATATAACAAATCATGTTACATACTACTACCTCCATCCCACAATAAGTGCTTTTTTAGGCTTAATATTTTTTCCCAAAATAAGTGATGTGTTGGAATTTCAATACAATTTTTACAATATTTTCCCATATGTGCCATTATGCAACCAATGGTATTTATTGCATATTTATTGGGAAGTTGAAAGGTTGAAGAAAGATAAAGAGAGATCAAAAGGCAATAAAAAAAAGTCTCAAACAAAACAAAGAAAGTATATTAAGGGTATTATTATCATTTTAGCTTGTGTATTGGATTGTGTGATTTAAGCTAAAAAAGCACTTATTATGGGACGGAGGTAGTATTAAACTTCGGTATGTATTTATGGTTTAAAGACTCTAAGCTATTTGACTCGGCTAGACGAAGTTGAATTGTACTATTGCATCTTATTGTTATGACAAGGTCGTCCAACTTAATTGTTTAGTTAGGACTCCAGACTGAGTATGAACAACCCTTAATCAAAAAATTATTTTTGTGCCCAAGGCGAACAGAGTGAACGAATTATTGTTCAAACAGATAGTATTGATCAATACAGGACATAACGGGGCTAATCACCCTATATGTCCGTAAGAGCAGAGCGGTTTGCAGATGAATTTATGTTTAAACCTTTTCGAAAATGAAAAATAAAAGTTCATGGTCCATTGACCGCTCAGCATTTATAGTCAGTATGTCATTTTAAAATTTTAAATGATTTGATATGTTATTAAGAATTGTTTTAAATTACTTCATAACTGTTGATTCGTTGTAGAAGTAGTCCTCAAAGAAAATATTTACTTCTTTCAGCTAATGTTTATTAACTGCTATTACTTGCTGAGCAATTGAATGCTCATTCTTGTTTTAAATTAAATGTTTTCAGCTAAGCGTGATCGACCTAAAGGTTCTGACAAGAGCAAAGGAAAGGGAAAGATGACATAAGTTTATGGTATCTTTTGTAATAGTTATATTTTATTAAGATTATAATATTTATTATCTATCATGTAATGGAATATTTTAAAGGTCGTGTACCTGGGATTAGACAACTCTGATATGTATATTAAGTTTGTTATTTATATTATTCCGCTCAAAGAAATGATATTGTGTAGCACCAAGTTCGGGTTTAAGTACATGAATTTGGGGGTGTCACATTAGAACTGAGCTTAAGTTGTTTACCAACTTTCGTGATAATATTGGAACGACATAACGTGTAGCTGGACAGATACATGTAAAAAAACTGTTTGACAAAAACCATAGTAAAATTTTTTCAAGGTGTATACAAACCCATTTACTCAACTTATTGCATTTCTTAGTTATGTCGAAACACTCCTCTTTTTGGCTAAGTGTAACTATCAACCCTTCTTGTTGCTCTAATAGTTTCATATCATGGATTGATCTAGCATAACAGCCTTCTATGGTCCTTCTATGCTAGTAGCCAAGCTTGGCTTGGCCTTCCTTGGTCTCACGGCCCCAACCACTATATAGCAGTCTTCATACCCTGCTAGATTTCTCTTTACTAATTGGCAACTTATACGTTACTTTTTAATTGAGTTGTGAACCCAATATTAAAAACATTAGAACTACATTTTATAACTAATTTTCCCAATTAATCTTTGAAGTCAAAGTGGTTCCTTAAGCACTGCTGGAACAGCTTCTTGCTGCTACTTGTAGCTAATTGCTTAACCTCAATTCCCCATCTTCTTACTTCGTTTGCACTATGTTTTGGATATTACATAACTAATACATAAACCTCGTACAGAGGAGTACAAGCTGGACCATCTTAGAAATTTATTTACACTAAATAAGAGCTCAAGGAAGGCCCCCCATCTAATGTCATACACATTCATGGTTGCTGCCATGGGCAGCAGCTATATGCTTATTCCATGCCACTTTTAACTTCCCATTTGGTAGGTTATTCATACTCCATTTCCAGAATTTTATAGATGGTATACCCATCTTCTAAGATAATATACAAATTACAATCATTCTATACTCTATGCTATCCAAATTGGGGTGTCAAACTGACTGGTTCAAATTTGTTACAGCAGCTATTTGCTGCTGTTATCTGCTGTACGCTGCTGCCATTAGGCAACAACTCCTTCCCCTTATCTCATGCCATATCACTTCCTACTTATTAGTTTAATTGCCATAAATCTCTAATATGCTATTAGTTAAGGCAACTACATATTATATGTCATACCTACTGCAGCAATTGAATAAATTACGCAATCCACTGCTGCCAAAAATTTTCTCAACTAGTCCTATAGTGCAGTGCAGCACAGAGCTGGGCGCTGGCTGCAGCTGCCTGCAGCAGACCCGGCTAGCCCAGCCCTTTCTCAACTCCTACTTTGCAATTTTATAAACTCTAATTCATAAGTTTATTTATACCCACTCTCCATTGTCATAAAGATGTTATACCAGCCTCCTTAAGCAAAATATTAGGCCTGTATTTTGGGTTTGTCCAGCTGCCCAAAATCGTGTGCCAAAATAGCTTGACATGTATAATTTTAACTTTTGGTTATAGCTTAAATTTACTTTATGTTTACATTCAATATGTTTAGACTCTTTGTTTATCATCATATAAAACATACATATTCAGCCCAAGCTTTAAGTTTATCATAAATCAGTTTTTAAAACAAAACAGTCCATAGAAGCATTTTATCAAGCACCTTGCAGGAAACACTTTAAAATGCAAATTTCTGAAACTTTTGTTTACATTCAAGCCTCATACGTTACCACCTTATTGCTCCTCAGCCCAACCTATCTCCTCTAGCTCTAATTCAAACACATAGATCACTGTTCATCTATATTTAGGAATAATCAACAAATTATAACTAGTTAGTTCATACTCTTGCTCTACCATCATATTTGATATCAAAGTAAGTAAGATAAACTAAATAGAATCTCTACACATAACATTTAAAGGCCTTTTCTTCACCAGGAAGTTTGAAACAACATATTATCCTCATTAGCTAATCACATAACTGAAAACAATACATAATACTATCTGTTTTCACTTTAAAACTACATAACCCACTTTGCTCAATACTTGCAGCTATAATCATAAAGTAGATAGATTATATTACCTCTAACCAAACTGGAACCAGAAAAGAAGTGTTGGGCTCGGCAACTCTAACTAGCCAGAAGAGCTTCAGTAAATTCAACCATACAGGGAAAAGAAACAATGAGGAGACAAGGAGAATAGCTACCGGATGGAAGGATAGAAGAGAGTATGCCTTAGTTTTTCTTTCTTCTATAGCTTCTAAGCTGAAATCTCCACAAAAAAAACAAACACCCCCCCTGCCTAGTTGTCTCATAGCATAGCCGAGTTGGAGTCTAACTTTCCCAAGCAAGGATAGCTCCTGCTTACTTGTTTGAAGACTCAACCTCTTAATCTCATAATTAAACAGCTCATGCTAAAACAAATAATTCATGTTTAATCCTCATAAGGCTGCGTTTGGTTTAAATAACCAATTATCACCCCTTATTAGCTATATATTATATAAATAGTTTATTTTATACAATAATCACACCTTTCATAATATTTATCACACATTAAAATAATATTTAGTGTGACAATTTTCTTTCTATTAAAATAATTTAACTTCATTAAATTATTTTAATATTCATTATTTATAATACCTTATTCCCAAATAAAATAAGATAATATAACAAATGCGATAATTTTCTTATATTAACACAATCTCCTTAAAACATGATAACATAAAATAAAGATTTTATTTATTAACCTTTTATTCTATTTACTTAGGAAAAATGAATCATTACAAAACCAATCTAATGATATGGTTTTGTTCTTGGTGCAGAAAGGTAGTTCTTTGTCACTGAAGTTAGTGCCTGGGATCATTTTCGTAGGTTTCAATGGGCAATAATTCCTAATTTTAGATACATTAAAAGAAATCAATGGAAAATAGCAGCAAACCAAATTATAAATAAGGATCACATCCAGGTATACAAGCATGATCTGAGTGGCTAAAGTGTCATTGCTACGAATGGGGAAGAGTAGAATACTCTAATTTAAACCAAGATTGTCCTGTGCTATATAGTTTATGCACAACTTCATAGCTATTGTTGAGATCAATTTCTGAATACCCACATATGGAATCTGTGTCTAAATTTAAATTTATGATTACAATCCGAATTGTAAAAAAATCAAAAATTGTTTGGAAAAACCGTCCAAACACTTAATTTTTAGGGTTAATTTATACCAATCCTCATGTTAATTTCCCTAATTCAGTATACAACTTTGTAAAGTGCTATCTTTTTCCATATATAGTCCTTTCCATCTCAACAAATATCAGTAAAATTTGAAGAATTTGCACAAGCAAAATATAAGTAATTGCAACAAGGAGAATATAATGCAACAGAACAAGGGAATTACCAGAATTGGGCAGAGAATTGGTAGCTCAAAGTGAAGTAGCAGCTACTGCTTGTGAAGGGTAACGGAGTCTTTTGACGAAACTAGCCACAGCTTGTCGGAAAGACATTACTGCCATAGAGATAGAGCGCCTGATCCTATAGTTGTAACTCCCTTTTCTCCTTAAACCCAAAACCCTAGTTGAATTTATAACCAGGTGAATAGTGTGCTGTGAAGGGAAGGTTTAATATAATTACTGGTTAAAAATAGAATAATGAAGAACAAACACAAAGAGTAATTACTGATATATAGAGGGTCCCGCCTCCCTAAGATGATCTCTCCCTTTAGGGTATCGACCGAACCACGTTAGATTGTTTGTTGCTTGTGTTCCCCTAAAACAATATTAAACCCATCTTCAAGAAATTAAAATTATCATATTCTTTCAGACCCATATATTTCAATGTAAGAAGCTTAATTTAATTAAAATCACAAAACTGAGGTACTGATCAATCATAAAAAAGAAAAAACACCTTTTAGCTCCAAGTCTTTCATACTACACATTTTTCTTCATAAACACCACAAAATCATAATCATTAGAGAAATTAAAAAAAAATTATACAGAAATTTAAAGTAATGTGAGTGTGATAGAGCGAGAGGCACCTGAGTTCTCGATCGAACCTAGAACGATGGTGTTTAGAGTCGGAATCCCGACCTTCCTACCGACCAAAATCATTTCGAAGTAAAGGTCAATGGCTAGTTCGAAGACCAAAATTACTGTTGAGCAGCAACCCCATGACTGGTCCACGCCGCCACTCTGCAACATGAATCCATTTATTGATAAGTCAAAATTTAGGACTTGTTAGAGGGAGGAGAGAAATAGAGGAAATCAAACCAAAATTAGGTTGCAAATGAGAGACGGGAGCACAATCGAGTTGGAAAAGAGAGAGAGAGCAGCAAGATTTGGGATCCAAATCGGTTCATGCAACGGAGGTTTCAATTCGTGGCTGAGTTTTGGAAACGCAAGCCAGAAAGAGAGAGCGGGGGAAATGGGCGAGTGCAGCAAAATAAAAGGAGGGAAACAAATAATTATTTGTGAAATTATTTACTTATTAAATGATATTTTTTGCAACGGTTATAAACCGTAGCATTTGTATATTTTATGTCACATATTTTATAGGTCGTTGCATTTAGAGTATATTTATGCCACGCTTTTTGTAAAACCGTTGCCTATTACTAGAATATGCAACGACTAATGTGACGCCCCCAGAATAGGTCCATTCAACCCAACCCATTCTGAGTCGCCAAATACATGGTACAGAATTCAAATACAAACTTTATATCATACGGTCGTGCAAAATACGACCACACAACTGTGAGTCTCAGTACAAGTATGTAGAAAATATTAAGATTCAAACTAAGTCCTCATTACAATTATTATCACACTATTTATCAGAAATAGTGAGGACTACTACTGCTCTAACTCGGACCATCACTCTGTCCCCCGACTAGTCCCCGCAACATTCTCATTTCCTGAAGAGGACAACAGATGAAAAGGGTGAGCTCAACTAGCCCAGTAAAGAATATTATGACTAAGATAATGAAAAATAAATTATCGTTAGTCTTCAACAGTTCAGATAAAATATTATGGACAACAAGTTTTAGATCAATATTCGCAGCGAAAATAACAAATCATTAGAAGAGTTAAGCAGAGAATGAAGTCTACTATCTTCTATGATTTAAAAGTCCATCACCAATATTTATCCCTGTAACATCAATCAATATACATCTCGAATCAATATTCATCTTTGCACTACAGGCCAAAGATATTCATTTGCATCATCAGTAGTCATGTTCATCTCAACACCTGTCATCTTTGCACTACAGGCCAAAGATATTCATCAGGTAATCATTCATCTTTGCTCTACAGGCCAAAGATATTCAGTTACATCAACTTTTAGGACTGAGGATGATGAAAAATATTTTAAAAAAATGAATCCAGTGAGATAAAAGACAAAAACTAAGGATTCATATTTTAGTATATCAAATTCAAAAATACCTCGTAATAATCAATTATGGAGCAAAATTCAAGAATAGAGCTCAAAACTTGGATACAATCAAAGATAGTAACCTTAACAAGCAATTTGGACAAATAGAAGAAAATTTAATTTTACCGTGAATAGTGCCGTATACGTGAATAGTGCCGTATACGTGAATAGTAACCCCGACGGAAAAAGTAAGAATTTCAACATAAAATCCATGACAATATTTCTGTATAATGATATTGAAAAGAATAACATCATTTACGAAAGAAAATAACATCCCTTACCTCAAAAGAACAGTATCTCTGACTGGAATATCGGATATAATATCGACGAAAGCTTGTACTGAATAGTAATACTCAAAGTATTGAAATACTCACAAAAATACGCTCGATATTATAGAGAGAGAAAACTTCGAATTCTGGTGTGATTTTCAATTCTAACCTAAGCACCCTATTTATAGGAAAAGCTTAGGATGCCAAAGGAGACTAAAATAATAAAATAATAATATTTTTTAAAAAAATTCCTCCGCCGCCGGCTGCTCCAAGAAAATCAGATTTTCCACAAACCAACAAAAGTGGGGCCCACCTTTTATTTAAAAAATATTTATTTTTCGAAACTTACATAATTCATAATAAATAGTTCCTTTGTCAGAAAAATACAAATGATGTGTCCTTCTATAGGAAATTTAATTCTCTACAACTTTGCAGAAGAAAATTTTTCCAAATTCCCAACATAAATTATCCGAAATCCATAAACGGATGATTTTTCACACCAAAATACTGATAAAAACACATCAACACAAATTCCTTCTTTTATATCCACAAAATAAATATTTCCTTATCATATAAATCAATAATTAATTATTCACAAATAATATTATAGAACTACAATATTGACAACCAGGTCGTTCCCAGGACAGAGGGGGCCTTCCGATAAGGACTTCTCCTTACTGGCGCGCAATTAAATAACCCCTCCTAGACAGAACTTCCTTAGACATTGTCAATAATGCTATCTAATAATATTATTCAAATAATATGAATTATTGAGTTGATAACGTGAAATACTGTGCAACGACAATTATTGAATCAATACTACAAAATATCAACTGTAGCCATTATTGAATCAATCATAAAAAATAGCAACGTAGCAATTATTGAGTCAATAAAATATCAATGCAGCAATTATTGAGTCAATAATATAAAATATCAACGTAGCAATTATTGAGTCAATAATATAAAATATTGAACAGTAAATACTGTAACAATAATTGAGTAGGTTCCTTCTCACGTAAGACTCAATAATTCGAAATACTGTGCAATACCGTGTGCTACTGCGCACCACCGCGTACTGTATTTTAACCACCGGGTATTTCAACAGTACTAACGGTAACAACTACGCCGTTATCTTGTAAAAAGTTATTTCTGTCGCTTTCTATATCCGACAGTTATTCCGTTGTGGGGTCCACAAATAACTGCGCCGTCGTACGAATATTCCCCGACAACAAGAATATTTTATAACCACTTGCTCATTTTAAAAATATTTACACATTTCACCCATAACTTTCATATTTATCAAGTCAACACCTTACTATTTCGAAATAATATATAAAGAAAATTAAATCTTTATTCATAAAAGTTGGGGTCTTACAACCTCCCCTCCTTATGAAATTTCGTCCTCGAAATTGACGTACGTACCTGGTATGTCGAAAAGGTGAGGATACCTCGCTTTCATTTCCGATTCCAACTCCCAGGTCATTTCCTCAATTGCATGGTTTCTCCACAAAACTTTAACTTGAGGTATAATTTTCGAGCGTAGGACATGCTCCTTCCTATCCAAGATCTTGACAGGTACCTCCTCGTACGTTAAATCTTCAGCTATCTCGTCTGGTTCTAACTCAATAATGCAGTTTGGATCCTTCACATATTTACGTAACACGGATATGTGAAACACGTTATGAACACGAGACATGCTTGGAGGTAAAGCGAGTCTATAAGCCACATTTCCTATTCGGTCAAGAATCTCAAATGGACCAATGAATCGTGGGTTGAGCTTTCCTCTCTTCCCGAACCTCGTAACTCCTTTCCACGGAGCAATACGTAGTAACACATGGTCCCCAACATTAAATTCCACGTCTTTTCGATGAAGATCTGCATAATTCTTTTGTCGATCCTGTGCCGTCTGTATACGTTGTCGGATTATTTGGATCTTTTCTGTAGTCATACGTACTAACTCTGGTCCCAACAATGTTGCTTCACCCACCTCATCCCAACATACTGGAGAACGACACTTTCTCCCATACAACGCTTCGAATGGAGCTACGCCTATACTTGCCTGATAACTGTTGTTGTAGGAGAATTCCACCAATGGTAAGTACTTATCCCAACTCCCTTTGAAGTCTAGAACACAAAGTCTCAATAGATCTTCAAGAGTTTGGATAGTCCTTTCCGATTGTCCGTCTGTTTGAGGATGATAAGCCGAACTGAATCGTAAATCCGTACCCATAGCTTTCTGCAAACTGATCCAAAATCGTGAAGTAAATCTGGGATCACGATCCGAAACTATGGATACTGGCATGCCATGCAATCTCACAATCTCATTCACGTACATATGAGCAAGACGTTCAAGGGAATAAGTCTCTCGTATCGGCAAGAAATGAGCAGACTTGGTTAATCTATCAACAATAACCCAAATCGCATCTAAGCCTTGAGAAACCTTGGGAAGACCCGTAACGAAATCCATCGTAATGTGTTCCCACTTCCATTTCGGAATCTCCAGTGGTTGCAATGGACCCTTCGGTACTTGATGCTCCGCCTTTACACGTTGACAAGTTAAACATCTAGAGATGAACTCCGCGATCTCTCTCTTCATATTGCTCCACCAAAATGTATGTCGAAGATCACGATACATTTTAGTACTCCCAGGATGGATCGCAAACGGTGTGTTGTGTGCCTCCATCATGATTCTATACTTCAAGTCAGAATCGTTAGGAACACAAAGTCTGGAGTTGACTCGAAGTATTCCCTCTTCATCGATTCTTGCTTCTGGAATTGCACCTTCTTGCACCTTCTTCTTCATCTTCATCAGCTCCGCATCTGTAGCTTGAGCAGCTTTAACTTTATCAAGCAAAGCTGGTTCTACACGTATACTTGACATCATCGCACTCGTTCGCACATATGATCTTCTACTCAACGCGTCAGCTACCACGTTCGCTTTTCCAGGATGGTATTGGATGGTATGATCGTAATCTTTCAACAGCTCAAGCCAACGTCGTTGCCGCATGTTGAGTTCCTTCTGAGTGAAGAAATATTTAAGGCTCTTATGATCTGTATAAATCTCCACTTTCTCTCCGTACAAGTAATGTCTCCAGATCTTCAACGCGAAAACGACTGTTGCCAACTCTAGATCATGAGTAGGATAATTCCCTCTCATATTCTTTGAGTTGTCGCGAGGCATAGGCTATGACTTTCCCATGTTGCATGAGAACACATCCTAACCCTTTGCCTGAAGCATCGCTGTAGATAACAAATCCATCCGAACCAGATGGTATTGTCAGAACAGGTGCCGAAATAAGTCTCCTCTTGAGCTCTTGGAAGCTCTTCTCGCATTCTTCTCTCCAAACGAATTTCGTATCTTTCCGAGTCAACTGTGTTAATGGAGTAGCGATTCGAGAAAATCCTTCTACGAACCTCCGATAATAACCAGCTAAGCCCAGAAAGCTTCGTACTTCGGTCACCGATTTAGGTTTCTCCCAGCTTTGTATTGCTTCAATCTTCGCCGGGTCAACAGATACTCCATGTTTTGATACCACGTGCCCAAGGAATGCTACTTCCTCAAGCCAGAACTCGCATTTCTTTAACTTGGCGTATAGCTTGTTCTCACGAAGCTTTTGAAGTACCAGCTTCAAGTGGTGTTCATGATCTTCACGGCTTTTAGAATAGATGAGAATGTCATCAATAAAGACAACAACGAATTGATCTAAATACTCCTTAAATACACGGTTCATCATATCCATGAAAGCAGCAGGAGCATTAGTCAATCCAAAAGACATGACTAAGAACTCATAATGCCCGTACCGTGTTCTGAAAGCAGTCTTTGGAATATCCTCAGTTTTAATCTTCAACTGATGATATCCAGAACGAAGATCGATCTTTGAAAAAAATTGCGCTCCTTGCAACTGGTCGAACAGGTCATCAATACGAGGTAACGGATACCTATTCTTGATGGTGACATGGTTCAACTCCCGATAGTCAATGCAAAGTCGCATACTCCCGTCTTTCTTCTTTACGAATAAAACAGGAGCACCCCAAGGAGACGTACTAGGACGAATAAAACCGATGTCTAACAACTCTTGTAATTGGACCTTTAACTCCTGAAGTTCAATAGGAGCCATTCGATATGGGGCTTTAGAAATGGGCTTTGTACCGGGCTCAAGGTCAATAAAGAATTCAACTTCACGTTCTGGGGGTAGACCGGGAAGTTCTTCGGGAAATACATCAGGAAACTCATTAACAACAGAAATATCATTCAAATCTGATGTATTCTGATTTAGATCAGTGACATGAGCTAAGAAAGCTTGACATCCGTTTTTCAATAAACGAATAGCTTTAGGATTTGAAATGATATTGACTGATTTTAGTGGTTTGGTAGTTTGAATTCGTACAACAGGTTGATTAGGAATATGAAAACTAACAACCTTACGAAAACAATCAATTCTGGCATGGTAAGTGGTTAACCAGTCAATTCCTAAAATCACGTCAAATGCAAGTATTTTTAAAGATATAAGATCAACAGGTAAGGTAAGGGTACCAATCTGAATCAAGCAAGATTTATAAACTGTAGATGTAACAAAGGTTTCTCCTAACGGAGTTTCAACAGATAAGTCAAAGTCTAATTTATCAGAAGTCAAGTTCAAACGTTGAGCACAAGCAGGTGAAATAAAGGAATGGGTAGCACCGGTATCTAACAAGGTATAAACTTCGCAAGAGTTTATGATCAGCTTACCCGTAATCACCTCGTGTGGATTCCTCGCGTTTTGGGCTGTAACGACAAACGCTCTTCCAGGAATCACCGACTTTGACTTGTCTGCAACCCCCTTTGGAATCACCACCCCCGCTGAACTTGGTTTCGCAACAGGACAATCTCGAGCTATATGTCCTTCCTTTCCACAGTTATAGCATCCTTTGAACTGTTGTGGGCAGTTTGGGCTGATATGTCCTTCTTTCCCGCATTTAAAGCATACGACCGGTGGTCGTTCTCCTCCCCTCGAAACAGTTGATGCTGGTGCTGATGTTGACATCTTCGCGTTCTCATTGTTATACCTTCTCTTTTTGAAATCTCCTCCCGATTCGCTTCTTCTACTATCATAGCCACGATTACTACCGGAGTAGTTCCCGCTTCTGTCATACTTTCCTCCTCGCTGGTTGTCATTGCTCCGATGACTGCTGCCACCGGTACGACCTTGGTTGTGGTCCCTCGGTTGAACATAATCATTATCTCGTTCCAATAACTGGGCCCTGTTTACTACATCCGAATATAAAGAAAACTTATGAGAAATGAGGTATTGACGTATTTCGGGTTTCAAACCTCTTAGAAACATCCGCGTCATACGTTCCTCATTCTCCACCAAATGAGGTGCAAACCTGGACAGCTCCGCGAACTTAGCCTCGTACTGGGATACAGTCATGTTGTTTTGCTCGAGTCTAATAAACTCTACCTCCTTCATATGACGAATACTTTCAGGAAAGTACTTGTCATTGAACAGTTTCTGGAACGCTTCCCAAGACATCTGGAGTGCGGCAGGCTGGGTACGCTTCACGGATTCCCACCAGTAATCTGCCTCTCCACGGAACATAAACGTGGCGAATGGAACCTTCTGTTCCTCTGTACATCCCAAGACATCAAATATCTTGGTAATTTGTTTAATCCACGTCTCCGCTTTGATCGGATCCGGCTTTCCCAGAAACTCTGGTGGTCCCAATTCTTTGAACTGCTTAGCAGTGACAGCTCGCGTGTTGTTATTATCTCCACCTGTATGTTGCACACGAGTCTCCCTCGTCTGATTTTGCATGAACTGCAAAAAACTTCTAAACATCTCATCGTTTATCGTCTGACCAGCGTTATTTTCAGGATGAACATTGCCCTCTTGTTGCACGTTCTCCTGGTTAACGATTAAAGGTGTCTCCACGGTCTCATTCACTTCGTTGTTAACGTTCTCAGCTGCCATTCTCAAATACTGCCATAAAACAAGGGTTAATTAAACAAGTCAACATATCACATATTAACCCTATGCTCCGACTGACCAATTAAATACCACATAAGCTTAGGTAGGACACACTAGCGAAGGATTTACTCGTCTCTCCCCTCCTAGTTCTATTCCCCGATCTCCGCCAGAGATCATATCCCTAAGCTCTGATACCAACTGTGACGCCCCCAGAATAGGTCCATTCAACCCAACCCATTCTGAGTCGCCAAATACATGGTACAGAATTCAAATACAAACTTTATATCATACGGTCGTGCAAAATACGACCACACAACTGTGAGTCTCAGTACAAGTATGTAGAAAATATTAAGATTCAAACTAAGTCCTCATTACAATTATTATCACACTATTTATCAGAAATAGTGAGGACTACTACTGCTCTAACTCGGACCATCACTCTGTCCCCCGACTAGTCCCCGCAACATTCTCATTTCCTGAAGAGGACAACAGATGAAAAGGGTGAGCTCAACTAGCCCAGTAAAGAATATTATGACTAAGATAATGAAAAATAAATTATCGTTAGTCTTCAACAGTTCAGATAAAATATTATGGACAACAAGTTTTAGATCAATATTCGCAGCGGAAATAACAAATCATTAGAAGAGTTAAGCAGAGAATGAAGTCTACTATCTTCTATGATTTAAAAGTCCATCACCAATATTTATCCCTGTAACATCAATCAATATACATCTCGAATCAATATTCATCTTTGCACTACAGGCCAAAGATATTCATTTGCATCATCAGTAGTCATGTTCATCTCAACACCTGTCATCTTTGCACTACAGGCCAAAGATATTCATCAGGTAATCATTCATCTTTGCTCTACAGGCCAAAGATATTCAGTTACATCAACTTTTAGGACTGAGGATGATGAAAAATATTTTAAAAAAATGAATCCAGTGAGATAAAAGACAAAAACTAAGGATTCATATTTTAGTATATCAAATTCAAAAATACCTCGTAATAATCAATTATGGAGCAAAATTCAAGAATAGAGCTCAAAACTTGGATACAATCAAAGATAGTAACCTTAACAAGCAATTTGGACAAATAGAAGAAAATTTAATTTTTCCGTGAATAGTGCCGTATACGTGAATAGTGCCGTATACGTGAATAGTAACCCCGACGGAAAAAGTAAGAATTTCAACATAAAATCCATGACAATATTTCTGTATAATGATATTGAAAAGAATAACATCATTTACGAAAGAAAATAACATCCCTTACCTCAAAAGAACAGTATCTCTGACTGGAATATCGGATATAATATCGACGAAAGCTTGTACTGAATAGTAATACTCAAAGTATTGAAATACTCACAAAAATACGCTCGATATTATAGAGAGAGAAAACTTCGAATTCTGGTGTGATTTTCAATTCTAACCTAAGCACCCTATTTATAGGAAAAGCTTAGGATGCCAAAGGAGACTAAAATAATAAAATAATAATATTTTTTAAAAAAATTCCTCCGCCGCCGGCTGCTCCAAGAAAATCAGATTTTCCACAAACCAACAAAAGTGGGGCCCACCTTTTATTTAAAAAATATTTATTTTTCGAAACTTCAATAATTCATAATAAATAGTTCCTTTGTCAGAAAAATACAAATGATGTGTCCTTCTATAGGAAATTTAATTCTCTACAACTTTGCAGAAGAAAATTTTTCCAAATTCCCAACATAAATTATCCGAAATCCATAAACGGATGATTTTTCACACCAAAATACTGATAAAAACACATCAGCACAAATTCCTTCTTTTATATCCACAAAATAAATATTTCCTTATCATATAAATCAATAATTAATTATTCACAAATAATATTATAGAACTACAATATTGACAACCAGGTCGTTCCCAGGACAGAGGGGGCCTTCCGATAAGGACTTCTCCTTACTGGCGCGCAATTAAATAACCCCTCCTAGACAGAACTTCCTTAGACATTGTCAATAATGCTATCTAATAATATTATTCAAATAATATGAATTATTGAGTTGATAACGTGAAATACTGTGCAACGACAATTATTGAATCAATACTACAAAATATCAACTGTAGCCATTATTGAATCAATCATAAAAAATAGCAACGTAGCAATTATTGAGTCAATAAAATATCAATGCAGCAATTATTGAGTCAATAATATAAAATATCAACGTAGCAATTATTGAGTCAATAATATAAAATATTGAACAGTAAATACTGTAACAATAATTGAGTAGGTTCCTTCTCACGTAAGACTCAATAATTCGAAATACTGTGCAATACCGTGTGCTACTGCGCACCACCGCGTACTGTATTTTAACCACCGGGTATTTCAACAGTACTAAAGGTAACAACTACGCCGTTATCTTGTAAAAAGTTATTTCTGTCGCTTTCTATATCCGACAGTTATTCCGTTGTGGGGTCCACAAATAACTGCGCCGTCGTACGAATATTCCCCGACAACAAGAATATTTTATAACCACTTGCTCATTTTAAAAATATTTGCACATTTCACCCATAACTTTCATATTTATCAAGTCAACACCTTACTATTTCGAAATAATATATAAAGAAAATTAAATCTTTATTCATAAAAGTTGGGGTCTTACAACTAATTTAAACCGTAGCATTAGTGGTAGAAAAATATCACACTTTTTCACATCGTTGTATTAGGGTCATTTTATGCCACGCTTTACAAGACCGTTGCAAAAAAAGAGTTGCAAAAACTGACTTATGCAGTAGTATAAGTTGTATTCATATAATACATGCATAGGTTGTAATTTTAATGTCACAATGTAATTCTCATAATGTAGTAAGTGTAATTTTCACACATATAATCCATGTACATTTTATCATACCGGTATAATTTTCTCAGATATTATCACATTACATTGTCTCCTTTATTATTAAATTCTATTAATCAACAATTGTTTACAATATATTCATGATGTATTATTTTAATGTATACTCACACACAATTGTCACATAAGCATAAATCATGTAGCTTATATAATTTAATCAATCTTAACACATGGTCACATTTAACGTTACACTACACTATATAACACATGTGTCATTACTATATGTTATACTTTTAATTATCACATCCTTTGCACATATCAACTAGTTGAGAAAATACAATCTACTCGTTTATATATTATTATTCTCAATGGCAATTAATTAATTACTTATCTTATCAATTAATTAATAATAATAATATTAATTAATCCATCTCTCATCGATCAATGTAGTTATTAATCTCCATAATAATTAATTAACATTTATATGATTAATTATCACATTAAATAAATATAAATCTTATTATATTTATAAATAAGTTACTTATTATTATTCTATTACTTGCAATAATAATAATCAACATATTATCAATCACCATTAATATTCTATTACAATTAATATTTGATTAATTGTTCACGTAGTAATTCCTTCATTAATTAATATAATCATTAAGATTTCTCATCACTGTGCCACACAAGGCATTCAACGAGCTTATCGCAAACTCCATATTTTCTCAATTATTATAATTATTCAATTTAATATAATTAAGTTAACTCATCTCATAACACTTACATATTTATATTCAAATAAATATTCATTTCCATTAATATATTCATTTAATAATATTCGAAAATTCTCGGGTATTACATCTTCAATCTTGATTGTAATAAGACTAGTTTATGATATTTTATGATATTTTATTTCTGCACTTATTTGTTATGTTAAGGTTATATAACCCTGGAATTTATTTTGGATAAGGTTGTAATCCTTTTATAAGGAAGATGATTTTCTTAATTAAGTAATTATGAAGGTTGTAATTTACTTTACAATTCTTTATTATTGGGTAGATGCATGTTTTGTTTAGAAAGTGAACACCAAATCTTGTGAAAACGAAGTACCCGAATTTGGGAGTGTCACAATCTCTCTATTATTGAGGATAATTTTAGAGAAATACACTCCATGGCTCATCATAATGAGACATCTCTTGGAGTTTGCCATGCTTAACGGCTTTAGCATCAAATGAATATACGTTCCTTGGGTTAAGCCGAGCATCCTTTTAAATCTATCTATATAGATTTATATCCCCAATTTTGGATGTTCTACCCAAATCATTCATGGAGGAATGTTTAGAAAACTTTATCTTTACTGATTATGGCACTAGTATGTCATTTCTTATCAGTAGTATATCAACATATAATACTAGGAATGTCAAAGCGCTCCCACTAAATCTTTTGTACACACTATGTGTTAGGTTTGTAAGATTCATGAACACAATCAAATTGCATAAAAGTAGCAGAAGCATGGTAAATCAGAATCTTAAAATTTTACGAACCTTATACACGGATCATCCTTTATGCACAATTTTAAATTAAACAAAAGATTAAGAATAAGATTAATACCCTTGAAGATTCTAGCTTCCTCATATACGAGTTCAACAGCAAATTCTTTTCGCGTTCTACTTGAATCCACCGAGTTGATTCATTTCTTTGATCAACGTTAGCCACCCAAGTGTTTGACCTCTAGAGATGATCCACCAAGAAAGAACAAGAATTCAAAAAGAAGGGTGGTTGACAAAACCCTAATTTCTATCTCTATAGAAAGGTGTACTCTCCCAACTCTTGGAATAAAGTGTGTTGTGTAACCTACACCCATAATAAGACTCCTATTATTTATAGATGTAGGCAACCCTCCTAAACAATTTTGGATTAAAGTTTCATATTAATTAATTAAACTCTTTTAATTAATTAGGCTCCTAATCTTATTAGGAATACTTAATTAAACTCCTTTAATTAATTAGTCTCCCAATCTTATTGGGAATATGAGAGAGAGAGAGAAAGAGAGAGAGTACTTTCATTAATTAATTCCCAAACTCCTTTAGAATTAAATAATAATAATAATAATAGTAATTATAATAATAAGACTCCTCTTATTAATTTATATTTAATATTTCCCAAATATTAAATAATAAATATTAAGCTATTTAATTTATTCTATCACCATTTATTAAATTAAATATACTTAACTTATTATTACGATTATGTCATTTGATTCTTTAATAAATATTCTTCCTTTTATGGTGTGACCCTTTAGGTTCTCCATATTAAATCGGTTGTGAATAAATAAATTAGAACAATTCTAATCTTATTTAAATAAATAAATTAAACTAATAATTTATTTAAATAAATAATATTTATTCTACAATAAGGGTAACCCCATTAGCGATCAACAACTTTCTGGATAATATAGATTTCAACATTAATCATAAAAGAACCTTTGAGTAAATAGTTACTGTACAATTCAATCCTTTCAGCATACAATGTCCTAATTAAATATAAGACATGGAATTACTATCAAGTCTTATTTTTTTTTTAATTATATGTATTTTGATTCTCAAATGCACAACTCCAAATAATGCAAATTAGAAACTCCTTTCTAATTTCATTCCACCTTAACCAAGGATTCCTGGGTTGCCATTTATCGAATAGCATAGGACATGTTTCTTCTTTTACTAGAAGCGGTAGATTCTTTATTGATCATTCATTATCTCCATACATAACTTATTACACCCAAGCATACCCTTTGATATAACCTAAGGGTCTTAAGGAATATGTCAAAGTATAACTTATCATACACAAGATACTATGATGATCTCAAGTCTAAGGATCACTTGTATTACTATCACTACAGGATATCCTATTGACATGCAAGTAAAACTCTATTAGGTATTTGTCAACGTCGGTGGAAATATTCGGGTCGGGTCAAACCCGGATCTTTCACTTTTCCTAAGTTTTATCTACCATTATTCTTTTTATTGTGAAAAAGGTTTTGAAAGATTTTTTAGGAAAAGGCCAACATATATGATGTCGACGATTTGAATGTTTTACAGGGTCGCCAGTTGGTAGATTTGAAAAGGTTGTACCAACTCAACCGAGTTTTGTTTTAAAAGGAGGCCCAATTTGTTGGACACTGTCGAAACTTGATCTTTGAAACCGAAGCTCTAAGTTCGAGGGCTTGGTTAAGTGTGGGGAAGGTGTTAGGCACCCCATAAATCCTGTGAAAATATGGTACCACATCTTTTCAATATCTCACTTTTTATTTGCAATGTGTGTGAATGCTGGAAGAAATTGGGCCTATGTTTGATTTGAAAGTAGTGCCTTGCTTCGTTGAACCTATATACGAAGGGTTTGATTTGATTTGCAAAAGTCTCTCTTTAACATAAGATTATTGAAATGATGTTTTGAAAAGCAGGTTTTCAAACCCTTACGTTCAGATAGGAATTGAAGCCTGTTGATACTTCCATTTTTATCTTTTTAGCCTTTAGGCTCAATTTGAATGGTGATTGTCGGGTTGCGAAGCATCTTTGACTATAAAATATATACAAATATCGGTCTCCTCATGGGTATGACAGCCATCGGAGAGACTCTGACACGACAAACCATTGTTCTCATTATATGAGACCTTAAACTCGGATAACCGTTTTAAGGTCGGTCGAATGTATATTTTTACAGAAAAACTGGCTAGGTACATCTGTAAAGTGGAGTTTGTCCATCGTGGAAATCAGATTCTGATTAATTTGATCATGAATCTCACGATTCCTAGGCTCACAAAGAGAAGCCAAGAAAACCTACACAACTCAAATATGGACAGAAAAAATATATATTTACATGCAGATGTCGCAAGAACCAAGGATTCATCAGTAAATTCTGGCTCGCACATGGCTGAAGCATCTCTTTCCCACTAGATAGCAATCTAAGGGCCGCGAGGTAGGTTTCAGAATTGTAACTAGAAAAAAAATGCTATATTTAAGTAAATCTCAGCCATTCTAGCTTCCTGGTTCTGTCTGAACCTATTTTGAACAGCATGAAAGCTAGAGTTGGCGAGATTTAAAGAAATCTAGTTCGCCCGCAGAAATGTCAATGCCGATTCATATCAAATGAATATGTAAAACAACAATTTAATCAAAATGAGTAAAGCAATATATATATATATATAATTATATATATACGAAAGCTGTAAAGGGCGATGGGTTTTCACTCCGATGCCCGGACTAGAATGGAAATATCTATATATATATATATATATATATATATATATATTTATAAAAGCTTTAAAGAGCCACGGAGTAACCCATGCTTGGCAGAATAAAAATATATATATAAAACTGTAAAGCGCGATAGATTTTCACTTCGATGCTCGGACTGGAATAGAAATATATATATATTTATAAAAGCTGTAAAGAGCAACGGAATAATCCAGGCTAGACAGAATTGAAATATATATATATATATATATATATATATATATATATATATATATATATATCAAAGCGTTAAAGGGCGGTGGGTTTTCACTCCGAGGGCCGAACTGGAATGGAAATATATATATATATATATATATATATATATATATATATATTTATAAAAGCTATATAAAAGCCACGTAATGATCCAGGCTTGACAGAATATATATATATATATATATATATAAGCGGTAAAGGGCAACGGACATTCTATTCTTTGCACGGACAGAAATATATATATATATATATGTATAAAAGTAGTAAAAAGACAACAGAATAATCCAGACCAAACTAAAATGTAAATAATAATATATATAGTTAATATATATATATATATATATATATATATATATATATATATATATTAAAGAAATAAAAAGGCCACGAAGTATAAATCCAGGCCCAAATAAGCCAAAAAAATTATATACATATATAGTTATATACATAAAAGTAGTAAACTACCTCAAATTTGACATCCGAGCGTGACAGAATTGAAAAGTTAGTATATATATACAGTTAAATATACATAATAAAAAGCCAAACCCGGATTGGGAATGTAACCCAGTTCGGCGAAGTTGCTAAAAATGAAGATATATGTATATAAAAGCTGTTAGAAGCAACAGATTGATGATCCGAGTTGTAGAAATGCCAAAAAATGCATTTATGTACTAAAATATACAAAATGTATGCAAAAAGGGCCATGGAACTAATTTTCGGGCATATTAAGACAGTGAAACTTAACGTGCAAGTGTATAAAAGTGCAGTGAAGTAATAGAAACTTTCTAATCGTAAAAATACTCACAATGGACTGCTACACGGGTTTTTTTTGCTAAATCGTAGACTTTAAATGTATGTTTCTACCTGTTAATTTTTGATATGTGGTAGTATGTGGGTGTATCTACATGTTAGAGAGAAAAAGATTGGGTTTGGAGGACAAAAGTGGGGCTAAGAAACCAAACGGGCAGAGGTTCAGAGCGTTTTTAATTATTTAAATGAGTTGGGGGTCACCTCGTATATATAGACCCAGGAGAAGCAGCTCTGCCTACGACAGTCGCAGGTAGAGGTGCTGATCCACGTGGAGGGGGCCCACATGGTGGGTCCAGTTGCATCGAAGTACGTGCACTCTGAGCAACACGAGGTCAGATTTAAAACTTTCTAACTTTTGATTAGAGCGTCCGTTTGAGACGTGCGATACCTTTCTGAAAAGCCCTCGCCGAGAGTGTAACAATGACATGGGATAAAACATTTTTTTAGTCCAAAAAGATGGGTTCATAACCAGGTCTTTGATTCCTCGCAGTTTATCCATCGAGCTGTCTTGCGCTATTTCCACTCGGGATCATTGCTATGGTTCTTTTTGACCTTGGTGGCATTAATTCAGCTTGAATTTGATAGAATCAGCTTTGGGTTGGTAAAATGACCATTTTTCCCCTCCTGGGGTTACCTTCAGTGCTGGCATAGCCTTCGGCTGACTTCCCGGGGTTGTCTCCAAGGTTTGGATCCCAGCCGATTCTGTTTGTCCTCAGGGTTGTCTCTGAGGTTGACTTGATTCTTCTAGGTTTGTCTCTAGAGATGTTGTGAGGCTTTGTGGTTGTTTTTGAAGTTAATTTGACATCCCGGGATGAGACCGGGGCTGACTTGTACCTCCCATCTTGAGACCGGGGCTGACCTGTACCTTTAGGGTTGAGACCGGGGCTGACCTGTACTTCATGGTGTTAGACCAAGGTTCACCTGTACCTCCCGGGTTGAGACCGGGGTTGACTTGTACCTCCCAGGTTGAGACCGGGATTGACCTGTACCTCCCGGGTTGAGACCGGGGTTGACCTGTACCTTTTGGGTTGAGACTGAGGTTGACTTGTACTTCCCGAGTTGACACCAGGGCTGACATGTACCTCCCGGGTTGAGACTGGGGCTGACTTGTACCTCCCAGTTGAGACCGGGGCTGACCTGTACCTCCCAAGTTGAGACCGGGGCTGACCTGTACCTCCCAGGTTGAGACCGGAGCCGACCTGTACCTCCCAAGTTGAGACCAAAGTTTACCTGTACCTTTCGGGTTGAGTCCGGGGTTGACATGTACCTTCCGGGTTGAGACGGGGGTTAACCTGTACCTCCTGGCTTGAGACCGGGGTTGAATTGGTGGTTAGGTATTGAGACCGAGTTTGAGGTGATGGCTCGGTATTGAGATCGGGGTTGAGTTGATGGCCCGGTATTGAGACAGAGATTGATTTGACAAGACAATTTTGCACTCCTACAATGTTAGTAACAGGGAAACAAAATTTTGAGTGTCTATAGATGGCCCTCTTTATCATGTTCATGCAATGCAATGGAATGAACAGGATAAAGATTGCTAGACACTGGAAATGCAAAGGCAAAGGCCAGGCAATGCATGGGATGATATGTGATGAATGTTAGATACTTGCGAGGGGTAATGATTATCATTGAATGTTCACGTCACTCTTTGCTGGGGATACCATCATTCATAATAACCCTTGGGGTAGCACTGTCAGGTGGTTACTGGTAAGATATCAGATTTAAGCTATCACATAATGCTTTTGTCATTTTTGCTGGGGATGACGTTATACGTGATAGCTTTGTCGACTCTGATGGGGATGACATTATTGATGCTACTTTGGTTTGAGACCAACGATCCACGTCTGTCAATACTCTCTCTAAGGCATATTTCCCATTCGGCTAATGCTGTTGTACATTTCTAAAGGCTCCTCAGCTGGGGATATCTCTGCTGCCGAGTTATTTCAATGGGTGCTCCAGATGCATATCTCAACGATAATTTGCACCGATAATTGCCCACAGGAGATTGAATCACCAATCCTTCTTGGTGATCTTTATGAGGATGTGTATAATAGATTCCATTATCTGTCCTTTATGGGGATGGAATATTATATTGTTCCCGTCACCGGATCATTTTTGATGCTTTGCTGGATTGGGCCAACAGTTGAGACGTTGCTGGGGTTGAGCCAATAGCTGACTTGTCATCGGTCAGTTCCCGACGCTTCACTGGGGTTGAGACAACGGCTGAACTATCATCGATTAGTACCCGACGCTTCGCTAGGGTTGTGTCAACGGTTAAACTATCACAGGTCTGTACCCAACGCTTCGCTGGGGTTGAACCAACGGCTGAACTATCATTGGTCAGTACCCGACGCTTCACTGGGGTTGTGCCAAAGGCTGAACTGTCATCGGTCAGAACTCGACTGTTCACTGGGGTTGAACCAACGGCTAAACTATCATCGGACAGTACCCGACTCTTCGCTAGGGTTGAACCAACTGTTGAACTGTCATCGGTTAGTATCCCACGCTTCAGTTGGGTTAAACTAATGGCTGAATTATCATCGGTCAGTACCCGACGCTTCACTAGGGTTGTGCCAATGGCTGAACTATCATTGGTCAGTACCCGACGCTTTGCTGGGGTTGTGCCAACGGATGAACTGTCATCGGTCAGTACCCGACGCTTCGCTGGGGTTGTGCCAACGGCTGAACTGTCATCGGTCAGTGCCCGATGCCTCACTAGGCTGAATTATTATCGGTCAGTACCCGACGCTTTGCTGGGGTTGAACCAACTGCTGAACTGTCATCGGTCAGTACCCGACGCTTCGCTGGGGTTGAACCAACAGATGAACTGTCATCGGTCAGTACCCGACGCTTCGCTAGGGTTTAACCAACAGCTGAACTATCATCGGTCAGTACCCGATGCCTCGCTGGGGTTGTGCCAACGGCTGAACTGTCATTGGTTAGTACTTGACGCTTAGCTAGGGTTGAACAAACGACTGAACTGTCATCGGTCAGTACCCGACGCTTTGAAAGTGGCAGTTTTTGGCAGTTTTTCATAGTTTTTCGGTAGTTTTTTAGCAGTTTTCATCATTGTTCCCCAGATATTACTTCAGGATGAATACCAATGGCTTTCAAATGTTCCCCTTTCTGTTAGTATATCGCTGCTTAAAAGCGAGATTTCAGGACAAACCGCTTAATTGCGTAACGATTTTTCCTCAGATTTGACTTTTTAGCTCATATAAACTCCTTTTCAACTCAAAATAGACCAAGCTGGAGGGAGCAGGGCCCACCCTGGGGATCCGCAGGTAGGGGTGCGACAGCTACAGGTGGGCCCGCTCCTTCCTGTGGATTTATATTTGGCAGCGGGGAGCTCATATGTTCATTTTTAGTTTCGAATTTCAAACGGAATTCGATTTTCATTTTCAGATCTATGGAGTTCGGGCATCTTTTTTTAGATTCCAACAGCGGCTACGCGTTCTGCACATCTCAGGTAACATTTAGATCCTTTCCTTTTGAGTTTTGACCGTTAGAAGTATGTAAACCACGTAGGGAGCTTTTGAACGTAACGTATCAAAAATGTATGCCTATATGACCTGCTAAATTTTTTTGACTTCATAAGTATGCATATTTTACTTCAATGCACGTTTTGATGTAAGAAAATTCAGATTCTGAGATAGTCAATTTCAGCTCTTTTTGATCAATTTACTCGTCCTTTTTTAGGCCTAGCGAGCCTGGATTTTCAACTAAAAATGTCTATGGTAATTTGGCTACCATGTGAAGTTTATTTTTGATTTTTTTTTATAAATATAAACTGCTTTTATTTTTGGGAAGGTGTGCTACTGAATGGCCACCTAAACATGCTTGTGTGCATGCAGACAGTTAATTTTACAAAAAAAACTCTGGCAAAAAATTTTCGAAAGCCTGAGCATTTAATAAATATTCAGTTTTGACTCTACTAGGGATTTTTGACTGACCCATGTATTTTTAGGATTTAGCTTTTGAAAAATATGCAGTTTTAACTCTACTGGGGATTTTTAATTGACCCATGCATGTTTTAGGACTTAAAAATGCATCAAGTACTGATTTAAATTAATAAGCCACACTTTTTAGGCTTACCACACCCTTTCTGAGGTGATTTGGAGACTTTATTCTGGTGATGGATCGAGATAGACCCGGGAGTGCCAACAGGGTCGTTTTAAGAGCTAGATGGAGGAGAGCCTCTGATGTCCCTTAGCCACAGCCAGCCTGGCAGCCTTGCAGGTTAGCTAAGTCAGTGATTCGTTTGTCCTAGGATGAGCCGCCGGTAGATATATATGAGGATGCTCCATTTGTCGCTCCTGCCCCAGCTCAGGTTCCACGTGCGGAGCTTCCAGGCATTGTTGTGCCAGTCCAGGATCTGCTGGGAGATTTGAGTCATCATCCCTCAAGGTTCCTCCATGCCAATGAGGTGACTGAAGCTTTTTATATTTCTAGATTTTCTTTCTTTCTTTTGCCATTATTGGGGCACAGGTTTTTGACATGGGTTGGCTTTTGATGCAGGTTCCGGGCTTTATACAGGCTCGAGGGAACTTGTTTATCGTGCACTCATTGTATCATACTCTGCACCAAGACTACAGGGACATTATTGACACCTGGGGGTTTCAGGGTTTCTTTTTTATTCATCCCCGTTGTTTCCCCTAGGGTTTTATGAGGGCTTTATCTGAGCGCTGGTTCCACCAGACTCAGTCTCTCCACTTATTGGACTGTGAGGTGATGATGATCCCGATGGACTGGAGTTATCACTGGGATAGAGTTTGAGGGTGAGCTAGTACCTGTCGTGTCTGACATTATACCCACTGCCGTTCGGTCCCTGCTGGGAGTTCCTGCAATGGTGATCAAGGGTCGGACGGTCCGATCTAGTCCCTTGAGCGTAGATGCCCAGAGTGGGGCTTTGCTTGAGCCTCTGCCTGATGATCAGAGGGTTAGGGATTGCATCCTGCGGCGATTATTTCTGGTGATCATTAGGGTTATTTTCTGGCAGACAACTCTGTGACGGTGTCCTTTGCTCTGTTCAGCGCCACTCTATATATAGAGCACCTCAGTGACTTTGATTGGGGTACCTACTCCTTTGCCTATTTTCTCCGAGGCATGCGCATGCGCTTAGAAGGTGTAACGGAAGCTTGGTTAGGATTCTACCCATTTTTGCTGGTGAGTACATCTTTATTGTACCTTTTTGATTTCTACATTTACATTTATAAGTCTTGGTCACTGAGGACTTTTGATATTTGCATGGCCAGTTTTGGGCATATGAGAGGCTTCCTTGCCTTCGTCTCGCTACCACTTTAGGCCTGGATACTTATTCCCGGGGACGGCATTGGCACCACTCCACTCTAACGAAGGTCCCTGTTGTTAAGGGTTTCACCCATTCTCGCTTTCAACTGGAGCTTTTAACGGCTGGATCGATCTCGTGGATCCCATATACCTTAGACTTTTTGACTATTGTGTTTGAGGGAGGCTTCCCCACTGGCCGGGAGTATGCATTATCTACCCGCAAAGTCCCATTTTTGACAGAGGGAGGTTGGGAGCTCTATTTGGGAGAGCGTGCAATTAGGAGCATTACGGGACAGGTCCACATCATTCCCATTGTACCTCTTGCTTGGCACCATTGGCCACTAGTTCAGCTGCTCACAGACATTCTGATGGAGGGCATAGATGGATTCACCCTGTTAGAGGGTCCGTACATCCAGGAGACATTCAGCAGTTGGTGGAGTCCTCGCACTATTGGGGCTCAGACTCGTGCTACCCAATTTATGGCAGATATGGTGCCATGGTCTGTGATGATGACAGACTGGATAGCGTGGCGCATGGACCCTACTCACTTGGACCAGATTAAAAAACTTACCCAGCAGTTGGAGAGAGCTCATTTGTTTATCAAGCATCTTGGCAGAGATCCATCAGAGGCATCTTCTTTTGATCCATCCAGCTCCGGAGCGGGCCCTTCCACCAGTCCATTTTCTAGCAGTTATACAGGGGCTGATCCTCTCTTGTACCACCCTAACATTCCTGATGGCCTAGACTTTGTGTCCATGGAGGAGATATAGCAGGTTAACAATCTGAGTGTAGATATTTTAGATCTTTTTGGATAGCTATTATAGCTACATCTTTTGGTCGGTCATTATTTTGGCTGTTGGGCGGATGTGCCCCATTTTGATAGGTCATTGTTAGTAGTTGGGGGGTTGTGCCCCATATCCCTGTACTTTTTATTTTTTATTTTATTAGCAGACAGAGATGATGCTTATAACATATAGTTTATTGTAGATATACATGATATTTCCTATCTATTGCATCATGTTTATCATTGTCATTATGTATGTATTACGTCATGGATATGCATTTAGACAGATGAGTTCAGATTTGACCCCTGGATGGTCTTGTGATACAGTGATAAAGATGTCGTCGTCCACCGTCAGCCGTATTAAGCACTCGCCACCGTCCTTGGTGGCATCTTCATTGCAGTCATGGTATGACAGTCTGCCCCTCACAGCCAGAGGGATAGTAGACCAAAGGCTAGGACATTCTCTAGCCCTTTTGGCTTTCCAGGTTTCGTATGGGTTTATGGATGACATCTTATCATGCTGGATACCTGATCGACAGGTTTTTCGTTTCAGGCTCCATGAGTTGACTCATACCTTAGAGGAGTATGAGCATCTTACATGCTTGGAACTGGATCTGCCTTGCGCTCGTAGCCATCAGTGATATGCGGAGACCATTTATGACTATGTCGGGTCTGAGACGTCGAGTTATCACTGACTATATTATTGCCTGACATATGATATCCATCAACTTTTTGATCGATCGCTTCGGACGGTTAGACAGCTACGAGTGACATTCTAGGGATTTTATCATTTCAGTAGATGAGTAACAGCTTTCCTGTGTAGACATCTTGTTGATGTGCATTGTGGCCTAAGTTTATATACCACTACCCTTGGACCACTTGGACGTCAGTTTGATGGTCGTGGTTCGGGCCCTTAGACAGGGTTGCACCATACTACCAATGATATTGATTGAGATACTGAGGTCAGCTACCTATTGCCGTACCCATCCAGAGGGGATTTTCAGAGGTAGCTCTGTCTTATTGTACGTGTGGCTCATGTCCCACTTGCTCTCGATTGGCTTTTTCAGACACCAGGGGTATTGTTTCACCCATGAGATAGCCATGTCATACTCCTTTCAGCTGGCAGAGTGTTCGGATGTAGAGACATGGTCAGCTTTTTTGTTCGATATTTTGCTACCTTTTTTGATTCTGCCATGCTCCCGGCTAGTCTCCCCTTATAGCTTCATCACCCATGCATCTGGCATGGACTACCTGCCCGTAGTGAAATTGAGAGGAGTGACCACTTACAATCCATTAGTAGTTATGGGTCAGTTTGATCAGTTCCAAAGCCTGCACCATTTTGAGGGGGCTATTGATCAGCGGATGTCAGCTTCTCTATGTCATCAACTTACCTGATTAGGATTTATGAGAGTTGGACACATAGGGAGAGGTCTGATTTCTCCATTAGCCACCCGGATCGTTCTCCAGAGTACTCAGCATGGTTGGAGGCCGATATAACATCAGCTGCATTCATCCAGTCAGCTCATATTGTGGATTCAGATGAGGAGGAGCCAATGGAGGATCCTGATTCTCCTACGGAGGATGATTTGTTCGTGGGTTTGACAGCAGCACTAGTTAGTGATCCGCCGATCATTCCTACTAGGACAGATCCAGCTTTGGCAGATTCACTAGCTAGGATGACCTTCGAGAAAGATCAGGCTAGGGCGCTGATGTTAACTGCCCTGTCTGGCAGAGATATAGCTTTTGCTGATAGAGATTAGGTTCGAGCCACTCGGGATACGGCATTGGTTGAGAGAGATGAGGCTCGATCTTCTCGAGACGCTACTTTTATCGAGATTAAGGAGACATTGATTGCCAGAGATGCAGCTTTTGTAAAGAGGGATAAGGCCATAAGTTCCCGAGATTTCCACATTACCGATAGTACTGCTCTCCAATCATATACTCATGGCCTGGTTGTCGATATGAGTGTTTACATTGATGATCATAGTGCCACTATGCAGATGACTGTGGATGTTTTAGCCCGCATGGAGGCTGAGGGTATTGCGCTTGCAGCGGCTCCTCCACCTTCAGAGCGAGATGCCATATTGGTACTGCTGTACCATTTATCTTTGGGTCCATAGACTAGCTTTATTTTCCCTACACATACTAGATCAACCATTTTTGTTATATACAGGACATATTGTATATATCAAACAATATCATATATCAGAAAAATATATTTTGATTCACTTCCCTGTTTGGATATGTATTGTCATTGCTGAGTGATTAACACTTCTTTTATGACTTGCTGTTGTTGATGTATCATGAGCTTTTCCTTGGTGAATTGACAATGAGATGTCAGAGGATATCTCGGACGGACTCGTTGACCAGGGAGGCTTGATAGAATGTAGGCTTTATATGGTTTTGGTGTCTTAGGCCTGGTTTTTATTGGCTTTTTATTTTTTTCCCGAAGGTCAAACCGCACCATGAATGGCTGCCTACATACTCCCTGGTTGAGGGAGATCATGTCATTCGTAGTTCAAATTTTGTATGAGAGAGGCTCAAGAAGTGTCCTTTTTGAGTTTGGTTTGATGAATTTTTAAGTTTTTGTTTGGATTGACCGCACCAGGAAAGGCTGCCTACGTACTCTCGGGTTGAGGGAGATCAGGTCATTCGTAGTTCCGTCTTCTGGTGAAAACCGAAACTGATTTGATTCGCAGGATCAGGATTCTAGTGTGCATGTGTTTCATACATAGTACCTTTTCATGATGTCTGAATTGATGAGTTGGGAAAATTTGCTCCCATCCATCTTTTGCAGTCTGATAGCTCCCCCTGTCAACACTTCCTTGACAATGAAAGGGCCTTCCCTAATTTGGGGCGAACTTTCTTTTAGCTTCATCTTGATTGGCCAAAACTTTATTCAACACCAAGTCGCTTTCATTGAATTTCCAGATTCAGACTTTCTTGTTGTAGGATTGAGCATTCCTTTGCTGATATAACCGCCCGTGGAAAATGGCTGTAGCCCTCTTTTCATCTATCAGGGACAGTTGATGATACCGCTCTTGCAACCACTTTCAGCGTCAATTAACACTCTGAGGGACTCCATTTCTATTTCTATGGGAAGGGCTGCTTCCATGCCATAGACCAATGAATAGGGGGTAGCCTCAATAGAGGTACGCATTGACGTCCTGTATGATAACAGGGTTAGAGGCAATAGGTCAGGCCAATCTTTGTGATTGGCGGATATTTTCTGCATGATCTTCTTGATGTTCTTGTTGGCCGCTTCTACAACACCATTCATCTTGGGCCGATAGATAACGAAATTAAGATGTTTGATGTGGAACTTACTGCACAGTTCTCTCATCATCTGATTGTTTAAGTTCTTAGCGTTGTCTAATACGATCACCTCCGGTTGTCCATATCGACAAACGACATTGTTTCTGATGAAACCAATAATGACCGCTTTAGTGACTTTGGGAAAAAAGGAAGCTTCAACCCACTTGGTGAAGTAATCGATCATGGTGAAGATGAATCGATGTCCATTACTGGCTTTAGGTTCTACGGGGCCTATCACATCCATTCCCCATATGGAGAAAGGCCATGGTGAACTCATATTATGAAGCTCATTTGGAGGAGCGTGGATGGCATTTCAATGGATTTGGCATTGGTAGCACCTCTTGACGTGGTGGTCGCAGTCAGCTTTAAGAGAGATCCAGTAATGCCCTATTCTTAATATCTTATTGGCCAGCAGATGACCTCTCATTTGTGGACCACAGATTCCGTCGTGGAATTCATCCATCAATCTCTGAGCTTTCTCTTTATCAAGGCATCTTAAGAGTCCGATTTCGGCATCCCTCTTATAGAGTGCATCTCCGCTCAGATAAAACATCAAAGCCATCTTGTGAATCAACTTGCGTTCGGATTGGCTTGCCCCTGCGGGTGTTGATCCATCTCGGAGATATTCCTTGATGTCTTGATTCGAAGGCTGTTTAACAGGAGGTATTTCATCTAACACTTCTACAATGTAATTCCCGTATGTCGGGGTCTTTTGGTTTATGAATTTGATATCGGGAATTTCCCTCCTATTAGATATGTTGATTAGGGAAGCCAACGTCGTCGAGGCGTCCCCAAAGTCATTCCTGCCTCAAAAGATATGGATGAAGGTTATGTCTTCAAATTCCATGGATATTTTGATGACCTGCCGATGATATGACAGCAAATGCAGTTCTTTGGTGTGATATGCCCCAGTGGTTTGTCTGATAACTAACTCAGAGTCTCCAAAGACCAATAGATGTTTAACACCCATGGATTGGGCTAACTTAAACCCCATTATGCAGCCTTCATACTCAGCTGTGTTGTTGGTGTTGACAAACTACATCTTGGTAGCCACAGGATATTGTTCTCCCGTACCAGAGATAAGGACTTCCCCAGCTCCGGCACCTTCTATGTTTACTGCTCCATCGAAATACATTTTCCATGGTTGGACTGTATTTTCTTGAGGACCTTGCTGAATTATCATGATCCCATCATTTGGGAAGTAAGTCTCCAAAGGTTCGAACCCTCCTGATGGTGCTTCTTCTAGTTGATCAACAATGCCTTGACCTTTGATGGACTTCTGAGTCACGTAGACAATGTCAAACTACTGGAGGATCAACTGCCATTTGGACAGTCGATAATTCAATATTGGCTTGTTGAATACGTATTTTAATGGATCCATGCGGGATATGAGGTAGGTCGTGTGCCCATGCAGATAGTGTTGCAACCACATGGTGGCCCATGCTAACACACATCATGTCTTCTCAATCATAGTGTACTTCTGTTCTCCACGACAGAATCTTTTGCTGATGTAGTAGATGGCTCTCTCCTTACTACTATCATCTTTCTATCCCAACATACAGACCATTGCATTGGCATTGACGGACAAGTTGATAAGTGGTTTTTAGGACCACTTATTCAGATATTTTTTAGCTTGTTTCGTGGCTTAAACTCAAGTAATCATGTGCGTTTAATGTGTTTTTGCGTTCTTTTGTTATTTTTAGGTTCAGGAACTCTTCCGGCGCTTATTGAGCTTAAAAGGATGAAACGTTGCCAACAGGAGTTTACAGGATTGATGGTATATTTATGGAATGAAGTCGAGCTGGGTGATGGGCCATAGGAGCTATAAAGGATGCATGAAGGTAATAGGTGCATGACCAGAAGCCAAGTGCAGCAGACCACAAGCAAGCAACCAGCAAAATTAGCAAGTCCAGAGCCGCGCGGCTGCGAGCGTGTTAAGCTTGAGTAGGGCACGGCCGTGCCAGTCAGCATGTTGGACAGATTTGACTTTTGCTTAAATGAACGGGAGAAGGCAGAGATATAAAGGCTTCTTGCCCCATTTTGTGGAGCATCTCCATTAGGGAGTAGATAAGGCCTTAAGCCCTAGCTTTTCCATTCCTTTCTCTTTTCATTTTCTTGTTTAGTGTAGATTAAAAGTAGTTTAGAGTTAGATTACGGTTAATTAGTTAGTGTAGTTTCTAGGGTTTAGTAAGTATTGAAGATTGAATCAAGGAATATCATCAAAGATCCAACACTTGGAGAAGACACAAGATTTGCATTTCTCTGTCTCTTACTCTCCTTGTATTAAAATTATATTCGGATGATGTATATTGTACTTGTGGATAATATATTTGGGTTGTCTATGCCTTAAATCTATTTTGAGGTTCCAATGGAACCTTTTGAGTAGTCAATATTGATTTCCCTTCCATGTTGGTCTTATTTGATTGCTATGTGCTTACCTATTGCGATGTAGGTTTTAATTGCTTAATTGTGTTGCAACCAATTATTGTGATAACCTATGTGGGATTGAAAGACAAAATATAGGTTTAGATCAAATCGCAGTAGCGGGCGATTATAGGTTCACATGGCGTTGGACTTATGATTTGTACTTAGGATGGACATATACCGAAGCGCCGCCTGTAGCCAATAGAGAACTTGACCTTCAACCCTATTTATTTGTAAATCACATAGACATATAGTGGTTTAGGTAATGTGGGTGTTCACGTGCGTCTATCACCTGTGGATTGCATGTGATATGGTTTAGGTTCATCGAAAGATGGCCTACTCCCACTTTCGTGTTCTCGGCTATTAACTATAATGATTGATTTGACCTGACTTGGGAGTGTGTTGATTTAGACGAATCATTAGGGAAAATTGGGATCTCTTATCTTCATTATCTGATTCTACCTTAGGATTATTTATTGCAAGTTTAAATTACGTGCCTAGTTTAAAGTAGTTTTAATTCCATCTCTTTACCACCCGTTTAAATAAGACCGAAATGATTATGTGCTAGTGCTTTGGCGACCTTTTATCTGTTAATTCCTGGTGGGAACGATATCTTTACTCACTCTTTATTACTTGTTTACCGCATATACTTGCACGTTAATTGTCATCCGATAAAATGGGCAACAAGTTTTTGGCGCCGTTGCTAGGGAATTATTTTGATAACTGTTTGCCAACATTAGTTCAATCAAATTAGTCTTAATTTAAACATTTCTTTTTATTTTGTTTAATTCTCTTCTCATATTCTCTTTTTAGGTACAATGGATTTAAATTTCTATCCATGGGGTTACAATAGGCAAGAGCAACCAAGGGAAGCATACAATGATGGCGTCGACCCAATTGTAACACTTTCAGCACAACTAGAGGTTCTCTCGAGGAAGTTGGATGCTGTTTCAGCCCAATGGAGTCTAGAGCCAGTTATTTCGTATGACTATGGTGCTGGAAGCTACACGAGCCATTAAGAGCCTATCAGTTTTGGACAGGAGCAGTATGGGGGTGAGCACTCCTAAAGTGAACCTTATCTCGATTATCAACAAGACTGGGGGTATTGCCCAGTCCCTTCAGCAAACTATTATCAAGACCAATACTGGGATCCAAATCCAGTTTACGCCCCAGAATGCACTTTACAGACTCTAGTTTACGAGTCTCAATACAATTTTGAGGGTGACACAGAAAATGCAAGTTTGGAGGAAGGAAGTGACATATCACTGAAGGACATCTTGATTGAGCAACAGAAGTCAGTCAAGAATATCCAGAACTGGGAAGAGCAAATTAGCAAGGCCTTGATGATAGAGGAAAAACAAGGGATTCTGACCAATACTGCGAGCTATCAAGATCAATACGAGCCAAGTCCAATTTATACACCCGATCCCACATACCAACCCCCGTGTTTACAAGGAGAACAGTCTTCAATTAAATTTATGTATGCAAGCTTAGAAAACCAAGAGGAGTTGTTTGAGAGCCATGAACCATCAAACCAAAGTTTTCAATATCAGATGGCCCCCATCAACCGTGCTTCTACCAGTGAGACTCAGTACATAGATCCCGTGGCTGAAACAGAAAAGGAAGGATTGGAAATTATGTGGGGGAATTCCATAGCATCGACAGAGGAGACCTTGATTGAGCAAGAGCAATCGATTGAGGATCTTCAGATTTGGGAGGAGCAGATTAGCACGGCATTAAGGAAGGAAGAGGCATGTGAACAAGAGACAACAGTGCAAGATTTTGTGCCTCCAATGAATGAATCCGTGAGTTATGACCCTCAAAAAGATCGGTGCTATGAGATGGATGCAGAGACTGATGAAGAGCCTGAGGAGCACTTAGAACTGGACGAGCGAAAGGCAATGTATATCGAGGAGCCAATTAGGGTTGTGGAGTATGAATGTGAACCACCAGTGACAATCCCCCAAGCGCCTCCTCCACCGAAGTGGAACAAGCCAGTCAAGTTTGCACATCCTTGCCCCCTTGGTAACCATATCACAGAGACGGATCTCGATGACACGAGAGATTCCGCAGTCTCGACACCATGGTGGTCAGCAAAATGATTGAATATAAGAAGAGTCTGTTGTGTGTTCTTTGCCTCCAAGCCCCTATTTTGTCACAAGCACAACGGAACCACTACCTAGCTCCCCAACCATCAGGACGGGGAATTCTCATATATATTCGATGCTATGTAGTTTAATCCCTAGTCCTCTCCTATTGGGAAGCCTCCAAAAGCATATTGCAATCCTGATGGATAGAGGGGTTCTCCAATATCGTCGGGGGGGGGGGGGGGTCAGATAGTGGTGTCAGACACAGTCCAGCTAGAGGACTATAAATCAAGCGCTCGATGGGAGGCACCCCATCATTTCTCTTTCTCATTCCTTGTTTAATTATGTTTACTTGTCTATATTTATTTCCCTCCCCTTGTTTAATTTTGAGTAGTATAATTCTTAGTGTAAAATTTTCAAAATTTTTGTTTTAGGCGTGAATGCGTACAATTTTTGGGTCTATAATGTCTTGGATGTACTTTTGATGCACTTGCACATATGATGATGCACAAGCACGTTACATATACGCACATAGGAGTTTTTGGGAAGTCAAATACATATATCCTGTTATGTTTCATTCTCCTAATTATAAATAGATAATAGTTGGTTTAGTAGTTTTAGAGGGCTTAATAAGTCTTATATCTATGTTTCAGGTGGAAAGCTGCTCAGAATGAAGCAAAGTCACATGCCATAGCTGCTCCAAGTCCAAAATTCTGTAGAAACTGAAAGCAGCAGAGAGCGCGGCTGCAACCTCTTAAGCCTGCATCCACGTGCGGCAGTGCGAAGGGCAGATGAGGCCTAACTTAAACAAAAATTCGGCAAATTTTTGTGACAATACTTCATTTCATTCCAAACGAACTCCAAGCCTCCTTTTTCAAAGTAGAAAATCCTTCCTCCTAAACCCTAGAATCCCTTCAAGCAAGCTTCCCATCTTCCATCTCTTCCATTCTCTATCAATTAAACCTAGCTTCATACACAAATATCCCCCTACACCAAGCCCTAATTTCAAAAATTCCTATTTCCTTGGTCAAATTCTCCAACAAACCTATCGCCCTCATCCTCTCAACTTGATCAATTGAGGTAGTGATTTGGGGTCCGAAGGCATAGCAAGAATTTAGAGTTGGGTTGGTTTGGGGAATACATTGTTGGATTTTTGCCTTCAATATTCAGTTCTTATGGCATCTAAGAGAAGTAGGAGGGAGTCCACATCTAGGGGCAGTGATTCCAAGCACGGAGGTGTCATCGACTATGATGACCACAAGTTTGTCAGTCTAAAAGCTCAAAAATTCTATCATGATGCTCTAGTAGGCAGGACTTTTATGCCGGAGCGAGGGCTAGCACCAGATAGGAACCTGGACGAGCGTATGGCGTTGATGATCCGAGGGAGGGGCTGGAATTCATTCTATGAGGAGCCTGGCTACCCCCATCTCTATGGTGCAGGAATTTTATACCAACGCGAAACATACGACGTCTAATAAGGTCTTTATGCAGGGATGTGAGGTGTCCTATGCAAAGGAGCTCATCAATGAGCTATTTGATTTACCCAATATTACATTGGACGCACCTGACTCACTTTATGCTAGGGAGTGGGGCTCGGAGATGGACGCTATTAGCGATTATCTGTGCAAGCCAGACATTGTTTGGAAGCTGAAGCAGGGGACCGATCAGAAGCTGTATTTCCCTCAGTCCGCCTTGAGTAGGTACGGGAAGGCATGGTACAGCTTCATATGTTCAAATTTGATGCTGACACAGCATCAGAATGAGGTCACTAAGGACCGAGCTGTTTTGTTGTATGGGATTGTCAAGAGCAAAAGGATCAACGTGGGATATGTGATCAACAGTTCTATCTGCAGATTTCTAAAAGGCGGTAATTCAGTAAGTATCCCACACGCATCAGTGATCACCAGGCTATGCATTGCAAATGGATTGATGTGGTCGGATGCAGAGCCGATGCAGATGCTGATGAACACCCTTTACCACCATGCCATCGAGTCATTTAAGGTTTGGAAAGGGGGCAGATCTCATTCTTTGGGAGCAGGATTCTTACTGCCAGATCAGATAAAGGCTGAGGAGACTGCAGAGAGAGTGCCATCGCCAGAGCAGTCAGAGTCGTCCCACTCAGTGTATGAGCGTATAGACAGGATGGTGAGGTGTCTACAGCGCAGGATGGATGCCATGAGCACAAACTTCCAGGCGTTCACTATTGATTTTAGTGGGGCATTATCCCACGCATTTGGCCAATTGGGAGTTCGGGTGCAGTTACCTATATATGGATCCACCGCTGTTTATCCACCTCCAGACACACCACCAGAGCAGGCTGATGAGGAGGACAATGAGGACGACGGCGACGACAAAGCTGAATAGGGGAGTTCCTTTTTACCTTTACCTTTAATGAGGGCATTGAACATTTTAAGTTTGGGGGTATTGGTTGTAATAACCCAATATTTTATATAATTAAATAAGGAATTTTGCGTATAATTTTTTTTTTTATATATTATTTTTATCAAAATAATATGTGGGTATATGTGCAAGGAAAAGAATATGTATTTATGTGATACATATATATTTATTTATTGCATGAATAATTTTAAATAAATTTTTTGATAAAGGAATTGTAGATTACTATAAATTATATTCTTATAATAAACTAATTTTGATAATCAAAATATTTTATTAGTTATTTTCCAAGAAAATATGATTAATATATTATTTAAATAATATATGAAATGATTTCTAGAATTATTATAATAATTATTTTATTATATGAATTAATCAGGATTAATTAAGTTATTTATTTTAACTTAATTAATAATAGAATATAAGGTAAAGTGTCATTATAGATCAAAACCCTAATTTTGGTCATGAAATTTCATGGATTAAAACAATTATTGTATAATTGTATTTAAAAGGAAAGTGTATTTATGTTATATATAATGAGAATTTATTTTTTTAAGAAATTTGGATATTAAATATAATTAATAATTATATTTGTCTCTGTATATATGTAAGTATGTTAATACAAGATGTGATTATGAATTATATATATAATTATGATAATTAACATAATTATATGAATATATGTTATAAATTTATTTATTTGGTTTAAATATTAAACATAGTAATTGATATGTTTGTATTTAAATGCAAGTGTGGATATTATGTGAGTAAGGGTAATAATTAGGGAACCCTAATTTATAATTTGAAAACCTTAATTATATATAAAAAAAAACCTAATTTTAGAAAGAAAAAAAACCCTAAAATTTCTATTAAAAACCCTAATTTTAATTAGTGTGTTTTAATTAAAATTTTATTAAGCTTTAAATTTAATTTTCTAAACCTTAGAAATTATTTAACAAACCCTAAGGGTTAAACCCTAAGGGTTAAACCCTAGAAGTATGTGTCATGGTCAAGAATACCCTTAAAGGAATTTATTATTTACAAAAATAATATTTTTGGAATTATTTAATTGAGCTTGCTTGCAAATCTTTACAAGATATATGTTTAGATATTAGCACATGGCCAAATCTCTCATCTCATCAGCCAAATCATGCCACCTAGCAAAATTAGATTCATTGAATCAAAGATAGGAATTTAAAGAAAAGAAAAAGAACACTTTCATTATTTTCTCAAACACTCAAGCCAAGACTTTCTCTCTCTAAGACCCACGAAATTCTCTCTCTAACTTGTCCCAAATATCATTCAATATCATTCCATAGCAATCCAACATCAAGATCAGAAGGTGAAAATCAAAAATCATTCAAGAAAGGTATAAAACCCTAACCTAAAAATTTGATCTTGTATGCTAAGTTGAATATTGTGATTAAGTGTTAAAATATGTGGTATGTTATGTCTATTGATCATCTGGGTTGGTATTTGATAGATCCATAACATCTAGATGCACGAAATTGAAGATTTCAAAAATCTGGAAATTTTTTAAAATGTTGTCTGACAGCCATATGTCACTCATAGATCTTTGTGTGTTAGATTTTATGTGTGTTTGATGTTATAAAATTATTCTATGCCATGAGGAGAGTAGACTGGAAGTGGAATCAAGTCCATACCATGTCTAGATCTCAAGATATAAGTTGTCAAACATGGTTGACCGATCAGATTTTTAATTTCTGGAAAACCCAGAAATTTTCCAAGTGTTGAACAGTTTCTGACAACCATTTTGCAAACCTCGGATCTTGATATTGTTAATGTTTTGGACCGTGTTAGTGTTTGTTATTTGTAGTCTGACATATATACTACACAATCATGCCTTTAGAACACCTAGATTAACAACATAATCAAAGTTATTTAAGATCAAAGTACGTTGACCGGCCATGACTTCACGTTTCTAGGCTGCCCAGAAAATGAAGAACAGCCTCTGACAGCTACTTTGATTGCTTATAATTTCTAGTTGTGATGTAGGATGGCCATGAAACGTGGTTGTGGTTGTAGTATTACATCAATACTATAACACTAACCAAATTACCAACCCAGAAAACATCAAAATCAAAGAATTATAAGTGGTCAAAGTAGGTACCTTGAACACTGAGTTTGAATGTTCTTGAGGCTCAAGAACACCTAAGGCGACACTTTCCGTCGCGATAGCCCTTTAGCGACGGTTTTAAATTAAAATTAATTATATTAATTAAAATAAATAGAAATTAATTATTAAAAATTCATAAAATAATTTTAAAAATTATTTTAAGTTATAAAAATTAACTTTTAATAATTTGAGATATATTTCATTAATAATTTAATTTATTTAAATATTAATAATATTAAATTTATTTAATAATTATATTAAATAAATTACTTAAAAATGATTTTAATATTTTAAAAATCATTTAAAATTATATTAAAGTATTAAAAAATATTTTAAGTCATAATAAATGACTTTTAATATTTTGAGTTAAATTTCATTAATTAATATTAATGATAATAAATTTATTTAATAATTTTATTAAATAAATTAGTTAAAAATGGTTTTAATATTTTAAAAATGATATTAAGGTTTTAAAAAGTATTTTAAGTTATAATAAATAACTTATAATATTTTGATAAGAATTTCATTACTATATTAATATTAATGATAATAAATTTATTTAATAATTATATTAAATAAATTATTTAAAAATGATTTAAATGTTTTATAAATCATTTAAAGGTGAAATAAATGTAATAAAAATATTTTAAGTTATAATAAATAACTTTTAATATTTTGATATGAATAACATTAATATTTTAATATTCATAGTAATTATTTAAAAATGATTTTAATACTATAAAAATCATTTGAAATTGATATTAAGGTTTTAAAAATGTTTTAAGTTATAATAAATAACTTTTAATATTTGGAAATGAAATAAATTAATATTTTAATATTAATGATAATTATTTAAAAATGATTTTTATATCTTAAAAAAAATCATTTAAAGGTAATATTAAGGTTTTAAAAATATTTTCAAGTTATAATAAATAACTTTTAAAGTGTTGACATGAATATCATTAATATTTTAAATTATTTAAATATTAATGATAATGATATTATTTGACAATTAAATCATTAAAAAATGATATTAGTGTTTGAAAAATTATAATAAATAATTTTAATGTTTGGAAAAATATTATAAATGATAATTAAATTATCTAATATAATATTTAAATTCTTGAACAAAGTTTCATTAAAAATAAAGTCATTAATTATCCGATAATGCACTCGGGATGCCGAAACTATATCAAACTCAAACCAAATTGACATAGTTTGACTAGGTATACGTTCTTATGTGTTTTAATGACTGATATGACTATATGACAACATGTTTAAAGCAGTATTATGTGTTAAGTTATATTATTCTAATTAAAAGAATAATTCTATTGATGATAGGACTTTGTATTAAAGATAACAGCTTAAGCTATACTACGTAGCAGTAATCAACTATCAAGGCAAGTTCTCTAACCTTACTCAAATGTTATATTGATCAAGTATCTCTACTCCTCGCAGTTATTCTATGCGATGGATCTCAGTAAGTTAAAAGCATATTCATGAATAATTATTGTCAATTATTCATATCTGTAATGATATCCATGATTCACTTATGAACTTATTCTTATATTGTGGAATTTTATTCAATTCAGTTATTATTTATTAATATCTCATTATTGGTTGTTATCATACAAGTGGCCCCACTTGTATGAACTGTTGTACTCATAAAGAACTCTGGAACTAGAAATTCTTTGATATGACAAATCCTGTTACACACTATAAAATTTTGGTATGCGTTCATGATTTAAAGACTGTCTAAGCTATTTGACTCGGCTAGACATAGTTTGAATTTCATTGTTAGATAGTATTGGTTATGATAAAGTCGTCCAACTGAATTGTTTAGTTAGGACTCCAGACTGAGTATGAACAACCCTTAATGGGGAAATTGTTTATGTGCCCAAGGCGAACAGAGTGAATGAATTTATCATTCAAATAGATAGTATTGATCAATACAGGACATAACGGGGCTGATCACCCTACATGTCCGTAAGACCAGAGCGGTTTACAGATGAATTTCTGTTTAACCTTTTTGAAAATAAAAAAATAAATAAAAGTTCATGGTCCATTGACCGCTCAGTATTTATAGTCACTACGTCGTTTCAAAATTTTAAACGATTTGATATGTTATTAAGATATGTTTCGAAAGACTTCACAACTATTGATTCGTTGTAGAAGTATACCTCAAAGAAGACATTTACTTCTTTCAACTAAAGTTTATTAACTGCTATTACTTGCTGAGCAATTGAATGCTCATTCTTGCTTTAAATTAAATATTTTCAGCTAAGCGTGATCAACCAGAAGGCTCTGGCAAAAACAAAGGGAAAGGAAAGCTGCAAGAATAGGTTTTATGGTATTGTGTGTAATAGTTAGACTTTATTAAGACAATATTATTTATTATCTATTATGTAATGAATGTTTAAAGGTCGTGTACCTGGGATTAGACAACTCTGATATGTAAATTAAGTTTGTTTATTTATATTATAATTATTCCGCTCAAAGAAATGATATCGTGTAGCACCAAGTTCGGGTTTCAAGTACCTGAATTTGGGGGCGTCACATTGGTTTTGTTTTTGCATGTAGTTGGTTCATTTCATGTTTTGCATGTAAGTAGTTCGTTTCATGTTGTGTCAGTTCATTTAGTGCATGTAGTGTTAAAATTTGTCAAAATTTTAAAATTTTTTGCATTCTGTTTTGCATTCTGTGTTAGGACATTTCGCATGAATCCAGTTCAGTAGGTAAGTTATGTGTTTGGCCTATGAAGAAATTAAATTCACTTGATTTTTGAACTGATTTGAGACTTAAGCTTGATAGTATTGTCATATATATAAATCCTTATCTGTCAGATACTGTGTAACCAGTTAGCACGATAAAGTAACCATCATGATATGCTTAGTTTAAATTTTCACATACTTGTCTTCTGGTGGAAAATCTGTGTTTTAATGAAAGAGTTTTAGTGATCATATGATAATAGCTAGACTGTAAGAAGCTTAAGTTTGTGGGAAATAGGGGGTATTCATGCTATGTGGGGAGATAGAGCGTAAGACGCACTCCCCTTTGAAAAGAAAAAGAAAACAAAAGAAAAGATTCAAAAAAAAATAGAATAAACACTTCGGCTACATCGAGTTCTGTGGCCTTTGATATTCAAGCAAGTAAGCCCTCGGGGTGTCTCTACACCCAGCGCCCTAAGGCTATCTGGTATGGGAGTCGTTGGTCGAAAGCTCGCTACATGGATATCATTGAAAAGCCTAAGAGAACTAGGCATTGCACAGTCGATAGTGTACACGGGAAAGTGCGAATACGCCCACGTGTGTAATGAAATCTTAATGAAAACCCCCCTGTTGACTCTTAACTCTAGTAATACATGGTCTTAGTTAGAACTTATATAATTTACTGTCTTTCTTAAGTTAAAGCTTATTTTTCCCCTAAGAAGCATAGTATCTGAGTTATTTATCTAAATGCATGTTTAATGGTTGCTAGGCACACAACGCACAATACATCAGTGCTGACAGTTTTGGATTTGCAAGAATATGTTTTTAATCTTGTGTTGGGTTGCTTATCTGTTTAATTATCTTGTGGTTTTCTGAGGCATTGCTGTGAAGTTCAATACTGACTGGAACTTGGATTTGCATTCATGATAGGGTAGGTTGCATACACTGTAAATATTGCATTGCATCGTGTGTTTAGTTTTGTTTTGGTTGCTTGAGGGCAAGCAACGTTTAAGTTTGGGGGTATTTGATAAGTGGTTTTTAGGACCACTTATTCAGATATTTTCTATCTTGTTTCGTGGCTTAAACTCAAGTAATCATGTGCGTTTAATGCGTTTTTGCGTTCTTTTATTATTTTCAGGTTTAGGAACTCTCCCGACGCTTATTGAGCTTTAAAGGACGAAATGTTGCCAAAAACAGTTTACAGGATTGATGGCATGTTTATGGAATGAAGTCGAGTTCGGTAATGGGGCATAGGAGCTATAAAGGATGTATGAAGGTAATAGGTGCATGACCAGAAGCCAAGTGCTGCAGACCACAAGCAAGCAGCCAGCAAAATCAGCAAGTCCAGAGCCGCGCGGTCGCGAGCGTTTTAAGCTTGAGTAGGGCGCGGCCGCGTAAGTCAGCATGTTGGCCAGATTTGACTTTTGCTTAAATAAACGGGAGAAGGCAGAGATATAAAGGCTTATTGCCCCATTTTATGGAGCATCTCCATTAGGGAGTAGATAAGGCCTTAAGCCCTACCTTTTCCATTCCATTCTCTTTTTATATTCTTGTTTAGTGTAGATTAGGAGTAGTTTAGAGTTAGATTAGGGTTAATTAGTTAGTGTAGTTTCTAGGGTTTAGTTAGTATTGAAGATTGAAGCAATGAATATCATCAAAGATCCAACACTTGGAGAAGACACATGATTTGCAGTTCTCTATCTCTTACTCTCCTTGTATTAAAATTATATTCGGATGATGTATATTGTACTTGTGGATAATATATTTGGGTTGTCTATGCCTTAAATCTATTTTGAGGTTCTAATGGAACCTTTTGAGTAGTCAATGTTGATTTCCCTTCCATGTTGGTCTTATTTGATTGCTATGTGCTTATCTATTGCGATGTAGGCTTTAATTGCTTAATTGTGTTGCAACCAATTACTGTGGTAACTTATGCGGGATTGAAAGACAAAATATAGGTTTAGATCCAATCGCAGTAGCAGGCAATTGTAGGTTCACATGGCGTTGGACTTATGATTTGTGCTTAGGATAGACATATACCGAACCGCCGCCTGTAGCCAACAGAGAACTTGACCTTCAACCCTATTTATTTGTAAATCAAATAGACATATAGTGGTTTAGGTAATATGGGTGTTCACGTGCATCTATCACATGTGGATTGCACGTGATATGGTTTAGTTGCATCGAAAGATGGCCTACTCCCACTTTCATGTTCTCTGCTAATAACTATAATGATTGATTTGACCAGACTTGGGAGTGTGTTGACTTAGACGAATCATTAGGGGAAATCGGGATTTCTTATCTTCATTATCTGATTCTACCTTAGGATTATTTATTGCATGTTTAAATTCCGTGCCTAGTTTAAAGTAGTTTTAATTCCATCTCTTTACCACCTGTTTAAATAAGACCGAAATGATTATGTGCTAGTGCTTTGGCGACCTTTTATCTGTTAATTCCTGGTGGGAACGATATCTTTACTCACTCTTTATTACTTGTTGACCGCGTATACTTGAGCGTTAATTATCATCCGATAAAACGGGCAACACAAGTACATAAACAGGGGAACTCCGTCCCTTGGGGGTACCAAGATTGGTGCCTCGATCAGCTGCTTCTTGATGGCAAGGAAGGCATTCTTACAATCCTCATTCCATTTCGTGGAGTAATTCTTCCTTAGTAGCATGAAAATGGGTTCACAAGTTGCTGTGAGCAGGGAAAAGAATCGGCTTATGAAATTGATCCTTCCAGGAACCCGCGTATCTCCTTCTCTGTTCGAGGTACCGGCATCTCAGTGATGGCTTTAATCTTGGCAGGATCTAGTTCAATGCCTCTGTTGCTCACCAAGAATCCCAATAACTTGACTGATTTGACTCCAAAAGCACATTTGGCTGGATTCAGCTTGAGGTTGTACTTAGGCAACATGTTGAACAGCTTCTTGAGATGGTCAATATGATTTCCCTCCTTCTGGGATTTGATGATAATGTCATCCACATAGACTTCTATCTCCTTATGCAGTATATCATGAAACAGGGCCATCATGGCTCGCTGATATGTGGCTCCGGCATTGATGAGGCCAAAGGATAGTTGTCTATAACAGAATGTTCCCCAGGGAGTGATGAAAGCAGTTTTCTCCCGGTCTTCTTCAGCAATCATGATTTGATGGTAACTAGCAAAGCAATCCACGAAGGAATACATGCCATACTGCGCCGTATTGTCGATCAGGATGTGGATGAAAGGTACCAGGAAATTATCCTTTAAGCAAGCTTTGTTCAAATCCCTGTAATCCACGCATACTCGTACTTTCCCTCCCGGCTTAGGCACGGGTACTATGTTTGACAACCACTCCGGGTATGTGGATACCATGATAATGCCGACTTTGAATTGTTTAACAACTTCTTCTTGGACTATTAAACTCCATTCAGGTTTCAATCGCCTGAGCTTTTGCTTGACTGGCTTGAATCCATCTTTGATGGGCATTCAATGGATGACAATATCAGTAGACAGGTCAATCATGTCTTCGTGTGACCATGCAAACACATCTTGGAACTGTGTTAAGAGTTCAATTAGATCGGCCTTTTAATCTTGGGTCAGGTCTAGGCCTATCAAGATTTCCTTGAGGTTTTTGGAAGTTCCTATGTTGATAGGGGTGGTTTGGTCGAGGTTTGGTTTGGATTTGTCTTCGACCCATTCTTTGATCTTCTCGAGCACCTCATAGTCATCTTCCTCCTCTTGATCAATATCCATCAAGTCGAAGTTCATTTCTACATCAAAGTTGTAGTCACTGTGGCAGGTTGGCATCTCATCAGCAGGGACAAACAAATCCAATCTTGGAGTCCTGAAAACAAAATGCTTTTGCTTTAATATATGCAACTGTTTAAACATGCAAAGCATTTGGCAAAGCATGACAAAAGTTACTGCTATAGCTGTGCAATAAAATAAGCAGTAAATGAAACCATGTTACAGGGCAGACAATTTCTCTGCCCTTTTACCCTTTTTGAATGAGGCAAGGGACACTGCTCCAGTTGTCCAAGGTCAGATCCTTATGTATAGTGAGGATCAAAGAATTGTGCTCGTCTGCCTCATCTTTGATGATGACTAAGACATCCTTCAAAATAGGGCCAGGGTTTTTCTACAAACTGCCTCCCTTCACTTTCATAATGCAAGGAATTTGGATCTGATCCTCATCGTCACTATCTGGGATATCATCATTCATACCCTCGTAGTGTATTAGAACACACATGTTAGCAAATGGGTCTCGTCCTTCGTGCAAGAACTTTTTTATTCCCTTTTTGCTCTCCCCCTCAAGCCTTAGGGTCTTTCTCTCACTTACCGGTATGATTGGAGGAAACAACATGGCTGATACAATAGTAGGGATCTTCCTCATTGGCTTCATAAATCCAACATCAGTGAGGTTTGGCAATAGTATGGTGGAAGCATGAGCCTTGGGATGCTTATGTGGGTTCCGACGGCTTGACCCAAATAAATAACCCAATCCGGCTCTCCCTGACTGGCTCGATATTTGCACCGGGCTTTTAATACCTTGTTGATTCTTTCCTAACCCTTCTCTGTAAGACCCCAACTTTTATGAATAAAGGTTTAATTTTCTTTATATATTATTTCGAAATAGTAAGGTGTTGATTTGATAAATATGAAAGTTATGGGTGAAATGTGCAAATATTTTTAAAATGAGCAAGTGGTTATAAAATATTCTTGTTGTCGGGGAATATTCATTTGGTCGTGAAATATTCTTGTTGTCGGGGAATATTCGTACGACGGCGCAGCTATTTGTGGGCCCCACAACGGAATAACTGTCGGATATAGAAAGTGACAGAAATAACTTTTTTTACAAGATAACGGCGTAGTTGTTACCGTTAGTAATGTTGAAATACCCGGTGGTTAAAATACAGTACGCGGTGTTGCGCAGTAGCACACGGTATTGCACGGTATTTCGAATTATTGAGTCTTACGTGAGAATGAACCTACTCAATTATTGTTACAGTATTTACTGTTCAATATTTTATATTATTGACTCAATAATTGCTACGTTGATATTTTATATTATTGACTCAATAATTGCTGCATTGATATTTTATTGACTCAATAATTGCTACGTTGCTATTTTTTATGATGGCTACAGTTGATATTTTGTAGTATTGATTCAATAATTGTCGTTGCATAGTATTTCACGTTATCAACTCAATAATTCATATTATTTGAATAATATTATTAGATAGCATTATTGACAATGTCTAAGGAAGTTCTGTCTAGGAGGGGTTATTTAATTGCGCGCCAGTAAGGAGAAGTCCTTATCGGAAGGCCCTCTCTGTCCTAGGAACGACCTGGTTGTTAATATTGTAGTTCTATAATATTATTTATGAATAATTAATTATTGATTTATATGATAAGGAAATATTTATTTTGGGGATATTAAAGAAGGAATTTGTGCTGATATTTTTTTTATCAGTATTTTGGTGTGAAAAATCATCTGTTTATGGATTTCGGATAATTTATGTTTGGAATTTGGAAAAATTTCCTTCTACAAAGTTGTAGAGAATTAAATTTCCTATGGAAAGGACATAGAATTTGTATTTTTCTGACAAAGGGGCTATTTATTATGAATTATTGAAGTTTCGGAAAATAAATATTTTTTTAATAAAATGGTGGGCCCCACTTTTGTTTCTTGGTTGAAAAATCCTGATTTCATAGCAGCCGGCGGCGGAATTATTTTTTAAAAATATATTATTTTATTATTTTAGTCTCCTTTGGCATCCTAAGCTTTTCCTATAAATAGGGTGCTTAGGTTATAATTGAAAATCATACCAGAATCATAAGTTTTCTCTCTCTATAATATCGAGCGTATTTTTGTGAGTATTTCTATACTTTGAGTATTAGTATTCAGCGCAAGTTTCCTTCAATATTATATCCGATATTCCAATCAGAGATACTGTTCTTTTGAGGTAAGGGATGCTATTTCTTTCGTAAATGATGTTATTCTTCTCAATATCATTATACAAAAATATTGTCATGGATTTTATGTTGAAATTCTTACTTTTTCCGTCGGAGTTACTATTCACGTATACGGCACTATTCACGGGAAAATTTATTTTTCTTCTATTTGTCCAAATTGTCTGTTAAGGTTACTATCTTTGATTGTATCCAAGTTTTGGGCTTTATTCTTAAATTTTGCTCCACAAAGTATTATTATGGATTATTCTTGAATTTGGATAAACTAAATGACGAATTCCTAATCTTTGTCTTTTATCTCACTGGATTCGTTCTTTAAAATATTTTTCATCATCCTCAGTCCTAAAAGGTGATGTAACTGAATATCTTTGGCCTGTAGAGCAAAGATGAATGATTACCTGATGAATATCTTTGGCCTGTAGTGCAAAGATGACAGGTGTTGAGATGAACATGACCACTGATGATACAAATGAATATCTTTGGCCTGTAGTGCAAAGATGAATATTTGATGAGATGGATATTGATTGATGTTACAGGGATAAAATATTGATGATGAACGGTTATTTCCGCTGCGAATATTGATCTAAAACATGTTGTCAATAATATTTTATCTGAACTGTTAAAGGCTAACGATAATTTATTTTCCATTATCTTAGTCATAATATTCTTTACTGAGCTAGTTGAGCTCACCCTTTTCATCTGTTATCCTCTTCAGGAAATGAGAATGTTGCGGGGACTAGTCGGGGGACAGAGTGATGGCCCGAGTTAGAGCAGTAGTAGTCCTCACTATTTCTGATAAATAGTGTGATAATAATTGTAATGAGGACTTAGTTTGAATCTTAATATTTTCTACATATTTGTATTGACACTCACAGTTGTGTGGTCGTATTTTGCACGACCGTATGATATAAAGTTTGTATTTGAATTCTGTACCATGTATTTGGCGACTCAGAATGGGTTGGGTTGAATGGACCTATTCTGGGGGCGTTATAGTTGGTATCAGAGCTTAGGGATATGATCTCTGACGGAGATCGGGGAATAGAACTAGGAGGGGAGAGACGAATAAATCCTTCGCTAGTGTGTCCTACCTAAGCTTATGTGGTATTTAATTGGTCAGTCGGAGCATAGAGTTAATATGTGATATGTTGACTTGTTTAATTAACCCTTGTTTTATGGCAGTATTTGAGAATGGCAGCTGAGAATGTTAACAACGAAGTGAATGAGACCGTGGAGACACCTTTAATCGTTAACCAGGAGAACGTGCAACAAGAAGGCAATGTTCATCCTGAAAATAACGCTGGTCAGACGATAAACGATGAGATGTTTAGAAGTTTTTTGCAGTTCATGCAAAATCAGACGAGGGAGACTCGTGTGCAACATACAGGTGGAGATAATAACAACACGCGAGCTATCACTGCCAAGCAGTTCAAAGAATTGGGACCACCAGAGTTTCTGGGAAAGCCAGATCAGATCAAGGCGGAGACATGGATTAAACAAATTACCAAGATATTTGATGTCTTGGGATGTACAGAGGAACAGAAGGTTCCATTCGCCACGTTTATGTTCCGTGGAGAGGCAGATTACTGGTGGGAATTCGTGAAACGTACCCAGCCTGCCGCACTCCAGATGTCTTGGGAAGCGTTCCAGAAACTATTTAATGACAAGTACTTTCCTGAAAGTATTCGTCATATGAAGGAAGTAGAGTTTATCAGACTCGAGCAAAACAACATGACGGTATCCCAGTACGAGGCTAAGTTCGCGGAGCTGTCCAGGTTTGCACCTCATTTGGTGGAGAATGAGGAACGTATGACGCGGATGTTTCTAAGAGGTTTGAAACCCGAAATACGTCAATACCTCATTTCTCATAAATTTTCTCTATATTCAGATGTAGTGAACAGGGCCCAGTTGTTAGAACGAGATAATGATTATGTTCAACCGAGGGACCACAACCAAGGTCGTACCGGTGGCAGCAGTCATCGAAGCAATGACAACCAGCGAGGAGGAAAGTATGACAGAAGCGGTAACCACTCCGGTAGTTATCGTGGCCATGATTGTAGAAGAAGCGAATCGGGTGGAGATTTCAAAAAGAGAAGGTATAACAATGAGAACGCGAAGATGTCAACATCAGCACCAGCATCAACTGTTTCGAGGGGAGGAGAACGACCACCGGTCCTATGCTATAAATGCGGGAAAGAGGGACATATCAGCCCAAACTGCCCACAACAATTCAAAGGATGCTATAACTAGTGAAAAGAAGGACATATAGCTCGAGATTGTCCTGTTGCGAAACCAAATTCAGCGGGGGTGGTGATTCCAAAGGCGGTTGCAGACAAGTCAAAGTCGGTGATTCCTGGAAGAGCGTTTGTCGTGACAGCCCAAAATGCGAGGAATCCACACGAGGTGACTACGGGTAAGCTGATCATAAACTCTTGCGAAGTTTACACCTTGTTAGATACCGGTGCTACCCATTCCTTTATTTCACCTGCTTGTGCTCAACGTTTGAACTTGACTTCTGATAAATTAGACTTTGACTTATCTGTTGAAACTCTATTAGGAGAAACCTTTGTTACATCTACAGTTTATAAATCTTGCTTGATTCAGATTGGTACCCTTACCTTACCTGTTGATCTTATATCTTTGAAAATACTTGCATTTGACGTGATTTTAGGAATTGACTGGTTAACCACTTACCATGCCAAAATTGATTGTTTTCGTAAGGTTGTTAGTTTTCATATTCCTAATCAACCTGTTGTGCGAATCCAAATCACCAAACCACTAAAATCAGTCAATATCATTTCAAGTCATAAAGCTATTCGTTTATTAAAAAACGGATGTCAAGCTTTCTTAGCTCATGTCACTGATCTAAATCAGAATACGTCAGATTTGAATGATATTTCCGTTGTTAATGAGTTTCCTGATGTATTTCCCGAAGAACTTCCCAGTCTACCCCCAGAACGTGAAGTTGAATTCTTTATTGACCTTGAGCCCGGTACAAAGCCTATTTCTAAAACCCCATATCGAATGGCTCCTATTGAACTTCAGGAGTTAAAGATTCAATTACAAGAATTGTTGGACATCGGTTTTATTCGTCCTAGTACGTCTCCTTGGGGTGCTCCTGTTTTATTCGTAAAGAAGAAAGACGGGAGTATGCGACTTTGCATTGACTATCGGGAGTTGAACCATGTCACCATCAAGAATAGGTATCCGTTACCTCGTATTGATGACCTGTTCGACCAGTTGCAAGGAGCGCAATTCTTTTCAAAGATCGATCTTCGTTCTGGATATCATCAGTTGAAGATTAAAACTGAGGATATTCCAAAGACTGCTTTCAGAACACGGTACGGGCATTATGAGTTCTTAGTCATGTCTTTTGGATTGACTAATGCTCCTGCTGCTTTCATGGATATGATGAACCGTGTATTTAAGGAGTATTTAGATCAATTCGTTGTTGTCTTTATTGATGACATTCTCATCTATTCTAAAAGCCGTGAAGATCATGAACACCATTTGAAGTTGGTACTTCAAAAGCTTCGTGAGAACAAGCTATATGCCAAGCTGAAGAAATGCGAGTTTTGGCTTGAGGAAGTAGCATTCCTTGGGCACGTGGTATCGAAACATGGAGTATCTGTGGACCCGGCGAAGATTGAAGCAATACAAAGCTGGGAGCAACCTAAGTCGGTGACCAAAGTACGAAGCTTTCTGGGCTTAGCTGGTTATTATCTGAGGTTCGTAGAGGGATTTTTTCGAATCGCTACTCCATTACTCAGTTGACTCGAAAAGATACAAAATTCGTTTGGAGCGAGGAATGCGAGAAGAGCTTCCAAGAGCTCAAGAGGAGACTTATCTCGGCACCTGTTCTGACAATACCATCTGGTTCGGATGGATTTATTATTTACAGCGATGCTTCGGGCAAAGGGTTAGGATGTGTTCTCATGCAACATGGGAAAGTCATAGCCTATGCCTCGTGACAACTCAAAGAATATGAGAGGAATTATCCTACTCATGATCTAGAGTTGGCAGTAGTCGTTTTCGCGTTGAAGATCTGGAGACATTACTTGTACGGAGAGAAAATGGAGATTTATACGGATCATAAGAGCCTTAAATATTTCTTCACTCAGAAGGAACTCAACATGCGGCAACGACGTTGGCTTGAGCTGTTGAAAGATTACGATCATACTATCCAATACCATCCTGGAAAAGCGAACGTGGTAGCTGACGCGTTGAGTAGAAGATCATATGTGGGAACGAGTGCGATAATGTCAAGTATACGCGTAGAACCAGCTTTGATTGATAAAGTTAAAGCTGCTCAAGCTACAGATGCGGAGCTGATGAAGATGAAGAAGAAGGTGCAAGAAGGTGCCATTCCAGAAGCAAGAATCGATGAAGATGGAATACTTCGAGTCAACTCCAGACTTTGTGTTCCTAACGATTTTGACTTGAAGTATAGAATCATGATGGAGGCACACAACACACCGTTTGCGATCCATCCTGGGAGTACTAAAATGTATCGTGATCTTCGACATACATTTTGGTGGAGCAATATGAAGAGAGAGATCGCGGAGTTCATCTCGAGATGTTTAACTTGTCAACGTGTAAAGGCGGAGCATCAAGTGCCGAAGGGTCCATTGCAACCACTGGAGATTCCGAAATGGAAGTGGGAACACATTACGATGGATTTCGTTACGGGTCTTCCCAAGGTTTCTCAAGGCTTAGATGCGATTTGGGTTATTGTTGATAGATTAACCAAGTCTGCTCATTTCTTGCAGATACGAGAGACTTATTCCCTTGAACGTCTTGCTCATATGTACGTGAATGAGATTGTGAGATTGCATGGCATGCCAGTATCCATAGTTTCGGATCGTGATCCCAGATTTACTTCACGATTTTGGATCAGTTTGCAGAAAGCTATGGGCACGGACTTACGCTTCAGTTCGGCTTATCATCCTCAAACAGACGGACAATCAGAGAGGACTATTCAAACTCTTGAAGTTCTATTGAGACTTTGTGTTCTAGACTTCAAAGGGAGTTGGGATAAGTACTTACCATTGGTGGAATTCTCCTACAACAACAGTTATCAGGCAAGTATAGGCGTAGCTCCATTCGAGGCATTGTATGGGAGAAAGTGTCGCTCTCCAGTATGTTGGAACGAGGTGGGTGAAACAACATTGGTGGGACCGGAGTTAGTACGTATGACTACGGAAAAGATCCAAATAATCCGACAACGTATACAAACAGCACAAGATCGACAAAAGAGTTATGCGGATCTTCATCGAAAGGACGTGGAATTTAACGTTGGGGACCATGTATTGTTACGTATTGCTCCGTGGAAAGGAGTTACAAGGTTTGGGAAGAGAGGAAAGCTTAACCCACGATTCATTGGTCCATTTGAGATTCTTGACCGAATAGGAAATGTGGCTTATAGACTCGCTTTACCTCCAAGCATGTCTCGTGTTCATAACGTGTTTCACATATCCATGTTACGTAAATATGTGAAGGATCCAAACCGCATTATTGAGTTAGAATCAGACGAGATAGCCGAAGATTTAACGTACGAGGAGGTACCTGTCAAGATCTTGGATAGGAAGGAGCATGTCCTACGCTCAAAAATTATACCTCAAGTTAAAGTTTTGTGGAGAAACCAGGCTATTGAGGAAATGACCTGGGAGTTGGAATCGGAAATGAAAGCGAGGTATCCTCACCTTTTCGACATACCAGGTACGTACGTCAATTTCGAGGACGAAATTTCATAAGGAGGGGAGGTTGTAAGACCCCAACTTTTATGAATAAAGGTTTAATTTTCTTTATATATTATTTCGAAATAGTAAGGTGTTGATTTGATAAATATGAAAGTTATGGGTGAAATGTGCAAATATTTTTAAAATGAGCAAGTGGTTATAAAATATTCTTGTTGTCGGGGAATATTCGTTTGGTCGTGGAATATTCTTGTTGTCGGGGAATATTCGTACGACGGCGCAGCTATTTGTGGGCCCCACAACGGAATAACTGTCGGATATAGAAAGTGACAGAAATAACTTTTTTTACAAGATAACGGCGTAGTTGTTACCGTTAGTACTGTTGAAATACCCGGTGGTTAAAATACAGTACACGGTGTTGCGCAGTAGCACACGGTATTTCGAATTATTGAGTCTTACGTGAGAAGGAACCTACTCAATTATTGTTACAGTATTTACTGTTCAATATTTTATATTATTGACTCAATAATTGCTACGTTGATATTTTATATTATTGACTCAATAATTGCTGCATTGATATTTTATTGACTCAATAATTGCTACGTTGCTATTTTTTATGATGGCTACAGTTGATATTTTGTAGTATTGATTCAATAATTATCGTTGCACAGTATTTCACGTTATCAACTCAATAATTCATATTATTTGAATAATATTATTAGATAGCATTATTGACAATGTCTAAGGAAGTTCTGTCTAGGAGGGGTTATTTAATTGCGCGCCAGTAAGGAGAAGTCCTTATCGGAAGGCCCCCTCTGTCCTAGGAACGACCTGGTTGTTAATATTGTAGTTCTATAATATTATTTATGAATAATTAATTATTGATTTATATGATAAGAAAATATTTATTTTGGGGATATTAAAGAAGGAATTTGTGCTGATGTGTTTTTTTATCAGTATTTTGGTGTGAAAAATCATCTGTTTATGGATTTCGGATAATTTATGTTTGGAATTTGGAAAAATTTCCTTCTACAAAGTTGTAGAGAATTAAATTTCCTACGACAAGGACATAGAATTTGTATTTTTCTGACAAAGGGGCTATTTATTATGAATTATTGAAGTTTCGGAAAATAAATATTTTTTTAATAAAATGGTGGGCCCCACTTTTGTTTCTTGGTTGAAAAATCCTGATTTCATAGCAGCCGGCGGTGGAATTTTTTTTTAAAAATATATTATTTTATTATTTTAGTCTCCTTTGGCATCCTAAGCTTTTCATATAAATAGGGTGCTTAGGTTATAATTGAAAATCATACCAGAATCATAAGTTTTCTCTCTCTATAATATCGAGCGTATTTTTGTGAGTATTTCTATACTTTGAGTATTAGTATTCAGCGCAAGTTTCCTTCAATATTATATCCGATATTCCAATCAGAGATACTGTTCTTTTGAGGTAAGGGATGTTATTTCTTTCGTAAATGATGTTATTCTTCTCAATATCATTATACAAAAATATTGTCATGGATTTTATGTTGAAATTCTTACTTTTTCCGTCGGGGTTACTATTCACGTATACGGCACTATTCACGTATACGGCACTATTCACGGGAAAATTTATTTTTCTTCTATTTGTCCAAATTGTCTGTTAAGGTTACTATCTTTGATTGTATCCATGTTTTGGGCTTTATTCTTGAATTTTGCTCCACAAAGTATTATTATGGATTATTCTTGAATTTGGATAAACTAAATGACGAATCCCTAATCTTTGTCTTTTATCTCACTGGATTCGTTCTTTAAAATATTTTTCATCATCCTCAGTCCTAAAAGGTGATGTAACTGAATATCTTTGGCCTGTAGAGCAAAGATGAATGATTACCTGATGAATATCTTTGGCCTGTAGTGCAAAGATGACAGGTGTTGAGATGAACATGACCACTGATGATACAAATGAATATCTTTGGCCTGTAGTGCAAAGATGAATATTTGATGAGATGGATATTGATTGATGTTACAGGGATAAAATATTGATGATGAACGGTTATTTCCGCTGCGAATATTGATCTAAAACATGTTGTCAATAATATTTTATCTGAACTGTTGAAGGCTAACGATAATTTATTTTCCATTATCTTAGTCATAATATTCTTTACTGAGCTAGTTGAGCTCACCCTTTTCATCTGTTGTCCTCTTCAGGAAATGAGAATGTTGCGGGGACTAGTTGGGGGACAGAGTGATGGTCCGAGTTAGAGCAGTAGTAGTCCTCACTATTTCTGATAAATAGTGTGATAATAATTGTAATGAGGACTTAGTTTGAATCTTAATATTTTCTACATATTTGTATTGACACTCACAGTTGTGTGGTCGTATTTTGCACGACCGTATGATATAAAGTTTGTATTTGAATTCTGTACCATGTATTTGGCGACTCAGAATGGGTTGGGTTGAATGGACCTATTCTGGGGGCATCACATTCTCCATGGTGAAAACCCAAAGATACCATCTCCTGGACCACTGTCATCACTTTGGGGGAGACTTTAGGCTTCAATACTGGTGCCCCCACTGGTAGGTAATGAGTATCGCTTACCTTAAATGCTTGAAAACTAGCAAGTTCAATCCCCGCATCCAAGCTGATCACCGACATATTGCCCTGTATGCAGACAGGGTATTCCGGTTTGGCATTTACCTAAATTAGGCTGCCATTGATAATGTATTTGAGTTGCTGATGGAGGGTGGATGGAACTGCCCCTGCCATATGGATCCATGACCTTCCCAACAATAAGTTGTATCCGGTGGTGATGTTGAGCACCTGAAAAGACACATATAAAGTGTGCGGACCAATCTCCAGTGGAAGCTCTATTTCTTCCATAGCTTGTCGGCGAGGCCCATCGAAAGCCCGGATGACCACATGGCTGGTTTTGATCCGGTTTGGGCTAATCTTCATTCTCTCCAAGGTGTCATAAGGACAGATGTTTAGGGATGATCCTCCATCTACCATCACACCTCCTATCACATACCCTGATGACATCACTACTACGTGCAGTGACTTACGATGACCCGTCCTCTCTGCAGGTATATCATCATCAGTGAAAGATATCACATTGCGGTTGAAAATGTGTTCTACCACGTGACAGAACTTCTCAGCATCCACGGTATGTGGCAGATGGGCTTCTTCTAGTACTTTCACCAGAATGTTATGATCATCCACCGATGATAAGACTAGGTCTAGGATGGATATCTGCTTGGGTGCATCTTTTAGGCTTTGCACCACTTTGATTTCATTGTGTCCCATTTTGCTGAGGAACTCTTCTATTTTCTCCGCAGTCACCTTTTCTTCTTCCTTGATAACTGGTTTGATCACCCGCTGAGGCAGGTACAATGGATTCTTCTTTGGTACAATGGCAATGAAGTGGAACCTTCATCATTCCCATAATTCCATGGGACTCTCTTCAGACTGATCACTGGATGTTGGGGTCTTAATGGTAATATCAAAGGCTCGGGCGCAACCAACTTTACAATATTTTGTATCTCTTGGATCCCTTTCGCTGGTAGCATTAGGGGTGTGAGTGCTGGCTCCTTATCACAGGAAATAACAGCCACGGTATCCTGACTCCATGCAGTGGGAATAAAGAGAGTTTCTTCATCCAGGAGGCCATAATCTCGATTCCCTCTTATCAGTTCACCACTTTCAATCATATTCTGAATTAAATGACGAAGGGTCCAGCAGTCCTTAGTATCATGGCCGGGTGCATTGGAGTGGTACTGACAGATTCGTTCAGGTTTGAATTTCCTAGATCGAGGATTTACCGAGGGTAATAAGTCTGCTACCATTCCCTCATTGATTAACATCTGGAGGATTTCCTTCATTTGCTAGTTTAGGTTGGTGAAATTCCTCTGGAAAGCGAACTCCATATCAGTCTAGAACTTCTCTTCCTTGGCCATCTTGTCGGCCCAGGGTTCCTGCTGATGAAATCGGTAATGGTCCCTCATAGCAATGGGACTAATTTTTGGGGTGGACAGATTTGCATCAGACTGGTTGGTCTAGTTTATTAGCTGTCTGGTGACTTGATGTTGGTATACGACCAATTCTGCTAACCGCCCAATTTGCTCCTTGATAGACTTGATCTCATATTCTATCAGGAATCGCCTTTCTGATAATTCCCAACTGTCTGGATTGGATTAAGTTGATTCTCTAACGTATCAGAGATATTTGGATCCTTCTGCATTTTGCATGCTAATCATGTTGACACCTTCCTCTTTGTGCTAAGGGATGGGATTATCCTGTACGTACGGTTGCTTCAGCTTTGTTACCACAATCTCTCCGTTGTCAATCAGGTCTTGGATTTTGTGCTTGAGAGACCAACAGTCTTGTGTATCATGTCTCGGGGATCCAGAATGGTAAGCACATCTTTTGCTTGGGTCAAAATTTCGTCCATCTGTATTGGTTAGTGGGAGGAGTTGCACAATCTTTTTCTGTGGCATCAATAATTTCAGCACATTCTCGAGTGAATCCCTTAACGGGGTGAACGTTCTTCGACGTCTAGCCTCCAAATTTTTTTGGAATGGCGGGTTTGAAGGTTGTACAGGAGTTTGGACAGGGGAAAACTTCCTTCTCTGAATGGACATATTGCTTGACTGGCTCCTCTGATTCTGTCCTTGCAGTACTAAAGAAACTTCTTCGTCTTTCTTCTTATGTGTCCTCCGGGGATTACTCCCGTAATTACCGGACTGGATATGTTCGGCAACAGCTTTTAAGGCGGTCAGATCCTTTAGCTTTCCAGACTTGATCCCCATTTCTGCCATTTCGTCATGCTTGATCATTTCTGAGAATGACTTTCCTATGCCTGCTAGGACCCTTTCATAATACGGGGCTTCTTGGATGTCGATGAAAGTCATGACTATCTCGGACTCATTCATAGGTAGAGTGACTTGTGCGGCCATTCGTCTCCAGCGTTGAGCATATTTTCTGAATGACTCAATACTTTGTTTCTTGATTTTGGTTATTTGGTATCTATCTGGATCCAGTTGAGACTTGAAGTTGTATTAACTGAGGAAAGCATGTGCCAACTCTTCCCAACTGTGAGTTTTAGAGTTGTTCAGATGGGCATACTATACTCTAGCCTCTCCGGTCAGACTTTTCTATAATAACTGCATTCGAAGCTTCTCGTCCTCTGCATAGGATCTGATTTCTCCAATGAATACTTTCAAGTGAGTGTAAGGGTCTCCCAATCTATCGTATTTCTCAAAATCAGGAGTTTTAAATTTTTTGGGATAACGAGCCCCAAGGAAAATGCATAAGTCAGAATAATTGACACTACCAAATGCCCAAGTCCCTTTGATAGACCGGTTAGTTACTTCCAACTATTGGGCTTTATTCAGAATGTCACCAGCTTCCTGTTCTTTGTTAAGGAGGTTGATTTCCGGGGTTTTATTGGTTATATCTTGATTCTGTGTCTCAGGACCTTGATTACCTTTTTTCCCGGTATCTTGACTGCCACCGTGTGTTCCTGGTTTTATATGACCCTGTGCTTGCTTCCCTTTAAGGGCTTTACTCTACTCTCTCAGGAAACTGGCCAATTCGGCTATCTGGTTCTTCAGTCCTTCAAACTCTTCCCTAGAGACAGGTGGATTCTGGCTGAGCACTGGAAGTCATGTCCGGAGATGGACTTAGTGCTTTCTTAGACTTAGATCTAGTGACAGGACCAATTTTTCACCTACAACAAAACGTAGGCGTGTCAATTTCCTGAAGTAGGTAAGGATAGGATGCATGCCATAATGTGTTTTTAAGGTTTTTTTTTAAATCTTATCCTGCAAAATAGAGGTCAATTTGTTTTGATGACAGGATAATATGACAAGATGTATACAACAGGGAATGCATATTTACATTATGCTATTGACATTGGAATTGAAAACTTGACATTGAATTGAAAGTTGAAGGCATTAAAAGGCTTTCCATCGAATTTGGTTATTCAGAGGCTGACCTATCTTAGGCTACTCTCGCAGCTTTTTTGGCATGAAGGTCCCCAGATCATCGCAATCTACTAGAGGGGAAATTAATCAGATCTTTCAACTGGATCAAATCTTAGTAGTGCTTTTTCATGAGCCCCGAAAACTTAGCCGTACTCGAAGACATTACTCTGTCACCGATGGGTTTGCCTCCTGGTAGAGGAATCACACAACATACATTCACATACATCGCGTTTCACCGTATGCATATGATGACATTGGTGCTAAGCACTGATATGGGTGCGAAGCACTAATAAAGTAGGAAAGCATTCATTTACATTCATTCAATGTAAAGATGCAGCATTTCACATATTCATTTAATGTAGAGACTCAGCATTTCACACATATGCATATATAAAAGGGAAATTTTGAAAGATTTGAATGCGGCCTAAACCCTTTACGATCCCCAGCAGAGTCTCCACCTGTCGACGTCGGTGGAAAAATTCGGTTCGGGTCAAACCCGGATCTTTCTCTCTTCCTATGTTTTGTCTACCCTTATTATTTTTATTGTGAAAAAGGTTTTGAAGGGTTTTTTAAGAAAAGGCCAACATATATCATGTCGACGATTTGAATGTTTTACAAAGTCGCCAGTTGGTAGATTTGAAATGATTGTACCAACTCAACCGAGTTTTGTTTTAAAAGGAGGCCCAATTTGCTGGTCAATGTCGAAACTTGATCTTTAAAACCGAAGTTCTAAGGTCGGGGGCTTGGTTAAGTGTGGGGAAGGTGTTAGGCACCCCACAACTCCTGTGAAAACACGGTACCACATCTTTTCAATATTTTCCTTTTTATTTGCAATGTGTGTGAATGCTGGAAGAAATTGGGCCTATGTTTGATTTGAAAGTAGCCCCTTGCTTCGTTGAACATATATACGAAGGGTTTGATTTGATTTGCAAAAGTCTCTCTTTTAGACAAGATCTTTGAAATGTTGTTTTGAAAAGAGAGTTTTCAAACCCTTACGCTCATATAGGAGTTAAAGCATGTTGATACTTCCAGTTTTATCTTTTTAGCCTTTAAGCTCAATTTGAATGGTGATTGTCGGGCTGCGAAGCATCCTCGACCACAAAATATATACAAATGTCGGTCTCCTCATGGGCAAGACAGCAATCAGAGGGACTCTAACATGACAAACAATTATTCTCATTAAATGAGACCATAAACCCGGATAACCATTTTAAGGTCTATAGAATGTATATTTTTATAGAAAAATTGGCAGGGTATATCTGTAAAGTGGAGTATGTCCATCGTGGGAATCAGATTCTGATCAGTTTGATCACGAATTCCACGATTCCTAGGCTCACAAAGAGAAGCCAAGAAAACCTGCACAGCTCAAATATGCACAGAAAAAATATATATTAACATCCAAATGTCGCCAGAACCAAGGATTCTTCAGTAAATCCTGGCTCGCACATGGCTGAAGCATCTCGTTCCCACTAAATAGCGATCTAAGGGCCGCGAGGTAGCTTTCAGAACTGTAACTAGAAAAATGCTAGATTTAAGTAACTGTCAGCCATTCTAGCTTCCCAGTTTTGTCTGAACCTATTTTGAACCGCTTGAAAGCTAGAGTTGGCGAGATTTAAAGAAATCTAGTTCACCCGCAGAAATGTCAACGTCGATTCATATCAAATGAATATTTAAGAAATAATTTAATCAAAATGAGTAAAGAACTATATATATATACATAATTATATATATACAAAAGCTGTAAAGGCCGATGGATTTTCACTCCGATGCCCGGACTTGAATGGAAATATATATATATATATATATATATATATATATATATATATATATATATATAAAAGATGTAAAGAGCCTCGAGGTAATCCAAGCTTGAAAGAATGGAAATATATATATATATATATATATATATATATATATATATATATATATATAACTGTAAAGGGCGATGGATTTTCACTCTGATTCCCGTACTGGAATGGAAATATATATATATATATATATATATATATATATATATATTTATAAGAGCTGTAAAGAGCCACGGAATAATCCAGGCTGGACAGAATTGAAATATATATATATATATATATATATATATTTAAAAGCGATAAAAGGCGGTGGGTTTTCACTCCGAGGCTCGAACTGGAATGGAAATATATATATATATATATATATATATATATATATATATATATATATATATATATATGCGACGGACATTCTATCCTTTGCCCAGACAGAAATTTAAATATATATATGTATAAAAGCAGTAAAAAAGCCACAGAATGATCCAGGCCAAACTGGAACGTAAATAATAACATACATAGTTAATATATATATATATATATATATATATATATTAAAGTAATAAAAAGGCCACGAAGTATAAATCCAGGCCCAAATAAGCCAGAAAAATTATATATATATATAGTTATATATATAAAAGCAGTAAACTACCTCGAATTTAACATCTGGGCTTGACAGAATTGAAAAGTTAGTATATATACAGTTAAATATACACAATAAAAAACCAAACCCGGACTGGGAAGATAACCCAGTCCGACAAAGTTGCTAAAAACGAAGATATATGTATACAAAAGCTGTTAAAAGCAACGGATTGATGATCCGAGTTGTAGAAATGCCAAAAAATGCGTTTACGTACTAAAATGTACGAAATGTATGCAAAAACGGCCACAGAACAGCGTTCCGGGCATATTCAGAAAGTGAAACTTAACGTGCAAGTGTATAAAAGTGCAATGAAGTAATAAAAACTTTTTGATAGTAAAAATACTCACAATGGACTGCTACACGGGGTTTTTTTCCAAATTGTAGACTTTAAACGTCCGTTTCTACCGGTTAATTTATTGATTTGTGGTAGTATGTGGGTGTATGTACGTGTTAGAGTGAAAAAATTTGGGTTTGGAGGATAAAGGTGGGGCTGAGAAACCAAACGGGTAGAGGTTCAAAGCATTTTTGATTATTGAAATGAGCTGGGGGTCACCTCGTATATATAGACTGGGAGAAGCAGCTCTACCTGCGGCAGCCACAGGTAGAGTTGCGGCTCCACGTGGCGGGTCCTGTTGCATCGAAGTACGTGCACTTCGAGCAACGCGAGGTCAGATTTGAAACTTTTTAACTTTTGATCAGAGCGTCCGTTTTAGACGTACGACACCTTTCCAAAAATCCCTCGCCGAGAGTGTTGCAACGAAATGGGATAAAACATTTTTTGAGTCCAAAAAGATGGGTTCATAACGAGGTCTTTGATTCCTCGCAGTTTGTACGTTGAGCTGTCGTGCGCTGTTTCCACTCGGGATTATTGTTATAGTTCTTTCTGACCTTGGTGGCATCAATTCGGCTTGAGTTTGACCGAATCGGCATTGAGTTGGTAAAATAACTATTTTACTTCTCCCGGGGTTGCCTTCAGTGTTGGCATAACCTTCGGCTGACTTCTCGGGGTTGTCTCCGAGGTTTGGATCCTAGCCTATTCTGTTTGTCCTCAGGGTAGTCTTTGAGGTTGACTTGCTTCTTCCAGTTTTGTCTCTAGAGATGTTGTGAGGCTTCGGGGTTATTTCTGAAGTTGATTTGACCTCCCAGGATGAGACCGGGGCTAACTTATACCTCCCGGCTTGAGATCGGAGCTGACCTGTACCTCCCGGGTTGAGACCAGGCTGACCTGTACCTTTCGGGATGAGACCGGGGCTGACCTGTACTTCTCGGGTTGAGACCGGGACTGACCTGTACCTTTCGGGTTGAGACCGGGGTTGGCCTGTACCTCACGGGTTGAGACCGAGGCTGGCCTATACCTCCCAAGTTAAGACCGAGGCTGACCTGTACCTTATGGGTTAAGACCGGGGCTGACCTGTACCTCCTGGGTTAAGACCGGGGCTGACCTGTACCTCCTGGGTTGAGACCATGGCTGACCAGTACTTGTCGGGTTGAGACCGGGGCTGACCTGTACCTCCCGGGTTGAGACTTAGGCTAACCTGTACCTCCCAGGTTGAGATCGGGGCTGACCTGTACCTCCTGGGTGGAAACCGGGGCTGACCTGTACCTTCCAGGTTGTGATCGGGGTTGACCTGTATTTCCCGGGTTGAGACCGGGGTTGACCTGTACCTCCTTGCTTGAGACCAGGGTTGAATTGGTGCCCCAGTATTAAGACTGGGGATGAGTTGATGGCCCAGTATTGAGACCAGGGTTGAGTTGCTGGCCCGGTATTAAGATCAGGGTTGAGTTGCTGGCCCGATATTGACATCGGGGTTTAGTTGATGGCCCGGTATTGAGATCAGCATTGATTTGACAAGACAGTTTTGCCCTCCTACAGTGTTAGTAATAGGGAAATGAAATTTCGAGTGTCTACAGTATTCCTTTGCAACCCACGTTCAGTGAACTTATTCTCTAATAAGCACCTACATACTTACTTTAGTGTCTCTACACAAATGATCATGAGATCAATCATCCTCATCCAATGAGAAAGTAACGTATGTACCAATCTATTCGGATTCACTAATCCCCTTTTTAGTAATCGAACGATTGGGAACTATTTTAGTTTTAAGCTATCTAAGAATTTAGATCTCATTAGCATGATTATCATAATTATTCTAAAAGCATTGCTTAAAACTATAGGTTTATCACATATTATAAAAACAGCATCATGTTGATTAATAAATGCCTTTATTTCTATAAGTCTTTTATTAATAAATGAATAAAATTGTTACAAAGTATATGATTTATCATCAAACATGATTGACTTGTGTGCATACTATTTTCAATCTCCCACTTGCACTAAAGTCAATCGCCATAGTATCTAATACCCTTCTTCGCTAAGTGAAGATTATCCTGTTACTAGATAAGCTTTAGTAATGGATATGTAATGTTATTTTTGAGAGTTCACTATCTCTATAGTGACTTCTTCTTTTTCAATGATTCTTTAATCAAATGAAAATCAACACATGTTTTGATCTAAGATGAGACTTAGGTACTATTCCTAGTTTTGTAAAGAACTTTTCATCTGAAACATCAAGTTGCAGCTTCATTTAAAGCTATATACTTTGTCTTTATCACTAAACCAGCAACTCTTTGCTGTTTGGAACCTTTCAATTTACTACACCACCTTTCAAGGTAACGACTTACCCTAAAGTGAATTTGCTGTCGTCTTGGTCAGTCTGAAAAACTTAAGTATGTTTAGTCCTCTAGTTTATATATAGACCCATCATGAATCCAAATTACACCCTTAATACTTAAAAATGTTTGTCACTATCTTACAGTAATCTTCTCCAGAATATGACTTATCAACATCAAGTCTCGTACATGTCATTGCCTACATGATAGTAACTCATGCGATCTCTCTTTTGTTGAGGACAATTTTAGAGAGATACACTCCATAACTCATCATCATAAGACATCTCTTTGAGTTTGCAATGCTAAACACCTTTAGCATCAAATGAATATACGTTCCTTGGGTTAAGCCGAGCATCATTTTAAATCTATCTATATAGATTTATATCCCCAATTTAGGATGTTCTACCTAAATCATTCATGGAGGAATGTTTAGACAACTTTATCTTTACTAATTATGGCACTAGTATGTCATTTCTTATCAGTAGTATATCAGCATATAATACTAGGAATGTCAAAGCGCTCCCACTAACCCTTTTGTACACACTAGGTGTTAGGTTTGTAAGATTCATGAACATAATCAAATTGCATAAAAGTAGCGGAAGCATTGGTAAATAAGAATTTTAAAATTTTACAAACCTTATACCCGGATCATCCTTTATGCACAGTTTTTAATTAAACAAAAGATTAAGAATAAGATTAATACCCTTGAAGATTTTAGCTTCCTCAGGTACAAGTTCAACTCCAAATCCTATTCGCGTTCTACTTGAATCCACCGGGTTGATTCATTTCTTTGATCAAATTTAGCAACAAAAGTGTTTGGCCTCTATGGATGATCCACCAAGAAAAAACAAGAATTCAAGAAGAAGTGGGTTTGACAAAACCATAATTTCTATCTCTATAGAAAGGTGTACTCTCCCAACTCTTGGAATAAAGTGTGTTGTGTAACCCACACCCATAATAAGACTTTTCTTATTTACGGATGTAGGCAACCCTCCGAAACAATTTAGAATTAGAGTTTCATATTAATTAATTAAACTCCTTTAATTAATTAGGCTCCTAGTCTTGTTACAATACTTAATTAAACACCTTTAATTAATTAGCATCCCAATCTTATTGTGAATATGAGAGAGAGAAATAGAGTACTTTTATTAATTAATTCCCAAACTCCTTTAGGATTTAAATAATAATAATAATAGTAATAATAATAATAAGACTCATCATATTAATTTATATTTAATATTTCTAAACTATTAAATAATAAATATTAAACTATTTAATTCATTCTATCACCTTATAGTAAATTAAATATACTTAACTTATTATTACGATTATGTCACTTGCTTCTTTAATAAATATTTTTCTTTTTATGGTGTGACCCTTTAGGTTCTCCATATTAAACCGGTTCTGAATAAATAAATTAGAACAATTCTAATCTTATTTAAATAAATAAATTAAACTAATAATTTATTTAAATAAATAAAATTTATTCTACAATAAGGGTAATCCCTTTATCGATTAACGACTTGCTAGATAATATAGATTTCAACATTAATCATAAAAGAACCTTTGAGTAAATAGTTAACTTATAATTCAATTCTTCCAGCATACAATGTCCTAATTAAATATAAGACATGAATTACTGTCAAGTCTTATTTTATTTAATTATATGTATTTCGATTCTCAAATGCACAACTCCAAATAATGCAAATTAAAAACTCCTTTCTAAATTCATTCCACCTTAGCCAATGATTCCTAAGTTGTCATTTATCGAATAACATAGGACATGTCTCTTCTTTTACTAGAAGCGGTAGATTCTTTATTGATCATTCATTATCTACATATATAACTTATTACACCCAAGCATACCCTTTGATATACCCCAAGCGTCTTAAGGTACATGTCAAAATATAACTTATCATACACAAGATACTATGATGATCTCAAGTCTAAGGATCACTTATACTACTATCACTATAGAATATCCTATTGACTTGCAAGTAAAACTCTATTAGGTATTCCTTTGCAAGCCACGTCCAGTGAACGTATTCTCCAATAAACACCTACATACTTGCTTTAATGTCTCTACACAAATGATCATGAGATCAATCATCCTCATCCAATGAGCAAGCAACGTATGTACAAACCTATCCGGATTCACTAATCCCCTTTTTAGTAATCAAATGATTAGGAACTATTTTAGTTTTAGGCTATCTAAGAATTTAGATCTCATTAGCATGATCATCATAATGATTCTAAAAAAATTTCTTAAAACTATGGGTTTATCACATATTATAAAAACAACATCATAGAGATAAATAAATGTCATTAATTCTATAAGTCTTTTATTAATAAATGGATAAGATTGTTACAAAGTATATGATTTATCATCAAACATGATTGACTTTTGTGCATACTACTTTCAATCTCCCACTTGCACTAAAGCCAATCTCCATGTTATCTAATACCCTTCTTCGCTAAGTGACGATTATCCTTCTGTTGGATAAGCTTCAGTAAATGGATATGTAATGTTGTTCTTGAGAATTCACTCTCTCTATAGTAACTTCTCATTTTTCAATGATTCCTTTAATCAAATGAAAGTCAACACATGTTTGGATCCAAGACGAGACTTAAGAACTATTCCTAGTTTTGTAATAAACTTTTCATCCGAAACATCAACTTGCAGCTTTATTTACAGCTATATACTTTGTCTTTATCACTAAACCAGCAACTCTTTGCTGTTTAGAACCTTTCCAATTTACTACACCACCTTTCAAGGTAACGACTTACCCTAAAGTGAATTTGTTGTCGTCTTGATCAGCCTAAAAAATATGAGTATGTTTAGTCCTCTAGTTTAGATTTAGACCCATCATGAATCATGATTACATCCTTAGCACTTTAAGATGTTTGTCATTGTCTTACAGTGATCTTCTCCAAAATATGACTGATCAACATCAAGTCTCATACATTTCATTGCTTACATGATAGTAACTCATGCGATCTCTCTTTTATTGAGGATAATTTTAGAGAGATACACTCCATGACTCATCATCATAAGATATCTTTTGAAGTTTGCCATGCTAAACGCCTTTTGCATCAAATGAATATACGTTCCTTGGGTTAAGCCGAGCATCATTTTAAATCTATCTATATAGATTTATATCCCCAATTTAGGATGTTCTACCCAAATCATTCATGGAGGAATGTTTAGACAACTTTATCTTTACTGATTATGGCACTAGTATGTCATTCCTTATCAGTAGTATATCAACATATAATACTAGGAATGTCAAAGCGCTCCCACTAACCCTTTTGTACATACTAGGTGTTAGGTTTGTAAGATTCATGAATACAATCAAATTACATAAAAGTAGAGGAAGCATGGTAAATAAGAATTTTAAAATTTTGCAAACCTTATACCCTGATCATTCCTTTATGCATAGTTTTTAATTAAACAAAAGATTAAGAATAAGATCCATACCCTTGAAGATTCTAGATTCCTCATGTAAAAGTTCAACTCCAAATTCTTTTCGCGTTCTACTTTAATCCACCGGGTTGATTTATTTCTTTGATCAACGTTAGCCACCCAAGTGCTTGGCCTCTAGGGATGATCCACCAAGAAAAAACAAGAATTCAAGAAGAAGGGTTTTTGACAAAACCCTAATTTCTATCTCTATAGAAAGGTGTACTCTCCCAACTCTTGGAATAAAGTGTGTTGTGTAACCCGCACCCATAATAAGACTCCTCTTATTTATAGATGTAGGCAACCCTCCTAAACAATTTAGAATTAGAGTTTCATATTAATTAATTAAACTCCTTTAATTAATTAGGCTCCTAATCTTATTAGAATACTTAATTAAACTCTTTTAATTAATTAGTCTCCCAATCTTATTATGAATATGACAGATTGAGAGAGTACTTTTATTAATTAATTCCCAAACTCCTTTAGGATTTAAATAATAATAATAATAATAATAATAGTAATACTAATAATATGACTCATCTTATTAATTTATATTTAATATTACCGAAATATTAAACTATGTAATTCATTTTATCACCTTATAAATAATTAAATATACTTAACTTATTATTACGATTATGTCATTTGCTTCTTTAATAAATATTCTTCTTTTTATGGTGTGACCTTTAGATTCTCCATATTAAACCGGTTGTGAATAAATAAATTAGAACAATTCTAATCTTATTTAAATAAATAAATTAAACTAATAATTTATTTAAATAAATAACATTTATTCTACAATAAGGGTAACCCCTTTAGCGATCAACGACTTGCTAGATAATATAGATTTCAACATTAACCATAAAAGAACCTTTGAGTAAATAGTTACCTTACAATTCAATCCTTTCAACATACAATGTCCTAATTAAATATAAGACATGAAATTACGGTCCAGTCTTATTTTATTTAATTATATGTATTTCGAATCTTAAATGCACAACTCCAAATAATGCAAATTAGAAACTCCTTTCTAAATTCATTCCACCTTAGGCAATGATTCCTGGGTTGTCATTTATCAAATCACATAGGACATGTCTCTTCATTTACTAGAAGCGGTAGATTCTTTATTAATAATTTATTATCTCCATATATAACTTATTACACCCAAGCATAACCTTTGATATACCCCAAGGGTGTTAAGGCACATGTCAAAGTATAACTTATCATACATAAGATACTATGATGATCTCAAGTCTAAAGATCACTTGTACTACAATCACTATAGGATATCCTATTGACATGCAATTAAAACTCTATTAGGTATTCCTTTGCGAGCCACGTCCAGTGAATTTATTCTCCAATAAACACCTACATACATGCTTTAGTGTCTCCACATAAATGATTATGAGATCAATCATCCTCATCCAATGAGCAAACAACGTATGTACAAACCTTTTCGGATTCACTAATTCCCTTTTTAGTAATCAACTGATTGGGAACTATTTTAGTTTTAGGCTATCTAAGAATTTAGATCTCATTAGCATGATCATTATAATGATTCTAAAAAAATTGCTTAAAACTATGGTTTTATCACATATAATAAAAACAGCATCATAGAGATAAATAAATGTCATTAATTCTATAAGTCTTTTATTAATAAATGAATAAGATTGTTACAAAGTATATGATTTATCATCAAACATGATTGACTTTTGTGCATACTACTTCCAATCTCCCACTTGCACTAAAGCCAATCTCCATGTTATCTAATACCCTTCTTCACTAAGTGACAATTATTCTGCTGTTGGATAAGCTTCAGTAAATGGATATGTAATGTTGTTCTTGAGAATTCACTCTCTCTATAGTAACTTATCATTTTTCAAGGATTCCTTTAATCAAATGAAAGTCAACACATGTTTGGATCGAAGATGAGACTTAGGAACTATTCCTAGTTTTTTGTAATGAACTTTTCATCCGAAACATCAACTTGTAGCTTCATTTACGACTATATACTTTGTCTTTATCACTAAACCAGCAACTATTTGCTGTTTGAAACCTTTCCAATTTACTACACCAGCTTTCAAGGTAACGACTTATCCTAAATTGGATTTGTTGTCGTCTTGGTCAGTCTAAAAAATATGAGTATGTTTAGTCCTCTAGTTTAGATGCAGACCCATCATGAATCATGATTACATCCTTAACACTTTAAGATGTTTGTCATTGTTTTTTACAGTGATCTTCTCCAGAATATGACTGATCAACATCAAGTCTCATACTTTTCATTTCCTACATGATAGTAACTCATGCGATCTCTATTTTATTGATGACAATTTTGGAGAGATACACTCCATGACTCATTATCATAAGACATCTCTTGAAGTTTGCCATGCTAAACGCCTTTAGGATCAAATGAATATACGTTCCTTGGGTTAAGCCGAGCATCATTTTAAGTCTATCTATATAGATTTATATCCCCAATTTAGGATGTCCTACCCAAATCATTCATGGAGGAATGTTTAGACAACTTTATCTTTACTGATTATGGCACTAGTATGTCATTCTTTATCAGTAGTATATCAACATATAATACTAGGAATGTCAAAGCGCTCCCACTAACCCTTTTGTACACTCTAGGTGCTAGGTTTGTAAGATTTATGAACACAATCAAATTGCATAAAAGTAGCAGAAGCATGGTAAATAAGAATTTTAAAATTTTACAAACCGTATACCCGGATCATCCTTTATGAATAGTTTGTAATTAAACAAAATATTAAGAATAAGATTCATACCCTTGAAGATTCTAGATTCCTCAGGTACGAGTTCAACTCCATATTCTTTTCGCGTTCTACTTTAATCCACCGGGTTGATTCATTTCTTTGATCAACGTTAGCCATCCAAGTGTTTGGCCTCTAGAGGTGATCCACCAAGAAAAGAACAAAAATTCAAGAAGAAGGGTGTTTGGCAAAATCCTAATTTCTATCTCTATAGAAAGGTGTACTCTCCCAACACTTGGAATAAAGTGTGTTGTGTAACCCACACCCATAATAAGACTCCTCTTATTTATATATGTAGGCAACCCTCCTAAACAATTTAGGATTAGAGTTTCATATTAATTAATTAAACTCCTTTAATTAATTAGGCTCCTAATCTTATTAAGAATACTTAATTAAACTCCTTTAATTAATTAGCCTCCCAATCTTATTGTGAATATGAGAGATGAGAGAGAGTACTTTTATTAATTAATTCCCAAACTGCCTTTAGGAATTAAATAATAATAATAATAATAATAAGACTCATCTTATTATTTATATTTAATATTTTCAAAATATTAAATAATAAATATTAAGCTATTTAATTCATTCTATCACCTTATATTAAATTAAATATACATAACTTATTATTATAATTATGTCATTTGCTTCTTTAATAAATATTGTTCCTTTTATGGTGTGACCCTTTAGGTTCTCCATTTTAAACCGGTTGTGAATAAATAAATTAAAATAATTCTAATCTTATTTAAATAAATAAATTAAACTAATAATTTATGTAAATAAATAATATTTATTCTACAATAAGGGTAACTGCCTTAGCGATTAAGGACTTTCTAGATAATATAGATTTTAACATTAATCATAAAAGAACCTTTGAGTAAATAGTTACCTTATAATTCAATCATTCCAGCATACAATGTCCTAATTAAATATAAGACATGAAATTAATGTCAAGTCTTATTTTATTTAATTAGATGTATTTCGAATCTCAAATGCACAACTCCAAATAATGCAAATTAGAAACTCCTTTCAAAATTCATTCCACCTTACGCAATGATTCCTGGGTTGTCATTTATCGAATCACATAGGACATGTCTCTTCTTTTACTAGAAGCGGTAGATTATTTATTGATCATTTATTATCTCCATATATAACTTATTACACCCAAGCATAACCTTTGATATACCCCAAGGGTGTTAAGGCACATGTCAAAATATAACTTATCATACACAAGATACTATGATGATCTCATGTCTAAAGATCACTTGTACTACAATCACTATAGGATATCCTATTGACATGCAATTAAAACTCTATTAGGTATTCCTTTGAGAGCCACGTCCAGTGAACTTATTCTCCAATTAGCGCCTACATACATGCTGTAGTGTCTCCACACAAATGATCATGAGATCAATCATCCTCATCCAATGAGCAAGCAACGTATGTACAAACCTATCCGGATTCACTAATTCCCTTTTTAGTAATCAACTGATTGGGAACTATTTTAGTTTTAGGCTATCTAAGAATTTAGATCTCATTAGCATGATCATCATAATGATTCTAAAAAAATCATTCATGGAGTATTGTTTAGACAACTTTATCTTTACTAATTATGGCACTAGTATGTCATTCCTTATCAGTAGTATATCAACATATAATACTAGGAATGTCAAAGCGCTCCCACTAACCCTTTTGTACACACTAGGTGTTAGGTTTGTAAGATTCATGAACAGATTCAAATTGCATAAAAGTAGCGGAAGCATGGTAAATAAGAATTTTAAAATTTTACAAACCTTATACCCGGATCATCTTTTAGACACAGTTTTTAATTAAACAAAAGATTAAGAATAAGATTCATACCCTTGAAGATTCTAGATTCCTAAGGTACGAGTTCAACTCCAAATCTTTTTTGCGTTCTACTTTAATCCACCAGGTTGATTCATTTCTTTGATCAACGTTAGCTACCCAAGTGTTTGGCCTCTAGAGGTGATCCATCAAGAAAGAACAAGAATTCAAGAAGAAGGGTGTTTGACAAAACCCTAATTTCTATCTCTATAGAAAGGTGTACTCTCCCAACACTTGGAATAAAGTGTGTTGTGTAACCCACACCCATAATAAGACTCCTCTTATTTATAGATGTAGGCAACCTTCCTAAATAATTTAGGATTAGAGTTTCATATTATATAATTAAAATCCTTTAATTAATTAGGCTCTTAATGTTATTAGGAATACTTAATTAAACTCCTTTAATTAATTAGCATCCTAATCTTATTGTGAATATGAGAGAGAGAGAGAGAGAGAGATTACTTTTATTAATTAATTCCCAAACTCCTTTAGGAATTAAATAATAGTAATAATAGTAATAATAATAATAAGACTCATCTTATTAATTTATATTTAATATTTCTAAAATATTAAATAATATATATCAAGCTATTTAATTCATTCTATCACCTTATATTAAATTAAATATACTTAACTTATTATTACGATTATGTCATTTGCTTCTTTAATAAATATTCTTCCTTTTATGGTGTGACCCTTTAGGTTCTCCATATTAAACCGGTTGTGAATAAATAAATTAGAACAATTCTAATCTTATTTAAATAAATAAATTAAACTAATAATTTATGTAAATAAATAACATTTATTCTACAATCAGGGTAACTGCCCTTAGCGATCAACGACTTTCTAGATAATATAGATTTTAACATTAATCATAAAAGAACCTTTGAGTAAATTGTTGCCATACAATTCAATCCTTCCAGCATATAATGTCCTAATAAAATATAAGACATGTAATTACTGTCAAGTCTTATTTTATTTAATTATATGTATTTCGATTCTCAAATGCACAACTCCAAATAATACAAATTAGAAACTCCTTTCTAATTTCAGTCCACTTAGCCAATGAATCGAATCACATAGGACATGTCTCTTCTTTTACTAGAAACGGTAGATTCTTTATTGATCATTCTTTATCTTCATATAACTTATTACACCCAAGCATACCCTTTGATATACCCTAAGGGTCTTAAGGCACATGTCAAAGTATAATTTATCATACACAAGATACTATGATGATCTCAAGTCTAAGGATCACTTGTACTACTATCACTATAGGATATCCTATTGACGTGCAAGTAAAACTCTATTAGGTATTCTTTTGCGAGCCACGTTCAGTGAACTTATTCTACAATATGCACCTACATACTTGCTTTAGTGTCTCCACACAAATGATCATGAGATCAATCATCCTCATCTAATGAGCAATTAACGTATGTACAAACCTATTCGAATTCACTAATCCCTTTTTTAGTAATCAAACGATTGGGAACTATTTTAGTTTTAGGGTATCTAAGAATTTAGATCTCATTAGCATGATCATCATAATGATTCTAAAAGCATTGCTTAAAACTATGGGTTTATCACATATTATAAAAACTGCATCATGTAGATAAATAAATGACTTTAATTCTATAAGGCTTTTATTAATAAATGAATAAGATTGTTACAAAGAATATGCTTTATCATCAAACGTGATTGACTTTTGTGCATACGACTTTCAATCTCCCACTTGCACTAAAGCCAATCGCCATGGTATCTAATACCCTTTTTCGCTAAGTGACGATTATCCTGCTGCTGGATAAGCTTCAGTAAATGGATATATAATGTTGTTCTTGAGAGTTCACTATTTCTATAGTGACTTCTCCTTTTTTAATGATTCCTTTAATCAAATGAAAGTCAACACATGTTTGGATTCAAGATGAGACTTAGGAACTATTCCTAATTTTATAATAAACTTTTCATCCGAAACATCAACTCGCAGCTTCATTTATAGCTATATACTTTGTCTTTATCACTAAACCAGCAATTCTTTGCTGTTTGCAACCTTTCCAATTTACTACATCACCTTTCAAGGTAACTACTTACCCTAAAGTGGATTTGTTGTCGTCTTGATCGGTCTGAAAAATATGAGTATATTTAGTCCTCTAGTTTAGATTCAGACCCATCATGAATCATGACTAAGTCTTTAGTACTTTAAGATGTTTGTCACTGTCTTACAATGATCTTCTCCAGAATATGACTGATCAACATCAAGTCTCGTACATTTCATTGCCTACATGATAGTAACTCATGCGATCTCTCTTTTGTTGAGGATAATTTTACAGAGATACACTCCATGACTCATCAACATAAGACATCTCTTGAAGTTTTTCATGCTAAACGCCTTTAACATCAAATGAATATATGTTCCTTGGGTTAAGTCGAGCATCATTTTAAATCTATCTATATAGATTTATATCCCGAATTTAGGATGTTCTACCCAAATCATTCAAGGAGGAATGTTTAGACAACTTTATCTTTACTGATTATGGCACTAGTATGTCATTCCTTATCAGTAGTATATCAACATATAATACTTGGAATGTCAAAGCTCTCCCACTGACCCTTTTGTACACACTAGGTGTTAGGTTTATAAGATTCATGAACACAATCAAATTGCATAAAAGTAGTGAAAGCATGGTAAATAAGAATTTTAAAATTTTACAAACCTTATACCCTTGAAGATTCTAGATTCCTCATGTACGAGTTCAACTCCAAATCCTTATCGCGTTCTACTTGAATCCACCGGGTTGATTCATTTCTTTGATCAACGTTAGCCACCCAAGTGTTTGGCATCTAGAGGTGATCCACCAAGAAAGAACAAGAATTCAAGAAGAAGGGTGTTTGATAAAACCCTAATTTATATCTCTATAGAAACGTGTACTCTCCCAACTCTTGGAATCAAGTGTGTTGTGTAACCCATACCAATAATAAGACACTTCTTATTTATAGATGTAGGCAACCCTCCTAAATAATTTAGGATTAAAGTTTCATATTAATTAATTAAACTTTTTTAATTAATTAGGCTCTTAATCTTATTAGGAATACTTAATTAAATTTCTTTAATTAATTAGCCTCCCAATCTTATTGTGAATATGAGAGAGAGAGAGAGAGAGAGAGAGTACTTTTATTAATTAATTCCCAAACTCCTTTAGGAATTAAATAATAATAATAGTAATAATAATAATAAGACTCACCATATTAATTTATATTTAATATTTTCAAAATATTAAATAATAAATATTAAGCTATTTAATTCATTCTATAACCTTATATTAAATTAAATATACTTAACTTATTATTATAATTATGTCATTTGTTTCTTTAATAAATATTTTTCCTTTTCTGGTGTGACACTTTAGGTTCTCCATATTAAACCGGTTGTGAATAAATAAATTAGAAAAACCCTAATCTTATTTAAATAAATAAATTAAACTAATAATATATGTAAATAAATAACATTTATTCTACAATAAGGGTAACCGCCTTAGCGATCAACGACTTTCTAGATAATATAGATTTTAACATTAATCATAAAAGAACCTTTGAGTAATTAGTTACCGTACAATTCAATCCTTCCAACATGCAATGCCCTAATTAAATAAAAGTCATGGAATTACTGTCAAGTCTTATTTTATTGAATTATATGAATTTCGATTATCAAATGTACAACTCCAAATAATGCAAATTAAAAATTCCTTTTTAATTTTATTCCACCTTGGCCAAGGATTCCTTTGTTGTCATTTATAAAATCACATAGGACATGTCTTTTTTTTTACTAGAAGCGGTAGATTCTTTATTGATCATTCATTATCTCCATATATAACTTATTACACCCAAGCATACCCTTTGATATACCCTAAGGTTTATAAGGGACATCTCAAAGTATAACTTATCATACACAAGATACTATGATGATCTCAAGTCTAAGGATCACTTGTAAAACTCAATTAGGTATTCCTTTATGAGCCAAGTTCAATGAACTTATTCTCCAATAAGCACCTACATATTTGCTTTAGTGTCTCCACACAAATGATCATGAGATCAATCATCCTCATCCAATGAGCAAGCAACGTATGTTCCAATCTATCCGGATTCACTAATCCCTTTTTTAGTAATCCAACGATTGGAAACTATTTTAGTTTTAAGCTATCTAAGAATTTAGATCTCATTACCATGATCATCATAATTATTCTAGAAACTTTGCTTAAAACTATGGGTTTATCACATATTAATAAAATAGCATCTTGTAGATAAATAAATTCCTTTAATTCTATAAGTCTTTTATTAATAAATGAATAAGATTGTTATAAAATATATGCATTATCATTAAACATGATTGACTTGTGGTCATTCTACTTTCAATCTCCCACTTGCACTAAATTCAATCGTCATAGTATCTAATACCCTTCTTGGCTAAGTGACGATTATCCTGCTGCTGGATAAGCTTCGGTAAATGGATATGTAATGTTGTCCATGAGAGTTCATTATCTCAATAGTGACTTCTCATTTTTCAATTTAATCAAATGAAAGTCAACACATGTTTGGATCCAAGATAAGACTTAGGAACTATTCCTAGTATTATAGTGAACTTTTCATCCGAAACATCAACTTGCAGCTTCATTTACAGCTATATACTTTGTCTTTATCACTAAACCAGTAACTCTTTGCTGTTTGGAACCTTTCCCATTTTACTACAGCACCTTTCAAGGAAACGACTTACCCTAAAGTGGATTTGTTGTCGTCTCAGTCAATCTAAAAAACATGAGTATGTTTAGTCCTCTAGTTTTGATTCAGACACATCATGAATCATGATTACATCCTTAATACTTTAAGATGTTTGTCACTGTCTTACAGTGATCTTCTCGAGAAGATGACTGATCAACATCAAGTCTCGTACATTTCATTGCCTACATGAGAGTAACTCATGCGATCTCTCTTTTATTGAGGACATCTTTATAGAGATACACTCCATGGCTCATCAGCATAAGAGATCTCTTTGAGTTTTCCATGCTAAACGCCTTTAGCATCAAATGAATATACGTTCCTTGGGTTAAGCCGACCATCCTTTTATATCTATCTATATAGATTTATATCCCCAATTTAGGATGTTCTACCCAAATCATTCATGGAGGAATGTTTAGACAACTTTATCTTTACTGATTATGGCACTAGTATGTCATTCCTTATCAGTAGTATATCAACATATAATACTAGGAATGTTAAAGTGCCCCCACTGACCCTTTTGTACATACTAGGTGTTAGGTTTGTAAGATTCATGAACACAATCAAATTGCATAAAAGTAGCGGATGCATGGTAAATAAGAATTTTAAAATTTTACAAACCTTATACCCTTGAAGATTCTAGATTCCTCATATACGAGTTTAACTCTAAATTCTTTTCGCGTTCTGCTTGAATCCACCGGGTTGATTCATTTCTTGGATCAACGTTAACCACCCAAATGTTTGGCCTCTAGAGGTGATCCACCAAGAAAGAATAAAAATTCAAGAAGAAGGGTGTTTGACAAAACCCTAATTTATATCTCTATAGAAAGGTGTATTCTCCGAACTCTTGGAATAAAGTGTGTTGTGTAACCCACCACCATAATAAGACTCCTCTTCTTTATAGATGTAGGCAACCCTCCTAAATAATTTAGGATTAGAGTTTCATATTAATTAATTAAACTCCTTTAATTAATTAGGCTCCTAATCTTATTAGGAATACTTAATTAAATTCCTTTAATTAATTAGCCTCCCAATCTTATTGTGAATATAAGAGAGAGAGAGAGTACTTTTATTAATTAATTCTCAAACTCCTTTAGGAATTAAATAATAATAATAATAGTAGTAATAATAATAAGACTCATCTTATTATTTATATTTAATATTTCCAAAATATTAAATAATAAATATTAAGCTATTTAATTCATTCTATCACCTTATATTAAATTAAATATACTTAACTTATTATTACGATTATATCATTTGCTTTTTTAATAAATATTCTTCCTTTTATGGTGTGACCCTTTAGGTTCTCCATATTAAACCGGTTGTGAATAAATAAATTAGAAAAATTCTAATCTTATTTAAATAAATAAATTAAACTAATAATATATATAAATAAATAATATTTATTCTACAATAAGGGTAACTGCCTTAGCGATCAACGACTTTCTAGATAATATAGATTACAACATTAATCATAAAAGAGCCTTTCAGTAAATAGTTACTGTACAATTCAATCCTTCCAACATGCAATGTCCTAATTAAATATAAGACATGGAATTACTGTCAAGTCTTATTTTATTGAATTATATGTATTTCGATTATCAAATGCACAACTCCAAATAATGAAAATTAGAAATTTCTTTTTAATTTTATTCCACCTTGGCCAAGGATTCATTTGTTGTCATTTATCGAATCGCATAGGACATGTCTCTTCTTTTACTAGAAGCGGTAGATTCTTTATTGATCATTCATTATCTCCATATATAACTTATTACACCCAAGCATACCCTTTGATATACCCTAAGATTTATAAGGGACATGTCAAAGTATAACTTATCATACACAAGATACTATGACGATCTCAAGTCGAAGGATCACTTGTACTACTATCACTATAGGATATCCTATTGATATGCAAGTAAAACTCAATTAGGTATTCCTTTGCGAGCCACGTTCAGTGAACTTATTCTCCAAGAAGCACCTACATATTTGCTTTAGTGTCTCCACACAAATGATCATGAGATCAATCATCCTCATCCAATGAGCAAGCAACGTATGTACCAATCTATCCGGATTCACTAATCCCCTTTTTAGTAATCCAACGATTGGGAACTATTTTAGTTTTAAGCTATGTAAGAATTTAGATCTCATTAGCATGATCATCATAATTATTCTAAAAGCATTGTTTAAAAACTATGGGTTTATCACATATTATAAAAATAGCATCATGTTGATAAATAAATAACTTTAATTCTATAAGTCTTTTATTAATAAATGAATAAGATTGTTACAAAGTATATGCATTATCATTAAACATGATTGACTTGTGTGCATTCTACTTTCAATCTCCCACTTGCACTAAATTCAATCGTCATAGTATCTAATACCCTTCTTGGCTAAGTGATGATTATCCTGCTGCTGAATAAGCTTCGGTAAATGGATATGTAATGTTGTCCGTGAGAGTTCATTATCTCTGTAGTAACTTCTCCTTTTTCAATGACTTCTTTATTCAATTGAAAGTCAGCACATGTTTGGATCAAAGATAAGACTTAGGAACTATTCCTAGTTCTGTAATGAACTTTTAATCCGAAACATCAACTTGCAGCTTTATTTACAGCTATATACTTTGTCTTTATCACTAAACCAGTAACTCTTTGCTGTTTGGAACCTTTCCCATTGTACTACAGCACCTTTCAAGGAAACGACTTACCCTAAAGTGGATTTGTTGTCGTCTCAGTCAATCTAAAAAATATGAGTATGTTTAGTCCTCTAGTTTTGATTCAGACACATCATGAATCATGATTACATCCTTAATACTTTAAGATGTTTGTCACTGTCTTACAGTGATCTTCTCGAGAAGATGACTGATCAACATCAAGTCTCGTACATTTCATTGCCTACATGATAGTAACTCATGCGATCTCTCTTTTATTGAGGACATCTTTAGAGAGATACACTCCATGGCTCATCATCATGAGACATCTCTTTGAGTTTGTCATGCTAAACGCCTTTAGCATCAAATGAATATACGTTCCTTGGGTTAAGCCGACCATCCTTTTAAATCTATCTATATAGATTTATGTCCCAAATTTAGGATGTTCTACCCAAATTATTCATGGAGGAATGTTTAGACAACTTTATCTTTACTGATTATGGAACTAGTATGTCATTCCTTATCAGTAGTATATCAACATATAATATAAGGAATGTCAAAGTGCCCCCACTGACCCTTTTGTACACACTAAGTGTTAGGTTTGTAAGATTCATGAGCACAATCAAATTGCATAAAAGTAGCGGATGCATGGTAAATAAGAATTTTTAAATTTCACAAACCTAATACCCTTGAAAATTCTAGATTCCTCATGTACGAGTTCAACTCTAAATTCTTTTCGCGTTCTACTTGAATCCACCGGGTTGATTCATTTCTTGGATCAACGTTAGCCACCCAGATGTTTGGCTTCTAGAGGTGATCCACCAAGAAAGAACAAAAACTCAAGAAGAAGAGTGTTTGACAAAACCCAAATTTATATCTCTATAGAAAAGTGTACTCTCCCAACTCTTGGAATAAAATGTGTTGTGTAACCCACACCCATAATAAGACTCCTCTTCTTTATAGATGTAGGCAACCCTCCTAAATAATTTAGGATTAGAGTTTCATATTAATTAATTAATTAAACCCCTTTAATTAATTAGACTCCTAATCTTATTAGGAATACTTAATTAAATTTCTTTAATTAATTAGCCTCCCAATCTTATTGTGAATATAAGAGAGAGAGAGAGAGTACTTTTATTAATTAATTCCCAAACTTCTTAAGGAATTAAATAATAATAATAATAAGACTCATCTTATTATTTATATTTAATATTTTCAAAATATTAAATAATAAATATTAAGCTATTTAATTCATTCTATCACCTTATATTAAATTAAATATACATAACTTATTATTATAATTATGTCATTTGCTTCTTTAATAAATATTGTTCCTTTTATGGTGTGACCCTTTAGGTTCTCCATTTTAAACCGGTTGTGAATAAATAAATTAGAACAATTCTAATCTTATTTAAATAAATAAATTAAACTAATAATTTATATAAATAAATAATAATTATTCTACAATAAGGGTAACTGCCTTAGCGATCAACGACTTTCTAGATAATATAGATTTTAACATTAATCATAAAAAAACCATTGAGTAAATAGTTACCGTACAATTCAATCCTTCCAACATACAATGCCCTAATTAAATATAAGACATGGAATTACTGTCAAGTCTTATTTTATTTAATTATATGTATTTTGATTCTCAAATACACAACTCCAAATAATGCAAATTAAAAATTCTTTTTTAATTTTATTCCACCTTGGCCAATGATTCCTTTGTTGTTATTTATCGAATCACATAGAATATGTCTCTTCTTTTACTAGAAGCGATAGATTCTTTATTGATCATTCATTATCTCCATATATAACTTATTACACCAAAGCATACCCTTTGATATACCCTAAGGTTTATAAGGGACATGCCAAAGTATAACTTATCATACACAAGATACTATGATGATCTCAAGTCTAAGGATCACTTGTACTACTATCACTATAGGATATCCTATTGACATGCAAGTAAAACTCAATTAGGTATTCCTTTGCGAGTCACGTTTAGTGAACTTATTCTCCAATAAGCATCTACATATTTGCTTTAGTGTATCCACACAAATGATCATGAGATCAATCATCCTCATCTAATGAGCAAGCAACGTATGTTCCAATCTATCCGGATTCACTAATCCCTTTTTTAGTAATACAACGATTGGGAACTATTTTAGTTTTAAGCTATCTAAGAATTTAGATCTCATTACCATGATCATCATAATTATTCTAAAAAATTGTTTAAAACTATAGGTTTATCACATATTATAAAAATAGCATCTTGTAGATAAATAAATGCCTTTAATTCTATAAGTCTTTTATTAATAAATGAATAAGATTGTTACAGAATATATGCATTATCATTAAACATGATTGACTTGTGTGCATTCTACTTTCAATCTCCCACTTGCACTAAATTCAATTGTCATAGTATCTAATACCCTTCTTGGCTAAGTGACGATTATCTTGCTGCTGGATAAGCTTCGGTAAATGGATATGTAATGTTGTCCATGAGAGTTCATTATCTCTATACTGACTTCTCCTTTTCAATGATTTCTTTAATCAAATGAAAGTCAACACATGTTTGGATCCAAGATAAGACTTAGGAACTATTCCTAGTATTATAGTGAACTTTTTATCCGAAACATCAACTTGCAGCTTTATTTACATGTATATACTTTGTCTTTATCACTAAACCAGCAACTCTTTGCTGTTTGGAACATTTCCCATTTTACTACAGCACCTTTCAAGATAACGACTTACCCTAAAGTAGATTTGTTGTCGTTTTAGTCAATCTAAAAAACTTGAGTATGTTTAGTCCTCTAGTTTTGATTCAGACACATCATGAATCATGATTACATCCTTAATACTTTAAGATGTTTGTCACTGTCTTACAGTGAGCTTCTCGAGAAGATGACTGATCATCATCAAGTCTCGTACATTTCATTACCTACATGATAGTAACTCATGCGATCTCTCTTTTATTGAGGACATCTTTAGAGAGATACACTCCATGGCTCATCATCATGAAACATCTCTTTGAGTTTGCCATGCTAAACGCCTTTAGCATCAAATGAATATATGTTCCTTGGGTTAAGCCGAGCATCCTTTTAAATCTATCTATACAGATTTATTTCCCCATTTTAGATGTTCTACTCAAATCATTCATGGAGGAATGTTTAGACAACTTTCTCTTTACTGATTATGGCACTAGTATGTCATTCATTATCAATAGTATATCAACATATAATACTAGAAATGTCAAAGCGCTCCCACTAACCCTTTTGTACACACTAGGTGTTAGGTTTGTAAGATTCATGAACACAATCAAATTACATAAAAGTAGCGGAAGCATAGTAAATCAAAATTTTAAAATTTTTCAAACCTTATACCCGGATCATCCTTTATGCACAGTTTTTAATTAAACAAAAGATTAAGAATAAGATTCATACCCTTGAAGATTCTAGCTTCCACAGGTACGAGTTCAACTCCAAAAGCCTTTTTGCCTTCTACTTGAATCCACCTTGTTGATTCTTTTTTTTATCAACGTTAGCCATCCCAAGTGTTTGGCCTCTAGAGGTGATCCACCAAGAAAGAACAAGAATTCAAGAAGAATTGTGTTTGGCTAAATCTTATTTTATATCTCTATAAAATTATGTGTACTCTCCCAACATTTGGAAAGATTATTAACTCCAAATCAAAATAAGACTCATCTTATTTATAGATGTAAGTAACCCTCCTAAATAATTTTGGATTAGCATTTCATATTAGTTAATTAAACTCCTTTAATTAATTAGACTTCCCAATCCTGTTGGGAATAACTAATTAAACTATTTAATTAATTAGCCTCCTAATCTTATTAGAAATATATATATATATATATATATATATATGAGAGTATCTTATTAATTAATTCTCAAACTCCTTTAGGAATTAAATAATAATAATAATAGTAATAATAGTAAAATGACTCCTCTTATTAATTTATATTTAATATTTCTAAAATATTAAATAATAAATATTAAGTTATTTAATTTATTCTATCATCATAGATTAAATTAAATATAGATAAGTTATTATCATGATTATGCCATTTGTTTCTTTAATAAATATTCTTGCTTTTATGGTGTGACTCTTTTGGTTCTCCATATTAAACCGGTTGTAAATAAATAAATTAGAACAATTCTAATCTTATTTAAATAAATAAATTAAACTAATAAGATACTATGATGATCTCAAAGTCCAAGGATCACTTGTACTACTATTACTACAGGAATTCCTATTGACAGGCGAGTATAATTCCATTAGGTATTTCTTAGTGAGCCACGTTCAGTGAACTTATTCTTCAATAAGTACCTACATACTTGCTTTAGTGTCTCCACACAAATGATTTTGAGATCAATCATCCTCATCCAATGAGAAAGTAACGTATGTACCAATATATCCGGATTCATTAATCCCATTTTTAGTAATCCAGCGATTAGAAACTATTTTTGTTTTAAGCTATCTAAGAATTTAGATCTCAATAGCATGATCATCATCATGATTCTAAAAGCATTGCTTAAAACAATGGATTTATCACATTTTATTATAACAGCATCATGTGGATAAATAAATGCCTTTAATTAAATAACTTTTTTATTAATAAATGAATAAGATTGTTACAAAGTATATGTTTTATCATCAAATATGATTAGCTTGTGTGCATACTACTTTCAATCTCCCACTTGCACTAAATTCAATCACCATGATATCTCATACCCTTTTTATATAAGTGACGATTATCCCGTTGCTGGACAAGCTTCTATATATGGATATGTAATGTTGTTCTTGAGAGTTCACTATCTCTGTAGTGACTTCTTCTCTTTCAATGATTCCTTTAATCAAATGAAAGTACCACAACACATGTTTGGATCCAAGATGAGACATAGGAACTATTCCCACTTCTGTAATAAACTTTTCATCTGAAACATAAACTTGCAGCTTCATTTACAGCTATATACTTTGTCTTTATCACTAAATCATCAACTCTTTGCTTTTTGGAACCTTTCTAATTCTTTGTACCACCTTTCAAGGTAACGACTTACCCTAAAGTGGATTTGCTGCCGTCTTGACCAGTCTGAAAAATTGGAGTCTATTTAGTCCTCTAGTTTTAAGTCAGACCTATCATGTATCATGATTACATCCTTAGTATCGGTTAAGTAATTTAACATGTTTTTCACTGTCTTACAATGATCTTCTCTAGAATATGACTGATCAACATCAAGTCTCGTACATTTTATTGCATACATGATAGTAACTCATGCGATCTCTCTTTTATTAAAGATAATTTTAGAGAGATACACTACATGTCTCATCATCATGAGACCTTTCTTGGAGTTTGCTATGCTAAACACCTTAAGCATCAAATGAATATATGTCCCTTGGATTAAATCTATTAATATAGATTTATTTCCCAAATTTATAGGATGTTCCACCCAAATCATTCATAGAGGAATGTTTAAACAATATTATCTTTACTGATTATAGAACTGGCATGTCATTCCTTATTAGTAGTTTATCAATATATAATACTAGGAATATCACAGCGCTCCCACTAACCCTTTTGTACACACTAGGTTCATTCTCATTTTTGATAAAATCCAAATATTTTGATTGTCTCATCAAAATGAATGTTCCATCTTTCAGAAGCTTGCTTTAACCCATAAATGGATTATTGTAGCTCATATACATAATTTTCTTCAACTATTGAAACAAATCCATCTGGCTGTATCATACATACATTCTCCTCTAATAATATATATTTGAGGAAGGGCGTCTCCACGTCCATTTGCCCGTTCTAGTAATAATAAGCTGCAATCGCAAATAAAATCCCAATAGACTTAAGCATTACTACAAGTAATAAGATTTTATCACAATCAACTCCTTGAGTTTATTTAAAAACCTTTTCCAAAATGGTCTGGCCTTATAGGTCTCCACCTTGCCATTTGCTCTAAAGATCTATTTTGAATTTTATGGTCATCTACCATTTCTCTGAGTTTCTATAACTCTTAGCCTCATCATATATAACTGGATCATCATACTCTATTATGTGTACCTTATCATCATCATCTATGATGAATCCATACCTCCCAGGTATCTTCAGTACTATTATAGATTCATGATTCAGTTGTGGTACAATAGGTCTATCTATATGTTCCTCCTTTTGACTAATAGTGATTTGTGGTTCTTGAACTCCTTCAAGATATATTATCCTCCCACTAGCCCTTTAATGATAAACACCTTTATCTTAGAAGGCAGTGTGTTTCGCAACAAACACCTTTTGCTAAGTAAGATTATAGAACATATACCCAAAACTTACTTTAAAATGTCCCACAAATCTGGACTTGTCAAATCTTGTCCCAAACTTATCCTTTTGAAACCTTTTCACATAAATTGGACAACCCTTTATCTTAACATACGTAAGAGTAGGAATCCTCCATGTCCATAACTCTTATGAAGTTTTGGGGAAGGATTTTGAGGTTACCTTTTCGTAGATATGCAGCCCATTTCTAGGGCATTACCCTAGAAGGATACTGGAATGCCGGTAAAATCATTATGGACTGCACCATGTCCAACAAGGTACGATTTTTCCTTTTAGATACACCAATAAATTATTATGTATTAGGAAGCGTCCATTGTGAGAAAACAATTTAAGATGATATTTAAACTTACTGCAAAAGTATTTATTCCTCGATCCAATTGAAGAATCATAATATCTTGCCAATTATTTTACTTCTGAATTCTTTGAACTTTTCAAATGATTCAGACTTGTATTTCACCAAATACAAATATTCAACTCTTTGGATGATCATCTCCTTTTCTTTTACTAGTTTTTTTAATTTAAAATTATTTTCATGTAAGTCAAGTATGTAAAGTCCATTCAGTAAATTGTTAATTATTTAAACTAATGGACTTACCCGTAAGCGGCGCTAAACAATAAGTTCATGCAGTTAATGGATCAACCTTTGCTCCATTCCCACACGCAGGAAGACTTTCCCTTGTTTAGCTTTCTACTTCTGCGTGGTCCCTTCATAAATCTGTATTTATGAGAACCATAACAGGTATCCAATACCCAAGTAGAAACTTTACTTACTGAAAGATTTATTTCAATCATTAACAAACCTGTATATTTAACTGAAGCTTCACCAAGCTTCTTCTGGTTAGCCTCTACAAAGATACTTCTCGCAGTTTCTATTCTAGTGCCCAGGCTTATTAAAGTGGAAGAAAACTCCTTTGTTATCCATATCAGTTTCAATTTATTATTCTTTATATTTTCTTTTCTATTTAACTTATTTGAATCGTTCTTCTTTTCAGAAGATCCTTTGACCCCTACCAGTAAGACTTGGTATTTCTTGGTTGGAAAGTGACTCTCAACATTTTTTCAACATGTTTAAGCAAATCAGCGAGGCTGACCTCTAGCTTGTACATCTGAAAATTCACAACAATTGTGAGAAGGAGACCGGGAGTGAGTGCAAGATCTAATCTTGACTCAATTTTAAATCCATGACAAAACCTAGTTGTCCTATTTGTTCAATCAGATTGATCATCTTAAGGACATGTGTCTTTACTGTATTATCATAGGCCATTCTAGATTAGAAGAGCTCCTTAGATATCTGATATCTATTAGTCCTACTTTCCTCACCATTCAACTCTTTGAAGTGTAGGAATATAGTAAGAGCATTCATAGTTTCATGCTGACGCTGAAGCTCGTTACTCATGGATGCGAGCATGATTCATTGAGCCAACTATGCATCATCTTGATACTTTCTAAAAGTAGCAATCTCTTCCTCAGAGGCATTGTCTGCAACCATTGCAGGAATAGGCGTATTAAGGACATAAGATAGCTTTTCATCTTTAAGAACTATTCTCATATTCCTTAACTAAATCGTTTAATTCGGTCCGGTTAAATAGCATCTAATATGCTACGCAGTGAAAGTAATTTAGACATTGTAAAATTATATACATAAATTTGTTATTAACAACATTATATCATACATTCTGTTATTAATCACCAAAATAAATTAGGTCTTGTTTTAAATTTGTATCTCCCACTATTTTCTTCAAACTATATTACCCTCATAATATATAGTTCGGCAAATCTAATTAAAGATTTGATAGTGAGAATAAGGATCTCATTTCAAATGTATATATTGATAGTAGTGTGCATACAAGCCAATCATGTATGATGATAAAGCACATACTTTGTAAACAATCTTATTTATTTATTAATAAAATATTAATTTAAGGCATTTAATTATCTACATGGTGCTGTTTTTATAATATGTAAATAACGCATAGTTTTAAGCAATGCTTTTAGAATCATGAAGTGATCATGCTAATGAGATCTAAATTCTTAGAAAGCTTAAAAACTAAAATAGTTCCTAATTGTGGGATTACTAAAATGGGGATTAGTAAATCCGGATAGATTGGTACATATGTTGCTTGCTCATTAGATGAGGATGACTGATCTCATGGTCATTTGTGTGGAGACACTAAAGCAAGTATGTAGGTGCTTATTGGAGAATAAGTTCACTGAACGTGACTCGCTATGGAATACCTAATGAAGTTTTACTCGCCTGTCAATAGGAATTCCTAATGTGATAGTAGTACAAGTGATCCTTGGACTTGAGATCATCATAGTATCTTGTATGTAACAAATTATACTTTGACTTATTCCTTAAGGCCTTTTAAGGCATATGTAGGGTATGCTTGGGTATAATGAGTTGCATATGGAGATAATGTATGATCAATAAAAAATCTACCACCTCTAGTAAAAGAGGAGATATGTCCTATGTGATTCGTTAAATAACAACCTAGTAATCCTTGGCCAAGGTAGAATGAAATTAGAAAGAGGTTTCTAATTTGCATTATTTGGAGTTGTGCATTTTCTAATCAAAATACATATGATTAAATAAATTAAGACTTGACAGTAAATCCATATCTTATATTTAATTGGGACATTGTATGGTGGAAGGATTAAATTGTACGGTAACTATTAACTCACAGGTTCTTTTATGATTAATGTTGAAATCTATATTATTTGGAAAGTTGTTGATCGCTAGGGAGGCTTATCCCTAATGTAGAATAAATGTTATTTATTTAAATAGATTATTAGTTTAATTTATTTATTTAAATAAGATTAGAATTATTCTAATTGATTTATTCACAACCGGTTTAATATGGAGAACCTAAAGGGTCACACCATAAAAGGAAGAAGAATTATTTAAGAAGAAAATGGCATGATAGTAATAATGCATTAAGTATAATTAATTTAATCTATGGTGATAGAATAAATTAAATAGTTTAATATTTATTATTTAATATTTTAAAAATATTAAATATAAATTAATAAGAGGAGTTTTATTAATATTATTATTATTATTATTTTAATTCTAAAGGAGTTTAGGAATTAATATAATATCAGTACTCTCTCTCAATCCTAATAAAATTAGGATATAAATTAATTAAAAGTGTTTAATTAATTAATTAAATAAAACACTATTCTAATTGGATTAGGAGGGTTAACCTAATATCTATAAAAGAGAGTCTTATATAAGAATAAGGTACGTGAATTTTTTCAAGAGTTAGGAGTACACATATTCTATAGAGATAGAAACAAGGGTTAAGCTAATAACCTATCTTCCTGAGTTCTTCATCTTCCTTGGTGGATCACCGTTAGAGGCCAAACATTTGGGTGGCTGACATTGATCAAGGGAATGAGCCACTATAGAGGAATCAAAGGAGTAGAACTTGTACGTGAGGAAGCTTGAATCTTCAAAGGTATAATTCCATCCTTTCTTTCTATGTATTGACTGATAATTGATGCACAAGAAAGATCATAGTTAAGGGTTTGTAAAAAAAATTTAAAATTTTATTTTTCATCCCTTCCGCTGCGTTTATGTAATTTGATTGCATGCTTATATTTCTAGCAAACCCAACATATAGCCTTTTGGTGACACAACAAACTATATATAAATAAATAAGTAGACAACTCTTGTCAATTACATCATTATGTAACTCCTTTTGCCTCTTAAATTATGTTAATCAAGTGGTGGCACATCCGAATCAAAATTATCTAAGTTAAGTTCAACCTAGCACTTTCATATATTCAAATAGAAAAATATCATCCTTGTGGTGACACAACAAAATACTATTGTTCAATTTCTTTATAAGCATCAAATATGATAAAATAACATCTTAAATATTTAATACTTGCTTTGTGGTGACACAACAAACTCATATTAAATATTTAATACTCTATTAATTTTATCATGCTAGAAGGTGACGTTCGATATTCCAAATATCTTTGAACTCTTAATACTTAATATAAATTCTTTGAGGGGTTTGTTATTATTTGTCTCACCTTGTTTAGCGCGCATGCACATATAGAATACGCGTCATATTAATTAATATGTGAAGCATGTTTTATAATATATAATATATAATAAGCACGCACATATAGAATAATATATTCTACCCAGATTGATTATGGACTTTATTCTCGTTTGGTTCACTAAAGCTACCAAGTGAACCAAAATGTCAAACCTATGGTGCAATAATTAAATTTAAATATAACTATTATATTTAAATCATGGGCTCCATTACAAACGGGTCTTCACGCGCTCTGTGACACCCCCAAATCCGGGTACTTCATTTCCACATGATTTGGTGTTCACTTTCTAATATAACATACATCTACCCAATGAATAATGTAAAATAAACTATAACTTAAATTAGAATAGATAAATCTCCCTTAAAACAAGGGTTACAACCTTTTCAAGATAATCCCGGTTTACTCTAACCCTGACATAAATATAATAAAGTGCGGAAACAAAAACATAACATTCAAGTCTTATTACAATCATTCTCAATATAATAAAAAAACAAGTCTACACTTGCTTTGCTTTTCCTTGCCCTTACTCGTAGACGGAGCATCAGCGTTATCAACCTAACTGAAATTGTTATTTAATGCAAGAGTGAGCAAACCACAGCTCACTGGAGTTTAACAATAACATAGACATGAAAGGATATATTTAAAAGAATCTGAACAACTTAGCTTGCTTCAATAATAAAGAATTGAATAATAATTCTCTATCAACATTAAAATTCGAATATAGAATTTTTTTGAGGGTCATAAGACCTTTGAACTCTTATCCTAGGTTATAAATATTTCTATTTAAACCTTTAACAGTTAATAAGACTATGGACCTTGACTCGTACTTAGGGGGATCAGCACTTCGTACCATGTATTGTGCACAAACATCTTAACGCTATGCGTAGTAACCTCCCCTAGTAGATAGGGTTGTTCAACTCAGTAATTTGAATTCAAGTCCGCACCAAAGAAAGTTTGGTTTGGATAAGCTTACAAGGGTAATTTAGAATTCACGTTCATCAACTAAGGATTAGTTGAATCGACTTCCAATAATTCATAAATAAAGAATTATGAATTAACATATGCTTTAGAATCAACTTAAAGCAGTTAAAATAATAACTGGATCTTACTTGAACAATAAGTTAAGATCATTTTAATTAAATAAACAATTGTCTAATACAGAAATAGAAAAGGACATTCTTAACAAGAATATATGAACTCAAGAAATTATACAAGATTAAGGTTTAGAAAACTTGCATAAAATTAACGAGTTTAAGGTTTAGAAGACTTGCATAAAATTAACGAGTTTAGGGTTTAGAAGACTTGCCTCAAGCTCAAGCTACTTAATTCAATTAACGTACTTTAATACTTCCTATACACATTCAATTATAATAATCTAAATCAGTTAACACATAACTAATTCACATAAGTGGTTAACCCTCATGGTTAACTCACTCTAATTAAATAAATAATAATAATTAACTATCACATAGTTAATCACATCACACATATACTCACATAATTAACTTAATTATGTATTTAACTAAATTATAATTAAACAATTATAATTCAAACACTTAATCAAATTATAATTACCATTTAAATTATAAATAATTATAATTTAAAATCAATTAAACTACATTCATACATTTATAATTACACAATTTATAATTAATCATGTAATTATCAATTTAATTAATAATTACTTAAACTATACCATGCATTATAATTACACAATTTATAATTAATTATGTAATTATCAATTTAAAATCCACAATTAAACATGCATTTATTAAATTATAATTACATAAATTATAATTTAAATTAACATCTAATAAATCAACCTTTATTCATTACAATTTAATTATAATTTAAAATAAACATTTACTTTTGATTATAATTATTTAAATTATAATCATATATCACATTTAAATAATAATTCAAATCATACTTTAAGGTTTTCAAACCTCTTTTCTTTTTCTAAATATAAATTTGTCAAATTTATGTTAACAACATGTTGTAGCAACTAGATACATGCTCACTGTCATAGCATAATTAAACTAGGTTCAAAATCAACACTGCACAATTAGCTAACCTTCACTGCCTAAGCACTGTGCCCGGCGCAGCAGCGCAGCCAGCTGCCCTATAACCGGCGCAGCTGCGCAGGGAAGGATTCTGGGAAAGGCAGCCGGCGCAGCTGCGCTGCTTCTGGCTATGTTAGCGGCGCAGCTGCGCAGGAACACGGACAGAGGTAGACAGCAACGGCACCCTGCTTCACTGATTAACCCATACAAGCCAACAATCGGCAATTCACAGTAACTTAAACATTGTAAATCATACCTATGCAATAATACATATATATAACATGCTTCTAAAACACAAAACCATCTAAACAATGATAATCACAAATTTTAAAATCTAATTTGGCCATTTTCATGAAAACTCATATTTTTCATAAAATAATTCACTGTAACTATTTTTCTCCATCAATTCGAACTTATATACATGCATTACATACGAAGTTGAAGATAGCATCCAGAAATTACTTAATAAGCATATTAACACATACCAATTGCATGAATTTCTCAATTAACATTAACCACACTCATGAAATTCCATATGAACTCATATAAACATGAATTTTCTGTTAAAAATATATTTCTACAGTAATTTGATTTTTGAAAATCCTCTTATGTCATACAATTACCACAATCAACACATGGATACAATACATATATATAAAATTCATGATTACATAATTTCATGAAATTCACAGAAAAATTAAATTTACAGAAACTCAAAACAATGAAGAACAACTGATCACAATTCTTTAAAACTATAAGATATTAATTACCTTTTTGATGATTGGAGAAGAATACAATGACTAATTCTAGCCTTTACAAGTTTCTTTTTCCTTCTCTTCTCTAACTTCTCTGCTCTTCTTTTCTCTTTTTGTTCTTAGCTTTACAAACTAACTTCTAATCTAACGTAGTATAGATATATTATAACTGATATAATATACGTATACTAATGATATATATGTAACTGCTAATTACTTAATATATATAATAAACACATTTATTATATAAGTTATAAAATTCAAAAACCACAATGCCTTGTTTGGCAAAACAAGGTTATTTTCAAAAATTGATTATTAATGCTAAGGCCATGTTTGGTAAACAGTTTATTTAAAAATAGTTTTTTGATAGTTAGGGTCCTGTTTGGTAGAAATAGGTTTAAAACAAATACAAGGGCCTTGTTTGGTAAAAAATCATTTAAAAATTCTTTTCCTTTTATTTTAATAAATTATTTTGACACATACTTTAATGTCATATTTTAATCAATTAAATATTAATCATCTAATTTAATCAATTAAAATCTAACATCCATTAATCACATAAAATTTGCCACATAATTATAATTACTCGCTAATTATAATTCATGTAACACTTCATCACATAATTCATCTAATTCAATTATCTCAATTAAATTAGAACTATAATATAACATTAATATATATACATATCAATTAAATAACATTCATTAAATTAATATGTAACACTCAATTAAATCATTACCATAATTTACTTAATCTATTTATGTACTCAATAAATAATTCACATAAATATTTATTTAATTCAATAAATATTTAAAATTAAATATAAAATCTCAATCGTTACAATCTTCCCTCCTTAAAAGGATTCTGTCCCCAGAATTACACATAAAAAAAAATCTCGTCTATTACATTCTTCCCTCCTTAAAAGGATTCTGTCCCCAGAATCAGTATATAAGGGGTTACACACAACTAAGCAAATAAATGCGGATAAGATTTCATCATAACATCTTCGAGTTCCCACGTACAGCACTGTGGTTTCTCCATATTACCTTAACAGAAGGTATCACTTTATTCCTAAGTACTTGTTCCTTTCTATCAATTATTTGAACAGGCACTTCTTCATATGTTAAGTCTTTATCAAACTGTAAAGGTTCATATTCTATTATATGTTTATAATCATGCTTGTAAGGTCTTAAAACAGAAATATGGAAGACATTATGTATATTCTCGAGCTCCGGAGGTAATGCAATCTCGTAAGCAACCTCGCCCACCTTTCGTAGTACCTCAAAAGGTCCAATGAATCGGGAACTCAGCTTCCCCTTCTTACCGAATCGAATTTTCCCCTTCCAGGGAGATACTTTCAGGAACACGAAACTTCCTGGTAAGAATTCTCGGTTTTGTCGATGTAAATCGGCATACTTCTTCTGTCTGTCTTGAGCAGCAACTAATCTCGTTCTGATCAGCTTTATAATTTCGGCAGTTTGTTGTACCAATTCTGGTCCCAACAATTGACGTTCACCGACTTCATCCCAGCACAAAGGAGTTCTGCATTTTCTACCGTATAACGCTTCGTAAGGCGCCATGCCAATACTCGCATGATGACTATTGTTGTAGGCGAACTCCACCAATGGTAGATGATCCTCCTAGCTTCCTTTGAAGTCCATCACACAAGCTCTCAGCATATCCTCAAGTGTTTGAATCGTTCTTTCGCTCTGGCCATCGGTCTGAGGATGATATGCTGTACTCATTCGTAATTGCGTTCCCATACATTCTTGCAATCGCTTCCAGAAATTAGACGTGAAACGTGGATCTCTGTCGGACACAATCGACACCGGAACACCATGTCGAGAAATAATTTCCTTCACGTAGAGCTTTGCTAGTTTATCCAGGTTGTACTTGACCCTGATCGGCAGAAAGTGGGCTGACTTTGTCAGTCGATCCACTATAACCCATATCGCATCATATCCCTTCTGAGTCGTTGGAAGTCCTACCACAAAATCCATCGTGATGTGCTCCCACTTCCACTTTGGAATTTCTAACGGTTGCAGCAAACCACTTGGTCTCTGGTGTTCTGCTTTGATTTTCTGACACGTTAAGCATTTCGCAACGCATTCAGCTACGTCCCTCTTCATATTCGGCCACCAGAAATGATGCCTGAGATCCTGGTACATCTTCATACTCCCAAGGTGAATAGAATATCTAGAACTATGAGATTTGCTCAAAATCTCCTCTTTGACCACTGGTACTGGCGGTACCCAGATTCTACCTTCAAATCGTAACAGTCCTTCATTATCGACCTTGAACTTGAACTCTTCGCCATCAGTTAACCTCGTCCGAATCTTTTCACATTCTTCATCATGAAGTTGTGTTTCTTTCACTTTGTCTATTAAAGTAGAACCAGTGGTTACTTGAAACAACATCTCATCCGATTCTTTCGGAAACTTCACTTCCAACTCCAATCTAGCCATTTGTTCTATTAACCGATCCTGATCAGTTAACACGTTCAGCTTCTCCCGACCTTTTCTGCTCAAAGCGTCGGCAACAACGTTAGCTTTACCCGGATGGTAAAGTATCTCGCAATCATAGTCTTTAATCAGTTCCAACCATCTTCTTTGGCGCATGTTCAAATCCTTCTGGGTAAATATATATTTCAGACTCTTGTGATCTGTGTATATTTCACACTTTTCTCCATATAAGTAGTGCCTCCAAATCTTTAGGGCAAACACTACTGCCGCCAATTCTAGATCATGGGTTGGATACCCCTTCTCGTATTCCTTCAGCTGACGTGACGCATATGCAATGACTTTGCTGCTCTGCATCAATACACAGCCTAATCCTTTATGTGAGGCATCGCTATATACTACGAAATTCCCCAAACTATCCGGTAAAGACAATACAGGCGCAGTACTCAACCTCTTCTTCAGCTCTTGAAAACTCTCCTCACACTTCTCCGTCCAAACAAACTTAACTATTTTACGAGTCAAATTCGTCAACGGAGTTGCGATTCTAGAAAAGTCTTGAATAAATCTTCGGTAATAACCAGCCAATCCTAAGAAACTTCTCACTTCAGACGGCGTCTTCGGCTGTTCCCAACTAATTACGGCCTCAACTTTCGACGGATCTACCGAAATACCATCCTTGTCGATCACGTGGCCAAGAAATTGCACACGTTATAACCAGAATTCGCATTTTGAGAATTTAGCGTAAAAGCTTTTCTCGTCTCAGGGCTTCTAAGGTTAGTCGTAAGTGTTCAGCATGCTCCTCCTCAGTCTTGGAATAAACCAGGATGTCATCTATGAACACTACCACAAACTTGTCCAGAAATGGCTTGAACACCCTGTTCATTAAGTCCATAAATGCAGCTGGGGTATTCGTGAGACCAAATGACATCACCAAGAACTCGTAATGACCATACCGAGTTCTAAAAGACGTTTTCGGTATATCTTCCTTCCTCACCTTCAATTGATGATACCCGCTTCTCAAATCGATTTTCGAGAAGTATTTCGCACCCTTCAGTTGATCAAACAAGTCATCGATCCTAGGTAAAGGATACCTATTCTTGATCGTAACTTTATACAACTCTCTATAATCAATGCAAAGACGCATCGACCCATCCTTTTTCTTCACGAATAAGACAGGCGCTCCCCACGGCGAAACGCTAGGTTGAATATACTTCTTGTCTAGTAGTTCTTGCAGTTGAACCATCAGTTCCTTCATCTCGACTGGAGCCATTCGGTACGGAGCCTTCGAAATCAGAGTAGTTCCCGGCGCTAGATCGATCACGAACTCTGTCTCCCTATCTGGTGGAAGTCCTGGCAAATCGCTTGGAAAAACGTCCACAAACTCCTTAACTACCGATATCTCCTCCACCTTCAGGCTTTCCTTACGCGAATCTACTATGTAGGCTAGATATCCCACACAGCCTTGCGTTAGAAGTTTCTTGGCATGCATAACCTTCAGACAACTCGCTTGCCTAGGCGATTTGCTACCATAGAACACCAACTTCGACGGAGTTGTAAGGTTTACCGACTTCTTCTGACAGTCGATTACCGCCCCATGGTTGAACAACCAATCCATACCTAGTATGACGTCGAATTCTCCAAGTTTTATCGGAATCAAATCTACTCTAAGCTCCTGACCCTTAATGTCCAATCTACAGTTCTTATAAATGCTCCTAACAAGAATAACCTCCCTATTCGCAATCTCTATGTTCAAAGGGTAAATTAACTCCTCTACAAGTAAGTCTAGGGTTCTAGCAAAATCATCAGATATGAATGAGCAAGTAGCACCCGAATCAAATAATACATATGCACTTATACTATTGACCGGAATAATACCTGACACCACATCTTTTGATTGCACAGCATCCTGCACCGTCATATTAAATGTCCGTGCAGTGGGTCGAACAGCTTGCAATGGTGCAGCGATAGTAACGGTACTGCCGCTTCCATTCCCTCCGCTCCCTGTTGACCCTGCCGTCAGCTTCTTCGGGCAGTTGCGAGCCATGTGATCTTTGGCTCCACATGTAAAGCAAGCTCCTTTCTTCGGTTTTGGGCAATTAGGCACGATGTGGCCTTCCTGACCACAATTGAAGCACACCCGCTTCCCCTTCATGCACACGCCAGTGTGATTCTTACCGCATGTAGCACATACTTCGAACTTCCTCTTCTGCTGGCTTCCTTGATGACTCCCAGCAGAGGTATTATCAAACCACTTCCTCTTCTGGTTCACAGTGCTGCTACCCCCAGACTTGGTTTCTACCTCATTCTTCTTCTTCTTATTATGGTTGAACTTCGTCACCGCTTCGCTTCCTCCCTCATCAAGTATGGCCTTCTCCAGCACCGCTGCAAAGGTATTCAGCTGGAACATGGAAACCTTGCTGTAGAGCCAGGGCTTTAGTCCCCGCTCAAACCTTCTCGCCTTCCTAGCATCAGTGCTGACCTGGTATGTAGCGAACCTGGCCAACTCGTTAAACTTAGCGGCATACTCAGACACCGTTATCCCTCCTTGCTTAAGTTCTAGGAACTGGACCTCCATCTGGTCCTGCGAACTCACTGAAAAATACATCTCGTAGAACATTTCCTTGAAATGTTCCCACGTGATGACTCCCTCTCCCTCTCGAGTCTTGTTAGCCTGCCACCAAAAGCTAGCATCCGACTTCAACATAAAAGCCGCGAACATTGTCTTTTGGTCTTCTCCTACCTAGCCACGTCAAATACCTTCTCCATTTCCATAACCCATGTCTGAGCTTCAATAGGGTTAGTCGATCCTTTGAACTTAGGCGGTCCTATTGCCTCGAATTCCTTGAAAGTAGTATCCTGCACCTGCGGCTGATTTGCAAGAGCTCCTGTCAACAGGTTCACCAACTGCTGAACCGAATTGGGATTCGTTCCCTCGTTATTGTTGTTGTTCGTCGAACCCTCGGGATTTTGACGTGTTACTCTTCTTCTAGGAGGCATTTTCTGTTAAGAAAATATTATTATTAGACCCTTTATTCAATTATTAAGTACTCCAGTTCATACTTAAACGTTTAAACAATTCAGTGCACAAAGAACACATAGCACGTCAATAAACTTCTTTTATTCATTAGTCGTAGTTTAAAAACATCAATCAGATAGTATTTCTGCCATTTACATCACCCTTCCTGAACTGGAAAAGTTGCAGGATTATATTATTAACTCATCCCATTCTTATCTCAAATTATGGAATTTACTTTATTTAATACAAAAACCAATACATAAATAAAAGCACTACTACTACTGCTACTGCTACTACTACTACTATTACTGCTACTGCTGCTACTGCCTAGGCATATTAATACGTCGCACAGCCTCTCTACATTCCTCTTCCATTACCCAAAATGTCGTTATTCGGTCCACCACATACCACGGTAAACCTTGTAACTGAGCTGGGTAGTAGAAAATACGGTCCTGAGCTCTCTCTATCGCTGTATGAAAAGCATATTTCATTTCCCTCAGCTTGTCTCTCTTGGCTTCAGCTTCATCTTCAGCTGGATCAGCTCATTGATTAGCCCTCAAGCTTAACTCCTCAGCTCTGGAACGCTTCCTCGACTCCTCCTGGATATCTTGCTTTAGCTTTGCCAATTCAAAACGAGCAGCATCTCTTTCAACCTCCATATGTATCAGGTTCCACTGTGCATCTCCCAGGTCATTTGCCATTTCCTCGATCGTCTCATCTCGTTGCTGGATAGTCTCCTCGAGATCTCCTACTCGTCCATGAAGCTCCACGTTGCTATCGTAGATTGCCTCGTACATCTCAGCACTAGTAGAGTGAGGTGGGAATTCCTCTTCAGGATCCTCTTCCTCCTCTTCCTCCTCTTCAGACTCGTCCTCGTCCTAATCCTCTGGAATAGGTGTCAGCTCACGCTCCCGACCAGCTACGGTGATCACTGGAGATGGCTCTCTCCTAACCAGCTGCTCCCAGACAATATGTATGTCACGGGGCTCTTCCTCTCTAGGCACCTGAGGTACATCCTCTCTAGCCTGACTAGGTTCTCCCACGTTCAACATCCTGACAAAAGAATTTTAAAGTTCATTATTACGTGATAACGAATCGTCACTCTTCGAATACTATAATGTAAACACGTAGCACATAAGGTAGTTTATTATCTTTACCTATCACCCCTATCTTTTCGATCTTACCTATAAGGCTACTAACCTAAGGTTTTTCCCCACCTAAGGTTTCATAACCTATAGCTTTGATACCAACCTGTGACACCCCCAAATCTGGGTACTTCGTTTTCACATGATTTGGTGTTCACTTTCTAATATAACATACATCTACCCAATGAATAATGTAAAATAAACTACAACTTAAATTAGAATAGATAAATCTCCCTTAAAACAAGGGTTACAACCTTTTCAAGATAATCCCGGTTTACTCTAACCCTGACATGAATATAATAAAGTGCGGAAACAAAAACATAACATTCAAGTCTTATTACAATCATTCTCAATATAATAAAAAAACAAGTCTTCACTTGCTTTGCTTTCCCTTGCCCTTACTCGTAGACGGAGCATCAGCGTTATCAACCTTAACTGAAATTGTTATTTAATGCAAGAGTGAGCAAACCACAGCTCACTGGAGTTTAACAATAACATAGACATGAAAGGATATATTTAAAAGAATCTGAACAACTTAGCTTGCTTCAATAATAAAGAATTGAATAATAATTCTCTATCAACATTAAAATTCGAATATAGAATTTTTTTGAGGGTCATAAGACCTTTGAACTCTTATCCTAGGTTATAAATATTTCTATTTAAACCTTTAACAGTCAATAAGACTATGGACCTTGACTCGTACTTAGGGGGATCAGCACTTCGTACCATGTATTGTGCACAAAAATCTTAACGCTATGCGTAGTAACCTCCCTTAGTAGATAGGGTTGTTCAACTCAGTAATTTGAATTCAAGTCCGCACCAAAGAAAGTTTGGTTTGGATAAGCTTACAAGGGTAATTTAGAATTCACGTTCATCAACTAAGGATTAGTTGAATCGACTTCCAATAATTCATAAATAAAGAATTATGAATTAACATATGCTTTAGAATCAACTTAAAGCAGTTAAAATAATAACTGGATCTTACTTGAACAATAAGTTAAGATCATTTTAATTAAATAAACAATTTTCTAATACAGAAATAGAAAAGGACATTCTTAACAAGAATATATGAACTCAAGAAATTATACAAGATTAGGGTTTAGAAAACTTGCATAAAATTAACGAGTTTAAGGTTTAGAAGACTTGCATAAAATTAACGAGTTTAGGGTTTAGAAGACTTGCCTCAAGCGCAAGCTACTTAATTCAATTCACGTACTTTAATACTTCCTATACACATTCAATTATAATAATCTAAATCAGTTAACACATAACTAATTCACATAAGTGGTTAACCCTCATGGTTAACTCACTCTAATTAAATAAATAATAATAATTAACTATCACATAGTTAATCACATCACACATATACTCACATAATTAACTTAATTATGTATTTAACTAAATTATAATTAAACAATTATAATTCAAACACTTAATCAAATTATAATTACCATTTAAATTATAAATAATTATAATTTAAAATCAATTAAACTACATTCATACATTTATAATTACATAATTTATAATTAATCATGTAATTATCAATTTAATTAATAATTACTTAAACTATACCATGCATTATAATTACACAATTTATAATTAATTATGTAATTATCAATTTAAAATCCACAATTAAACATGCATTTATTAAATTATAATTACATAAATTATAATTTAAATTAACATCTAATAAATCAACCTTTATTCATTACAATTTAATTATAATTTAAAATAAACATTTACTTTTGATTATAATTATTTAAATTATAATCATATATCACATTTAAATAATAATTCAAATCATACTTTAAGGTTTTCAAACCTCTTTTCTTTTCTAAATATAAATTTGTGAAATTTATGTTAACAACATGTTGTAGCAACTAGATACATGCTCACTGTCATAGCATAATTAAACTAGGTTCAAAATCAACACTGCACAATTAGCTAACCTTCACTGCCTAAGCACTGTGCCCGGCGCAGCCAGTTGCCCTATAACCGGCGCAGCTGCGCAGGGAAGGATTCTGGGAAAGGCAGCCGGCGCAGCTGCGCTGCTTCTGGCTGTGTTACAGGCGCAGCTGCGCGGGAACACGGACAGAGGCAGACAGCAACGGCACCCTGCTTCACTGATTAACCCATACAAGCCAACAATCGGCAATTCATAGTAACTTAAACATTGTAAATCATACCTATGCAATAATACATATATATAACATGCTTCTAAAACACAAAACCATCTAAACAATGATAATCACAAATTTTAAAATCTAATTTGGCCATTTTCATGAAAACTCATATTTTTCATAAAATAATTCACTGTAACTATTTTTCTCCATCAATTCGAACTTATATACGTGCATTACATACGAAGTTGAAGATAGCATCCAGAAATTACTTAATAAGCATATTAACACATACCAATTGCATGAATTTCTCAATTAACATTAACCACACTCATGAAATTCCATATGAACTCATATAAACATGAATTTTCTGTTAAAAATATATTTCTACAGTAATTTGATTTTTGAAAATCCTCTTATGTCATACAATTACCACAATCAACACATGGATACAATACATATATATAAAATTCATGATTACATAATTTCATGAAATTCACAGAAAAACTAAATTTACAGAAACTCAAAACAATGAAGAACAACTGATCACAATTCTTTAAAACTATAAGATATTAATTACCTTTTTGATGATTGGAGAAGAATACAATGACTAATTCTAGCCTTTACAAGTTTCTTTTTCCTTCTCTTCTCTAACTTCTCTGCTCTTCTTTTCTCTTTTTGTTCTTAGCTTTACAAACTAACTTCTAATCTAACGTAGTATAGATATATTATAACTGATATAATATACGTATACTAATGATATATATGTAACTGCTAATTACTTAATATATATAATAAACACATTTATTATATAAGTTATAAAATTCAAAAACCACAATGCCTTGTTTGGCAAAACAAGGTTATTTTCAAAAATTGATTATTAATGCTAAGGCCATGTTTGGTAAACAGTTTATTTAAAAATAGTTTTTTGATAGTTAGGGTCCTGTTTGGTAGCAATAGGTTTAAAACAAATACAAGGGCCTTGTTTGGTAAAAAATCATTTAAAAATTCTTTTCCTTTTATTTTAATAAATCATTTTGACACATACTTTAATGTCATATTTTAATCAATTAAATATTAATCATCTAATTTAATCAATTAAAATCTAACATCCATTAATCACATAAAATTTGCCACATAATTATAATTACTCGCTAATTATAATTCATGTAACACTTCATCACATAATTCATCTAATTCAATTATCTCAATTAAATTAGAACTATAATATAACATTAATATATATACATATCAATTAAATTACATTCATTAAATTAATATGTAACACTCAATTAAATCATTATCATAATTTACTTAATCTATTTATTTACTCAATAAATAATTCACATAAATATTTATTTAATTCAATAAATATTTAAAATTAAATATAAAATCTCAATCGTTACACACTCTTTGCTCGTTGACCTCTAATTCTTCAAGTAATTCTAATTAATCCTATTACATAAACTATTTACAATAAATAGAAACCTTGATCAGTAGTCAAGGGGAAGTACATAGGAAGGAGATATAATTTACATTAAGAAAAATTAGAGAAGGCGAGGTAAATAGACCCCATTTATAAAACCCATACATTCAAGCATCCAACTAAAATAAAATTCAATCATATTGGTCAATAGTCCATAATCAAACCCATTTATTATCATACACATCAGCATATGCATCAATAAATAAAATATTCATCTCATGAATAATAAACATTCGATATATATATTGATATCAATTTAATGGGCAAATTTATTTAGCATAAAATTCAATTATGAATTAAAATAAATTCTTTTATTTTAATATAAATTTAAATCAAAATAAAGCTTTTATTTTAATTTATCCAATTTTGAATAAAAAATAAACTCCTTTATTTTTAATCAAAATAAACTCCTTTATTTTAATTAATATGGAATCCAATTCCAAGTCAAAATAAACTAATTTATTTTAAGTTTTAAAACCATTATTGGAAAAAATAAAATATGTGGAATCCAATTCCTTATAAAAATAAACTCCTTTATTTTGATTAATATGAAATCCTATTTCATATCTAAATAAACTCATTTATTTAAGGAAACATAGAATCCATTTCCTAATCACAAATAAACTCCTTTATTTTAGGAATCAAGGAATTCAATTTCATCTTCAATTAAGTATCATGGAATCCAATTCCAACTCTAATTAGTTAGCAAAAAATTAAATCCTAATTAAAATAAATATCTTTATTTTATTCTCATTCCAAATAAAAATAAACTACTTTATTTAAATTTAGAATTATTGGAAAAACACGGAATTTAATTTTTAATTTAAATAAACCTTTTATTTTTAATTAGAAATTAAATTATTAAATAAAATAAAATTTTATTCAATTCTGGGTACAAACGCTACAGCGCCCCGAATGAACTAGATTCGGGCGATGCGGCTCCGGATTACTCATTTTTTCAAAAAATTTGACCAGTGCTGTGGAGCCCCAATAAATTGCAAATCGGCGCTGCGGTGCCGGGTCACCCATTTGAAAATCCCAACCGGCGCTGCAGCGCTCGGATTATACTGTAATCCGTCACCGCGACGCTATTGTCCAAAAACTGTTTTTTCAATTCGCGAATTATGCAGTTTTTCTCCAAAAATATTATTTTATGCCAATAATTATGCCAAAAAAAATTATTCTAAACACATATCAATATACATATAAAATTTGAACAATTAATAACTTGAATAAAGGTTTGGCTTTGATACCACTGTTAGGTTTGTAAGATTCATGAACACAATCAAATTGCATAAAAAGAACGGAAGCGTGAAAAATCAGAGTTTTAAAATTTTACAAACCTTATACCCGGATCATCATTTATGCACAATTATTAATTAAATAAAAGATTAAGAATAAGATCTCATACCCTTGAAGATTTTAGCTTCCTTAAGTACGAGTTCAACTCCAAATCCTTTTCGCGTTCTATTTGAATCTACCGGGTTGATTCCTGTCTTTGATCAACATTAGCCACCCAAGTGTTTGGCCTCTAGAGGTGATCGATCAAGAAAGAACAAGAATTTAAGAAGAAGGGTGTTTGGCTAAACCCTGTTTTCAATCTCTATAGAATTATGTGTACTCTCCCAACTCTTGGAAAGCTCATTGACCCCAAATCAAAATAAGACTCCTCTTATTTATAGATGTAGGCAACCCTGCTAAATAATTTAGTATTAGGGTTTCATATTAATTAATTAAAATCCTTTAATTAATTAGGCATACCAATTTTATTGGGAATAACTAATTAAACTCTTTAATTAATTAGCCTCCTGATCTTATTAGTAATATATATATATATGGGAGAGTATCTTATTAATTAATTCTCAAACTCCTTTAGGAATTAAATAATAATAATAATAATAATATTAAGACTCCTCTTATTAATTTATTTTTAATATTTCTAAAATATTAAATAATAAATATTAAGCTATTTAATTTATTCTATCACCATAGAATAAATTAAATATACTTAACTTATTATTACAATTATGCTATTTGCTTCTTTAATAAATAATCTCTATTTTATGGTGTGACCCTTTAGGTTCTCTATATTAAATCGGTTGTGAATAAATCAATTAGAACAATTCTAATCTTATTTAAATAAATAAATTAAACTAATAAATTATTTAAATAAATAACATTTATTCTACAATAAGAATAAGCCTCCTTAGCGATCAACGACTTTCCAGATAATATAGATTTCAACATTAATTATAAAAGAACCTTTGAGTAAATAGTTACCGTACAATTCAATCCTTCCACCATACAATGTCTCAATTAAATATAAGACATGGAATTACTGTTAAGTCTTATTTTATTTAATTATATATATTTCGATTCCAAAATGAACAACTCCAAATAATACAAATTAGAAACTCCTTTCTAATTTCATTCTACCTTGGCCAAGGATTCTTGGGTTGTCATTTATCGAATCACATAAGACATATCTCTTCTTTTACTAGAAGTGATAGATTCTTTATTGATCATTCATTATCTCCATATATAACTAATTACACCCAAGCATATCTTTTGATATACCCTAAGGGTCTTAAGGGACATGTCAAAGTATAACTCATAATACACAAGATAATATAATGGTCTCAAGTCAAAGGATCACTTGTACTACTATCACTACAGGAATTTCTATTGACAGGCAAGTAAAACTCCATTAGACATTCCTTAGCGAGCCACGTTCAGTGAACTTATTCTCCAATAAGCACCTACATACTTACTTTAATGTCTCCATACAAATGATTATGAAATCAATCATCCACATCCAATAAGCAAGCAACGTATGTACCATTCTATCCAGATTCACTAATCCCTTTTTTAGTAATCCAACGATTGAGAACAATTTTAGTTTTAAGCTATCTAAGAATTTAGATCGCAATAGCATGATCATCATCATGATTCTAAAAACATTGCTTAAAACTATGAGTTTATCACATTTTATTATAAAAACATCATGTAGATAATTAAATATTTTTAATTAAATAACTCTTTTATTAATAAATGAATAAGATTGTTACAAAGTATATTATTTATCATCAAACATGATTGGATTGTGTGCATACTACTTTCACTAGGCTCATTCTCATTTTTGATAAAATCAAATTCTTTTGATTGTCTCATCAAAATGAATGTTCCATCTTTGAGAAGGTTGCTTCAATCCATAAATGGATTGTTGTTGCTCATATACATGATTTGCTTCAACCATTGAAACAAATCCATCTGACTGTATCATACATACATTCTCCTCTAATAATATATATTTGAGGAAGGACGTCTCCATGTCCATTTATCAGATCAAGTAATATTAAGCTGCAATCGCAAGTGAAATCAAAATGGACTTGAGCATTAATACCGATAATAAAGGTTTTATTGCAGTCAACTCCTTTAATTTATTTGAAAACATTTTCCAAAACGATCTGGCCTTATAGGTCTCCATCTTTCTATTTGCTCTAAAGATTCATTTCAAATTTTATGGTCATCTGCCATTTCTTTGAATGTCTACAACTCTCAACTTTATCGTGTATTACTGGATCATCATCCTCTATGATGCGTACCTCATCATCATCATCTATGATTAATCCATACCTCCCAGGTATTTTCAGTACTATTCCAGATTTTACGATTCGGTTTTGGTACAATAGGTCTATCTACAGGTTTCTCATTTTGACTAATAATGATTTGTGGTTCTTGAACTCTTTCAAGATCTATTATCCTCCCACTAGCCCTTGAATGATAAAAACTTTTATCTTAGAAGGTAGCGTGTTTCGCAACTAACACCTTTTGCTAAGTATGATTATAGAACATATACCCTAAACTTACTTTAGGATGTCCCACAAATCTGTACTTATCAAATCTTATCCCAAGCTTATTCTTTTGAACCCTTTTCACATAAGTTGGATAACACTTTATCTTAACATACTTAATATTAAGAATCATCCCTGTCCATAACTCTTATGAAGTCTTGGGTATGGATTTTGAGGTTACCTTATTTTGTTGATATGCAGCCGTTTCTAGGGCATTACCCAGAAGGATACTAGAATGTCAGTAAAAATCATTATAGACCGTACCATGTCCAACAAGGTACAATTTTTCCTTTTAAATACACAAATCAATTATTATGTATTAGGAAGCGTTCATTGTGAGAAAACCATTTAAGATGATCTTAAAACTTATTGCACAAATATTTATTCCTCGATCCAATCGAAGAATCATAATACCTTGCTAATTAGTTTTACTTCTAAATTCTTTGAACCTTTCAAATGATTTAGACTTGTATTTCAACAAATACACATATTCAACTATTTGAATGATCATCTTTTTTTCTTTCACTAGTTTGTTCAATTTGCAAAATTATTTTCATATAAGTGAAGTATGTAAAGTCCATTCAGTAAATTGTCAACACCATATGAAATATTTATTATAAATAGAATAACTATTGCTCTTTATTATAATATCAAAACCATCCATATCCAATACAAAACTTGAAATAATGTTTCTTATAAATGTTGGCACACAATATCAATTATTTAAACTAATAGACTTGCCCGTAGGCGGTACTAAACAATAAGTTCTTGAGGCTAATGGACCAACCTTTGCTCCATTCCCCACATGCAGGAGGACTTCCCCTTGCTTAGCTTTCTACTTCTGCTTGGTCCCTTCATAAATCTGTATTTCTAAGAACTATAGCCGGTATCCAATACCCAAGTAGAAACTTTACTTACTGAAAGATTTATTTCAATCATGAATAAAACTGTATATGGAATCGAAGCTTCACTAAACTTCTTCTAGTTAGCCTCTACAAGATGCTTCTCGCAGTTTATATTCTAGTGTCCAGACTTATTGTAGTGGAAGCAAACTCCTGTGCTATCCGTATCAGTTTTGTTCTTATTATCCTTTATAGTTGCCTTTCTATTTACCTTCTTTGAATTTTCTTCTTTTTAGAAGATCCATTGGCTCCTACTAGTAAGACTTGGCATTTCTTGGTTGGAAAGTGACCCTCAACAGTTTTTCAACATGTTAAGCAAATCAGTGAGGCTGACATCAAGCTTGTTAATGTGAAAAATTCACAATAATTTTGAGAAGTAGTCCAGGAGTGAGTACAGGATCAAATCTTGGCTCAACTCTCCATCCATGACAAAAACCTATTATCTTAATTATTTAATCAAATTGATCATTTTAGGACATGTGTCTGTACTATAATGTCATCGGTTATTCTAGATCGGAAGAGCTCCTTAGATATCTGATATCTAATAGTTCTACTCTCTTCATAATTCAACTTCTTGAAGTGCAGGAGTATAGTAGGAGCATCCATAGTTTCATGCTGACGCTGAAGCTTGCTACTCATAGATGCGAGCATGATGCATTGAGCCAACTATGCATCATCTTACCACTTTCCAAAAGTAGCAATCTCTTCCTCAGAGGCATTGTCTGCAACATTGTAGGGATAGGCATATTGAGGATATAAGATAGCTTTTCAGCTCTAAGAACTATTCTCATTTTTCTTTAACCAATCAATTTAATTCGGTCTGATTAAATAGCATCTAATATGCTACAATGTGATAGTAATTTAGACATTGTAAAATTCTGTAAATGAATTTGTAATTAACAATATTATATCATACATTCTTTTATTAATTACCAAAATAAATTAGGTCTTATTTTAAATTGGTATCTCCCACTATTTTCTTCAAATTATATTACCCTCATAATAAATAGTTCGGCAAATCTAATTAAAGATTTGCTAGTGAGAATAAAGATCCAATTTCAAATGTATATAGCCTTGTGTGTGCACAATAAATTATATATAAATAAATAGGTAGACAACTCTTATTAATTACATCATCATGTAACTCTTTGTATTTTGGCTCTTAGATCATAATGGTTAAGTGTGTGCACATCCGAAGTAAAATGACCTAAGTTAAGTCAGACCCATCATTTACATATAAGTGAAGAGAAAAATACAGCCCTTGTGTGTGCACAACAAAGCAATAATGTTTAATTTCTTATAAACATTTAATGTAATAAAACAACAACTTAAATATTTAATACTTGCCTTGTTTGTGCACACCAAACTCATATTAAATATTTAATACTCTATTGTTTTACCATGCTAGAAGGCGACGTTCGATATTTTAAATATCTTTGAACGTGACAACTTAATATAATTTAATTGTCTCATCTTGTTTAGCGTGCATGCACACACACACACACATAATATATATATATATATATATATATATATATATATATATAGTATACGCATGCATTTAGAATACTATATTCTACCCGGAGTCATTATGGACTTTATTCTAGTTTGGTTCACTAGAGCCACCAAGTGAACCAAAAGGTCAAACCTAGGATGCAAAAATTAAATTTAAATATAACTATTACATTAAATCTCGGGCTCTATTACAAACAGGTCTTCAAGCGCTCATTGCTCCTTGATCTCCAATTCTTCAAGATAATTCTACCTAATCCTATTATATAAACTATTTACATTAAATAGAAACCTTGATCGGCAGTCAAGGGGAAGTACATAGGAGGGAGATAGAATTTACATCAAGAAAAATTAGAGAAGACGAGGTACGCATACCCTATTTATAAAACCCATACATTTATGCATCCAACTAAAATAAAATCCAATCACATTAGTCAATAGTCCATAATCAACCCCATTTATTATCATAGACATCAACATTGGTATCAATAAATAATAATCATCTTATGAATAAATAAAACATTCCATATATGTATTGATATCATTTAATGGGCAATTAAAATTTATTATAAATTTAATTTTGAAACAAAATAAACACATTTATTTTAATCAAAATTTAAATCATGATAAACTTGTTTATTTTATTTTATCCAATATTAAATAAAAATTGTAGACACTCGAAGTTTTCTTCAGTTCTGTTGTAGGCAATAGAGATTTTGTGTTTTTATTACTAACCCTGCAGGGGGGCAAAACAGTGAGGTCAGCCTTGGTCTCAACCCGCGAGGTACAGGTCAGCCCCGGTCTCAACCCTGGAGGTACAGGTCAGCCCCGATCTTAACCCGGGAGGTACAGGTCAGCCCCGGTCTCAACCCGAGAGGTACAGGTCAGCTCCGGTCTCAACCCGGGAGGTACAGGTCAATCCTAGTCTCAACCCATGAGGTACAGGTCAACCCTGGTCTCAACCCAGAAGATACATATCAGCCTCGATCTCAACCCGGGAGGTCAGGTCAATCTCCGGTCATAACCCGGCAGGCCAACTCAACTTCAGAGATAACCCCGAAGCCTCACATCATCTCTAGAGACAAAGCTGGAAGAACCAAGTCAGCCTCAGAGACAACCCTGAGGACAAACAGAATCAGCTGGTATCCAAACCTCGGAGACAACCCCAGGAAGTCAGCCGAAGGCTATTCCAACTCTGAAAGCAACCCCGGGAGGGGCAAAATGGTTATTTTACCAACTTAAAGCTGATTCGGTCAAACTCAAGTCGAATTGATGCCACTAAGGTCAGAACGACCCATAACAATGATCCCGAGTGGAAACAGCGCAAGACAGCTCAACGGACAAACTGTGAGGAATCAAAGACCTAGTTATGAACCCAACTTTTTGGACTCGGAAAAGGTTTTCTACCATGTCATTGAGATAATTTCGGCGAGGGCTTTTCGAAGAGGTATCACACGCCTCAAACGGACGCTACGATTTGGCAAAAAGCCAGTGTAGCAGTCCATTGTGAGTATTTTTACGATCAAGAAGTTCATATTACTTCATTGCAATTTTATACACTTGCACGTTAAGTTTAACTTTCTGAATTTTCCCGGAACTCAGTTCCGTGGCTGTTTTTGCTTACGTTTTGTACATTTTAGTACATAAACGTATTTTCTGGCATTTTTACAACTCGGATTGATGATCCGTCACTTTTAACAACTTATATATATATGCACATATACATATATGCACCCTTCACCGAACTGGGTTATCTTCCCAATCTCGGTTTGACTATTTTTTGTCTATATTTAACTGTATATAAACTAACTTTTCAATTTTGTAAAGCCTGGATGTCAAATCCGAGGTAGTTTACTGCTTTTATATATATAACTATATATATATATATATAAATTTATCTGACTTATTTGGGCATGAATTTATACTTCGTGGCCTTTTTATAGCTTTAATATATATATATATATATATTAACTATATATATTATTATTTACATTCTAGTTTGGCCTGGATCATTCTGTGGCATTTTTACTACTTTTATACATATACATATATTTACATTTCTGTCCGGGCAAAGGATAGAATGTCCGCTGCCCTTTACCGCTTATATATATATATATATATATTTACATTATGTCCAACCTAGATCATTCTGTAGCTTTTATCTATATATATATATATATATATATATTTCCATTCCATTTCGGGCCTCGGAGTGAAAACCCACTGCCCTTTACCGCTTTTATATATATATATATATATATTTCAATTCTGTCTATCCTGGATTACTCCATGGCTTTTTACAGCTTTTATAAATAAATATATATATATATTTCTATTCCAGTCTGGGCACCGGAGTGAAAATCCATCGCCCTTTACAGTTCATATATATATATATATATATATATATATATATATATATATATATATATATATATCCATTCTGTCAAGCCTGGATTACTTCGTGGCTTTTTATAGCTTTTATAAATAAGTATATATATATATATATATATATATATATATTTACGTTCTAGTCTAGGCACTGGAGTGATAACCCATCGCCCTTTACAACTTTCGTATATATATAATTATATATATATATATATATATTTATTTCTTTACTTATTTTTGATTAAATTGTTGCTTTAAATATTCATTTGATATGAATCGGCACTGACATTTCTGCGAGCGAACTAGATTCCTTTAAATCTCGCCAACTCTAGCTTGCAAATGGTTCAAAATAGGTTTAGACAAAATCGGAAAGCTAAAATGGCTGAGATTTATTTAAATCTAGTATTTTTCTAGTTTCAGTTATTAAAGCTAACTCGCAGCCCTTAGATCGCTATCTAGTGAAAACGAGACGCTCCGGCCATGTGCGAGCCAGGATTTAAAGATGAATCCTTGGTTCTGGTGATATCTGGACAAATATATATATATATATATATATATATATATATTTGTACATATTTGAGTTGTGCAGGTTTTATTGGCTTCTCTTTGTGAACCTAGGAATCGTGGAATTCATGATCAAACAGATCATAATCTGATTCTCATGAAGGACAAACCTCACTTTACAGATGTACCCTGCCAGTTTCTTTGTAAAAATGTACATTCGAAAGACATTAAAACGGTTATCCGGGTTTAAAGTCTCATATAATGAGAATAATGGTTTGTCGTGTCAGAGTCCCTCTGATGGCTATCATGCCCATGAGGAGACTGACACTTGTATATCTTTTGTGGTCGAGGATGCTTCGCGGCCCGACAATCACTATTCAAATTGAGCCCAAAAGGCTAAAAAGAAAAAAAAATGGAAGTATCAACATGCTTCAATTCCTATGTAAGCGCAAGGGTTTGAAAACCTTCTTTCAAAACATCATTTTAATAATCTTGTTTAAAAAAGAGACTTTTGCAAATCAAATCAAACCCTTCGTATATAGGTTTAATGAAACATGTCCATGCTTTCAATCAAATCAAACATAGGCCCAATTTCTTTCAGCATTCACACACACACATTGCAGATTTAAAAGGAAAATATTGAAAAGATGCGGTACCGTGTTTTCATGGGAGTTGTGGGGTGCCTAACACCTTTCCCACACTTAACCAAGCCCCCGAACTCAAAACTTCGGTTTTAAAGATTAAGTTTTGACAGTGTCCAGCAATTGGGCTTCTTTTAAACAAAACTCGGTTGAGTTGGTATAACCATTTCAAATCTACCAACTGGCGACTCTGTAAAACGTTCAAATCGTCGACATGATACCTGTTGGCCATTTCCTACCCCTTCAAAACCTTTTTCACAATAAAAAGAATAAGGGTAGACAAAAAACTTAGGAAGAGAGAAAGATCCAGGTTCAACCAGACCCGAATTTTTTCCCTATGTCGACAGGTGGCGACTCTGCTAGGGAAAGTAGAGGGCTTAGGCCGCGCTCAAATATTTTCAACATTTCCCTTTCATATCTGTGTATGTGTAAATGCTATGTCTTTACATTGAATGAAAGCGTGAATGATGCGTCTTTACATTGAATAAATGCGAATGAATGATTTCCTGCTTTATTAGTGCTTCGCACCCATATTAGTGCTTCGCACCAATGTCATCATATGTATACGGTGAGACGCGATGTATGTGAATGTATGTTGTGTGATTCCTGCACCAGGAGGCAAACCCGTCAGTGACAGAGTAATGTCTTTGAGGATGGCTAAGTCTTCGGGGCTAATGAAAAAGCACCACTCAGATTCGCTCCTGTTGAAAGATCGGATTAATTTCCCCTCTAGTAGATTGCGATAATCTGGGGACCTTAATGTCAAAAAAGTCGCGAGAGTAGCCTAAGATAGGTCAGCCTCTGATTAATAAAATCCGATGGAAAGCCTCTTCATGCCTTCCTCTTTCAATTCAATGTCAAGTTTTTTAAATTCCAATGTAAATAGCATAGTGTAAATATCATAATGTAAATATACATTCCATGTTTTGTACATCCTGTCATGTTATCCTGTCATCAAAATAACTGACCTCTATTTTGCAGGATAAGATTAAAAAACCTCAAAAACATATCATGGCATGCATCCTATCCCTACTTGCCTCAGAAAATTGACACGCCTACGTTTTATTGTAAGTGAAAATTTGGTCCTATCACTAGATCTAAGTCTAAGAAAGCACTAAGTCCATCTCCGGACATAACTTCCAGTGCTGAGCCAGAATCCACCCCTGCCTATAGGGAAGAGTTTGAAGGACTAATGAACCAGATAGCCGAATTGGCCAGTTTTCTGAGAGGGCAAAGTAAAGCCCTTAAAGGGAAGCAAGCACAGGGTCAAACAGAAGCAGAAACACCCAGTGGCAGTCAAGATACCGGGAAAAAGGATACCCAAGGTCCTGAGAGACAAAACTAGGACACAGCCAACAAAACCCCTGAAATCACCACCCGAAACAAAGAACCTGAAGCTGGTGACATTCTGAAGAAAGTGAAACATATGGAAGAAACCATCCGGTCTATAAAAGGGACTGGGGCATTTGGCAGTGTCAGTTATTCTGACTTATGCATTTTCCCTGGGGACTCGTTACCCTGAAAAATTTTGAGCTCCTAATTTTGAGAAATCCGATGGATTGGGAGACCCCTACACTCACTTGAAGGTGTTTATTGGAGAGCTCGGATCCTATGCAGAGGAAAAGAAACTCCAAATGCAGTTATTCTAGAAAAGTCTGATCGGAGAGGCCTAGAGCCTGGTATGCCCGTTTGGATAACTCTAAAATTCACAGCTGGGAAGAGCTTGCACATGCCTTCCTCAATCAATGCAGTTTCCAGTCTAAACTGGCTCCAGACAGATATCAAATAACCAAAATCAAGAAACAAAACACTGAGTTATTTAAAGAATATGCTCAACGCTAGAGACGAATGGCAGCACAAGTCACTCCACCTATGACTGAGTCTGAGATAGTCATGACCTTCATCGACATTCAAGGACCCCCATATTATGAAAGGGTCCTAGCAGGCATAGGAAAGCCAATTTCAGAAATGATCAAACACGGCGAGATAGTAGAAATGGGCCTCAAATCTTGGAAGATAAAGGATCTGACCTGCCTTAGAAGCTGTTGCCGAGCATATCCAGTTCGAAAGTTAAGGGTGTAATCCCCGGAGAGCACACAAGAAGAAAGATGAATAAGTGTCCATAGTATTACAAGGACAAAATCAGAGGAGCGAGTCGAGCAGTATGCCCATTCAAAAGAGGAACTATCCCCCTTTTCAAGCTCCAGCCCAACCTTCTAACCTTCTGTTCTAGAAAAATTTGGAGGCCAGACATCGAAGAAAGTTCAGCCCGTTAAGGGATTCACTCGAGAATGTGCTAAAACTATTGACGGCACAGAAAAATATTGTGCAACTCCTTCCACCAATCAACATCGTTGGATAGAATTTTGACCCAAGTAAAAAGTGTGCCTACCATTCCGGATCCTCGGGCCATGATACACAGGACTGTTGGTCTCTCAAGCACAAAATTCATAACTTGATTGACAACAGAGAGATTGTGGTGACAAAGCCCGAGCAACCGCACTTGCTGGATAATCCCTTCCCTCAGTACAAAGAGGAAGGTGTCAATATGATTAGCACACAAAATGGAGAAAGATCCAAATACCTCCGATACGTTGGAGAATCAATTCAATCCAGCCCATCACGTTAGGAAGTTTCAGAAAGGCGATTCCTGATAGAACAGGAGATCAAGTCTATCAAGAAACAACTTGGACAATTAGCAGAACTGGTCGTATACCAACATCAGGTCACCAAACAGCTGATAAACCAGACCAACCAGTCTGATGCAAATCCTTCCACACCAAAAATCAATCCCGTTCTTATGAGGGACCATTTTTATTTTTATCAGCATGAACTCTGGGCCGACAAGATGGCCAAGAAAGAGAAGTTACAGGCTGATAGGGAATTCAATCAGAGGAATTTCACCAACCTAAACCAGCCAATGAAGGAAATCCTCCAGATGTTAATCAATGAGGGAATGGTGGAAGACTTATTACCCCCAGTAAATCCCCGATCCAAGAAATTCAAACCTGACCTAATCTGTCAGTACCACTCCAATGCACCCGACCATGATACTGAGGACTGCTGGGTACTTCATCATTTAATTCAGAACATGATTGAAAGTAGTGAACTGATAAGAGGGAATCGGGATTATGGCCTCCCAGATGAAGAAACTCTCTTTATTCCCAATGCATAGAATCAGAATACAGTGGCTGTTATTTCCTGTGATAAGGATCCAGCCCTCACACCCTTAGTACTGCCAGGGAAATGGGTCCAAGAAGTACAGAATCCTGTGAAGTTGGCGGCACCTGAACCTGTGATATTGCCATTCAAACCCCAATATCCAGTGATCAGTCTAAAGAGAGTCCCATGGAACTACGGGAATGATGAAGGTTCCACCTCAAACAACATTGCCATTATACCAAATAAGAATCCATTGTATCTGCCTCAGCGGGTGATGAAAGCAGTCATCAAGGCCAAAGAAAAGGTGGTTGAGGAGAAAATTGAAGAGTTCCTCATTAAATAGGACATAATGAAATTAAAGTGGTGCAAACCCTGAAAGATGCACCCAAGCAGATGTCCATCCTAGATCTGGTCTTATCATCGGTGGATCATCGCGACATTCTGGTGAAAGTACTGGAAGAAGCCCATCTGCCACATACCGTTGATGCCGAGAAATTTTATCACGTGATAGAATATATTTTCAACAGCAATGTGATATCTTTTACTGACGATGATATACCTGCAGAGGGGACGGGTCATTGCAAGTCACTGCATATAGCTGTAATGTCATCTGGATATGTGATCGGAGGTGTGCTGATAGATGGAGGATCATCCCTCAACATCAGTCCCTACGATACCTTAGAGAGAATGAAGATCGACCCTAATCAGATCAGAACCAGTCATGTGGTTATACAGGCTTTTGATTTGTCTCGTCGGGAAGCTGTGGGAGAGATTGAGCTTCCATTGGAGATTGGTCCCCACACTTTCTATGTGTCCTTCCAAGTGCTCAACATCACCACAGGATACAACTTATTACTGGGAAGGCCATGGAACCATATAGCAGGGACAATGCCATCTACCCTCCATCAGCAACTCAAATACATTATCAAAGGCAACCTAATCATGGTGAATGCTGAACTAGAATACCCTGTCTGCATCCATGGAGATATGTCAGTGATTAGCCTGGATGCAGGGATTGAACTTGCTAGTTTTCAAGCTTTGGAGGTGAGTGATACTCAATATCTACCAGTTAGGGCACCAGCTCTAAAACCAAAGGTTTATCCTGAAGTAATGACAGTGGGCCAGGAGATGGTATCTTTGGGTTTTTACCCTGTAGAAGGATTAGGAAAGAATCAGCAAGGTATCCAGAGTCCAGTGCAGATCCCGACCCAGTCAGGGAGAGCTGGATTGGGTTATTCATCTAGGTCAAACCGTCGGAATCCACACAAGCATCCTAAAGCTCATGCTGCCACTATACTATTGCCAAACCTCACTGATGCGGGATTTATGAAGCCAATGAGGAAAATCCATGTTGTGGTATCAGCCATGCTGTTTCCTCTAATCATACTGGGTGGTGAGAGAAAGACCCCAAAGTCTGAAGGGGAGAGCAAAAAGGGAAAAGAAAAGTTCCTGTACAAAGGATGAGACCCATTTGCTAACATGTGTATTCTCATACACTACGAGGGTATGAATGATGACATTGCAGACAGTGACAAAGAGGATCAGATCCAAATTCCTCGCATCAACAAAGAGAAGAGATGCAGTTCAAAGAAAACCCCCGGCCCTACTGTGAAGGATGTATTAGTAATCATCCAAGGTGAGGCAGACGAGCACAATTATTTGATCCTTCCTATTCATGAGGATCTGACCCTGGACAACTGGAGCAGTGTCCCATGCCTCATTCAAAAAGGGTAAAAGGGCAGAGAATCTGTCTGCCCTATAACATGGTTTCATTTACTACTTATTTTGATTGCACAACTATAGCAGTAACTTTTGTTATGCTTTGCTAAATGCTTTGTATATTTTAGCAGTTGCATATATTAAAGTGAAAGCATTGTGTTTTCAGGACTCCAGAGTTGGATTTGTTTGTTACTGCTGATAAGATGCCAACCTGTCACAGTGATTATAACTTTGATGTAGAAATGAACTTCGACTTGATGGAAATTGATCAAGAGGAGGAAGATAACTATGAGGTGCCCGAGGAGATCAAAGAATGGGTTAAAGACAAACCCAAATCAAACCTTGACCAAACCACCACTGTCAATATCAAAACTTTTGAAAACCTCAAAGAAATCTAGATAGGCCTAGACCTCAACAAAGACCAAAAGACCAATCTGATCGAACTCCTAACACAGTTCCAAGATGTGTTTGTATGGTCATATGAAGACATGATTGGCCTGTCTACTGATATTGTCATTCATCGAATGCCCGTCAAAGATGGATTCAAGCCCGTCAAGCAGAAGCTCAGGCGGTTAAAACCTGAATGGAGTTTGAAAGTCAAAGAAGAAGTTGTTAAATAATTCAAAGCCGGCATCATTATGGTATCAACATACCCGGAGTGGCTGTCAAACATAGTCCCAGTGCCAAAGCCAGGATGGAAAGTACGAGTATGTGTAGATTATAGGGATTTGAATAAATCCTTCCTTAAGGATAATTTTTCGGTACCTTTCATCCACATCCTGATCGACAATACAGTGCAGTATGGCATGTATTCCTTCGTAGATTGCTTTGCTGGTTACCATCAAATCATAGTTGCTGAAGAAGACCGAGAGAAAATAGCTTTCATCACTCCTTGGGGAACCTTTTGCTACAGGCATTTGTCCTTTGGCCTTATCAATGCCAGGGTCACATATTAGCGAGCCATAATGGCCCTGTTTCATGATATGATGCATAATGAGATAGAGGTTTATGTGGATGACATCATCATCAAATCTTGAAAGGAGGATGATCACATTGACCATCTCAAAAAACTGTTCAACAGGTTGCGCAAGTACAACCTCAAGCTGAATTCAGCCAAATGTGCTTTTGGAGTCAAGTCATGCAAGTTATTGGGATTTCTGGTGAGCAATAGAGGAATTGAGCTGGATCCTGCCAAGATTAAAGCCATCACGGAGATGCCAGTACCTCGAGCAGGGAAGGAGATATGTGGGTTTCTGGGAAGGATCAATTTCATACGCCGATTCATTTCCCAGCTCACAGCGACTTGTGAACCCATCTTCAAGCTACTAAGGAAGAATTCTTTCACCAAATGGAATGAGGATTGTCAGAAAGCCTTCCTTTCCATCAAAAAGCAGCTGATTAAAGCACCAGTCTCGGTACCCCCGAGGGATGGATTTCCATTGTTTATGTACTTGTCCATCAATGCCAATGCAATGGGCCGTATGTTGGGACAGAAAAATGATAGTAGTAAGGAGAGCGCCATCTGCTACATCAGCAAAATATTCAACATCGATGAACAAAATTACAGCCTGATTGAAAAGACATGTTGTGCGTTAGCATGGGCCGCCATGAGGTTATAACATTATCTGCATGGACACACGACCTACCTCATATCCCGCATGGATCAGCTGAAATACATATTCAACAAGCCAATGTTAAATTATCGATTGTCCAAATGGCAATTGATCCTCCAACAGTTTGACATTGTCTACATGACTCAAAAGTCAATCAAAGGTCATGGCATTGTAGATCAACTAGCCGAAGCACTATCAGGAGGGTTCGATCCTCTAGAGACTTATTTTTCGGATGATGGTATCATGACAATTTAACAAATCCTTCAAGAAAATGTCTTCTAACCATGGAAAATATATTTTGATGGAGCAGTAAACATGGAAGGTGTCAGAGCTAAGGCAATCCTTATCTCTAGTACGGGAGAACAATATCCTGTGGCCACCAAGATGCAGTTTGTCAACACCAACAACACGGCTGAGTATGAAGGCCGTATAATGGGGATGAAACTAGCCCAATCCATGGGTGTAAAGCATCAATTGGTCTTTGGAGATTCGAAGTTGGTCATCAGACAAACTATTGGGGCATATCACACCAAAGAACTGCATTTGCTGCTCTATCATCAGCATGTCGTCAAAATATCTATGGAGTTTGAAGATATAACTTTCATCCATATCCCTCGTGGTAGGAATGACTTTGCGGGCATATTGGAAACGTTAGCTTCCTTGATCAACATATCGGGTAAGAGGGGAATTCCCGACATCAAATTCACAAACCATAAGGCCCCGATATACGGGAATTACATTGGAGAAGTATCAGATGAAATTCCTCCTATCAAACAGCCTTGGTATGAAGACATCAAGGAATATCTCCGAGATAGATCTTCACCCGCTGGAGCTAGCCAAGCTGAACGAAAGCGGATTCACAAGATGGCTATGAAGTTCTATCTGAGCGGAGATGCACTTTACAAAAGGGATGCTGAAATAGGCATGTTACGATGCCTCGATAAAGAGCAAGCCCAGAGATTAATGGATGAAGTACATGGTTGAATATGTTGTCCACACATGAGCGGTCATCTGCTGGCTAAGAAGATACTAAGAACATGGAATTATTGGATCTCTCTCAAAGCTGACTGTGATGACCACATCAAGAGATGCTACCAATGCCAAATCCATGGAAATTCCATACACGTTCCTCCAAATGAGATGCACAATATGAGTTCTCCATTTCCTTTCTCCATGTGGAGAATGGATGTGATAGGCCCCGTAGAGCCTTAAGCCAGCAATGGTCATTGATTCATCTTCACCATGGTCGATTACTTCACCAAGTGGGTTGAAGTTGCCTCTTTTCCTAAAGTCACCAAAGAGGTCATCATTGGTTTCATCAGAAATAATGTCGTCTGTCGATATGGACAACCAGAGGTGATCATATCAGATAATGCCAAGAACCTAAACAATCAGATGATGAGAGAACTATGTAGCAAGTTCCACATCAAGCATCTCAATTTCGTCATATATCGGCCCAAGATGAATGGTGTTGTCAAAGCGGCCAACAAAAACATCAAAAAGATCATGCAAAAAATGTCTGCCAAACACAAAGAATGTCCTGACCTGTTGCCTCTAACCCTGTTAGCATACAGAATGTCAATGCGCACTTCTACTGGGGCTACCCCCTACTCATTGGTCTATGGCATGGAAGCAGTACTTCCCATAGAGGTAGAGATGGAGTCCTTGCGAGTATTAATAGATGCTCAAATGGAAAAAGATCAGCGGTCACAAGAATGATACCACCAGCTATCCCTGATAGATGAAAAAAGGCTACAACCAATTTTCCACGGGCAGTTATATCAACAAAGGATTGCTCGATAATACAATAAGAAATTCAGAATACGAAAATTCAAAGAAAACGACTTGGTACTGAAGAAAGTTTTGGCCAATCGAGACGAAGCCAAAGGAAAGTTCGCCCCTAATTGGGAAGGCCCTTTCATTGTCAAGGAAGTGTTGACAGAAGGATCTATCAGATTGCAAGAGATATACGGGAACGAATTTCCCAAACTCACCAATTCAGACACCGTGAAAAGGCACTATATTTGAGACACATGCATACTAGCATCATGGTTCTGCGAATCAAATCAGTTCGGTTTTCACTAGAAAATGAACTACGAATGACCTCATCTCCCTCAACCCAGGAGTACATATGCAGTCATTCCTGGTGCGGTCAAACCAAACAAAAATCTCAAAAACTCATCAAACCAAACTCAAAAGAGACACTTCTCAAGCCTCTCACACAAAAATCGAACTACGAATAACCTGATCTCCCTCAGCTCGGGAGTATGTATGCAGCCATTCATGGTGCGGTTTGACCTTCAAGAAAATATAAAAAAATAAATAAAAACCAGTTTTAAGACACCAAAATCATATAAAACCAAAATTCTATCAAGCCTTCATAGTCAACAGTCCCATATGAGATATTCTCTGACATATCACTATCAATCCATCAAGGTGAAGATCATAATACATCAACAATATCAAGTTATGAAAGAAGTGGTAATCACTCAGCAATGACAATACATATCCAAATAGGGAAGTAAATCAAAATATATTTCTCTGATATGTAATACTGTTTGATATATACAATGTGTCCTGTACATGACAAAAATGACTGATCTAGTGTGTGTAAGAAAAATAAAGCTAGTCTATGGACCCAAAGATAAACAGGACAATAATGCCAATATGGCATCTCGCTCTGAAGATGGAGGAGCCGCTGTAAGTGTAATACCCTTAGCCTGCATACGGGTCAAAACATCCACAACCATCTGAATAGTGGCACTGCGATCATTAATGTAAACACTCATCTCGGCAACTAGGCCATGAGTATATGATCAGAGAGCAGTACTGTACGTGATGTGGAAATCTCAATAAGCTATGGCCTCATCCCTTTATACAAAAGCAGCGTCCCTGGCCATCGAAACCTCCTCAATCTCCTCAAAGGCTATGTCTCTAGTAGATCAAATCTCATCCTTCACCACAAAAGCAGCATTTCAGGCAATCAAAGTCTCCTCAATCTTGATAAAAGCAGCATCTCAGGAAGATCAAGCCTCATCTCTCTCAACCAATGCCGTATCCCGAGTGGCTCGAGCTTCATCTCTATCACCAAAAGCTATATCTCTGCCAGACAGGGCAGTCAGCAATAGTGCCCTAGCCTGATCTCTCTCGAAGGTCATCCTAGCTAGTGAATCTGCTAAAGCTGGATCTGTCTCGGTAGGATTGATCGGCTGGTCACTAACTACGGCTGCTGTCACATCCATGAACAAATCATCCTCCGTAGGAGAATAAGGATCCTCCATAGGCTCCTCCTCATCTGAATCCACAATCAGAGCTGACTGGATGAATTCAGCTGATGCTATATCAGTCTCCAACCACGCTGAGTACTCTGGAGAACAATCCGAATGGCTAGTAGAGAAATCACCCCTCTCCCTATGTGTCCAACACTCATAAATCCAGACCAGGATGACTGACGACATAGAAGAAGCTGACATCCATTGATTAATAGCACCCTTAAACTGGTGCAGGTTCTGGAACTGATTGAACTGACCCATTACTGCCAGAGGATGATAAGTGGTCACTCCCCTCAATCCCGCTAGGGGAAAGTAGTCCATGCCAGATGTATGGGTGATGAAGCTATAAGGGGAGACTAGCCCTGAGCATGGCACAATCAAAAAAGGATGCGCAATATCTGACAAAAAAGCTGACCAGGTCTCTACATCCGAACACTCCGCCGACTAAAAGGAGTATGACATGGTTATCTTATGGGTGAAACAATACCCCTGGTGTCTGAAGAAGCCAATCGGATGCAAGTGGGACATGAGCCACATGTACAACAAGATAGAGCTACCTCATCAAAACCCCTCTAGATGGGTACGACAATAGGTAGCTGACCTCAGTATCTCAGCCAATATCATCGGCAGAATGGTGCAACCCTGTCTAAGGGCCCAAACCACGACCATCAATTTGACGTTCAAGTGGTCCAAGGGTAGTGGCATATAAACGGTGGCCATAGTGCACATCAACAAGACTAGCTACAACTCATCTATCGAAATGATAAAATCCCCAGAATGTCGCTCATAGCTGTCTAGCCGACCGAAGTGATCAATCAGAAAGTCTATGGATATCACAAGTCATGTAATATTCTCCTCAGTGATAACTCGGTGTCTCAAACCCAACATAGTCATAAATGGTCTTCGCATGTTACTGATGGTTGTAAGAGCGCAAGGCAGATCCAGTACCAAGCCTGTAAAACGCTCATACACCTCTAAGGTAGGAGTCAACTCGTGGAGCTCAAGCATCTGGTCTACTGTCCCTTTGGCTGTGAGGGGCAGACTGTCATACGACGACTGCAATGAAGATGCCACCGAGGACGGTGGCGAGTGCTCAATATGGCTGATGGTGGACGATGACATCTGTATCATCGTATCACAATACCATCTAGGGGTCAAATCTGAACTCATCTATCCAAATGCACACCCATGACATAATACATACATAATGACAATGATAAACATGATGCAATAGATAGGAAAATATTATGCATATCTACGATAAACTATCTACTACAAGCATCATCTCTGTCTGATAATAAAAGTGAAAAATAAAAAGTACAGAGATATGGGGCACAACCCTACAACTACTAACAATGGCCTATCAAAATAGAGCACAGCAGCCCAACAGTCAAAATAGTGGCCTATCAAAAGATATAGCTACAATAGCTATCCAAAAAGATCCAAAAGATCTACACTCATGTGGTTAACCTACTCCATCTCCCACGTGGACACAAAGTCTCGGCCATCAGGAATGTTAGGGCGGTAAAAAGGAGGATCAGCCCCTGTATAACTGCTAGAAAATGGACCTGTGGAAGGGCCCACTCTGGAGCTAGATGGATCAAAAGAAGATGCCTCTGATGGATCTCTGCGAAGATGCCTGATAAACAAATAAGGTCTCTCCAATTGCTGGGTTAGTCCTATAATCTGGTCCAAGTGGGTAGGCTCCCTGAGGCACGCTATCCAGTCTGTCATCATCACAGACCCCAACACCATGTCTTTCATAAACTGGGTGGTACGAGTCTAAGCCCTAATAGTGCGAGGACTCCACCAGCTGCTGAATGCCTCCTGGCTTTATGGCCTCTTTGACTGGGTAAAGCCATCTACGACCTCCATCAGAATGTATGTGAGCGGCTGAACTAGTGGCTAACGATGCCAAGCAGGAGGAATAATGGGAATGCAGATCTGCCCCATGATGCACCTGATAGTACGCTCTCATAAATAAAGCTCCCAACCTCCCTTTGTCAAAAAAGGGACTTTGCGGGTCGATAATACAAACGCTCGACGAGTGGGGAAACCGCCCTCAAACCCGACTGTCAAAAAGTCTGAGGTTTACGGTACCCACTGATATCGATCCTGCTGTCAAAAACTCAAGTTACAGGCGGGAATGGGTGAATCCCTCAGCCACGGGGACCTCCGTCAGAGTGGAGTGATGCGAACGCCGTCCTGGGGGATAAGTCTCTAAGCCTAAAGTGGTAGCAGGACGAAGGCAAGGAAGCCTCTCATATGCCCAGAACTGGCCATAAAAATACGAAAAGTCCTCAGTGACCGAGACTGATAAATATAAATGTAGAAATCAAAAAGGTACAAGAAAGATGTACTCACCAGCAGAAATGGGTAGAACCCTAACTAGGCCTCCGTCACACCTTCCGAGCGCATGCGCATGCCTCAGAGAAAATAGGCAAAGGTGTAGGTACCCCAATCAAAGTCACTGAGGCACTATAAATGTCGAGTGGCACTGACCAGGGCAATGGACACTGTAGCAGAGTTGTCTGCCAGAAAATAACCCATGATGATCACTAGAAATAATCGCCGCAGGATGCAATACCTAACCCTCTGATCATCAGGCAGAGGCTCAAGCAAAGCCCCACTCTGTGGCAGTGGGTGTAATGTCAGCCATAACAGGCACGGGCTCACTTTCAAACTCTATCCCGGTGATGAACCTCCAATCCATCGACGTCATCATCACCTCAAAGTCCAACAAGTGGAGAGACTGAGTCTGGTGAAACCAGGGCTCAGATAAAGTCCTCATAAAACCCTAGGGGCAACAGCAGGGAAGAATAGAAAAGAACGCCTGAAACCCCCAGGTGTCAACAATGTCCCTGTAGTCCTGGTGCAGAGTGTGATATAGAGAATGCACATTAAACCAGTTCCCTCGAGGCTGCGTAATGCCAGGAACCTGCATCAAAAGCCAACCCATATAAAAAACCTGTGCCCCGAGAATGGCAAAAGGAAGAAAGAAAATCCAGAAATAGAAAAAGTTTTAGTCACCTCGTTGGCGTGGAGGAACCTCGAGGGATGACGACTCAAAACTCCCAGCAGATCCTGGACTGGCACAACAATGCCTGGGAGCACTGAACGTGGGGCCTGAGCTGAGGCAGGAGTAGAAAATGGAGCCTCTTCATCGTCTATATCAACTGGCGGCTCATCCTGGGCCGAACGAATCACTGACTCCATTAACCTACTAGGCTGATGGGCTGGCCGTGGCTGAGGAACATCAGAAGCTCTCCTCCACCTAACGCCTAAAACGACCCTGCTGGCACTACCAGGTCTATCTTAATTAACTAATTTAGTATATAATTAATTGTAATATTTTAATTAACTAATTTAATTAACATGTGTATATATGTGTCATGATGTAGCATGAACATGTTTGACCTCATTAGAGAACGTTTACTAAAGGAAGTATGAATTTTATAAATGAACTTAGAGTTTTTAAAATGAACTTTGATATATACATACAATGTTTATATTCTGACTTTTTGAGCATGTTTGTATGATCTAGATATGCATGAAATGTGAGTCCAAGGTATTGAGCATACACTAGAACACATGGTTTAAATTGAAAATGATTTCAAAAGCAAAACTTGGACTTTTTGCAAACTAAGTTGCATGATTATAGTGTGACTAGATTCTGATATTTTTGAGCATACATGCTAGTGCTTTTAACATCACTTAGATGTCATGTATGTGCAAACGCCTTGTTAGAAACTACGAAAGTTAGTTAAACATGAATTAGACATGTTTTAAAGCAAGAAATGATGCTCGTTATGCGTATATGATGAAGATAATTGTGAGCATGCATATTAACAGATTACTATGACACCTCACATGTATACATGATGAACATAGTATCCTTGCATGATTAGCTTAAGCATGACAAGGATTTTGGAAATAAAACTTAAAAAGTTTGAAAGTAAGATGATTGAACATTGAGTTACTTGCATTCTGATTTTTGTACAAGCATGATAGGGCTTATATGCCTCAAATCATGATTGGTATGTGCACCCCACTAGTAGATGTGATATGCACTATATGAACAAGTTTTAAAGATGAACTACACTAGCTATATATAAATAGATTACATATATGTGAACATGTGTATTGAAGGATGTTTAGCATGTCATGTGTCAGTACCTATGCATACTAGAAGACCAAAATAGAACCAGAAAATAAAACACAATTTTAGACTGACTAGGGAAGGGCGCAGATGCGCCCATCCCAAGGCTTAACTCAGCGCAGATGCGCCACAGGGCAATTATGCCATACTATTTTAATTGTAAATTGATCATGGTAGTATGTTTGCATTATTATTCATAAGTTATAAAACAGAGTCTAAATGATGCCTTGAGTGTTTATTGATGTAAGGGTGATATAAAACCCGAAGGTATAATTTCGTAAAGGTTTGAGAAACGTAAGAATAATATAGATCATGTATCTATGAGTTTTAAATCTATGTCAAACAAACAGCTAGTTAAGTATGTGATAAATGTATATGAATGTTCATGTCGAGTATGTATGGTTAAAGTATACGTATACGTACATAGTTATTCTAAGAATATGACGAGGAAGTGAAATGAAGGTTTTACAAACCTAGTTAGAAAACAATATACAATTGTTCTTATACTAAGAGCATATGGAATGTATAGATGTGTATAACTGACGAGTGTAAAATCCATGATTATATAACTGTGTAGGATTACATGAAGTGCAGATAGCTATAAGCAGTTAAGTTGTAGTTGATAAACTACGCGCCAGGCAAGTCTTTCAGTTCCTATTTGTTATATGAATTCGATAATTGTTAGTTGAATTGTATTATGCTATGATGATGTTGCCTTATATATATAAAATATATATGAGATATGTTTGAGATTGAAAGTTGGTCTTTGATGATATACTTGTGAAGTTAACCTCTATACCTGTTATGTGAGAAATAACATGCGTATTATATTTAAATGATTATGAATGCATAAACTGAGCATGATATTATATGTTATGTGATGTATGAAAATTATTAAAATTGCTGAGCTGTCAAGCTCACTCTTGCAAATAACCATTTTTGCAAGTTAAGGACTCACAGTAAAGATTACGTGCTACTTGATTGATAGAGTTCAATAGTATCGAAGGAGATTGATTTATTTATTTAAATATATGCTTTTGAACTGTGTTTAGGTTCTAGGAGATGTACATGGTAGTTGTTACAATGTTTAATACATGTTAAGTTGTAAAGTTGTACTATCAATATATATAGAGGATATTGAATTGAGAAGTAAAAGTTTATACAGTAATTCGAATAGAGTGAATCATAACATAGGTTGATTCAAGGATATGTAATTGATTCAAAGTTATGAAATCAATAAAAATATTTTATTCAAAGGATATTGAATAGTTTAAATTATATTGCATTTTTATAACATCGATTATGATGAAAAGACAGGAATGGTAAAAGACCAAGATTTAATACGTATTAAAGTTTGGGGTCATTATACAAATCTTGGAAATGAAATGAATTTATATTCTAATTTTGTAATAAAGCAAAGTTATATTCTTTAAGTTATGAATAAAAGATGTAATAGTTTGACGATGGATGTACCGTGACTGCACCGGATCCGAGATAATCTAAGGGACCCGAATTTGGGGGCATCACAGTTTGGTATCAGAGCTGTAGGTTATAAACCTTAGGTAAGAGTGCCTTAGACTATAACTTGAGAAAGGGAAAGATAAAGATTAAAATATATACGTGAAGATTCAAAGAAGAATCTTGAAGTATTTGAAGAATGAGAATCAGGAGTTACCTAACTCCGATAATAAAAATGTTAAGATGATGTCTATAAGATGAATGTGACAAAGATAATGAAAATGAACTTAGATGGAGTTTAGTTGATAATAGGGAAAGAACCCTAAGGTAAATCAATGATCACGACGTGATCAGTGTGAACTATGAAATGATAGATGGTCTGTAACGACTAAGTAGTTATAGCTTGATGTTATACGAGAAGGTACTATAAAATAGTACGAGATGAACTCATGAGGAGTTGTATATGATGAAACATAGAAAGTTTGTAATGAGCGAATAGCAAGATAAGAGTAATATAGAGTTAAGGGTTGGATTTTTATTGAGGACTCATGTGACGGATTAGTTATATAAACCTTTGTGTGGGCTGAGATTTTGTGCTTGCGTTGAGTACATGTAAGGACCGAGAATTTTATACGATTATAATTTTACGAATGAATTTATATATATATATATTATGCTTTTATTAACTATTATAATTATTGTTCTTAGTAATATTTTGAACATATGCGATATGGATTAAGTAAGTTAGTCAATTGAATGATTATTAGTTGACTAAGAAAGGAAGCCAAGATGAATAGTTGTTCAAAACCCTAATTTGAATTTCAAATAGGGATTTGAATATTAATACATTTGTTAGTGTATTTAAGGTGATATGTATGTACATTATGTGATTAATGTTAGGTGATTAATTATTGATATGAATTATATATAGTATTTATGTGAGTGGTCATAACTTATTAAGCCCATTAGAGCTATTAAGTTAATAAACTATTGGAATGTGTGATGACTTATGTGGGTTATGTAATTGATTAAATAAAATATACCTTATATAATGGGTATACTTTTATTTTGTATAAAAGGGAATTAAAAATAAAGTTAGGTAACCTAATACATATATTAGATATGGTAATTAAATAACCTAAGAGATCTATTTTATACATCTCAAATAAGTGATTTTATAACCTAAGTAAAGCAAGTCTAATTAGGTTATGAAATTAAAGATATTTGAGTAAGGAATTTATTTACAAAGGTTTGTAATGGAAACGTAATTAAATGATTAGGATAAGATAAAAAAATAAAAGTATGGGACTAAGTTTATTTTATGGCCTAAAGAATTTAATAAGTAGCCCAATTGTTTATTTAAGCATTGGACTTATAGCTAATTGATTTAATAGCAATTAAGTTATTAAGCTAGCCCAATATAATATGTATGAGACAAGTATTATGATGGTCCCATTTAATTATAGGTGGAAGCCCAAGTGCATTTTAGTTAGTAAATAAATTAAGAAAAAGGTTCAAGCCCAAAGGAATTAAGAAAGGCCCAAAAGAATTAAAGGAGGCCCAAACTAAGTAACGAGGGGTAGTATAGTCATTAGTGGAGCATAAATATAAATCGAATGATGGGAGAATTGGGGGCACTTGGCCGGATTATTCAAAAGGAGAAATGGGGGGAGTAATGTGATGATTAAGTTGCTTTTTGGAGTGGACAAGCTATGCTAGGTGGCAAGCATTAAGTGGAGCCAACAATGAGCTTATCTATATGTAATAATTAGAGAGAGAAGGGATAAGATTAGTGGAAGATATGGGTAGATATGAAATTATATCTATTCATTTGTTTTACTTGCAAACTAAATATCTTACTTTATTTTGTAAAAAGAGATAAAAAAGAAATAACAAGAAAGAGAGAGAGAAAAGAGAATTCGGACAAAGAAAGAAAGGAAGAGGATGGGCGGCCATGAGAGGGAGGAGGAGAAAAGAGAAAGAAGGAGTGATTGTGGGAAATCATTTTGATAAGAAAACCCAAATCCATTTCTTTGCTCTTTCATCTATCTCTTCCCAAAAAGCTTAACAAAACAAAATCACAAAGGAAGAGAAAATGGACGAGTTCGGCCACTATAGGGTAGGAGAGTGAGTGAGTTTTTCAAAGTTTCATAGTTTCTAATCAAGGTTTAGAAAGAAGGAGAGAAAGGAAAAGCAAAGGTATAAAAAAAAGATTTCTACTTAAATAGTCTAGTTTCCTTTTTGATTTGATTTGATTTTTGATTTGTGTAAAGTTATGATCTCAAGATTTAAAACCTTAGATCTTTGTTTTTATTAGTGTTTCATGTTTAGATCTAACCCTTTCAATGATCAAAAGTTAGATCTAAAGTATGAAATAGAAAATAAGTTTTTTCAAAAGTAAGAAAACCTAATTTTTCTTAGCCTTAGTTGTGTTATTCTTGTGTTTGATGCTTTTTGGTGAAATAGATCATGAATCATGATAGATCCATGAGTATATTTGGCATTAGTTTGTGTTATGATATTTTATGATGGATTTTGTTGGTGAAGGGGTAAGGATATGGAAGATTTCTTAAAAATCACCAAGTATTGAAAAATAGAGTTTTGTGAAAATAAAGTATGAAATTAAAACGACCATATCTCTCATTGTGTTTTGAATTTTTGAGTGTGGTCTATTTCTGAAATTAGATTTATAAGTCTTCTAATAGATACAAGTGGAATCCTTGAAAAATACCTTATAGATTTTTGTACGGACTGATTTTAGCAAAGGGAGCAAAATCTGAAAAATGGCAAAAAGTAGGCTGTTCGGATTTTTCAAGGGCAGTTTTGGCAACTTAATTAATGTTATAAAATCCAATCTTTTGGGACATGAAAATATATGAGATGAAGTAGCTTGTGTCCAAAAATGGACTTATTTCAACTTAAATTGACCGAGTTATGGTCATTTTAATATTTAGATTTTTCGGACGAAAACCGCTATAATCGGAGTTCTATAACTCCAATGACCACAAAATTTAAACTCGAAGTCCATGTTAACATGTGTAAGATCCAGCCAAGAGTTGGGAATTTCTGGAGTTAAGCGTAAGGTAGCTAATTTCTTAAGGAATTAAGTAGAAATGGATTTTTGAAAAATACTAAAGGAAATTAAAAAAATTCAGAAAAATTATTTTTATGTATGGAATATATGTATATATGTGTGGACAAAAGATAAAAAAATAATAATATGATTTAGTATTTTGATGCGAATCCAGTTTGCTGGATTGGAATCCAGTTTATTGGATTGCAATCTGGTTTACTGGATTGGCCATCGAGTTTGCAGGATTGCAATCTGGTTTGTTGGATTAGCCACGAGGATGCTGGATTGATACGTTGGATAATTCAGGATGCTAGATTGGTATGTTTGGATAATCCAGAATGCTAGATTGGTCTATTTGGATAATCCAGGTTACTAGGTTGGTAGGTTTGGTCAATCCAGGTAGCTAGATTGATGATCCAGGTTGCTGGATTGGCAATACAGTTTGCTGGATTGGTTATATGGTTTACTAGTTTATAAATAAGAACTTATAAGTGAATAATTAAGGTGTTAAGAGGTTATCTAATGTTTTATTATGTGATTACATGCTAGATAATTTACTTATAAAGTAGTAGTATTATGAAGTATAATGTGATATATTGATTTCAAGAATAATCTTATTAATGATAGGTCTTTGTGTTAAAGATAAAACTATATTGCGTAGCAGTAATCAGTGAACAAGGCAAGTATCGAAACCTTACTCTTTATTGTGCAGGTATTCCAACCTTTGCATTTACTTTATGCAATAGTTCTGTGTGTAAGCAAGTATCTCTAACTTATTTATTATTGATTCGTATATTGTTTACCAGTATCTTATTACTGTCTTCATATGATTCATATATAATCAAAATTGTTCTGTTATTTGTAAGCTAAGTTTGGTTGTGCAAGTGTCCTCACTTGTATGAATGATTGTATCTAAACAAGTATCCTTGAACTCAAAATTATTTGATAATACAAGTATTGATGCCTACCATTTAATATGGGTATAAATACATGGTTTAAAAGTTGTCTAAGCTATTTAACTCGGCTAGACATAGTTTAAAATATATCGTTGAATATTATTGGGTAGGATAGAGTCAACCAACTAAATTGCTTTTTTTCGGACTCTAGACTGAGTATGAATATCTCGAAATTGGGAAATTTTTATGCGCCAAAGGCGGATATGTCGTTCCAGCATGTAGTGTTGATCAATACACGGGTATACGAACTGATCACCCAACGTGTCCGTAAGTCATGACGGTTTGCAGATGAATTTATGTATAAACCTTTTCAAACTTGAAAATAATGGTTCAAGATCTATTGACAGCTCAACATTTATAGTTGTGACACCCCCAAATCTGGTATCTTAATTTTCACAGGATTTGGTGTTCACTGTTCAAATATCATTAGACTATCTACCCATAATAATAGAAATTCATTAAATAGATAAATAATCCATCATCTTACATTATCTTAAATAATAATACATAATAAATCCTAGGCCATACTTAACCTTAAATCTTTGTTGCGAAAACGTAAATAAATAAGACTTAATCACACACATAAGTCTTGAACTTTAACATTCTTAACATCAACATAAGTCTTCAACACTTGTTAGCTTTTCCTTTGCCTTTGCTACTAGAAGGTTCATCACTTCGTTCATTCTTATCTGCAATGTTCTTATGCAATAGTGAGCACGAATGCCCGTAAGTATAAACATATGACAGTAATAGCATGCGAGTGAAATTAAAGAAATTTGAATAACAGAAAGCTCAACTTTTGAATCAAGAATAATAATCGATAGTCAAAATTACTTCTGAGGGTCATAAGACCTCGAATTATGTCCTAGGTTGTCAAGTATATTAACCTTTAACAGTCATAAGATTATGGACTTAACTTCGTACTCAGGGATATCGGCCCTTTGTACCGATATTGTGCACACTATCTTAACGCTTAAAGCATCATCAATTCACCTTTAATAGGGTTGTTCATCTCAGTTTGACATCAGAATCTGCACAAAATAAAGTTTGGTTTGGATAACTCAATAGTAGTTCTGGAATTTAAAACGCTCATCAACTATGGACTAGTCGAAACATTAAGGGTTCGCTAGCCTTAAAGGTTTCAACAATATAAGATATTCAATTTGAATAATAACTTCTCAAGGGTATACAATTGAATAAGTATTGTATATTGAAATGATACTTGTAAAAGAATCATAACATCTCGTATGAAATTTTGAACTTGAATAATCAAGAATAAATACTTTGCTCGAAATAGAATTTAAGTCTATAACTTGCTCAATTTAAAAGTAGGGTTTAGAAACTTGCCTCGTGCACACGCTAAAATTATAACTCACTTCTTTAATTACTCTTACTTATCAACACATTCACAATATTAATTAATCACAGGTTCGATATGTTTATCGATTCACAACTATGTTCTCCGAACTCATTATTATGTTTTTCAAATAATGATTTACGTTGATTAATTAATTTATTAATTAATCACATAACTTAAATTATTAACTTGTACTAACATCTTATCACATACATAGTATGTCTTTATGTTTATTAGACTCAAAACAATGTCTTAATGTTTACAACACATTATTTAGACTTTACAAATATTGGTTCAAGTCACGTAATTAATTTATTAATTATTCACGTAACATAAATTCTTAAACTCATATTAACATCTTATCATATATACAACATGTCTTCATGTTTATTAGATTCAAAACACTTTTCTCGAAATTCAACACTTCGTAAATTTTTTGAAAATTTCAGATAGGCCGTGGCCGCGTGCCATTTAGCCTTGTACCCGGCGATGCCGCGCGGCTGCGATTTTCCAGATTCTAAAGTTCGCGAAGAAACATAGAAATTCTCCCTTTTCTCTAAATTTTACACCAATTTAGTGATTCATAATGTTACCCATGCAGTATAAACTTCACAGGAACATTATATAACTCTTATAACATGTTCTTAACATTCAAAGTCATGTAATTACACAAATCAAGACATTAATTTTCACTGTTCTTCACAAATTTTGTAAAATTTAATGAAAACATAAAATCTATCATTACGGATTCGTTACTATACCGAATCCATTCATTCCAATTCCATTCTGTTTGTTTTATCATACAAAATCATATTCATGTGTTAATTTTAATACAAACATATGAATCAATCATTAATTTAACCCATATGGGTTATTCACCCATATTCAATACTCTGTCTTTTATGAAACCCAAATATTAAACAAAATCACTTGGTGTGATCAGTGTAAATCATGACTACATGATCTGACACATAATACTAACATATACGGTCACATATAAAATAACCTCATACTTTAATTTTCCAAAATAATTCTTAAAGAGAGTTTTGAACATAAGTTAAATAAAACTCTGTAATTTTCCACAAAAAAAAACCCAATTAAGGCCTCATTGTATGCTTTTGATCATTTTAAATCATATATACCAAATATAAACACTATATAATCACACACCCATATAGATAAAGCCATATCATAACCCAATTGTGAAACCCAATTTTCACAGAACTTCAAAACACGTATATGAAAACTTTAGAAAACTTAATTTGAAAAACTTTAAAAGAAGGGATTACCCTTTAGTAGATGAATATAAATCAAGAACCACACAATTGATTTCTCAATTCTTCCTTTCTCAATCCCTCTCAGTATCTTCTTCTCTTCTCTCTAAACTTTTCTCTGACAAATTTTCTAACTTTGAATATGAAAAAGTAAAATACGTCTAACGACGATATACATATATATTTTATCCGTTGTATTAAATAACGGATTAACCACAACAAGGGCCTTGTTTGGCTACACACTACTTCTTTTTCCATTTATTTTAATTAACTAATTTAGTATATAGTTAATTGTAACACTTTAATTAATCAATTAATTTTTATTTAAATCAATTAAATAAAATAAGATAATTCACATTAAATCACATTGTTACATAATTAATATTTTTATTTATTAATTATGTTAATTCATTAATTCTTTAATTAATTAAAGTAACATTATACTTATTTAATTAATTCAGTTTAATCAAATAAATCCAATTAATTAAATGCTTTGAACTATTAAATTACTGGACATTAATTTAATCAATGTAACACATATAATTAAATTAATCTACCACTAATTCATGAATTAATTATTTAACTCAATAATTAAATCTTAAGAATTATTTATTTATTTCAATAAATATTCAAATAATTGTACAAAATTCACGTTCGTCACATCTTTCCCCCCTTAAAAGGATTCTGTCCTCAGAATCACGGTTCGATTTATAATTTCGTCCTATCACAATCTCCCCCCCTTACAAAGATTCTGTCCCTAGAATTGCATTCACCCATTCAGGAAACTAAGTGGGAATAAGTTTTCATCATATTCTCTTGGAGTTCCCACGTAGCTTCTTCAGCGTTGTGGTTCCTCCAAATTACCTTAACAGAAGGTTTTACTTTATTCCTTAGAACTTGTTCTTTCTTGTCAACAATCTGAACAAGAACTTCTTCGTATGATAAATCCTTCTCGAATTGTAGGGGTTCATATTCTATTACATGTTTGTAATCGGGTTTATAAGGTCGTAACACTGACACGTGGATAACGTTGTGGACATGCTCTAATGCCGGAGGTAAAGCTATCTCATAGGCTACTTCTCCAATTCTTCGTAGTACCTCAAAGGGTCCAATGAACCTCGAGCTCAATTTTTCCTTCTTACCAAATCTGATTTTTCCCTTCCAGGGGGAGACCTTCAAAAATACAAAGCTACCCGATTCAAACTCTACATTCTGTCAGTGTGGATTGGCATATTTCTTCTGCCTATCCTGAGCCGTTACTAATCTTATCCGAATTACTTTAACTATTTCTGCTATCTGCTGTACCAACTCTGGACCTAGCAACTGTCTCTCTCCAACTTCATCCCAGTACAGTGGAGTTCTGCACTTTCTACCGTACAACGCTTCGTAAGGCGGCATACCAATACTAAAGTGGTAACTATTATTATAACCAAATTCTACAAGAGGTAGATGATCATCCCAATTGCTTTTGAAATCCATGATGCATGTTCTCAACATATCCTCCAATGTCTGGATCGTCCTTTTTCTTTGTCCGTCAGTCTGACGGTGGTAAGCTGTACTCATTCTCAACTGTGTTCCCATGCATTCTTGTAGTCGTTTCCAAAAATTAGATGTAAAGCGCGGATTACGATCAGAAACAATCAACACTGGCACCCCGTGCCTTGAAACAATCTCTTTCACGTATAACTTCGCCAACTGTTCTAAGTTAAATCTGATTCTGATCGGAAGAAAGTGTGCGAATTTCGTTAATCGGTCGACGATAACCCATACTGTGTCATAGCCTTTCTGGGTCGTCAAAAGGCCAACCACAAAATCCATTGAAATATGTTCCCATTTCTATTTTGGGATCTCTAGAGGTTGTAACAAACCACTTGGTCTTTGATGTTCTGCCTTGACCCTTTGGCAAGTCAGACATTTGGCAACACAATCGGCAACGTCCCTCTTTATATTTGGCCACCAAAAGTGTTGTCGTAAATCCTGATACATCTTGGTACTTCGGGGATAAATGGAATACCTTGAACTATGGGCCTCGCTCAGAATGTCCTCCTTGATCTCTGGTACTGACGGTACCCACACTCTGCTTTCAAACCTCAACAATCCCTCGTTGTCTATTTTAAACTTAAGTTCAGTCCCTTCAGCTATCTTTTTCTTTACTTCCTCACATTCTTTATCCATAATTTGAGCTTCCTTAACCTTATCCAAGAGAGTTGTACCAGCTTGCATCTCGAACATCTTCTCGTCAGTCTCCATTGGACATCCTACTTCTAATTCCAGCTTTTCCATAGCTGAAATCAATTCTTCTTGTGCTGTCAGCATCATCAACTTCTCCCGACCTTTTCTGCTAAAGGCGTCGGCTACAACATTTATTTTTCCCTGGTGGTATAAGATATCACAATCATAGTCCTTTATTAACTTCAGCCATCTACTCTGACGCATATTTAAGTCTTTCTAAGTAAAAATATATTTCAGACTCTTGTGGTCCATATATATTTCACACTTCTCCCTATAGAGATAGTGTCTCCAAATCTTTAAGGCGAATACCACCACAACCAATTCTAAATCATGGGTTGGATATCCCTTCTCATAATCTTTCAACTATCGTGACGCATACGCAATGACTCTGCCGTTTTGCATAAGCACACAGCCTAGCCTTTTATGCGACGCATCACTATATACTACAAAGTTTCCTGTGTCATCCAGAAGGGACAACACAGGTGCTGTACTCAATCTTTTCTTAAGTTCTTAAAAACTTTCCTCACACTTCTCTGTCCAAACGAACTTCACAACTTTCCTAGTCAAATTCGTTAGCGGAGTGGCGATCTTGGAAAAATCCTGAATGAATCTTCTGTAATAGCCTGCTAATCTAAGAAAACTTCTTACTTCCGATGGTGTTGTCGGCTGACCCCAATTCATCACTGCTTCTACCTTGGAGGGATCCATTAAAATTCCGTCCTTATCAATCACATGTCTGAGAAATTGCACCCTTTCAATCCATAATTCACATTTTGAGAATTTGGCGTACAACTTCTCTCTTCTCAACACCTCTAATGTCAACTTCAAATTTTTAACATGTTCTTCCTTGGTTTTTGAATACACCAATATGTCGTCGATAAAGACCACCACTAATTTGTCCAAAAACGGCTTAAACACTCCATTCATTAGGCCCATAAATGTCGCAGGCGCATTCGTTAGACCAAATGACATAACCAAAAATTCATAGTGACCATATCGTGTCCTGAACGCTGTCTTCGGGACATCTTCTGACCTCACCTTCAGCTGATGATAACCACTTCTCAGGTCTATCTTTGAGAAATATCTTGCTCCCTTTAATTGATCAAACAGATCATCAATCCTTGGTAACGGATACCTGTTCTTAATGGTAACCTTATTCAACCCTCTATAATCGATGCAGAGCCGCATTGTCCCATCTTTCTTCTTAACAAATAACACCGGCGCTCCCCACGGTGATACGCTCGGTTGAATATATTTCTTGTCTAGTAGCTCTTTTAGCTGAACCATCAATTCTTTCATTTCTACCGGAGCCATCAGATACGGTGCTTTCGATATTAGAGCAGTTCCTGGAACCAAATCGATAGAGAAATCTACTTCCTTGTCAGGCGGAAGTCCTGGCAGATCATCTGGAAACACATCCACGAAGTCCCTTACGACTGGTATTTCCTCTAACTTTGGATTCTCTTTACGACTATCGACTATGTAGGCTAAATACCCCGCACAGCCTTGTCTTAATAACTTCCTATATTGCATCATCGTCAGACAACTCACTTGCTTAGGCGACTTGCTGCCATAAAACATAACCTTTGACGGAGTTATAAGGTTAATACATTTCTTTTGGCAATCAATTACGACCCCATAATTGAATAGCCAATCCATTCCCAGAATAACATCAAATTTCCCAAGTTTAATCGGAATTAGATTTACATTCGTAATGTTACCCTTTGTATCCACTCTATAGTTCTTGTGTATATACCTAACAGGAATCACTTCCCTGTTCGCAATCTCTATATTCATAGGGATTTCTAATTCGTCTTTATGCAGTTCTAAGTTCTTGGCAAAGTCATCGGATATAAATGAACAAGTAGCACCCGAATCAAATAAAACATAAGCATTGACTTTATTGATCGGAATGATACCTGACACCACATCATGAGACTACACAGCATCCTGAACGGTCATGTTGAATGTCCTTGCAGTTGGTCAGTTTGTCGAAGTCGGTCAGATAATGGTTAGAGGATTTCCACTATTATTTCCACCTGACCCTGCCCCTCCAGATGCCTTTTTGGGACAGTCTCTAGCCAAGTGATCCTTTGACCCACACGTGAAGCATGTGACCTTCTTAGGGTTAAGGCAGTTAGGTGCTATGTGGCCTTCCTGACCACAATTGTAGCAAACTCTTTTCTCTTTCATGCAGACTCCCAAGTGAGTCTTTCCACAAGTTGGGCATGGTTCTATCCTTTTCTTCTGACTCCCTAGGTGATTTACGGACGACGGGTTATCATTTCGCCTTCGTTTATGATTATTAGTTCCTACCGTGTTACTGTCACTAGCCTTATTATTTCCTTCACTATCCTTCTTCTTCTTCTTCTTCTTCTGATCTTTATTATACTTGGTTACCGCTTCGCTTCCACCTTCAGCGAGAATGGCCTTCTCCAGAACTCCAGCAAAAGTGTTCAATTGAAACATTGACACTTTGCTATACAACCAGGGTTTCAGTCACTGATCAAATCACCTAGCCTTTCTTTCGTCAGTATGCACCTGATATTGGGCAAACCTAGCCAATTCGTTAAACTTTGTCGCATAGTCGGGCAAAGACATATTTCCCTGTTTTAACTCCAGAAACTGAACCTCCATTTGATTCTGGGAGCTGGTCGGGAAGTACATCTCGAAAAACATTTTCTTAAACCTTTCCCAGGTTATTACACCTTCTCCTCCCCTGACCTTATTTGCCTGCCACCAGTAACTGGCTTCTGATTTTAACATAAATATAGCATAGGCGGTCTTTTGGTCCTCCCTAACTCTGGAAACTTCAAAAACTTTCTCTATCTCCATCACCCAAGTCTGAGCGTCTATCGGGTTTGTGGAGCCTCTAAACTCTGGCGGTCCTACTACCTTAAAGTCTTTAAATGAGGTGTTCGATGGAGCTTGAGGCTGATTATTCATCACTCCAGTTAACAGATTCACCAACTGCTTAACGGGGTTCGCATTGGCATCATTGTTGTTATTGTTATTCGTTGACCATTCTTGGGCTTGTCGATGATTTTGTCTCCTTCTTGGCGGCATATTTCTGTTAAAATATACGCTTGTTAGATCTTTATTCAATCTCTTAAATACTTAAGGCTTAAATTAAATATTTAACATAATCACTTTAACTCATATCATCTCAAATAAACTTTGATATTTTATTAAAATCAAAAGTTTTCAATATAGTACGATAGCATTTCTGCCATTTACATCAACTATCCCAAGATAACAGATCTTCAGGATTTAAATCATCAGAATATTCATTTGTTTATAATCACATCAGAATTTACATTATTAACTATCAGTTAAGCATTCACATAATCATACTGTCCCATCACAGCCTGCTAAGACGTCGGACAGCTTCGCTACGCTCCTCCTCCATTATGCGGGACATAGTCCTGCGATCTGACATATACCTAGGCAGTCCCTCGAACTGAATTGGATATCTCATTAGTCGGTCCTGGGCCTCATCAATTGCCCTCAGAATTGTGTAGCACGTCTCTGCAACCTTAACTCTCTTTGCACGCGCCTCTTCCTCTGCCAGATCTGCACGTCGTGCATTGCTCACCCAAGCTTCCTCTACTATCGCGAGTCTTTCTGATTTCTCTTTTATCTCATTCTTCAACCTTTCTATCTCCTTTGACTTTTGCTCACTTTGGCCCTTCTCATGAACCAAATCCCACTCCACATGTCCAAGACGGTTGTGGAGTGTCTCAACCTCACCATCCTTCTGCTCGATGGTAGACTGTTGGGTAAACGACTGCTCTCTCAACTCCTGTATCGTATCTCGTAACTCTATATTGCGATCATACAATAACTCGTACATATCAGCGCTGACAGAGTTCGGTGGGAACTCCTCAAGGTCTTCCTCCTCCTCATCCTCGGCTGCCTCAGCCGGGATCTCAAACTCCTCAGGGTCCTCCTCTGAGTCAATCTCTGGCTCATGCTCCCGATCGATGATTGTGATCAACGGAGATGGCTCTGGTTATACTAACTACTCCTAGATAGTATGTATGTCTCAAGGCTCCTCATCTCTAGTCTCTAAGGGTACACTATCCCTGGGCTGACTAGCTCCTCCAGTATCTGACATCCTGACAAAATAAGTTTTAAGTCTTAGTTATTAAGTGATGTTAATCGATACTCGAGCAAGTATATAATTATAAACACATAGCACATAAGGTAATTTTATTATCTTTCTTAGAACTCAACAAGAGTTATCATTCCTATGTTCTCGAAGGCTACTATCCTAAGGTTTTCCCCCACCTAAAATTCATAACCTACGGCTCTTATACCAACTTGTGACACCTCCAAATTCGGTATCTTAATTTCCACAGGATTTCGTGTTCACTGATCAAATATCATAAGACTATCTACCCATAATAATAGAAATTCATTAAATAGATAAATAATCCATCATCTTACATTATCTGAAATAGTAATACATAATAAATCCCAGGTCATACTTAACCTTAAATCTCTGTTACGGAAACGTAAATAAATAAGTCATAATCACACACATAAGTCTTGAACTTTAACATTTTTAACATCAACACAAGTCTTCAACACTTGTTAGCTTTTCCTTTGCCCTTGCTACTAGAAGGTTCATCACTTCGTTCATGCTTAGCTACAATGTTATTATGCAAGAGTGAGCACGAATGCCCGTAAGTATAAAAATATGACAGTAATAACATGCGAGTGAAATTAAAGAAATTTGAATAACAGAAAGCTCAACTTTTGAATCAAGAAGAATAATCGAGAGTCAAAATTACTTCTGAGGGTCATCAGACCTCGAATTATGTCCTAGGTTGTCAAGTATATTAACCTTTAACAGTCATAAGATTATGGACTTAACTTCGTACTCAGGGATATCGGCCCTTTGTACCGATATTGTGCACACTATCTTAACGCTTAAAGCATCATCAATTCACCTTTAATAGGGTTGCTCATCTCAGTTTGACATCAGAATCCGCACAAAATAAAGTTTGGTTTGGATAACTCAATAGTAGTTCTGGAATTTAAAACGCTCATCAACTATGGACTAGTCGAAACATTAAGGGTTCGCTAGTCTTAAAGGTTTCAACAATATAAGATATTCAATTTGAATAATAACTTCTCAAGGGTATACAATTGAATAAGTATTGTATATTGAAATGATACTTGTAAAAGAATCATAACATCTCGTATGAAATTTTGAACTTGAATAATCAAGAATAAATACTTTGCTCGAAATAGAATTTAAGTCTATAACTTGCTCAATTTAAAAGTAGGGTTTAGAAACTTGCCTCGTGCACACGCTACAATTATAACTCACTTCTTTAATTACTCTTACCAATCAACACATTCACAATATTAATTAATCACAGGTTCGATATGTTTATCGATTCACAACTGTGTTCTCCGAACTCATTATTAGGTTTTTCAAATAATGGTTTACGTTGATTAATTAGCTTATTAATTAATCACATAACTTAAATTATTAACTTGTATTAACATCTTATTACATACATAGCATGTCTTTATGTTTATTAGACTCAAAATAATATCTTAATGTTTACAACACATTATTTAGAATTTACAAATATTGTTTCAAGTCACGTAATTAATTTATTAATTATTAACATAACATAAATTATTAAGCTCATATTAACATCTTATCATATATACAACATGTCTTCATGTTTATTAGATTCAAAACACTTTTCTCGAAATTCAACACTTTGTAAATTTTTCAAAAATTTCAGACGGGCGCGGCCGCGTGCTATTTAGCCTTGTACCCGGCGCGGCAGCGCTGCTACGATTTTCCAGATTCTGAAGTTCGCGAACAAACACAGAAATTCGCCCTTTTCTCCAAATTTTACACCAATTTAGTGATTCATAATGTTACCCGTGAAGTATAAACTTCACACGAACAATATATATTACTTATAACATGTTCTTAACATTCCAAGTCATGTAATTACACAAATCAAGACATTAATTTTCATTGTTCGTCACAAATTTTGTAAAATTTAATGAAAACATAAAATCTATCATTACAGATTTGTTACAACACCGAATCCACTCATTTCAATTCAATTATATTTGTTTTATCATACAAAATCATATTCATGTGTTAATTTTAATACAAACATATGAATCAATCATTAATTTAACCCATATGGGTTATTCACCCATATTCAATACTATGTCTTTTATGAAACCCAAATACTAAACATAATCACTTGGTGTGATCAGTGGAAATCATGGATACATGATCTAACATATAATACTAACATATACGGTCACATATATAATAACCTCATACTTTAATTTCCTAAAATAATTCTTAACAGAGAGTTTTGAACATACGTTAAATAAAACTCTGTGATTTTCCAAAAAGAACCCAATTAAGGCCTCATTGTATGCTTTTGATATTTTTAAATCATACATACCAAATATAAACACTATATAATCACACACCTATATAGATAAAGCCATATCATAACCCAATTGTGAAACCCAATTTTCACAGAACTTCAAAACACGTATATGAAAACTTTAGAAAACTTAATTTGAAAAACTTTAAAAGAACGATTACCCTTTAGTAGATGAATATAAATCAAGAACCACACAATTGATTTCTCAATTCCTCCTTTCTCAATCCCTCTCAATATCTTCTTCTCTTCTCTCTAAACTTTTCTCTGACAAATTTTCTAACTTTGAATATGAAAAAGTAAAATACGTCTAACGACGATGTACATATATATTATATCCGTTCTATTAAATAACGAATTAACCACCACAAAATCCTTGTTTGGCTACACACTACTTCTTTTTTCATTTATTTTAATTAACTAATTTAGTATATAGTTAATTGTAACATTTTAACTAATCAATTAATATTTATTTAAATAAATTAAATAAAATAAGATAATTCACATTGTCACATAATTAATATTTTTATTTATTAATTATGTTAATTCATTAATTCTTTAATTAATTAAAGTAATATTATACTTATTTAATTAATTCATTTAATCAAATAAATCCAATTAATTAAATACTTTGAACTATTAAATTACTAGACATTAATTTAATCAATGTAACACATATAATTAAATTAATCTACCACTAATTCATGAATTAATTATTTAACTCAATAATTAAATCCTAAGAATTATTTATTTATTTCGATAAATATTCAAATAATTGTACAAAATTCACGTTCGTCACATCTTTCCCCCCTTAAAAGGATTCTGTCCTCAGAATCACGGTTCGATTTACAATTTTGTCCCATCATGTCACTACGTCGTTTCAAAATTTTAAACGGGTTAATATGTTGTTACAAATGGTTGCAAATGGCTTCACAACTATTGATTCGTTGTAAAAGTATATTTCAAAGAAAATATTTACTTCTTTCAGCTGATGTTTGTTATGTGATATTACTTGCTGTGCAATTAAATGCTCATTCTTGCTTTAAATTAAATATTTTCAGCTAAGCGTGAACGACTAGAAGGTTTTGGCAATGGCAAAGGAAAGGGGAAGTTGAAGGAATAGTTTTAAGGTGTTGGTTGTAATATTTAGAACTTTGTATTATTATAATATAATATTTATCATGTAATAATATAGTTAAAGGTCCGTATCTGGGGATTAATCAACTTTGATATATATTTTATGTTTATAGTATGTTAAGCAATTTGTATGAATAGTATCGTGTAGCACCAAGTACGGGTTTCAACTACCTGGATTTGGGGGCATCACAGTACCTCACATTGATAATCATTGGAATGTTGGTGTCACGCTATCATTATACATATGGCGAAAATGTGATTCTTTTCTCATGTTTATTTTGATAGATAGAGATTTCTATGATTAAAATTAGATAATACTAAGATTAGGTGCGAGTTCTTAAGACTCATGCCTATGATAAGTTTGTGACTCATAATCATATGTATTTTTGAGCCTAGAAGAATATGGACAGTCCCTGATTGGTTCTTGGACTACGTATTGCTAGGACAAGTTCCTAAAATCGTATTATTGTGGTAAGTTCTTGAACTTCCATGGTTTGGTAAGTTCGATGAATTATACTGGGAATAGATATATTATATATCTAGTATTAAGAGTTTTGATATAGTAAGCATTGATGGTATAAAAGATTGATTGAATGATGAAGCAATGGAGTAAGAGATTTTAGTTGTGGAGAAATTTGGATTTTTCTAAATCTTCTAACTACGCTAGATTTTCAAATATTATTGACTTCGTGCTAGTGTTTGCACTTCGGTTTTCTTGAGAAAAACATTGGGTCAGATGACTGAACCAATGAGTTTTAAAAACGATACCGTTATTTGTATGTTTATGCTATTTGTTTCGGGTAAGACAAAAATGATTTGAAAATCTTTCAAAATTTATTTTTGACCATATGCATCATTTGATATGGTGTAGAATGGTAATCGATGGAGTCTTCAATGCAATCAAACCTAGTGTCCGGAGCGATCATAGATCATCCGTACATTTTGGAAAGATGTAGTAGGATAAAGTCATAAAATGACAGAATCTTCAACGTACGACTGAGGTGGTACGGTATCATGATGTCATAAAAGAATTTTTTTGTTTTCATTTAAACTATAAAAAAGGTCAATTAAGTTGATTAAGTTATTTCGATTGATGTCCGGATTGTTGATAAGAGTCTAAGCTATTTGATTCAGCTAGACGACTGTTAAAGAATATTTATGGAATTCAAGCATTCTTGTATAGTTGTGTCAAACCAGATTGCTCTGGTGCAGATTTAAATGTTAAAAAGCTGAGGTGAAAAACCCTATAAAGGGGACATGTTTTCAGGGATAATGGTTCCGAATGTAACGCATATAGTCGTTATAACACACTACGTTGTGGCCCAACGTAATGGTACAATAGGACGGACACCTAGAGTACGCGTGGAGGGTGTTTTCAGTCTTTGTGATTGATAAACACTCTGGTTTGCAGTATGAAGAATTATGTTGAAGCATTAGTAAACCTGTAGAAAAGTTCACGGTCTTGTGACTCCTCAGCATAAATTTGGAATCTGAGTTATTCATACTACTTCCCAATTATTGAAAAATCATGGAAGATTCTTATTCTTTCTGAAGGATGAATGTAGTAAGTAGAATGTTCCTTAGAAAGAAGAAGTGATAGGATGCGATTGAGCAAATTATAATAATAATACTTCCGAAAAGAGAATGGATAAAATTATTCAAGAGAATATGTAATATTCGGAATAACACCGAGTAGGGGAGGTTCCGGTGATTCCGTGGACATAATCTTTATAAGGGGGGGAGGATGTAAGAACCTGAAATTTTAAAAATTATAAAATAAGAAGTTAGTAAATAAAATTCTTAAGGCATGATATGGGTTCAAATAAGGATATATATGCATTAGGGAGTATGTGGTATTGTGTTGCATAAGAGGATATGAACTATGTGATATGTGATTTTCGTGTTTAATAAGTATATTATTATTATGTATTTGTTATTTTTCGAGGAGGCGATTTGTTTGGAGAAAAAGAGATGGATAAGACTTATCTATCGATATTAAATAATTTATAGAATTATTTTATCATAGTAAGTTGGTGACATTAAATATCTTTAATAAATAATCACCATTTTCTTGAATATAAATACTAGTATCTACTATGATGTAATATGAGATATAATTAGTGCTTAAGCTCTCCATGGATGGATTGTGATAGCAAAGCAAGAATTAGTTAATTATGGGAATTTACTAACAAGAATAAATATTGGTTAATTTAAATTGAAAGTTATGTTATGGAATAATATAATTTGAATATTAAAGCCTTAATTAACTATGATGATATAGTAAAGGATTTAAAATCACTTAAGTAAATATTGAGTTAATACATGTGTGGGGTATGTGATTATAGTAAGTGCCTTTATATATATTACTTAGCATGGTAATACATGAATGTGCGAACGACGTTAATAAAATTTATATATACGTTATTAAACCAATATATCTTTAAATAAATATTGATTAGAGAATTAATTAATATTTGAGATATGGTTAAATATATAGATTAACGAAATTATTTTGGGGACAATTTATAGAAACAAAAGAGAAATAATTGTTATATATTTCTAATAAAGGATATTAAAATAATTTTTAATATTGAATTATTTTAATAAAAGAGAGAAGATTATTTTAAATAATAATCTTACCTTATATGTCTTTGTATGAGGTAATAGGTATGATTAATTAATATGATAAATATATTAAAACATATTTTGTATATGTATTAAATTGATGGAAACAATTTATCATAATAGAAAATAAACTTATGGTCTATTTTCTATGTAATATGTGTACATGTGTCGTACATATAATTATGTTAATAATACTTATATATTATTTTAAAATAATATGAGTAAATCATTTTATTATGATTAATGCCTCTATTGGAGAAAATGTAATAAGAACATTTTATATCATGTTATGACGGAATACATAATAGTAATTATATCTTATGTATTTCCAAGAAGGTTAAATCTATAAAAGAAAACTAAGTTATTTTAATGTATTAAATAACTTAAGTTATTATTTTATCGTAGATTTTATAATTTAATAATTAATAGAGTAAATATTAATTAGTCTAAGTGTAAAGGTTATACATATTATAAGTGTATAATTATTTAAGGTAGCTAAATAACTTAGTATTAAAGTGCATGTGTCACACAAACCTTATATTAAAGAAATATTAAAGTGTGGTGGAAGTGAGAATAAGCTTAATAATGAGCTTGTGAGATATACCTAGTGTGGCGAAGTGATGGAATAAACATTCATTAAATAATTTAATGAATGAATAACTAAAGGGATTAATTAATGTATTATGGGAGTTAATTGCTTTGTGCAAGTGTAGTGTGACATCTTAATGTGACTATATAATATACAAGAACTATATATTATGGTTGAATGAATTGTGTGAGTTAAGAAAAAAATGCATCGGTGACAATATGTGATTTGTGGCTACATTAAATATGTACCTCATAAATATTATAATAAATTAAATAAACAATTGATACTTAATGATTATTTCAATAGTCTAATATGATTGAAATAATAAAGATGGGTCAATATAGTAGTGTGACAATACCCAATTAGATTATATGCGGTATTATAAAATGTACATGGATTATATTACGTGTAGATTAAACTAACTACATTGTGACTCTAAATAAAATTAACACCTAAGTGTATATAAGATGTACATATAATATAACCTAAATGTTGTATTTATTTTGCCTAGTTGCTGAGTGTTAGACCTTGTCCCAAATTAAGTGTCTCACCTCACTCCTCACGTAAATGGCCACAAGGCCAAAGCCAATTGCTTACACAAATCAACCTCAGCTTCATAGCCAACATCATATGAGGAGTGGCTCCAATAGTGATTCTCAACTACTCTACCAACTCATCTCTCTTAACCACCATGCTTTTGTTTCTCCCTTTAGTTTGAATTGGTGAGTAAAGACATGGACTGTGCAATGTTTTTCCTATAAATATAGCTCTCTCCTTCTTCATTTCTTTTGCTGAGATATTGCTAAGAGGCTTTAAAGTATATTGAGAGTTTGCTGTTAATCTAGTATAGAGAGAGAGAGAGAGAGAGAGAGAGAGACTTCAGAAATTAGCAGCAAGCTCACTTCAAAGTAGCAGAGGTATAATTCCTCATTTATGTAAATTTCTTACATTCTTAATCATACATGAATTGAGTGATAATCAGATTGGAGAATGTTTGTTAAGTGTTATATAAGTTGATATGCATGTTAGTAAGGAAATGTAGCTAGTTAGAATCAATTTCGTAAGAAATTTTTATGTTTGGGTTTAGTACTGCCAAAGCAGAAGCCATTTCAGTTCTGGCCGAGCAACGGCGTAGCTGCACCCTTTTTGTACTAGGGTGCAGCGCAGCTGAGCAGTTGCGCCAAGAACTGACTTTTGATTTTTATTCATGCTGTAATCTGTTATGTACTAACACGTTGATACTACTTAGACAAACATGAAGAACATGTTAACATGTGTATATATGTGTCATGATGTAGCAAGAACGTGTTTGACCTCATTAGAGAACGTTTACTAAAAGAAGTATGAGTTTTATAAATGAACTTAGAGTTTTTAAAATAAACTTTGATATATACTTATCATGTTTATATTCTGACTTTTTGAGCATGTTTGTATAGTCTGGATATGCATGAAATGTGAGTCTAAGGTATTGAGCATACACTAGAACACATGGTTTAAATTGAAAATGATTTCAAAAGTAAAATTTGGACTTTTTGCAAACTAAGTTGCATGATTATAGTGTGACTAGATTCTGATATTTTTGAGCATACATGCTAGTGCTTTTAACATCACTTAGATGTCATGTATGTGCAAACGCCTTGTTAGAAACTACGAAAGTTAGTTAAACATGAATTAGACATGTTTTAAAGCAAGAAATGATGCTCGTTATGCGTATATGATGAAGATAATTGTGAGCATGCATATTAACAGATTACTATGACACCTCACATGTATACATGATGAACATAGTATCATTGCATGATTAGCTTAAGCATGACAAGGATTTTGGATATAAAACTTAGAAAGTTTGAAAGTAAGATGATTGAACATTAAGTTACTTGCATTCTAATTTTTGTGCAAGCATGATAGGGCTTATATGACTCTAGTCATGATTGGTATGTGCACCCCACTTGTAGATGTGATATGCACTATATGAGCAAGTTTTAAAGATGAACTACACTAGCTATATGTAAATAGATTACATGTATGTGAGCATGTGTATTGAAGGATGTTTAGCATGTCATGTGTCAGTACCTATGCATACTAGAAGACCAAAATAGAACAAAAAAACAAAACACAATTCTGGACTGACCAGGGAAGGGCGCAGCTGCAGCCATCCCAAGGCTTAACTCAGCGCAGCTGCGCCACAGAGCAATTATCCTAGACTGTTTTAATTGTAATCTGATCATGGTAGTATGTTTGCATTATTATTCATAAGTTATAAAACAGAGTCTAAATGATGCCTTGAGTGTTTATTGATGTAAGGGTGATATAAAACCCTAAGGTATAATTCCGTTAAGGTTTGAGAAATGTAAGAATAATATAGATCATGTATCTATGAGTTTTAAATATATGTGGAACACATAGATAGTTAAGTATGTGATAAATGTATATTAATGTTGATGTCGAGTATGTATGGTTAAAGTATACGTATACGTACATATTTATTCTAAGAATACGACGTGGAAGTGAAATGAAGGTTTTACAAACCTAGTTAGAAAATAATATACAATTGCTCTTATACAAAGAGCGTATGGAATGTATGGATGTGTATAACTGACGAGTGTGAAATCCATGATTATATAACTATGTAGGATTACACGAAGTGCAGATAGCTATAAGCAGTTAAGTTGTAGTTGATAAACTACGCGCCAGGCAAGTCTTTCAGTTCCTATTTGTTATATGAATTCGATAATTGTTAGTTGAATTGTATTATGCTATGATGATGTTGACTTATACATATGAAATATATATGAGATATGTTTGAGATTGAAAGTTGATCTTTGATGATATACTTGTGAAGTTAACCTCTATGCCTGTTATATGAGAAATAACATGTGTATTATATTTAAATGTTTATGAATGCATAAACTGAGCATGATATTATATGTTATGTGATGTATGAAAACTATTAGAATTGCTGAGCTGTCAAGCTCACTCTTGCAAATAACCATTTTTGCAAGTTAAGGACTCACAGTAAAGATTACGTGCTACTTGATTGATAGAGTTCAATAGTATCGAAGGAGATTGATTTATTTATTTAAATATATGCTTTTGAACCATGTTTAGGTTCTAAGAGATGTACATGATAGTTGTTACAATGTTTAATACTTGTTGAGTTGTAAAGTTGTACTATCAATATATATAGAGGATATCGAATTGAGAAGTAAAAGTTTATACAGTAATTCGAATAGAGTGAATAATAACATAGGTTGATTCAAGGATATGTAATTGATTCAAAGTTATAAAATCAATAAAAATATTTTATTCAAAGGATATTGAAAAGTTTAAATTATTTCGCATTTTTATAACATCGATTATGTTGAAAAGACAAGATTGGTAAATGACCAAGATTGAATACTTATTAAAGTTTGGGGTCATTATACAGATCCTAGAAACGAAATGAATTTATATTCTAATTTTATAATAAAGCGAAGTTATATTCTTTAAGTTATAAATAAAAGATGTAATAGTTTGACGATGGTTGTACCGTGACTGCACCTGATATGAGGTAATCGAAGGGACCCGGATTTGGGGGCGTCACAACTGAAGCTTATTCAGCAGCAGGATAATCGTCATTTAGAGAAGAAGGGTATTAGATACCATGGCGATTGACTTTAGTGCAAGTGAGAGATTGAAATTAGGATGCACACAAGTCAACCATGTCTGATGGTAAAGCATATACTTTTTAACAATCTTATTTATTTTTTAATAAAAAAGTTATTTAATTAGAGGCATTTAATTATCTACATGATGCTGTTATAATAAATTGTGATAAACCTATAGTTTTAACTTTTAAAATCATGATGATGATCATGCTAATGAGATCTAAATTCTTAGATAGCTTAAAACTTAAATAGTTCCCAATTGTTGGATTACTAAAAAGGGGATTAGTGAATCCGGATAGATTGGTACATACGTTACTCGCTCATTGGATGAGGATGATCGATCTCATGATCATTTGTGTGGAGACACTAAAGCAAGTATGTATGTGCTTATTAGAGGCTAAGTTCACTCAAAGTGGCTCGCTGAGGAATGCCTAATGGAGTTTTACTTGCCTATCAATAGGAGTTCCTCAAGTGATAGTAGTATAAGTGATCCTTAGACTTGAGATCATCATAGTATCTTGTGTATGATAAGTTATACTTTGACATGTCCCTTAAGACCCTTAAGGTATATCAAACGGTATGCTTGGGTGTAATAAGTTATATATGGAGATAATAAATAATCAATAAAGAATCTACCGCTTCTAGTAAAAGAAGAGATATGTCCTATATGATTAGATAAATGACAACCCAGGAATCCTTGCCCAAGGTGGAATGAAATTAGAAAGAAGTTTCTAATTTGCATTATTTGGTGTTCTGCATATAGGATCGAAATACATATAATTAAACTTGATAGTAATTACATGTCTTATATTTAATTGGGACATTGTATGGTGGAATGATTGAATTGTACGATAACTATTAACTCAAAGGTTCTTTTATGATTAATATTAAAATCTATAATATCTTGAAAGTCGTTGATCGCTAAGGGGGCTTACCCTTATTGTAGAATAAATATTATTTATATAAATAAATTAAATAGTTTAATTTATTTATTTAAAAAATATTAGAATTTTTCTAATTAATGTATTAACAACCAGTTTTATATGGTGAACCTAAATGGTCACACCATAAAAGGAAGAATAATTATTAAAGAAACTAATGGCATAATTGTAATAATAAGTTAAGTATATTTAATTTAATCTATGGTGATAGATTAAATTAAATAGATTAATATTTATTATTTAATATTTTGAAAATATTAAATATAAATTAATAAGAGGAGTCGTATTATTATTATTTAATTCCTAAAGGAGTTTGGAAATTAATTAATAAGATACTCTGTCATATATATATTCCTAATAAGATTAGGAGGCTAATTAAATAAAAGAGTTTAATTATTTCCAATAGGATTGGGAAGCCTAGTTCATTAAAAGGGTTTAATTAATTAATATGAAACTCTAATTCTAAATAGGTTATGAGGGTTGCCTACATCTATAAATAAGAAGGTCTTATTATGGAACAAGGATGCACACTTTTTTCCAAGAGTTAGGAGAGTACACCTTATAGACACTAGAAAATTTCTTTCCCTGTTACTAACACTGTAGGAGGGCAAAATTATCTTTTCAACTCAACCCCGGTCTCAATACCGAGCCGTCAAATCAACACCGGTCTCAATACCGGGCCGTCAAATCAACCCTGGTCTCAATATTGGACCATCAAATCAAGCCCGGTCACAATACCGAGCCATCAACTCAACCCCGGTCTCAATATCGGGCCGTCAACTCAACCCCGGTCTCAATACCGGGCCATCAAATCAACTCCGATCTCAATACCGGGCCATTAAATCAACCCCGATCTCAATACCGGGCCATCAACTCAACCCCGATCTCAATACCGGGCCATCAACTAAACCCCGGTCTCAAACTCGGGCCATCAAATCAACCCCGGTCTCAATACCGGGTCATCAAATCAACCCCGATCTCAATACCGGGCCGTCAAATCTACCCTGATCTTAATACCGGGCATTCAAATCAACCCCGGTCTCAATACCAGGCCATCAAATTAACCCCGATCTTAATACAATCAGCCCTGGTCTCAACTCGGGAGGTACAGGTCAGCCCCGGTCTCAACTCGAGAGGTACAGGTCAACCCGGTCTTAACCCAAGAGGTATAGGTTAGCCCCGGTCTCAACCCGGGAGGTACAGGTCATCTCCGGTCTCAACACGGAAGGTCAAGTCAACTTCGGAAACAATCCTGAAGCATCACAACATCTCCAGAGGAAAACATGGAGGGACGAAGTCAGCCTTAGTTACGTCATTAAAGACAAACAGACTCGAATGGGATCCAAATCTTGGAAACAACCCCAAGAAGTCAACCGAAGGCCTTAACGACATTGAAGGCAATTGCGGGAGGGGCAAAACGATCATTTTACCAACTGTAAGCCGATTCGGTCAAACTCAAGCCGAATTAATGGCACCAAGGTCAGAACGAACCATAACAATGATCCCGAGTGCAAACAGCATAAGACAACTCAACGGACAAACTGCGGAGAATCGAAGACCTGGTTATGAACCCGTCTTCCTAGACCCAAATTTTTTTTATCCCATGTCATTGTGATACTCTCGGCGAAGGCTTTCCGGAAAGGTACAACATACCTCGAACGGACGCTTCGATCAAAAGTTAGAAAGTTTTGAACCTGACATTGCATTGCTCGGAGTGCACATACTACCACATATCAGAAAATAACCGGTAGATTTGGACGTTTAAAGCCTACGATTTGGCAAAAAGACCGTGTAGCAATCCATTGTGAGTATTTTTACGATCAGAAATTTATTATTACTTCTTTGCACTTTTATACACTTGCATATCAAGTTTCGTTTTCTAAATATGCCCGAAACTCAGTTCCATGGCCGTTTTTATTAACTTTTGGTACATTTTAGTACCTAAGCACATTTTCTGGCATTTCTACAACTCGGTTTGACGATTCGTCGCTTCCAGCAGCTTTTATATACTTGCATCTTTGTATTTAGCAACTTCGCCGGACTGGGTTATCTTCCTAGTTCGAGTTTGGTTTTTTTTTTTTGTATATATTTAACTATATATATATATACTAACTTATCAATTCTATCACGCCCGGATGTCAAATCCGCGTTAGTTTACTGCTTTTATATATACATATGCATATATAAGCAACATTCACCACACTGGGTTATCTTCCCAGTCTTGGTTGAATACTTTTTTGTCTATATATATATATATATATATTTACATTCCAGTTCGGCCTGGATCATTCTGTGGACTTTTTACTATTTATATATATATGCATATATAAGCAACATTCATCATACTAGGTTGTCTTCCCAGTCTTGGTTGACAACTTTTCTGTATATATATATATATATATATATATATATATATATATATATTTACATTCCAGTTCGGCATGGATCATTCTGTGGCCTTTTTACTATTTATATATATATATATATATATATATATATATATATATATATATATATGCATATATATGCAACATTCACCATAGTGGGTTATCTTCTCAGTTCTGGTTGATAACTTTTTTGTCTATAAATATATATATATATATATATATATATATATATATATTTACATTCCAGTTCGGCCTGGATCATTTTGTGGCCTTTTTACTTCTTATATATATATATATATTTATATTTTCGTCCTGGTCTCGGAGTGAAAACTCACCGCCCTTTATTGCTTTTCTATATATTAACATTCTGTCCAGCTTGGATCATTTTGTGGCTTTTATACAGATTATATATATATATATATATATATTTATATTTCAATCCTGGCACAGGTGCGAAAACTCATCGCCCTTTACAGCTTTCGTATATATAATGATATATAAATATTTCTTTACTCATTTTTATTTAATTGTTACTTTCAATAGTCATTTGATATGAATCGACACTGACATTTTTGCTGGCGAACTAGATTTATTTAAATATCGCCAACTCTAGCTTTCAAATGGTTCAAAATAGGTCCAGATGGAACCGGAAAGCTAGAATGGCTGAGATTTATTTAAATCTAGCATTTTTATAGTTTCAGTTATAAAAGCTACCTCGCGGCCCTTAGATCGCTATCTAGTGGGAACGAGATGTTTCGACCATGTGCGAGCCAGGATTTACTGATGAATCCTTGGTTCTGGCGATATTTGGATATATTTCTATACAAATTTGAGCCGTACAGGTTTATCGGCCTTCGTATGTGAGCCTAGGAATTGTTGGATTCATGATCAAACTGATCAGAATTTGATTCCCACAATGGGCAAAATCCACTTTTCAAATGTACCCTGCCAGTTTTTCTGTAAAAATGTACATACAACAGACCTTAAAATGGTTATCCGGATTTAAGGTCTAAAATAGTGAAAATATGATATGCCGTGTTAGAGTCCGTCCAATGGCTATCATGCCCATGAGGAGACCGACACTTGTATATATGTTGTGGTCGAGGATACTTCGCAGCTCGACAATCACCATTCAAATTGAGCCTTAAGGCTGAAAAGATAAAACTGAAGTATCAATATGCTTCAATTCTTATGTTAGCGTAAGGGTTTGAAAACCTTCTTTCAAAATATCATTCAATAATCTTTTCGAACAGAGAAGCTTTTCCAAATCAAATCAAAGACTTTTTGCAAATTAAATCAAACCCTTCGTATATAGGTTCAACGATGCATAAACATTCTTTTCAAATTAAACATATGCCCAATTTTCTTCCAGCATTCACACACACATTGCAGATTTAAAAGGGAAATATTGAAAAGATGTGGTACCGTGTTTACACGGGAGTTGTGGGGTGCCTAACACCTTCCCCACACTTAACCAAACCCCCGAACTTAAAACATTGTTTTTAAAGATCAAGTTTCGACTGTATCCAGCAATTGGGCCTCTTTTCAAACAAAACTCGGTTGAGTTGGTACAACTATTTCAAATCTACCAACTGACGACTCTGTAAACGTTCAAATCGTCGACATGATACATGTTGGCCTTTTCTTAAAAAACCCTTAAAAAACTTTTTTCGCAATAAAAAGTGTAAGGGTAGAGATAACTTAGGAAAAGAGAAAGATCCGGGTTGTGACCCGACCCGCGAATTTTTTCCCAACGTCGACAGGTGGCGACTCTGCTGGGAAAAGTAGAGGACTTAGGACGCGTTCAAATCTTTTAAAAAAATTCACTTTCATATATGCGTATGTGTGAACGCTGCGTCTTTACATTAAATGAATGCATGAAATGCTTCGTCGTTACATTGAATGAATGGGAATGAATGTTTTCCTGCTTTTTTAGTGCTTCGCACCCATATTATTGCTTCACACAATGTCATCATATGCATAACAGTGAGACACGATGTATGTGAATGTATATTATGTGATTCCTCCTCTAGGAGGCAAATAAGTTGGTGATAAGTAATGTCTATGGGGACGGCTAAGTCTTTGGGGCTCATGAAAATGCACCACCCAGATTCGCTCCAGTTGAAAGATCGGATTAATTTCCCCTCTAGTAGAATGCGATGATCTGGGGACCTTCATGCAAAAAAGGCGCGAGAGTGCCCTAAGATAGGTCAGCCTCTGATTATCCAAATCTGATGGGAAGCTTTTTCATGCCTTCCTCTTTCAATTCAATGTTAAGTTTTTAATTCCAATATAAAGGAGCACAATGTAAATATCATAATAAAAATTTACATTCCCTGTTATAATGCATCTTGTCATCCTGTCATCAAAACAACTGACTTTTGTTTTGCATGATAAGATTAAAAAACCACAAAAATAAATCATGGCATGCATCCTATCCCTACCTACCTTAGGAAATTGACACGCCTACGTTTTGTTGTAGGTGAAAAATTGGTCCTGTTACTAGGTCTAAGTCTAAGAAAGCACTAAGTCCATCCACGAACATGGCTTCCAATGCTCAGCCAGAATCTACCCCTGTCTCTAGGGAAGAGTTTGAAGGACTAAAGAATCAGATAGCCGAATTGGCCAATTTCCTAAGAAAGTAAAGTAAAGATCTTAAAGGGAAGCAAACCCAAGCTCATACAGAACCGGGAACACCTGGTGGTAGTGGTGGCAGTCAAGAGACCGAAAAGACAGATACTCAAATTCTTGGACCACAAAACCAGGACACAACCAACAAAATCCCTGAAATCACCACCTTCAACAAAGAACAGGAAGCTGGTGACTTTTTAAAGAAAGTCCAACAGATGGAAGAAACCATCCGGTCTTTCAAAGGGACTGGGGCATTTGGCATTGTCAATTATTCTGATTTATGCATTTTCCCTGGGGCTCGTTATCCCGAAAAAAATTAAAACTCCTGATTTTGAGAAATATGATGGATTGGGAGACCCCTACACTCATTTAAAAGTATCCATTGGAGAACTCAGATCCTATATAGAGGACGAGAAACTTCGAATGCAATTATTTTATAAGAGTCTGACCTGAGAGGCTAGAGCCTGGTACGCCCGTTTAAACAACTCCAAAATTCACAGTTGGGAAGAGTTGGCCAATTCTTTCCTCAGTCAATATAGTTTCCAGTCACAGCTGGCTCCAGATAGATACCAGATAGCCAAAATCAAGAAATAAAGTACTGAGTCATTCAGAGAGTATGCTCAACGGTGGAGACGGGTTGCAGCAAAAGTCACCCCATCTATGACTGAGTCTGAGATAGTCATGACTTTCATCGATATTCAAGAAGCACCATATTACGAGAGGGTCGTAGCAGGCATAGGAAAACCATTCTCTGAGATGATTAAGCATAGAGAGATGGCCGAAATGGGGCTAAAGTATGGGAAGATAAAAGACCTGACTGCTTTAGAAGTTGTTGCTGAGCATATCTAGTCCGAAAATTACGGGGGTAATCCACAGAGGGTACATAAGAAGAAAGATGAAGAAGTGTCCTTAGTATTGCAAGGACAGAATCCAAGGCGCGATTCAAGCAGTATGCCCATTTAATGGAGGAATTATACCTCTTTTCAAGCTCCTGCATAGCCTTCAAACCTCTGTATATTCTTTGGGCTCGTTATCCCAAAAAATTTAGAACTCCTGATTTTGTAAAATACGATGGATTAGGAGATCCTTACAGTCACTTGAAAGTATTCATTGGAGAACTCAGATCGTATGCAGAGGACGAGAAACTTCGAATGCAGTTATTTCAGAAGAGTCTGATCGAAGAAGCTAGAGCTTGGTATGCCCGTCTAGACAACTCCAAAATTCATAGTTGGGAAGAGTTGGCCCATGCCTTCCTCAGTCAATACAGCTTTCAATCTCAGCTGGCTACGGACAGATACCAGATAACCAAAATCAAGAAACAAAGTACTGAGTCATTTAGAGAATATGCCCAATGGTTGAGGTGGGTTGCAAATTAAGTCACCCCAGCTATGACTGAGTCTGAGATAGTCATGACCTTCATCGATATTCAAGAAGCTCCATATTACGAGAGGGTCCTAGCAGGCATAGGAAAACCATTCTCTGAAATGATCAAGCACGGTGAGATGGCCGAAATGGGATTGAAATCTGGGAAGATAAAGGACATGAATGCCTTAGAAGCTGTTGCTTAGCATATCCATTCCGAAAATTACAGGAGTAATCCCCAGAGAGCACATAAGAAGAAAGATGAAGAATTGTCCTTAGTATTGCAAGGACAGAATCCAAGGAGTGATTTAAGCAATATGCCCATTCAAAGGAGGAATTATACCCCTTTTCAAGCTCCTACACAGCCTTCAAACCCTCCATTTCAGAAGACTATGGAGGCCAGACGTCGGAGAACATTCACCCCATTAGGGGATTCACTCGAGAATGTGTTGAAACTGTTAACCGCACAGAAGAAGATTGTGCAACTCCTTCCACCAACCAATACTGGTTGATGAAATTTTAAACCAAGCTAAAAGTGTGCCTACCATTCTGGATCTCCGGGCCATGACACCCAAGACTGTTGGTCTCTCAAGCACAAAATCCAAGACTTGATTGACAATAGAGGGATTGTGGTAACCATACCTGTGTAACCACACATGCAAGATAATCCTCTCCCTTAGCACAAAGAGGAAAATGTCAATTTGATCAACACAAGAAATGGAGAAGGAGCCAAGTACCTCCATTATGTGGGGGAATCAACTCCATCCAGCAACAACAGCCCAGACAGTTGGGAGTATTCAAAAAGGCAACTTCTGATAGAACAAGAGATTAAGTCTATCAAGGAACAAATTGAACAGTTAGCACAATTGGTTGTATACCAACATCAAATTACCAAATAGATGATAAACCAGAATAACCAATCTGATACAAATCCTCCCACACCGGAGATTAGTCCCATTCCCATGAGGGATCAATACCGGCCTCATGAGCATGAACTTTGGGCCGACAAGATGGCCAAAGAGAAAATTTTCCAAGCTGGTAGGAAATTCGCCTTTCAAAGGAATTTCACTAACCTGAACCAGTCGATGGAGGAAATCCTCTAGATGTTAATCAACGAAGGAATGGTTGCAGATTTGTTACCTCCATTGAACCCTCGATCCAACAAATTCAAGCATGACCAAATCTGTCAGTACCACTCTAATGCACCCGACTATGATGCTGAGGATTGTTGGGCACTTTGTAACCTGATTCAAAACATGATTAAAAGCGGTGAATTGATAAGAGGGAATCGGGATAATGACCTCCCTGATGAAGACACTCTCTTTATTCCCACTATATGGAATCAGGATACAATGGCTGTTGTTTCCTATGATAATGAACCAACCCTCACAGCCTTAGTACTGCCAGGGAAAGGGGTCCAAGAAACATAAAATCCTATGAAGGTGGCCGCACCCGAGCCCTTAATCTTACCTTTCAGACCTCAGTATCCAGTTATTAGTCTGATGAAAGTCCTACGGAGCTACGGGAATGACGAGGGTTTAACCTTAAACAACATTACCATTGTACCAAAGGAAAATCCATTGTGCCTACCTCAACGGGTGATCAAACCAGTCATCAAAGCCAAATAAAAGGTGGCTGAAGAGAAAATCAAAGATTTCCTCAACAAAATGGGACACAATGAAATCCAGGTGGTACAAAGTCTGAAGGATGCACCCAAGCAAATGTCCATCGTAGACTTGGTCTTATCATCAGTGGATCATAGCAACATTCTGGTGAAAGTACTGGAAGAAGCCCATCTGCCACATACCGTGGATGCCGAGAAATTTTTTCACGTAGTAGATCACATTTTCAATAGTAATGTGATATCTTTTACTGACGATGATATCCTTGCAGAAGGGATGGGTCATCGCAAATCCCTACACATAGCAGTGATGTCTTTCGGGTATGTGGTCGGAGGTGTGCTCATAGATGAAGGATCATCCCCCAACATCTATCCCTACGGTACTTTGGAGAGAATGAAGATTAACACAAACTAGATCAAAACCAGTCATGTGGTCATCCGGGCTTTCGATGGATCTCGCCGACAAGCTATGGGAGAAATAGAGCTTCCACTGGAGATTGGTCCATATACTTTCTATGTGTCCTTTTAGGTGCTCAACATCGCCACAAGATACAACTTGTTGCTAGGCAGGCCATGGATCCACATGGCAGGGGCAGTGCCATCCACCCTCTATCAGCAACTCAAATACATTATCGATGGCAACCTCATCACGGTTAATGCCGAATCGGAATACCCTGTCTGCATACAGGGAGACATGCCGGTAATTAGCATGGATGTAGTGATTGAACCGGCTAGTTTTTAAGCCTTGGAGGTGAGTGAAACTCAATATCTACCCTTTGGGGCACCAACCTTGAAGCCTAAAGTCTCTCCTAAAGTAATGACAGTAGGCCAAGAAATGGTATCTTTAGGTTTCCAACCTGGAGAAGGGTTAGAAAAGAACCAACAAGGTATCACAAGTCCAGTCCAAATCCCGAGCTAGACAGGGATAGCTGAATTAGGTTATTCATCCAGGTCAAGCCGCTGGAATCCACATAAGCACCCTACGGCTCATGTTTCCACCATATTGCTGCCAAATCTCACTAATGCTGGCTTTGTAAAGCCAATGAGGAAGATTCCCACTATTGTATCAGCCATGCTGTTTCCTGCAATCATACCAACCGAGGAAAGGGAATCCCTAAAGCCTGAGGGGGATACCAAAAAGGGAAAAGAAAAGATCCTGTATGAAGGACGAGACCCATTTACTAACATGCCGGTTATCATAAACTACGAGGATCAGATTTAAATTCCTCGCAACAAGAGGGAAAATAGGGGCAGTTCAAAGTAAAACCCCAGTCTTATTGTAAAGGATGTCTTAGTCATTATCCAAGATGAAGCAGACAAGCACAATTCCCTGATCCTCCTGGTTCGTGAGGATCTAACCTTGGATAACTGGAGCAGCGTCCCATGCCTCAGTCAAAAAGGGTAAAGGGGCAGAGACTCCGTCTTCCCTGTAATATGCTTTTATTTACTGCTTACTTTTGATTGCACAGCTATAGCAATAACTTTTGTCATGCTTTGCCAAATGCTTTGTATATTTAAGCAGTTGCATATATTAAAGTGAAAGCATTTTTGTTTTCAGGACTCCAGAGTTGGATTTGTTTGTCATTGCTGATGAGATACCAACCTGTCACAGTGAATACAACAATGATGCAGAACTGAACTTCGACTTGATGGATATTGATCAAGAGGAGGAAAATGACTATGCGGTGCCTGAGGAGATGAAAGAATGGGTCAAAGACAAACCCAAACTGAACCTCGACCAAACCACCACTATCAACATAGGAACCTCCGAAAACATCAAAGAAATTCAAATAGGCATAAACCTCACCCAAGACCAAAAAATCGATCTGATCGAACTCCTAACGCAGTTTTAGGATGTGTTTGTATGGTCGCATGAAGATATGATCGGCTTGTCTACTGATATTGTCATTCATCGAATGCCCATTAAAGATGGATTGAAGCCAGTCAAAAAGAAGATCAGGCAATTGAAACCTTAATGGAGTCTGAAAGTCAAAGAGGAAGTAGTTAAACAATTCAAAGCCAGTATCATTATAGTATCAACAGACCCGGAGTGGCTGTCAAACATAGTCCCCATGCCAAAGCCCAGAGGAAAAGTGCTAGTGTACGTGGATTATAGGGACTTAAACAAATCCTTCTTCAAGGATAATTTCTATGTGCAATTTATCCACATCATGATCGACAATACGGCGCAGTATAGCATGTATTCCTTCGTGCATTGCTTTGCTGGTTATCATCAAATCATAGTTACTGAAGAAGACCGGGAGAAAACAACTTTCATCACTCCCTGGGGAACCTTCTGCTTTAGACGATTATCTTCGGCCTCATCAATGCCAGAGCCACATATCAGCGAGCCATGATGGCCCTGTTTCATGACATGATGCACGAGGAGATAGAGGTCTATGTAGATGACATCATCATCAAATCCCGGAGGGAAGATGATCACATAGACCATCTCAGGAAGCTGTTCAACAGGTTGCATAAGCACAACCTCAAGCTGAATCCAGCCAAATGTGCTTTTGGCGTCAAATCAGGCAAGTTGTTGGGATTCCTGGTGAGTAATCAAGGCATCGAGCTAGATTCTGCCAAAATTAAAGCCATCACTGAGATGCCAGTACCTCGAATAGAGAAGGAGATACGTGGGTTCCTAGGAATGATCAATTTCATAAGGCGATTCATTTCCCAGCTCACAGCAACCTGTGAACCCATCTTCAAGCTAAGAATTCCTCCAGCAATGGGAATGAGGATTGTCAACAAGAGTTCCTTGCCATCAAAATGCAGCTAGTCGAAGCACCTGTATTGGTACCCCCAAGAGACAGAGTTCCCTTGTTTATGTACTTGTCTGTCAATGCCAATGCAATGGGCTGCATGTTGGGACAGAAAGATGATAGTAGCAAGGAAAGAGCCATCTACTACATCAGCAAAAGGTTCAGTAGTGGTGAACAAAAGTACACCCTGATCGAGAAAATATGTTGTGCATTAGCATGGGCTACCATGAGGTTACAACATTATCTGTATGGACACACATGACCTACCTCATATCCCGCATGGATCAGTTGAAGTGCGTATTCAACAAGCCAATGTTGAATTATCGACTGTCCAAATGGCAGTTCATCCTACAACAGTTCGATATTGTCTTCGAAGACTCTGAATTGGTTATTAGACAAACCACTGTGGCATATCACACCAAAGAACTGCATTTGATGCCCTATCATCGGTAGGTCGTCAAAATATCTAGGGGATTTCAAGACATAACCTTCATCCATATACCTCGGGGTAGGAATGACTTCGCTGACGCATTGGCGATGTTGGTTTCCTTGATCCACATATCCAATAGGAATGGGATTCCCTGCATCAAATTTATATGTCAGAAAGCCCCGACATATGGGAATTACCTTGGAGACATTAGATGAAATACCTCCTATCAATCAGCCTTGGTATCAAGACATCAAGGAATATCTCCGAGATGGAACTACACCGGCTGGGGCAAGCCACTTTGAACAAAAGTGGATTCACAAAATGGCTATGAAGTTCTATCTGAGCGGAGATGCACTTTAAAAAAGGGATGCTGGAATAGGCCTGTTAAGATGCCTTGATAAAAAGCAAGCCCAGAGATTGATGGATGAAGTCCACGGTGGAGTTTGTGGTCCACACATGAGCGGTCATCTGCTGGCCAAGAAGATATTAAGAATAGGGCATTATTAGATCTCTCTCAAAGTTGACTGTGACGATAATGTCAGGAGATGCTTTCAATGACAAGTACATGGAAATGCCATACACGCTCCTCCAAATGAGCTACACAACATGAGTTCACCATGGCCTTTCTCCATGTGGGGAATGGATGTGATCGGTCCAGTAGAACAAAAATTTGGCAATGGTTATCGATTCATCTTCACCATGATCGATTACTTTACCAAATAGGTTGAATCTGCCACCTTTCCCAAAGTTACCAAAGTGGTCATTATTGGTTTCATCAGAAACAATGTCGTCTATCGATATGGACAATCAGAGGTGATAGTATCAGACAACGCCAATAACCTGAATAATCAAATGATGAAGGAGCTATGTAGCAAGTTCCACATTAAGCATCTCAATTCCGTCATTTATCTGCCCAAGATGAATGGTGCTGTCAAAGCGGCCAACAAGAACATTAAGAAGATTATGCAGGAAATGTCCGTTAATCACAAAGAATGGCCTGACCTACTGCCTCTAACCCTGTTAGCATATAGGACATCAATGCGCACCTCTACTAGTGCTACAACCTATTCATTAGTCTATAGCATGGAAGCAATCCTTCCCATAGAAGTAGAGATGGAGTCCTTGCGAGTGTTAATTGACACTCAGATGGACGAAGATCAATGGTTGCAAGACCGATACCACCTACTGTCCCTGATAGATGAAAAGAGGGCTACAGTCATTTTCCACGGGCAGTTATATCAGCAAAGGATTGCTCGATCCTACAACAAGAAAGTCCAAATACGGTAATTCAAAGAAAATAACTTGGTGCTGAAGAAAGATTTGGCCAATCAAGATGAAGCCAAAGGAAAGTTCGCCCCAAATTGGGAAGGCCCTTTCATCGTCAAGGAAGTGTTAACAGGAAGAGCTATCAGATGACAAGAGATGGACGGGAGAGAATTTCCCCAACTCATTAATTCAGACACCGTGAAAAGGTATTATGTCTGAAACGCATGCATACCTGCATCCGGGTCCTATAAATCAAATCAAGTTTGATTTTCAGTAGAAGCCAGAACTACGAATGACCTGATCTCCGTCCACCCGGGAGTACGTAGGCAGCTATTTCTGTTGTGGTCAAACCAAACAAAAAATTCAAAAACTCATCAAACCAAACTCAAAACACAAGATAAATACTTTTCAAACCTTTCTCACACAAAAATTAAACTACGAATGACCTGATCTCCCTACACCCGGGAGTACGTAGGTAGCCATTCATGGTGCGGTTTGACCTTTAAGAAAAAACAAAAACGATTAAAAACTAATCCCAAGACATCGAAACCATATGAAACCTATAAACTATCTGATAGTAGTGTGCATACAAGCCAATCATGTATGATGATAAAGCACATACTTTGTAAACAATCTTATTTATTTATTAATAAAATATTCATTTATTAAAGGCATTTAATTATCTACATGGTGCTATTTTTATAATATGTAAATAACCTATAGTTTTAAGCAATGCTTTTAGAATCATGATGAGATAATGCTAATGAGATCTAAATTCTTAGAAAGCTTAAAACCTAAAATAGTTCCCAATTGTGGGATTACTAAAATGAGAATTAGTAAATCCGGATAGATTGGTACATATGTTGCTTGCTCATTGGATGAGGATGACTGATCTCATGGTCATTTATGTGGAGACACTAAAGCAAGTATGTAGGTGCTTGTTGGAGAATAAGTTCACTGAACGTGACTCGCTATGGAATACCTAATGGAGTTTTACTCTCCTGTTAATAGGAATTTCTAATGTGATAGTAGTACAAGTGATCATTGGACTTGAGATCATCATAGTATCTTGTATATAACAAATTATACTTTGACTTATTCTTTAAGGCCTTTTAAGGTATATATAAGGTATGCTTGGGTATAATGAGTGACATATGGAGATAATGTATGATCAATAAAGAATCTATCATCTCTAGTAAAAGAGGAGATTTGTCCAATGTGATTCGTTATATGACAACCAAGAATCCTTGGCCAAGGTGGAATGAAATTAGAAAGAGGTTTCTAATTTGCATTATTTAGAGTTGTGCATTTTCTAATCGAAATACATATGATTAAAGAAATTAAGATTTGACAGTAAATCCATGTCTTATATTTAATTGGGACATTGTATGGTGGAAGGATTGAATTGTACGGTAACTATTAACTCACAAGTTCTTTTATGATTAATGTTGAAATCTATATTATCTAGAAAGTCGTTGATCGCTAGGGAGGCTTATCCATATTGTAAAATAAATATTATTTATTTAAATAGATTATTAGTTTAATTCATTTATTTAAAGAAGATTAGAATTGTTCTAATTGATTTATTCACAACCGATTTAATATGGAGAACCTAAAGGGTCACACCATAAAAGGAAGAAGAATTATTTAAGAAGAAAATGGCATGTTAGTAAGAATGCATTAAGTATAATTAATTTAATCTATGGTGATAGAATAAATTAAATAGCTTAATGTTTATTATTTAATATTTTAAAAATATTAAATATAAATTAATAAGAGGAGTCATGTTAATATTATTATTATTTTTTAATTCTAAAGGAGTTTAGGAATTAATATAATATCAGTACTCTCTCTCAATCCTAATAAGATTACGATATAAATTAATTAAAAGTATTTAATTAATTAATTAAATAAAACCCTATTCTAATTGGATTAGGAGGGTTAACCTAATAGATATATAAGAGAGTCTTATATCAGAAATAAGGTACGTGAATTTTTCCAAAGGTTGGGAGTACACATATTCTATAGAGATAGAAACAAGGGTTAAGCCAATAACCCATCTTCCTGAGTTCTTCATCTTACTTGGTGGATCACCGTTAGAGGCTAAACATTTGGGTGGCTGACATTGATCAAGGGAAAGAGCCACTACAGAGGAATCAAAGGAATCAAAGGAGTAGAACTTGTACCTGAGGAAGCTTGGATCTTCAAAGGTATAATTCTATGCTCTCTCTTTTCTGTTATTGATAACTAGCACAAAGCATGATCCTGGTTATGGGTTTGTATAAATTTTTGAAAACCTATGTTTCGCGCTTCCGCGCTATTTATGTGATTTGATTGCATGATTGCATTACATACAAACCCAACACTATCAAGCCTCCTTGGTCAGCAGGCCTATCTGAGATACTCTCTGACATCTCACTGTCAGTCCATTAAGGAGAAGCGTAAGATACATTAACAACGGCAAGTCATGAAAGAAGTGGTAATCACTCAGCAATGACAATACACATCCAAATAGGGAAGTGAATCAAAATATATTTCTTTGATATATAATACGGTTTAATATATATATAGTATCATGTACATGACAAAAATGGCTAATCTAGTATGTGGAGAAAAAATAAAGCTAGTCTATGGACCCATGGATAAGCGAGACAACAATGCCAATATGGCATCTCGCTCTGAAGATGGAGGAGCCGCTGCAAGTGCAATACCCTCAGCCTCCATGTGGGTCAAAATATACCTAGTCATCTGCAGTGTGGCATTGTGATCATCAATGTATGCACTCATCTCTGTAACTAGACCATGAGTATAAGACCGTAGAGCAGTACTGTCAACAATATGGAAATCCCGGGAAGCTATAGCCTCATCCCTCTCCACAAAAACATCATCCCTGGCAATAAAAACCTCCTTAATATCCTCAAAGGCTGCATCTCTAGCAGATCGAATCTAATCCCTCTCTGCAAAAGCTGCGTCCCTGGAGATCTAAGTCTCCTCAATATCGACAAAAGTAGCGTCGCGAGAAGATCAAACCTCGTCTCTCTCAATTATGTCATATCCTGAGTGGCTCGACCAGCATCCCTCTCAGCAAAAGCTGTGTCTCTGCCAGACAAGGAAGTCAACAACAGTTCTCTAGCCTGATCTCTCTCAAAGGTTATCCCAGCTAGTGAATCTGCCAAAGATGGATCTGTCCCTGCAGGAATGACCAGCTCCTTAGTAAGAGACTCAGGATCATCTATAGGCTCCTCCTCATCTGAGACCACTATCGGAGCTGCATGGAGGAATACAGTTGATGCTATATCCACCTCTAACCACGCTGAGTACTCTGGAGAACGGTCTGGATGGCTACTAGAGGAATCAGCCCTCTCCCTATGAGTCCAACACTCATACACTCGGATCAAATTGGCAGATGATATAGACGATGTGACGCCCCCAAATCCGTGTAACATCGATTACAGGACATGATGCCCACGATACAACATACATCATCATCTATCTACGTAAACTCCAATAATAATAATATTATTATTATTATAACTATTACGTACTTACTCAAAATAAATTCCCAAGTCTTTACAACCTTTAATAAACCACAACTTAAACTTAGCGTTTATCGCTACATTACATTATATGCGAAAATATAAACTTATTACATAAGGTAACTAGCATCATTTCATCTTAGACTTCCCTTTATCCTTGCCCGAGCCCTCAGCCTTCTCATCCTTAACTGAAAGGTTTAAGCAAGAATGAGCACAAATTGCCCAGCAAGTATATAAAGAAGTTTAAAAACATACATCAGGAGTAAAAACATCTGTATGGCAATATCTCAACAGTTGAAAGAATTGTCAAGTGTTCAACAAGAATATCAAAGATAAGAGTTTAGAATTCTCAATATCATACTAAGGGGTGTAAAATACCCTGAACATTACTTTGTTTCATCGAAAAACCATCAGACGGTTTAACAATCAAATAGATTGTAAACGGTCTCTGCAAGTACTCCAGGTGATCAGCCTATTGTACCCTACATTGTGCACAAGTATAAAGTTTAAACTATATAAGCATAAATGGGACTATATGCCCGACATCTGTTTGCCCGTTTATTCGGGTTGTTCATCTTAGTATTCATGCGAGACCGAACCAAAACAATTTGGATTGGTAAACATTAAATAGCTTCAAAAGATTTGAATTAAATCATTTGTCATCAATAATCTCTAGCTGAAGCAAAAGCTAGAAAGCATACTTGGAAACAGTTTTTTAAATCGATAGAACTTTAAAGCATAGCAGTTGAATTAATAACTGAGTAATTGATAAGTGGTATTTATATCGCGAATCAGATTCTCTAAAGCTCAAGACGCTGCTTGTTTTCTGTTATTTGTTGTGCTTTTGTATATATTTTGTTGTTGTTATGCTTTTCCTGTATGATGCAGGGCTGTTTTGGTCATTTCCAGCTTGCAGGGGCAAAGTTGTCATTTTCTACATTCTGGCGCCGCAGCGCCAGAGCCTATTCTAAAGCCCACGCCGCAGCGCCAACTCATGGTCCTGGCTAAATTCATCTGGCGCTACCGCGGCCCAGTCCTTCTTATTCTCGCGCTGCAGCGTTAGTGGCGCCGCAGCGCCGCCAAGCAGTTATAGGCTCCGCGCCGCAGCGTCACCTCCGGTGCCTAGCTAGTGGTTCGCATTTAATGACCTAAAAAGAAGAAAAAGAGCAGCGAGAGAATAGCGGAAGGATATCGGAGATAGAGAGAAAATACAGAGAATATTTTTGGGGATTCTAGAACAGAAAGAAGCTGTGTTTTAGGGGAGAAAAGTTATTGCATCATATACAGCTCAGGAGTTACACGGAGAAGAGAAGACGTGGAGACAGAAAACCTTAGCTCAGGAGTTTTCTTATTCTAAAATCTCTCGGTTGTTTGTGTATTATTGATCAATGTTGAATGTGATAGAAATGTGTATTAGCACCATGGTTATGAACTAATTCCTTTTTAGGATTGCAATGTAACCTAGTGTTTAGCCTAATTAACTTTCTCTCCTATTTATACTAATGAATCATTTTGGGAATGGGTTGTTGTGTTTCTTGCTTATTGACTAAATGCTTGACAGAGTTTTTGGCAGTGATATTAATGGATATTAACTATTGGACATTATTATCTAGCTTTTAAAATACAACAACACTTGTTATGCCCTTGCCTAAAGGAATGTGTGCATAAACTGCTTAATAGGATAGACATATCTCTATTTGCCTTGTGTAGCCTTGAGACTGAGCTTAATGACCCTAGCCTAGTTATTTTCATCGATAGATATATTGTGATTCATCTAGCTAGAGATGTGCATTTGGCCTTCGACAGAAGCATATGCATAGTTCTATTCTCGGCTGACCATTCCTTGATTTGTTTGTATTGTGGAGAGTTAGGAGATTAGGCGACGCGTTAGGGGAATTGCAATCCTAGCTTGTCTCCCTATTACATCTATTTCTCCCGCTTCCTTTAGTTGTAATCGCATAGTTTAAAATACCACCTCCAATCAATTGTTTAGATAAGACAGTAAAGAACTTACATTACTATTTGATTTGCATTTAAGACATCGTCCTCGTGGGTACGACATCCTACTTATCTTATATTACTTGTTGACCGCGTATACTTGCGCGTTAATTGTCGTTACATAAATCGGACAACAGTAATCAACAATAAAACTTGTAAGATAATTGAAGTTGTAGAAATTTACGTCAAAGGAACTTGTACGTGTCAACGAATAAACACGAGCTCGGTACTTACCCTTACCCTAATAAAAGAAGTAAGGCTTGAATAATTTATCAATGAAAAATAGGGTAAGAAACTTGCATAATCAAATCCGAGTAAGGAAACTTGCCTGATATGTCTGCTATTGTTAAAGCTAGCAATTAACCTTCACGTAACCTAATCATATGTGTCACGTTTAAGCAGTTAGGTTCTCAAACTCAAATTTGATAGAAAACAATTCCTAATACTTAAACTAAGTTATCAAGTAACACGTATTCACTTAGCATGCAATTCAATTACATAAACAGGTTGCATCTTATAGGTCTAGGGGTTCAGTATAAGAATCTGCAAAAATAAAGTTTCTAAATTTTTTTTTCTGACCCAGCCCTACCCGACCCGACCCGGATCAGACCCGACCTGGACCGGCGCAGCTGCGCAGCCTCAAGCCGTGTTACCGGCGCAGCTGTGCTGCCTGGCCAACTCGGAATCCAACTTTGTGTGGCGCAGCTGCACAGCGTTAAGCCGTATGAACGGCGCAGCTGCGCTGCTCTTCATGCCTAGAAATTTTTTGCAGTTTTGAGCAGCCATCTTAGCTAATTAATTTCGATTAAACCATACATGATATGACCATGAAACTTGGACGCAACATACTTCATATAGCATACTATTTTACAAAAATATCACATTCCAGAAAATAGCAAATTAAGACCACGAACCGGTTACCTTGAAAAGCGTGCCAGAACAGGTTCTAACACCTAGAAAAATTCTGGAAAACCCAGAAATCTGCAGATTTTTATTTCCAACATGCTTGCTCTCGAAAATCATAACTTACTCAATTTAACTCCGTTTCTTATGAAATTTAATCAAGTTATACATCATACTACATAGTATTTTACAAAATTATTACATACACTAATCGGGTCATAGAAATCATGATTCCAAGGCTCCGAAAAAACCCGAAAAGTCACAGATTTCATGTTTAAACAATTTTGACAAAAATCATGATTTTGATTCTAGCATGCATGGGATTGATTCCTACTATCCAGACCACACATACTAACATATATACACATGTTACAACAATCAAACTCATTAAATTACTATGATTTAAACAAATTGACATCTAAGAGGCATTTTATCAAACACTTAGCATGCATGGCATAATTCTTTGGAATTCAAAGCATACTTGGCAAGATTAGTCCAGAACTTATGTTCTTAACAATCACATAACAGTAATCACACTAACCTAGCATCACAACACCAAAACAAATCATTTACCACAATTATACATGCATTTTCTTCACTATTTTCCTTGAGAACATAGAAAAGTTGATGAACTACTTACTTAGGTGAATTCCTCTTGATTTGAAGTAGCTATTGATTCTCCTTGCCTGTACCCTTCTGCTCTTAAAATCTTTAGAACTCCTTCAAGGTTTCTCAAGCTCTCACTCTCTCCATTTTCTCTCACGAGTGTATTTTATCAAAATGAAGAAGAGAAGAGACTTGGGTTGGAATGTATATACATTATATGATGGGAACTGATTTCCCCAGCCCCTTTCCATATCCCAAACCATCAGTTATATGTATATAATGCTTATAATTCAATAGCTTAGTTATGGAGGAGGAGTTAAGAAAATGAAAAGTTTGGTTATAAGGTGATATAACCCCCGTCCTTGCTATATTGTTATATACGTATACTTCCTCCCTCCTTGTCCCAATTCAGATGTCACGTGGTCCCCCTCCAGCTGCTTTAACTTATTAAAAATATTATTTTAATCAATTTAATCACTTAATAAATCATTTTAACCATTTTACCCTCCGTAGCCGAACGTTGCGATACTTATATCGATTCCTACTAAAGTTGATGTTCCAGACGTCATGGGACTATCCGTTTCATCAAATTCATCTCCAAAATTCGTGGTTGACTTTTTTTACTCGAAAAAGTCAACCAGTTGACTTTGATCAAAAAGTCAACCGTGACCCATTTTCGTGGTTACAGTCTATCCTAACTAATTTCGACGTTCCAGACTCAAATACGCAGTCCGCGTCTCTAAATTCCGTTCGAACTCAAAATCATGATTTAAAGCCATCCCACGAAATTAATAGAATTAATTCCATACTTAACCTATTTAAATAGTTGAATTAAACTGAACCAACCACTTAAATACTCCTCATCACATATCATAAAATAACACATGTATGTATAACACATATACATCTAAATAAAAGAAAACACATAAGAATTTCACATAAATTCATTTATTGATAATTGTTAAATGACATAATAATCTTCGATATTACATACGAAGCTGACATCCTCTGATAAACAACACCCTCAAACTAATATAGGCTCTGAAACTGATCGAACTGGCCCATAACAGCCAGTGGATGGTAAGTAGTAACTCCCCTCAATCCCGTTAGGGGCAAATAGTTCATGCCAAATGCATGGGTGATAAAGTTATAGGGGGAAACTAGCCTGGAGATGGTAGAGTCGAGAATGGATGAACAATGTCAGACAGAAATGCTGACCAATGACCTTGCATCTGAGCACTCTGCGGGCTGGAAGAAGTAAGATGTGGATACCTCACGGGAGAAGCAATACCCCTGGGATCAAAACAATCCAATCGGTCGTAGATGGGATATGAGCCATACGTACAATAAGACCGAACTGCCTCTGAAAAACCCCTCCGAGTGGGTACTGCAATAGGTGGCTGCTCTCACCGTCTCGGCCAATATCATCGGTATGATGGTGCTACCCTGCCTAAGGGCCCGAACCACAACTATCAATCCCACATCTAAATGGTCCAAACATAAAGGCATATAGACGTAAGTTACGATGCACATCAACAAAATGTCTATCCTGGCCAAACGCCACGCCTCTGCCGATACAATAAAATCCCCAGAATGTCGATCGTGACTGTCAAGCTCACCAAACTGATCGATCAAAAAGTCGATGGAGATCAAACGCCCATATATGATCTCATCCATAACTACGCTCTAGCGAAGGCCATACATCTGTATAAATGGTCTCCTCATATCACTAATCATCGTACGAGCTTAGGGCACCTCTAAAGCTAAGCCAGTAAATTAGTGGTACTCCTCAAGGGTCGGAGTCAGCTCATGATGCCCAAAGCAAAAGACCTGTATATTGGGTATCCAACAGGATAAGATGTCATCCAGAAATTCGTATGTCACCTGAAAGTCTACGAGGGCCAATGAATGCCCCAGCATCTGATCTGCTGCCCCTCTAGCTGGGAAGGGCAAGTTGTCGTACCATGATCTCAAGGATGATGCCACCACAGATGGTGGTAAATGCTCAATATGACTAACAGTGGACGAAGCCATCTGTATCACTGTATCACAAGGCCATCCAAGGGTCAAATCTGAACTCATCTGTCTAAATTCGTACACATAACATAATACATGTATGATGATAAATATAAAACATGATACTATAGATAGGAAATATCATGTATATCTGTAATAAACTATCTACTGCGAGCATCATCCTTGTTTGATAATGCAAAGTAAAATAAAAAGTAAAAAGATCTGGGGCACCACCACCCAACTACTAACAGTAGGTCTATCGAAATGGGGCACAGCCGCCCAACAACCAAAACAGTGGCCGACCAAAGGATATAGCTACAATAGTTATCCAAAAAATCCAAAACATCTACGCTCAGGTGGTTAACCTGCTCCATCGCCTCAGTGGACAAAACATCACGGTCATCAGGCATGTCTGGGCAGTACAAGGAAGGATCAGCCCCTGTAAAACTACTAGAAAAGGGACCTGATGAGGGGCCCACTCCTGAGCTGGAAGGGATAAAAGAAGATGCCTCTTACGAATCTCGGCCAAGATGCCTGATGAAGAAATGAGCTCTCTCCATTTGCTGGGTTAGCCCTGTGATTTGGTACAAATGTGTCGGCTCCCTAAGGCAAGCTATCTAGTCTGTCATCATCACAGACCCTGGCACCATGTCTGCCATGAACTGGGTAGCACGAGTCTGAGCTCTAATCATATGAGGGTTCCACCAGTTGCTTAATGCCTCCTGGCTGTAAGGGCCCTCTGATAGGGTAAAGCCGTCTATGCCCTTTATAAGGATGTCTGTCAGTGGCTAGATTAATGGCCAATGATGCCAAGCCGAAGGAACAAATGGAATATGGATCTGACCCATGATACTCTGATTAGCACGCTCTCCTAGATAGAGCTCCCAACCTCCCTCTATCAAAAATGGGACTCTGCGGGTCGACAATGCAAGCTCCCGACCAGTTGGGAAGCCTCCCTCAAATCCAATAGTTAAAAACTCAGAGGTATATGGGATCCACGTGACCATTTCGCCTGTCAAAAGCTCCAACTGCAGGCGGGAATGAGTAAAACCCTCAGTAACTAGGGACCTCTGTCATAGTGTAGTGATGCCAACTCCGTCCCCAGGGATAGGTCTCCAGGCCTAAAGAAGAGGCAGGACGTAGACAAGGAAGCCTCTTATACGCCCAGAACTGGCTATGTAAATATCAAAAGTCCTCAGTGACCAAGACTGATAAATGTAAATGCAGAAATTAAAAAGGTATAAGAAAGATGTACTCACCAGTATAAATGGGTAGAACCCTAACCAAGCCTCCGTCAAACCCTCCAAAAGCATACGCATGCCCCGGAGAAAATAAGCAAAGGTGTAGGAACCCCAATCAAAGTCATTGAGGCGCTCTACATGTCGGGTAGCACTGGCCAGGGTGAAGGACACAGTCGATGAGTTATCCGCCATAAAATAACCCCTGATTATTACCAGAAACAATCGCTTCAAGATGCGATCCCTAACCCTCTGATCATCAGGAAGAGGCTCAAGTAAAGCCCCACTCTGGGCATCTATACTCAAGGGACCCGATCGGACCGTTCGACCCTTGATCGCCGTCACAAGAATTCTAAATAGGGACTGAATGGCAATGGGTGTGATGTCAGCCACAACAGGCACTGGCTCACCTTTGTACTCAATACCCGTGACGAACCTCCAATCCATAGGCATCATCATCTCCTTGCAGTCCAACAAATGAAGAGACTGAGTCTGGTGGAACCAGCGCTCAGACAAAGTTCACATTTAACCCATGGGCAACGACGGGGAAGAATAAAGAAGAAGGTCTGAAACCCCCAGCCATCAACGTTATCCCTATACTCCTGGTGCAAAGTATGGTAGAGGGAGTGCACGTTGAGCCAGTTCCCTCTGGGCTGTGTAAAGCTGGGACCCTGTATAAAAAGCCAACCCATGTTAAAAACATGTGCCCCAAGAATGGCAAAAGAAAGAAAGAGAATCTAGAAAGAAGAAAACTTCAAGTCACCTCGTTGGCATGAAGAAATCACGATGGATGACGACTCAAGTATCCTAGCAACTTCTGGGTCAGCACAACAACGCCAGAAAGCTCCGTACGTGGGGTCTAAGCCGGGGCAGGAGCAGCAAAAGGAGCTTGCTCATTAATAATATCAATCGGTTTCTCGTCTTGGGCTGGACGGATCACCGACTTTGCTAATCTACGAGGCGGTCGAGCTGGAAGTGGCTAAGGAACATCAGAATCTTGCCTCCGACTAACGCCTGAAACTACCCTACTAGCACTGCTGGGTCTGTCTCGATCCATCACCTGGACAAAGTCTCCAAATCACCTCAGAAATGGTGTGGTAAGCCTAAAACTTGTGACTTATGAATTTAAATTAGTATTTTATGCATTTTTAAGTCCTAAAACATGCATGGGTCAGTCAAAAATTCCCTTTATAGTCAAAAATGCAAGTTTTTCAAAATATAAACCATAAGAGTCAAAATTGCATGTTTATTAAATGCTCGGGCTTTTAAAACAATTTTGCCAGAGTCTCCCCTGTAAAATGGACTGTCCACATGCACACAGGCATGTCTAGGTGGCCATTCAGTAGCAATCCTTTCCAAAAACAAGAATAATTCATATTTATGAAATAAAATCAAAAGTAAACTTCTCATGGTAGCCAAATTACCATGGACATTTTTAGTTGAAAATCCAGGCTCACTAGGCTTCAAAAAGGATGAGTAAACTGATCAAAAAGTCCAAAATATGACTGTCTTAGAAAATGAATTTTCTTACGTCAAAATGTGCATTACAGTAAAATATGTATACATATGAAGTCAAAATTTTTTTAGCAGGTCATATAGGCATACATTTTTCATACATTACGTCTAAAAGCACCTTACGTGGTTTACATGCTTTTAACGGTCAAAACTTGTAAAAAAAATAATGTAAAACGTTACCTTGCGATGCGCTGAACGCGTGGGAACTGATCGAATCTAAAAAACACTGCCCGAACTCCTGTAGATCTAAAAAAAATCGGATTTCATTTAAAACTCGAAATGAAACTAATTTCAAATGTACTCCTACAGCAAATATAAAGCCACAGGTAGAAGCGAGCCCACCTGCGGCTGTCGCACCTCTACCTGATGCTCCCCAAGGTGGGCCCCGCTCCCTTCGGCTGGGTTTGGTTCGAGTTAAAACGAAGTTCATATGAGCTACCAAGTTAAATCTGAAAAAAAATCGCTACGCGATTGAGCGATTTGTCCTGAAATCCTGCGTTTAAGCAGCTGAATCCTGATAGAAAGGGGAACTTCCTGAAAGCCATTGGTATTCATCCCAAAGCAATGTTCGGGGACCAATGATGAAGAATACTAAAAAACTCTCAAAAAATAGCGTAAACTGTCGAAAATTGCCACTTTCGAACCGTCGGGTACAAAGCGGTGACAGTTCTACCGTTGGCACAACCCGAGTGAAGCGTCCGGTACTGACTAATGAAAGTTCAGCCATTGTCACAACCCCAGCGAAGCATTGGGTACTGACCAATGATAGTTCAATCATTGCCACAACCCCAGCAAAGCGTCAAGTACTTACCGATGACAGTTCAGCCATTGGCACAACCCCAGCGAAGCGTCGAGTACAGACCGAGGAAAGTTCAGCCGTTGGCACAACCCCAGCGAAGTGTCGGGTATAGACCGAGGACAGTTCAACCGTTGGCATAACCCCAGCGAAGCCTCAGGTACTAACTGATGACAGTTCAGCCGTTGGCACAACCCCCAGCGAAGCGTTGGGTACTGACCAATGACTGTTCAGCCGTTGGCACAACCCCAACGAAGCATCGGGTACAGACCGATAACAGTTCTGCCGTTGGCCCAACCCCAACGAAGCGTCGGGTACTGATCGATGACAGTTTAGCTATTGTCATAACCCCAACGAAGTATCAGTCGTTGGCACAAACCCCGCGAATCATCTGGAGTTAATCCGGTGATGGAAGCAATATATTAATCCATCCTCACTGATGAAATCTGTTATTGACATCCTCAGAGGAAGTACCAAGAAGGATTGGTGTTTCAACTCCCTGTTGAAGACTTTCGATGCAAATTATCATCAAGATAGGCATCTAAAGCACACACCGAGGTACTCGGTAACCGAGATGTATCCTCGAAAGAAAAATTGGCAAAAAGATATGACGACATCAGCCAGGAGGGAAAATATGCCTTGTGAAGAGTATCGGCTGGTGTGGGAAACCATTGGTCTCAAACCAAGGTAGCATTAATAATATCATCTTCACTAGAGTTGGCAGGTTGATCACGGGTAACATCATCCCCAGTAGAACGAGACGAGAACAATCGGTGGTAGCCTAACTGTGATGACCTGTCAGTGGTTATCCTACCAGTAATTGTCTGACAGTGCCGCCACAAGGGTTATCACGGGTAACATTATCACCAACAGAAACTAATGTAACCAATCAAAGATAACCCTACCCCATTGTAGGTATCTAACATTCATCGCATATCATGCCATGCATTGCCTCCCCTTTGCATGTGAATTTCCCGTGTCTATTAATCTTTATCATGTTCATTCCACTGCATTTGCATGAACATAATAAAGATCGGCATCTGTAGACACTTGAAATTTTCTTTCCCTATTACTAACATTGTAGGAGGGCAAAATTATCTTTTCAACTCAATCACGGTCTCAATACTGTGCCATCAAATCAACCCCGATCTCAATATCAGGCCATCAAATCAACCCCGGTCTAAATACTGGGCCATCAAATCAACCCTTGTCTCAATACCGGGCCATCGACTCAACCCCGATCTCAATATCGGGCTATTAACTCAACCCCGGTGTCAATACCGGGCCATCAAATTAACCACGGTCTCAATATCGGGACATCAAATTAACCCCTGTCTCAATACCGGGCCATCAACTCAAACCCCGATCTCAATATCGGGCCATCAACTTAACCCCTGTCTCAACATCGGGCCATCAACTTAACCCTGGTCTCAATACCGGGGCATCAAATCAATCCCAGTCTCAATATCGGGTAATCAAATCAACCCCGAACTCAATACTGGGCCGTCAAATCAACCCTGATCTCAATACCGGGCCCTCAAATCAACCCCGGTCTCAATACTTGGCCATCAAATCAACCCCAGTGCCAATATCGGGCCATCAAATCAACCCCAATCTCAACCTGGGAGGTACAGGTCAGCCCCGGCCTCAACCTAGGAGGTACAGGTTATCCCCGGTCTGAACCCGGGAGGTACAAGTCATCTCCGATCTCAACCCGGGAGGTCAGGCCAACTTCAGAAACAATTTTGAAGCATCACAACATCTCTATAGAAAATCCTGGAGGGACCAAGTCAGCCTCAGGGACGACACTGAGGATAAACAGACTCGAATGGGATACAAATCTTGGACACAACCCTAGGAAGTCAACTGAAGGCCATGCCAGCATTGAAGGCAACCCCGGGAGAAGCAAAACAGTTATTTTACCAACTCTAAGCCGATTTGGTCAAACGCGAGCCGAATTGATGCCCCCAAGGTCAAAATGAATTATAACAATGATCCCGAGTGCAAACAGCGCAAGATAGCTCAACGGAGAAACTGTAGAGATTCGAACACCTGGTTATGAACCCGTCTTCCTGGACCCAAAAAATGTTTTATCACATGTCATTATGACACTCTCGGTGAGGGCTTTCCAGAAAGGCACATCACACCTCAAACGGACGCTCCGATCAAAAGTTATAAAGTTTTAAACCTGACATCGCATTGCTCGTTGTGCATATACTTCGATGCAATGGGACCCACTACGTGGGCCCTGCCACGTGGGGCCACACCTCTACCTGAGGTAGCAGCAAGCTAGAGTGGAGGCTCCTGGGTCTATATATATGAGCTCACCCCCAGGTCATTTTAAAAAAGAAAAACGCTCTAAACCCTTGCCCGTTTGGTTTTTCAGCCATTTTCTTGTCTTCCAAATCCAAAATTTTCACTCTAACACGTAGATATACCCACATACTACCACATATCAAAAAATACAAGTAGATTTGGATGTTGAAAGCCTACAATTTGGCAAAAAGCCCGTGTAGCAGTCCATTGTGAGTATTTTTGCAATAAGAAAGTTATTATTACTTCTTCGCACTTTTATATATTAGCATATCAAGTTTTGTATTCCAAATATGCCCAAAACTCAGTTCTGTGGTCGTTTTTGTTAACTTTTGGTACATTTTAGTACCTAAACGTATTTTCTGGAATTTTTACAACTCGATTTGATGATCCGTCGCTTCCAACAGGTTTTATATACTTTTAACTTCGTATTGAGCAACTTCGCCAGACTAGGTTATCTTCCCAGTCTGGGTTTGGCTTTTTTTTGTATATATTTAACTGTATATATACTAACTTTTCAATTCTGTCACGCCCAGATGTCAAATCCGTGGTAGTTTACTACTTTTATATAAACATATGCATATATAAACAACATTCACAACACTAGGTTATCTTCCCAGTCTTGGTTGACTACTTTTTTATCTATATATATATATATATTTATATTTTAGTTCGGCCTTTATAATTCTGTGGCCTTTTTACTGTTTATATATATATATATGCATATATAAGCAACATTCACCACACTAGGTTATATTTCCAGTCTTGGTTGACTACTTTTCTATATATATATATATATATATTTACATTCCAGTTCAGCCTGGATCATTCTGTGGCCTTTTTATTATTTATATATGCATATATATGCAATATTAACCATACTGGGTTATCTTCCCAGTCCTGGATGACTACTTTTTAGTCTATAAATATATATATATTTATATTATAGTTCGGTCTGTTTCATTCTGTGGCCTTTTTACTAGTTTTATATATATATATATATATATATATATATATATATATATATATATATATATATATATATATATATATATATTTATATTTTCGTCTGGGCCTCGGAGTGAAAACCCACCGCCCTTTATTGCTTGTCTATATATATTAACATTCTGTCTAGCCTGGATCATTCAGTGACTTTTATACAGGTTTTATAAATATATATATATATATATATATATATATATTTACATTTCAGTCCTGGCATCGGTGTGAAAACCCACCGCCCTTTATAGCTTTCGTATATATAATTATATATAATTATATATATATATATATATATTGCTTTACTCATTTTTATTAAATTGGTGCTTTAAATATTCATTTGATATGAATCGGCACTAATATTTCTGCGGGCGAACTAGATTTATTTAAATCTCGCCAACTCTAGCTTTCAAACTGTTTAAAATAGGTACAGACGGAACCTGGAGGCTAGAATGGCTGAGATTTATTTAAATCCAGTATTTTTCTAGTTTTAGTTATAAAAGCTACCTCGCGGCCCTTCGATCACCATTTAGTAGGAACGAGATGCTTCGGCCATGTGCGAGCCAGGATTTACTGATGAATCATAGGTTCTGACGATATTTGGATATATTTCTATACAAATTTGAGCCGTACAGGTTTATCGGCCTCCCTATGTGAGCCTAGAAATCATGGGATTCATGATCAAACTGATCAGAATCTGATTCCCACGATCGACAAAATCCACTTTACAAATGTACCCTGCTAGTTTTTCTTTAAAAATGTACATACAAAAGACCTTAAAACGGTTATCCGGATTTAAGGTCTCAACATAGTAAAAAAATATAATTTGTCGTGTCAAAGTCCCTCCGATGGATATCATGCCTATGAGGAGACCAACACTTGTATATATGTTGTGATCGAGGATGCTTCGCAGCCCGACAATCACCATTCAATTAGAGCCTTAAGGCTGAAAAGATAAAACTGCAGTATCGATATGCTATAATTCCTATGTTAGCTTAAGGGTTTGAAAACTTTCTTTCAAAATATTATTCAATAATCTTTTCGAAAAGAGAAGCTTTTGCAAATCAAAGCAAACACTTTTGCAAATCAAATCAAAGACTTTTTGCAAATCAAATAAAACCTTTCGTATATAGGTTCAACGATGCATAAAGATACTTTTCAAATCAAATATAGGCCCAATTTTCTTCCAACATTCACACACATTGAAGATTTAAAAGGGAGATATTGAAAATATGCGGTACCGTGTTTACACGGGAGTTATGGGGTGCTTAAAACCTTCCCCACACTTAACCAAGCCCCCGAACTCAAAACTTTGTTTTTAAAGATCAAGTTTCGATAGTGTCCAAAAATTGGGCCTCTTTTCAAACAAAACTCGGTTGAGTTGGTAAATCCATTTCAAATCTACCAACTGGCGATTCTGTAAATTTTCACATCATTGACATGATACATATTGGCCTTTTCCTAAAAAACTCTTCAAAACGTTTTTTTGCAATAAAAAGAGTAAGGGGAGAGATAACTTAGGTAGAGAGAAAGATCAGGGTTGTGACCTGACCCGCGGATTTTTTCTCGACGTCGACACACCTTTTCTATAAATATAGAAACTAGGCTTTTGCCAAACACCATTCTTCTTGAATTCTTGTTCTTTCTTGGTGGATCAACTCTAGATGCTAAATACTTGGGTGGTTAACATTGATCAAAAGAAGGAATTAACCTGGTGGATTCAAGTAGAATGCAAAAATGATTTAGAGTTGAACTCGTACCTGAGGAAGCTGAATCTTCAAGGGTATGAATCCTAATCTCCATCTATTTCGTTTAATTAATAACAGTGCATAAAGGATGATCCGGGTATATGATTTATAAAATTTTATAACTCTAATTTTTCATGCTTCAGCTATTTTCCGCTACTTTGATTGTGTTCATGTATCTTACAAATCTAACAAAGGGAATATCGGGTCGCTTTAGAGGGGGATCTGCTCCAGTAAAACTATCAAAATATGGGCCACTTGAGGGGCCTGTGCCAGAGCTGAATGGATCAAAAGAATCTGCCTCCAATGGATCTCTTCCCAGATGCTTGATGAAAAAATGCGTTTGGTCCAACCTCTGGGTCAAGCTAGCAATTTGCTCCAAATGGGTAGGCTGTCTAACGCAGGCAATCCAGTCTGTCATCATCACAGAACCGGAACCATATTCGCCATGAGCTGAGTGGCGTGGGTTTGAGCCCTAATGGTCTGAGGAATCCACTAGCAATAGAAGGCATCCTGAGTGAAAGGACCCTCTGATAAAATAAAGCCATCTAAGCCCATCAGGGGAATCTCTGTGACAGGCTGAGACAAAGACTAATGGCGTCTAGCAGGAGGAAGATATGGAATACAAATCTTATTTCTTCGCACAGTCACGATCTGGGGGACCCACTAGAGGGGGACCCACCCCAGTAGGGCTACCTGCTGTTCGGGAATTCAAGTTGTGCTCCGTGAAGTTTTTGTGTAGTACACTTGTAGCTAACTTAATATGATGACATGTTAATTTTAATAGACAATAAGATAACATATTTTTAATATGTTTAAGATAATTTGAAGTCTCATATTGATATATTATATGTGTACTTGGATATTACTTTCATAAGGTGCGACATGATAGTTTTAAAGTGTTATACGCGTATGTTGTGCATGTTGTGAGTTTAGACTCACGTATGTGTATAGCTAGCAACTTAAGTTGTAAACCATGTTGTTAAGTTGAAATTGAGTAAGAAGTTCAACAGTTTAACATAACGATCATGGACTAATTGATATTATAAACGTAATATAATATGTAGGGTAATTGTGAAAGTGATTCTATATAGTAAAGTGTAGCTTGCGCTTGAGGCAAGTTCTCTAATCCTTACTCTTTATATTGTATAAGTTTCCTAAACCTTTCATTTACATTATGCAAGTTTTTCCTAATCTTAACTTGTTAATTATTGTGCAAGTTATTTTGTATTATAATGTTCATAATGAACAAGTATTGAAGTTATTGTTGAAATAATGCGATCTTGACTTATTTGTCCAAGCAAATTCTATTAATCTTTCAAATGAATTAAGTTATTTCTAAATCATGCTTAATTAATATAAAGTCTATTGTTATAACTTATACTTGGTTCATAGTTCTTATATTATTGAACTCTTACTTATTGTTAGTCGATTCAACTACTTCTTAGTTGATGATAGTTGAAACTCCAAATTTCCTTTTAGCTATCCAAACCAAACTTTTTTTGGTGCGGACTTGTATCAAATACTGAGATGACCAACCCTTTTATTAGGGGAGGTTACTAGGCGAAAGCGTTTAATATTTGTGCACAATACATAGTACGAAGGGCTGATGCCCCTAAGTACGAGTTGAGAGTCCATTGTCTAAATGACTGTTAAAGATTTTTAAACGAAAATGTTTATAACCTAGGATATAGTTCAAGGTCTTATGACCCTCAGATGATTTCAATATTTGAAATTATAAATGTGATGAAAGAATTATTATTCAATTTTTTATTGTTGATGAAAGTAATGTTATTCAAATCTTTTGAAGTTATTCAGTTATGTCATATTATTGTTGTATTCCAAGTGATCTTTTGTTTGCTCACTCTTGCATATTTTATAATCCCTTGCAGCTAAAGTCGAGAACGTTGATGTACCGCCAATAAGTAAAGGGAAAGGCAAGATGAACAAGTGAAGACTTATTATCTTTTGATTTTGATTGTAATAAGACTTGATGTTATGATAATTTATTTTCGCATTATTGATTATGTTAAGGTTAGATAAATCCTGAGATATTTTTGGATTAAGGTTGTAATTCTTTTTATAAGGAAGAATTTATTTAATGATGAGATTGTAATTTATTCTGCATTCTTTATTATTGGGTAGATGTATGTTTTATTTAGATAGTGAGCACCAAATCCTATAGAATCGAAGTACCCGGATTTGGGGGTGTCACAAAATATGTGGCCCTTTACTGTTTATATATATATATATATATATATATATATATATATAATTTATTCAATGTGATTAAATATCTATTTTTAAATATTCATTCGATACGAATCTATTTTAATGTAAATTTGGTGAATTAGATTTATCTAAATCTAGCTCTTTCTAACTTTCAAACAATTTAAAATTGGTCAAACCGGAATTGGCGGAGCTAGAATGACTAAGATTTATTTTAAATCTAGCTTTCTTTCTAGCTTTGTAAATATTAAAGCGACTACGCAACCCTAGATCTATATCTAGTGGAAATTGGAAGCTTTGGCTATGCTCATGAAAGATTTGACTGATAAATCCTTTGTTTTGTGACGTCAGAGTACAATTTGTAGTATATGTAAATATCTGTGTTGTGCAGGTTTCTTGATCATTCTCTGTGAGCCTAGGAATCATGGGATTAATGATCAACCACACGGATCTAAATCCGATTCCCATGATGGATAACTCCATATTGTAAATACATCCTGCCAGTTTTTTTGTAAATATAAATCAGATGGACCATAAAATGGTTATTCGACTTTAAGGTCTCCACATAGTACATTGTGGTTTGTCGTGCTGGGGTTACTTGGATGACTTTCATGCCTATAGGAAGACCAGCACTTGTATATACATTTTGTGGTCGGGGATGCTTCGTATCCTGACAAATAAATATTCAAATCAAGCCAAATGCGGAATAAAATAAAAAATTGAAGTATCAAAAAGCTTCAATTCCTATGAGAGCATAAGTGTTTGAAAACCATCTTTCAAAATGACATTTTCATAACTTTTCTAAAAATGGACTTTTCAAACAAATCAAACCCTTCGTATATAGGTCCAACGAAGCACGACACTACTTTCATATCAAACAAACGTCTGCTCAATTACTTCCAACATACACACACACATATTGCGAATAGAAAGGGAAATATTGAAAAGATGCAGTAACCGTGTTTCACGGAAGTCGGGGGGTGCCTAACACCTTCCTCCCGCTTAACCAATTCCCCCGAACATTAAGAATCTTGGTTTCCAAGGCCAAGTTTTGACAGCGTTCAGTAATTGGGCCTACCTAAAAAAATCAAAAAAAAACTCGGTTGAGTTGGTACAACCATTTCAAAATATACCAACTGGAGACTCTATAACTTTTCAAAATCGTCGACATGATACATGTTGGCCTTTTCCTAAAAAATTCACCCTTCATAAAATAGATAAGACAAATAAGGGTAGAAAACAAGAAAATTTAGGGAGAGGAAGATCTGTCTAAAAGAGAAGATTTTTTTCCCGACGTCGACAAGTGGCGACTCTACTGGGGACAGTAGAGGGCTTAAGCCGTACTTCAAATCTTTTCAAAATTTCCCTTTTCAATCTGCGTGTGTGTGGATGCTGTGTTTACATTAAATGGATGTAAATAATTACTTTACTGCTTTATATTAGTGCTTCGCATAATGTCATCATTTCATACGGTGAGACACAATGTATGCGAATGTATGCTGTGTGATTTCTCCACCAAAAGGCAAACCCGTCGGTGTTTGATTGCTAGACTCAAAGGAGTTTAATCCTGCGAGGCTCAAAAAAGGCACCACTCAGATCTACTCCAATTGAAAGATCGGATAAATTTCCCCTCAAGTAGATTGCGATGATCTGGGGACCTTCATGCCAAAAAATCGCGAGAGTAGCCTAAGATAGGTCAGCTTCTGATTAGCCAAATTCGAAGGAAAGCCTCTTCATGCCTTCCTCTTTTTAATTCAATATAAATTACAGAAAATGTAAATATACATTTCATTGTGAATCCTGTCGTTAAAATAACTGACCTTTGTTTTACATGATAAGATTAAAAAAACCTCAATAATAAACACATTGCATAGCATTAATGCGGCTGATATATGCATCAAAATTAACACACCTACTTTTATTATAGGAAAAAATTGGTCCCGTCACTAGATCCAAATCTAAAAAGGTACTAAGCCCATCAACTCTCATGACTTCAAGTGCTCAACCTGAATCCACCCCTGTCTCTTGGGAGGAGTTTGAAGGATTAAAAAAACTAGATAGCGGAATTAGCTATTTTCCTCAAAGAACAAAGCAAAGGTCTTCAAGGTAAACAAACACCCGGTCATACAGAATCATCTACACCCGGTAGCGGTCAGGATACCGGAAAGAAAGATACTCATATTCCTGAGCCTCAGAAACAGGATCTGACCAACAAAACCTAGAAAATCATAAACCTCAACAAAGAGTAGATAGCTGGTGATATTCTGAAAAAGGTCCAACAAATGGAAGAAACAATCTGGTCAATCAAAGGGACTAGGGCATGTGGAAGCTTAAATTACTCTGATATATATATATTCCCAGGGGCTCGTTATCCAGACAAATTTCAAGTCCTTGATTTTGAAAAATATAATGGATTAGAAGATCACTACACCCATTTGAAGGTATTCATTGGAGAGCTCGGATCCTATGCAGAGTACGAGAAGCTCTGAATGCAATTATTCTAGAAGAGTCTGACCAAAGAGGCTAAAGCCTGGTATGCCGACTGCACAGTTCAAAAATTCATAGCTGGGAATAGTTAGCACATGCCTTCCTCAATCAATATAGCTTCCAGTCTTAGATGGCTCCAGATAGATATCAAAACACCAAAGTTAAGAAGAAGAACACTGAGTCATTTAGAGAGTATGCCTAACGATGGAGACGGATGGCAGCACAAGTCACTCCGTTTATGACAGAGACTGAGATAGTCTTGACCTTCTACGACATTCAAGAAGCTCCATATTACGATAGGGTCCTGGCCGGTATAGGAAAACCATTCTCGGAGATGACAAAACATGGAGAAATGGCTAAAATGGGAAATTTCACTAATTTGAACCAGCTGATGAAAGAAATCCTCCAAATGTTAATCAATGATGGGATGGTCACAGATTTGCTACCCCTCGATGGACCCTCGATCCCGAAAGTTCAAGCTTGATAGAATCTGTCAATATCATTCCAACACACTAGGTAATGACAACAAAGATTGTTGGGGACTTCATCATCTAATACAAAACCTCATAGAAAGCAGTGATCTGATGAAGGTAAATCAAGATTATGGTTATCTTGATGAAGCACTCTTTATTCCCATGAAAGGGAATCAGAAAGAAGTGGTGGTTGTCATTTCCTGTTAGAAGGATCTAGCCAAGACACACTTAATATTGCAAGGAAAAGGGGTCCAAGAAGGAAAGAATCCTGTGAAGGTGGCTGCGCCAGAACCTCTAATATTGCCATTCAAATCGCAATATCCTATAATCAGTCTGAAGAAAGTCCCATGGAACTATGGGAAAGATAAAGGTTCAACATCAAACAACATTGCCAATGTATTAAAGGAAACCCCGATGTACCTACCTTAATGGGTGATCAATTCAGTCATTACAGCTAAATGGAGTGTGGCTGAAGAGAAAATTAAAGAATTCCTCAGCAGAATGGGGCGTCATGAGGCAAAAAACAGACATCCATCCTGGATCTGGTCTTATCCTCGATAGATCATCGCAAAATTCTGGTGAAATTACTGGTGGAAGCACATCTGCCAAAGAAGGTAGATACTGAGAAGTTCCGTCATATGATATAGCACATTTTCGACAGCAATGTGATATACTTCACTAAAGATGATATACTCGCTGAAGGGACGGGTCATTTGTAACGATTGAGAATTTTATATGTTAATTGTAAATATTTATTGAATTAAATAAATATTTTATAGAATTTATTTGTGAAGATAAATAAATAAATTGTGCGATTGTTGTGGATAATTTAATTAAGTGCTATATGATTAATTAAATTGATATGTTAGCAATGGTGTAGCATCATTTTAATTTAATGGGGAATAATTTAATTAGAGTTAATGTTATGTGCTAAGTGATAATAATTTGTTAGACGAATTATGTTTAATAAAGGAAATTCAATTGTGTGACAATTTGGTATTATGTGAATGTTAGTTTATTTAATTGAATTAGAGTGTTGTAATTTAATTAAATAAGTATAATATTTAATCTATGGATTTAAAGAGTTATTAAAAGACTAGAAAAGGATTTTAAAGTGTTTTACCAAACAATACCCTTGTACTTGTTTAATCTTATTTTACCCAAACAAGGCCTTAGCACTAAAAACCTATTTTTCTAAGAGGTTGCCAAACATGGCCTTGGACTTTTCAAATTTTGTAACCTATGTTATTAATAAGAATTAATATGGTTATAAGTATTATATTTATTATATATAAGTTACATATCTATTATATATATATATATTGTATATTGTATAATATATGTTAAGTTAAAAGTTACGTTAGTTTTACAAAACAAAGAAAGAAAGAAGAAGAGGGTTAGAGAGAATTGTCAGAGAAGAAGAAGAGAGAAGAGGAAGAAAGGCTTGAGAAGGCATAAGAGGATCATCATCTCTTCTCTTTAAGTAAAACTAGTAAGGTTATACCCTAACCTTTGTACTTAATTCTTATGTGTTGTAATTCTTTTTTATCAAATTAGGTTTTTACAATCATGAAATTATATGTATATATGATGTTCATATGTTTTCATATGTAATTGTATGCCATGAAAGGGTTTTCAAAATACAATTGTTGTAAAAACAAGTTTTCAAAGCATATTCTTTTATGTTTTCATGGTTTTAGAACTCTATGTGAAAGTCTCTTTGTGAAAGCTATTTATTTTGATATGTGAATGAGATAAGTATATATATATACATATACATATATATATATATATATGTTTACATGAGGGTTTCATAGTTGTTTAAGAATTTCAATTCATAAGTATATGATGAATACTATGAAATTCATGTTCATAGTGTTAGATTATGAATTTATGTTAAACATTTCTTTAAATACTTGATGTGAGCATGAATTATGTGTAATATGTGATATAACATGATTATATATGAGCTATATGGTTGTTCTAGCAATTCAATCAATGAATTTTTGATAAACAGTAGGAAGTGTGTTCATAGTGATTTTCGGTGAAGTTATTTTTGAAAAACGGCTTTTAAAACTATCAAATTGATGTTGATTTTGAGTCATTGTTAAAATTGATCATGTATTAAGTTAATATGTTAAGAATATGAGTGATTACAATTGAACTCACTTGAATTGGATGAAAAACGAATTCGTAGTAGCAATTTTCGTCAAGAACGCTTAAAATTATGTTTTCTTTGAAAATCATGAAATCTTGTTTTGGATTTTGTGTTTTATGGATTATATATGTTATGAGCATGTTAATAAGTTTAAAATATTGTTAGTATCAAGTTTTATATTTATCATGTTGGAAAAAAATTGAATTCGGTGTGAAAGAATGAGCCAAATTGGCTTAATTCTTCAGCAGTTCGCGAACCAAGTGGTGCAGCAGGGGGAGCACCCGCCCCAGCGGGTGTATTTCCCTATGGAGACCCGCCCCAGCGGGTGTATTGCCCTATGGAGACCCGCCCCAGTGGGTGATGTTGCTGCCCAAAAAATTTTGAGTTTTGTTTTTGAGTTTTTATGCCCCGTTTGTTAAGCTAACTTGTTTCTAAGACTTGGAAAGTGAAAGGTGTAATAAGATAACATGTTTTTGATGTGTTTAAGTTAGATTGAAATATATTATGAATGTGTTACATGTGTGTGTGTGTGTGTTGCTTTCACGAGGCACACAACACGATTCATTGAGTTATAGGCTTATGAATGTATGTCGTGAGTATAGACTCACGTACTTGACTAATTAGCAACCAATGTGGTAAATTATATTGTGAGTTGGACTTAGATATGAAGTTCGATGGTTTAAATATTGTAGTTGGATACTAATAGATGGTTTGAATGTAATATAAATGTGTAGGGTGTTTGTGAAGTGGTTATAATTGTTAAAGTGTAGCTTGTGCTTAAGGCAAGTTCTCTTACCCTTATTCTTTTATGTTAAGCAAGTTTCTAAACTTGTTATTTATATTGTGCAAGTTCTTTAAGCTACTCTTGAATGCTATACAAGCCTATTCATTGTATATTTTCATTGTGCAAGTTTCCTAACCCTTGCTCAAGAAATCATGAAAGTTCATTCACGTTCCTTAACTTGTTATATGTGGTACAAGTTATACCACACTCATAAAGCGTAAGTATTAAAACGTTATTTTAGTAATATGATCTTGACTTAGTTGTTCAAGTAAGATCTACTTAGTCTATCGAATGCTTTAAGTTGTTTCTAAAAGCATGCCTATCTATTATGGAGTTTATTGTCATATTTTACAATTGGTTCATGATTCTTATATTATTGAATGTAAAGAATTGAAAGTCGATTCAACTACTCCTAGTTGATGATAGTTGAACTCTAAAGTTCCCTTATCTATCCAAACCAAACTTTCTTTGGTGCGGACTTGTATTCAATTTTTGAGAAGGAACAACCCTATTAATTAGGGGATATTTTATGCGAAAGCGTTAAGATGGTTGTGCACAATTCATGGTACAAAGGGTTGATCCCCCTGAGTACGAGTTAATGTCTATAGTCTTATTAACTGTTAAAGGTTTAAATAGAAATATTTATAACCTAGGACAATGGTTCAAGGTCTTATGACCCTCAGATGATTCCATATTCGAATTCTATATATTGATGAAAGAATTATAATTCAATTCTTTATATTGATGAAAGTAAAGTTATTCAAACTCTTTAGAAAAGATTCACTTATGTCATATCACTGTTGTATTTTCAAGTGAGCTTTTGTTTGCTCACTCTTGCCTGCTTTACCACCACTTGCAGTTGAGACCAAGAATGTTGACATACCATCAACAAGTAAAGGAAAAGGAAAGATGAATAAATGAAGGCTTGTTATGTCAAGTTGCTTTTGTAATAAGACTTAGTTGGTTATGTTTATGTTTCTGAATTCACGTTATCTGAATGATGTTAAGGTTTAGATAACCCTGGGATTTTATTTAACAAGTTGTCATTCTTTCTAGAGGGAGATTTTTAGTAAGGTTTTATGAAGGTTGTAATTAGTTTAAGATTCTTTATTACTGGGTAGATGTATGTTTTAATTAGAAAGTGTACACCAAATCATGTGAAAACGAAGTAAACGGATACGGGGGTGTCACAGGTTGGTATCAAAGCCATAGGTTATGAAACCTTAGGTGGGGAAAAACGTTAGGTAGTAGCATTATGGTAAGATCGAAAAGATAGATGTGATAGGTAAAGATAATAAACTACCTTATGTGCTATGTGTTTACGTTCAGGTATTCGAAGGGTGACGACTCGATATCACGTAATAATAAGCTTTAAAATTCTTTTATCAGGATGACGAACGTTGGAGAACCTTGTCAGGCTAGAGAGGTTGTACCTCAGGTGCCTAGAGAGGAGGAACCCCGTGACATACATGTTGTCTGGGAGCAGCTGGTTAAGAGAGAGCCATCTCTAGTGATCACCATAGCTGGTCGGGAGCGTGAGCTGACACCTATTCCAGAGGATGAGGACGAGGACGAGTCTGAAGAGGAGGAAGAGGAGGAAGAGGATCCCGAAGAGGAATTCCCACCTCACTTTACTAGTGCTGAGATGTACGAGGCAGTCTATGATAGCAACGTGGAGCTTCATGGACGAGTAGGAGATCTCGAGGAAACTATCCAGCAACGAGATAATACGATCGAGGAAATGGCAAATGACCTGGGAGATGCACAGTGGAACCTGATACATATGGAGGTTGATAGAGATGCTGCTCGATTTGAACTAGCAAAGCTGAAGCAAGACATCTAGGAGGAGTCGAGGAAGCGTGCCAGGGCTGAAGAGTCAAGCTTGAGGGCTAATCAACGAGCTGATCGAGCTGAAGATGAAGCTGAGGCCAAGAGGGCCAAGCTGAGGGAAACAGAATATGCTTTTCATACAGCGATAGAAAGAGCTCAGGACCGTATTTTCTACTACCCAGCTCAGTTCCAAGGTTTACCGTGGTATGTGGTGGACCGAAGAACGGCAATTCGGGTAATGGAAGAGGAACGCAGAGAGGCTGTGCGACGTATTAATATGCCTAGGCAGTAGCAACAATAGCAGTAATAGTAGTAGTAGCAGTAGTAGTAGAGCTTTTGTTTATGTGTTGCTTTTGTAGTAAATAAAGTAAATTCCATAATTGAGATAAGAATGGGATAAGTTGATAATGTAATCCTGCAACTTTTTCAGTTCAGGAAGGATGATGTAAATGGCAGAAATGCTATCTGATTGATGTTTTTAAACTACGACTAATGAATAAAAGAAGTTTATTGACGTGCCTTGTGTTCTATGTGAACATAGATATTCAAACCTTTAAGTGTGAACTTGAATACTTAAGATTTGAATAAAGGATCTAATAATAATATTTTCTTATCAGTAAATGCATCCTAGAAGAAGAGTAACACGTCAAAACCCCGAGGGTTCAACAAACAACAACAATAACGATGCAACAAACCCTAACGCGGTTCAGCAATTAGTAAACCTACTGGCAGGAGCAGTGGCGAATCAGCCGCAAGTGCAAGCCACGACGTTTAAAGAGTTTAAGGCAGTAGGACCGTCGAAATTTAAGGGATCGACAAACCCTATAGATGCTCAGACGTGGATTATGGAAATAGAAAAGGTATTTGACGTGGCTAGGGTCAGTGAAGACCAAAAAATAGCATTTGCGACTTTTATGTTGAAGTCAGATGCTAGCTTCTGGTGGCAGGCGAATAAGGCTAGAGAGGAAGAAGGAGTCACAGCGTGGGAACGTTTCAAAGAGAAGTTCTACGAGATGTACTTCCCAGTGAGTTCGCAAGATCAGATGGAGGTCCAATTCTTAGAGCTGAAGCAGGGAACGATGTCAGTGTCGGAATAAGCGGCGAAGTTTAATGAACTGGCCAGGTTCACTACTTACCAGGTCAGCACGGATGCTAGGAAGGCGAGGAGGTTTGAGCGGGGTCTGAAACCCTGGCTCTACAGCAAGGTCTCTATGTTCCAGCTAAACACATTTGCAGCCGTGCTGGAAAAGGCTATTCTAGCTGAAGGGGGAAGCGAAGCGGTGAATAAATTCAACCAAGATAAAAAGAAGAAGAATGAAACGGAAACTAAGGCTAGTGGTAGCGGGGCTATCCATCAGAAGAGGAAGTGGAATGATAATAACTCTGCTGGGAGTCAGCAGGGAGGCCAGCAGAAGAGGAAGCTCGAAGCGTGTGCTACATGCGGGAAGACTCACACTGAAGTGTGCATGAAAGGGAAACGCTTATGCTACAAATGTGGTCAGGAAGGCCACATCGCGCCATATTGCCCAAACCCCAATAAAGGAGCTTGTTATATGTGTGGATCCAAGGATCACATGGCTCGTAATTGCCCTAAGAAGCCAGTGACAGGGTCAATAGGGAATAGCGGGAAGGACAACGGCAGCACTCTGACTCTTGCCGGACCATCGCCACTACTGGCCGTTCGACCCACTGCCCGAACATTCAACATGACGGTGCAAGACGCGGTGCAATAAAAAGATGTGGTGGCAGGTATTATTCCGATCAATAGTATAAATGCATATGTATTATTTGATTCGGGTGCTAATTGTTCATTCATATCTGATGATTTTGCTAAAACCCTAGACCTACCTGTAGAGGAGTTAGTTTACCCTTTGAGCATAGAAATTGCGAATAGGGAGATTATTCCTGTTAGGAGTGTTTATAGGAATTGTAGACTGGACATTAAAGGTCAGGAACTTAGAGTAGATTTGATTTCGATTAAACTTGGGGAATTCGACGTCATACTAGGTATGGACTGGTTGTTCAACCATGGGGCGATAATCGACTGTCAGAAGAAGTTAGTAAACCTTACGACTCCGTCAAAGTTGGTGTTCTATGGTAGTAAATCGCCTAGACAAGCGAATTGTCTGACGGTGATGCAAGCCAAGAAACTTTTGATGCAAGGCTGTGTAGGATATTTAGCCTACATAGTAGATACGCGTAAGGAGAGCCCTAAGGTAAAGGAGATATCGGTAGTTAAGGAGTTTGTAGACGTTTTTCCGAGCGATTTGTCAGGACTTCCGCCAGATAGGGAGACAGAGTTCGTGATCGATTTAGCGCCGGGAACTGCTCCAATTTCGAAGGCTCCATATCGAATGGCTCCAATCGAGATGAAGGAACTGATGGTTCAACTGCAAGAACTGTTAGACAAGAAGTATTTCCAACCGAGCGTTTCGCCGTGGGGAGCGCCTATTTTATTCGTGAAGAAGAAGGATGGATCGATGCGTCTCTGCATTGATTATAGGGAGTTGAATAAAGTTACAATCAAGAATAGGTATCCTTTACCTAGGATCGATGACTTGTTTGATCAACTGAAGGGTGCGAAGTACTTCTCAAAAATTGATTTAAGAAGCGGGTATCATCAGTTGAAGGTGAGGAAGGAAGATATACCGAAAACTGCTTTTAGAACTCGGTATGGTCATTACGAGTTCTTGGTGATGTCATTTGGTCTCACGAATGCCCCAGTTGCATTTATGGACCTAATGAACATGGTGTTCAAGCCATTTCTGGACAAGTTTGTGGTAGTGTTTATAGATGACATCCTGGTTTATTCCAAGACCGAGGAGGAGCATGCTGAACACTTAAGACTAACCTTAGAAGCACTGAGACGAGAAAAGCTTTACGCTAAATTCTCAAAATGCAAATTTTGGTTGGAACGTGTGCAATTTCTTGGCCACGTGATTGACAAGAATGGTATTTCGGTAGATCCATCGAAGGTTGAAGCGGTAATGAATTGGGATCAGCCGAAGACGCCGTCTGAAGTGAGGAGTTTCTTGGGATTGGCAGGTTATTACCGGAGATTTATCCAAGACTTTTCTAAAATCGCAACTCCGTTGATGAATCTGACTCGTAAAACAGTTAAGTTTGTTTGGACGGAGAAGTGTGAGGAGAGTTTTCAAGAGTTGAAGAAGAGGTTGAGTACTGCTCCTGTATTATCTTTACCGGATAGTTCGGGAAATTTCATGGTATATAGTGATGCCTCACATAAAGGATTAGGCTGTGTGTTGATGCAGAGCGGCAAAGTCATTGCCTATGCGTCACGTCAGCTGAAGGACTACGAGATGGGGTATCCGACCCATGACTTGGAGTTGGCAGCAGTAGTGTTTGCTCTAAAGATTTGGAGACACTACTTATATAGAGAGAAGTGTGAAATATACACAGATCACAAGAGTCTGAAGTATATATTTATCCAGAAGGATTTGAACATGCGCCAAAGGAGATGGTTGGAACTGATTAAAGACTACAATTGCGAGATACTTTACCATCCGGGTAAAGCTAACGTTGTCGCCGACGCTTTGAGCAGGAAAGGTCGGGAGAAGATGAATATGTTAACTGATCAGGATCAATTAATAGAACAGATGGCTAAATTAGAGCTGGAAGTAAAGTTTCCAAAGAAATTGGATGAAAAGTTATTCCAAGTAACCACTGGTTCTACAATTGTGGACAAGGTAAAAGAAGCTCAACTTCACGATGAAGAATGCGAGAAGATTCGAAAGAGAATAGCTGATGGCGAAGAGGTTAAATTCAAGATCGACAGTGAGGATCTGCTACGATTTGAAGGTAGAATCTGGGTACTGCCAGTATCGGAAGTTAAGGAGGAAATCTTGAGTGAAGCTCACAGATCGATATATTCAATTCACCCTGGGAGTACGAAGATGTACCAGGATCTCAGGCATTATTTCTGGTGGCCGAATATGAAGAAGGATGTAGCTGAATGCGTTGCGAAATGTCTAACTTGTCAAAAAGTCAAGGCAAAACATCAGAGACCTAGCGGATTGCTGCAACCGTTAGAAATTCCAGAGTGGAAGTGGGAGCATATCACGATGGATTTCGTGGTTGGTCTTCCAGCGACTCAGAAAGGTTTCGATGCAATATGGGTTATTGTGGATCGACTGACGAAGTCAGCCCACTTTTTACCAATCAGGATTAAATATAACTTGGAATAATTAGCTAAATTATACGTTAAGGAGATTATTTCTCGACATGGTGTTCCAATATCGATTGTGTCAGACAGAGATCCGCATTTTACGTCAAATTTCTGGAAGCGTTTACAAGAATGTTTGGGAACACAGTTGCGAATGAGTACAGTGTACCATCCTCAAACCGATGGCCAGAGCGAGAGAACAATTTAGACGCTTGAGGATATGCTGAGAGCATGTGTGATGGACTTTAAAGGAAGCTAGGACGATCATCTACCGTTGGTGGAGTTCGCCTACAACAATAGTTACCACGCGAGTATCGGCATGCCGCCTTACGAAGCGTTATACTGCAGAAAGTGCAGAACTCCTCTATGCTGGAATGAAGTCGGTGAACGTCAGCTATTGGGACCGAAATTGGTACAACAAACTGCTGAAATTGTGAAGCTGATCAGAACAAGATTGGTTGCTGCTCAGGACAGACAGAAGAAATATGCCGATCAACATCGACATAATCGAGAATTCTTACCAGAAAGCTTCGTTTTCCTAAAGGTATCTCCCTGGAAGGGGAAGATTAGATTTGGCAAGAAAGGGAAACTGAGTCCCCGATTTATTGGACCTTTTAAGGTATTACGAAATGTTGGCGAGGTAGCTTACGAAGTGGCATTACCTCCGGAACTCGAGAATATACATAACGTATTTCATATTTCCGTGTTACGGCCTTACAAACACGACTATAAACATGTAATAGAATACGAGCCTTTACAATTTGATAAAGACTTAACTTCTGAAGAGGTTCCTGTTCAAATTATTGACAGAAAGGAACAAGTACTTAGGAATAAAGTGATACCTTCTATTAAGGTAATTTGGAGGAACCACAGTGCTGAAGAAGCTACGTGGGAACTCGAAGATGTTATGATGAAGTCTTATCCTCAATTATTTGCTTAATTGAAGTGTGTAACCCCTTAGATATCGATTCTGGGGACAGAATCCTTTTAAGGGGGGAAGAATGTAACAGATGAGAATTTTTATGAGGTGAGAATTTTTATGAGATTTTTTTTTATGTTGTGATTCTGGGGACAGAATCCTTTTAAGGAGGGAAGACTGTAACGATTGAGAATTTTATATGTTAATTGTAAATATTTATTGAATTAAATAAATATTTTATGGAATTTATTTGTGAAGATAAATACATAAATTGTGTGATTGTTGTGGACAATTTAATTAAGTGCTATATGATTAATTAAATTGATATGTTAGCAATGGTGTAGCATCATTTTAATTTAATGGGGAATAATTTAATTAGAGTTAATGCTATGTGCTAAGTGATAATAATTTGTTAGACGAATTATGTTTAATAAAGGAAATTCAATTGTGTGACAATTTGGTATTATGTGAATGTTAGTTTATTTAATTGAATTAAAGTGTTGTAATTTAATTAAATAAGTGTAATATTTAATCTATGGATTTAAAGAGTTATTAAAAGACTAGAAAAGGATTTTAAAGTATTTTACCAAACAATGCCCTTGTACTTGTTTAATCTTATTTTACCCAAACAAGGCCTTAGCACTAAAAACCTATTTTTCTAAGAGGTTGCCAAACATGGCCTTGGACTTTTCAAATTTTATAACCTATGTTATTAATAAGAATTAATATGGTTATAAGTATTATATTTATTATATATAAGTTACATATCTATTATATATGTATATTGTATATTGTATAATATATGTTAAGTTAAAAGTTACGTTAGTTTTACAAAACAAAGAAAGAAAGAAGAAGAGGGTTAGAGAGAATTGTCAGAGAAGAAGAAGAGAGAAGAGGAAGAAAGGCTTGAGAAGGCATAAGATGATCATCATCTTCATCATCTCTTCTCTTTAAGTAAAACTAGTAAGGTTATACCCTAACCCTTGTACTCAATTCTTATGTGTTGTAATTCTTTTTTATCAAATTAGGTTTTTACAATCATGAAATTATATGTATATATGGTGTTCATATATTTTCATATGTAATTGTATGCCATGAAAGGGTTTTCAAAATACAATTGTTGTAAAAACAAGTTTTCAAAGCATATTCTTTTATGTTTTCATGGTTTTAGAACTCTATGTGAAAGTCTCTTTGTGAAAGCTATTTATTTTGATATGTGAATGAGATTTGTATGTATATATATACATATATATATATATATATGTTTACATGAGGGTTTCATAGTTGTTTAAGAATTTCAATTCATAAGTATATGATGAATACTATGAAATTCATGTTCATAGTGTTAGATTATGAATTTATGTTGAAAATTTCTTTAAATCCTTGAAGTGAGCATGAATTATGTGTAATATGTGATATAACATGATTATATATCAGTTATATGGTTGTTCTAGCAATTCAATCATTGAATTTTTGATAAACAATAGGAAGTGTGTTCATAGTGATTTTCGGTGAAGTTATTTCTAAAAAACGGCTTTTAAAACTATCAAATTGATATTGATTTTGAGTCATTGTTAAAATTGATCATGTATTAAATTAATATGTTAAGAATATGGGTGATTATAATTGGAATCACTTGAATTGGATGAAAAACGAATTCGTAGTAGCAATTTTCGTCAAGAACGCTTAAAATTGTGTTTTCTTTGAAAATCATGAAATCTTGTTTTGGATTATGTGTTTTATGGATTATATATGTTATGAGCATGTTAATAAGTTTAAAATATTGTTAGTATCAAGTTTTATATTTATCATGTTGGAAAAAAATTGAATTCGGTGTGAAAGAATGAGCCAAATTGGCTTAATTCTTCACCAGTTCGCGAACCAAGTGGTGCAGCAGGGGGAGCACCCGCCCCAGCAGGTGTATTTCCCTATGGGGACCCGCCCCAGTGGGTGATGTTGCTGCCCAAAAAATTTTGAGTTTTGTTTTTGAGTTTTTATGCCCCGTTTGTTAAGCTAACTTGTTTCTAAGACTTGGAAAGTGAAAGGTGTAATAAGATAACATGTTTTTGATGTGTTTAAGTTAGATTGAAATATATTATGAATGTGTTACATGTGTGTGTGTGTGTGTGTTGCTTTCACGAGGCACACAACACGATTCATTGAGTTATAGGCTTATGAATGTATGCCGTGAGTATAGACTCACGTACTTGACTAATTAGCAACCAATGTGGTAAATTATATTGTGAGTTGGACTTAGATATGAAGTTCGATGGTTTAAATATTGTAGTTGGATACTAATAGATGGTTTGAATGTAATATAAATGTGTAGGGTGTTTGTGAAGTGGTTATAATTGTTAAAGTGTAGCTTGCGCTTAAGGCAAGTTCTCTTACCCTTATTCTTTTATGTTAAGCAAGTTTATAAACTTGTTATTTATATTGTGCAAGTTCTTTAAGCTACTCTTGAATGCTATACAAGCCTATTCATTGTATATTTTCATTGTGCAAGTTTCCTAACCCTTGCTCAAGAAATCATGAAAGTTCATTCACGTTCCTTAACTTGTTATATGTGGTACAAGTTATACCACACTCATAAAGCGTAAGTATTAAAGCGTTATTTTAGTAATATGATCTTGACTTAGTTGTTCAAGTAAGATCTACTTAGTCTATCGAATGCTTTAAGTTGTTTCTAAAAGCATGCCTATCTATTATGGAGTTTATTGTCATATTTTGCAATTGGTTCATGATTCTTATATTATTGAACTGTAAAGAACTGAAAGTCGATTCAACTACTCCTAGTTGATGATAGTTGAACTCTAAAGTTCCCTTATCTATCCAAACCAAACTTTCTTTGGTGCGGACTTGTATTCAATTTCTGAGAAGGAACAACCCTATTAATTAGGGGATATTTTATGCGAAAGCGTTAAGATGGTTGTGCATAATTCATGGTACAAAGGGTTGATCCCCCTGAGTACGAGTTAATGTCTATAGTCTTATTGACTGTTAAAGGTTTAAATAGAAATATTTATAACCTAGGACAATGGTTCAAGGTCTTATGACCCTCAGATGATTTCATATTCGAATTCTATATATTGATGAAAGAATTATAATTCAATTCTTTATATTTATGAAAGTAAAGTTATTCAAACTCTTTTGAAAAGATTCACTTATGTCATACCACTGTTGTATTTTCAAGTGAGCTTTTGTTTGCTCACTCTTGCCTGCTTTACCACCACTTGCAGTTGAGACCAAGAATGTTGACATACCATCAACAAGTAAAGGAAAAGGAAAGATGAATAAATGAAGGCTTGTTATGTCAAGTTGCTTTTGTAATAAGACTTAGTTGGTTATGTTTATGTTTTCGCATTTACGTTATCTGAATGATGTTAAGGTTTAGATAACCCTGAAATTTTATTGAACAAGTTGTCATTCTTTCTAGAGGGAGATTTTTATTAAGGTTTTATGAAGGTTGTAATTAGTTTAAAATTCTTTATTACTGGGTAGATGTATGTTTTAATTAGAAAGTGAACACCAAATCATATGGAAACGACGTACCCGGATTTGGGGGTGTCACATCATTGCAAGTCACTACACATAGCAGTGTTGTCCTCAAGGTATGTGATTGGAGGTGTGTGTTGGGTTTTTAGAAAATTGTGACACAATTAAATTGTAAAAATTAGCGGGAGCATGATATATCACAGTTTAAAAAATTTCTACAAAACCATTACCTGGATCATCCTTTATGCAAATTATTAATTTAAAACGATAAATAAGAAGTTATGGAAATCATACCCTAGTAGAACAAAGCTTCCATAGGTACAAGTTCAACTCCTTGTACTTCGCGATCTCCTTAAATATCCGGGGTAGATTCCTTCATTTAATCAACGTTAGCCATCCAAGTGTTTAGCCTCTAGATGTGATCCACCAAGGAAGAGTAATTATCAAGAAAGAGGGTGGTTGGATAAACCCTAGTTTTCTATCCTTTATAGAAAAGGTGTACTCTCCAATAATTGGAATTGCATCAACTGATATCTATTATAAGACTCCTCTTATATAGATATTGGTCAACCCTTCTAATCCTATTAGACATGTGGTTTCATTTAATTAATTAAACTCCTTTAATTAATTTACGCTTCCTATCACATTGGGAATAAATAATTAAATTCATTTAATTAATTTTTCTCATAATCTTATTAGAAATAAATGAGAGTACCAATATTAAATTAATTCTTAAACTCCTTTAGAAATTAAAATAATTATAATTATAATAATATTAATAAGACTCCTCTTATTAATTTGTATTTAATATTTCTAAAATATTAAATAATAAATATTAAGCTATTTAATTTATTCTATCATCATAGATTAAATTAATTACACTTAATGTATTATTACAATTATGTCATTTCTTTCTTAAATAATTATTCTTTCTTTTATGGTGTGACCCTTTAGGTTCTCCATATTAAACCGGTTGTGAATAAATCAATTAGAACAATTCTAATCTTATTTAAATAAATAAATTAAAATAATAATCTATTTAAATAAATAATATTTATTTTACAATAGGATAGTCCTCCTTATCGATTAATGACTTTCCAGATAATATAGATTTCAACATTAATCATAAAAGAACTTGTGAGTAAATAGTTACTGTACAATTCAATCCTTTCACCATACATTTTTCAATTAAATATAAGACATGGAATTACTGTCAAGTTTAATTTTATTTAATTATATGTATTTCGATTTGAAAATGCACAACTCCAAATAATGCAAATTAGAAACTCCTTTCTAATTTCATTCTGCCTTGGCCAAGGACTACTGGGTTGTCATTTAACGAATCACATAGGACATATCTATTTTGTTACTAGAAGTGGTAGATTATTTATTGATCATTCATTATCTCCATATATAACTTATTACATCCAAGCATACCCTTTGATATACCCTAAGGGTCTTAAGGAATAAGTCAAAGCATAATTCCATACACACAATATACTATGATGATCTCAAGTCCGAGGATCACTTGTACTATTATCACATTTGGAATTCCTATTGACAAGCAAGTAAAACTCCATTAGGTATTCCTTAGCAAGTCACGTTCAGTGTACTTGTTCTCCAATAAGCACCTACATACTTGCTTTAGTATCTCCACACAAACGATCATGAGATCAATCATCATCATCCAATGAGCAAACAACATATGTACCAATCTATCCAAATTTACTAATCCCCTTTTTAGTAATCCAACGATTGGAAATTATTTTAGTTTTAAGCTTTCTAAGAATTTAGATCTCATTAGCATGATCAACATCATGATTCTAAAAGCATTGCTTAAAACTATGGGTTATTTATATATTATAAAAAACAACATCGTATAGATAATTAAATGCCTTTAATAAGTGAATACTTTTATTAATAAATAAATAAATAAGATTGTTTTCAAAATATATGTTTTATAATCATACATGATTAGCTTGTATGCAGACTACTTTAAATCTACCACTTACACTTAAGCCAATCGCCACGGTATCTCATACCCATATTCTCTAAGTGATGATAAAACTTCTGTTGTGTTAAAGCTTTAGTAAATGGATCTGCAATGTTGTCTTGAGAGTCTACAAGCTCCAAGGTGTCGTCTCCTCTTTCAATGATCTCCCTGATCAAGTGAAATTGCCGCACCACGTGTTTGGATTACTGATGAGACCTGGGTTCCTTAGCCTGTGCAACAGCTCCAGTGTTGTCACAGTATAAAGGGACTGCTCCTCCAATGCTGGGAACCACACCAAGTTCTGTTATGAACTTTTTCATCCAAACAGCCTCCTTTATAGCTTCACTTGCAGCTATGTACTCTGCCTCTGTCACTGAATCAGCAACTGTTCCTACAGCTTGGAACTCTTTCAACTCACTGTGCCTCCGTTCAAGGTAAATACATAACCCGAAACAGATTTATTGTCATCTTGGTCCGTTTAAAAACTTGAGTCTGTGAAGCCCTTGAGCTTTAATTCAAACCCACCTTAGACAAGAAATACATTCTTAGTTCTTTGTAAGTACTTTAGGATATTTCTCACTGCCTTCCAGTACTCTTCTCCTGGATATAATTGATATTTGCTTGTTACACTAAGTGCATGGGCGACATCCGGTCTAGTACATATCATGCCGTACATAATACATCCTATTGCTGAAGCATAAGGAATCTTAGTTATACTGTTTCTCTCCTCAGGTGTCTTTGGGGCCTGTTTCTTGGAGAGGTGTATTCCATGGCTCATCGGCATGAGACCTCATTTCGAATCTTCTATGCTAAACCTCTTTAACATCGAGTCAATGTACGTTCCTTGGGATAAGCCAAATATTCTTTTAGATCTATATCTATAGATCTTTACCCCCAAAATATAGGATGCTTCTCCCAAGTCCTTCATGGAGAAGTGTTTAAACAACCAGATTTTAAACGATTGTAGCTTAGGAATATCATTCCCTATTTGTAATATATCATACACATATAATACAAGGAATGAAACAGCGCTCCCACTACCCTTCTTGTGCACACATGGTTCATCCTCGTTTTTGATAAAATCAAACTCTTTGATTGTCTAAGCAAAAAGGATGTTCCATCTACGAGAAGCTTGCTTTAATTCATAAATGGATCGTTGCAACTTACAGACTTGATTTATTCTAATCTTTAAAACAAATCCCTTTGGCTGTGTCTTATACACATCCTCCTCAAGTTTCCTTTTGAGGAAGGTCGTTTTCACGTCCATCCTCTAGATCTCATAGTCGTAATAAGCTGCAATCGCAAGAAAAATCCGAATGGACTTGAGCATAGCTACTGGTGAGAAGGTTTCATCATAGTCAACTCATTGTCTTTGTTTGAAACCTTTTGCAACTAGTCGGGCCTTATAGGTCTCTACCTTACTGTATGTTCCAGTCTTTCTTTTAAAGACCCATTGGTACCCAATAAGCTTTATGCCTTCAGGTGGTGAAACCAAAGTCCATACTTAGTTCTCATCCATAGAGTCCATCTCGGATTTCATGGGTTCAAGCCATTTTCCTAAGTCTTTATTACTCAATGCTTGTTCATAATTTAATGAATCATCATCATTCATGATGCGTACCTCATCGTCATCCTCTATGACAAATCCATACCTATCAGGTATCTTCGATACTCTTTCAGATTTACGAATAGGGTTTGGTACAGTAGGTTCATCTACTTGGTCAGGTACCTGACTTTGATCCGTAGTAATTTGTGGTTCTTGAACTTCTTCAAGATATATTTTACTCCTACTGAACCCTTCATAGATAAACTCTTTTTCTAAGAAGGAAATATATTTCTCAACAAACACCTTTTGATCAGTTGAATGATAAAAATAATACCCTAGAGTTTATTTAGGGTATCCCACAAATCTACACTTGTCGAATTTAGTATGTAGCTTATCATTTTCAATTTTTTTCACATAAGTTGGACAACCCCAAGTCTTAACATGCTTAAGATTTGGTTTCCACCCTTTCCACATCTCACATGGAGTCTTTGGGACAGATTTGGTAGGCACCTTGTTAAGTAGGAATGCAGCCGTTACTAGGGCATAAACTCAGAATGAAATTGGAAGATCGGTAAAACTCATCATGGAACGAACCATATCCAACAATATTCAATTTCTCCTTTTAGATACTACATTTAATTGTGGTGTACCTGGTGGAGTCCATTGTGAGATTATACCGTTATCTTTAAGATAATTGAGAAACTCACAACTTAAGTATTCACCACCTTGATCCGACTGAAAAATCTTAATACTTTTGCCAGTTTAGTTTTCTACTTCAATTCTGAACTCTTTGAACTTTTCAAATGATTCAGATTTGTATTTCATCAAATAAACATATCCAAGTCTTGAGTGATCATCAGTGAAAGTAATAAAATAAGAATACCCTCCCCGTGTAATCGTTGTCATAGGTCCACAAATGTCTGTGCAAACCAACACTAACAACTCTGCAACTCTTTCTCCTTTTCCACTAAAAGGAGATTTAGTCATTTTACCCATGAGACAAGATTCACAAGTTGGATATAATTCATAATCAGATAGCTCTAAGAGTCAATCCTTATGCAACTTGGATAATCTTGTTTCATTGATATGACCAAGTCTACAGTGCCACATATAGGTATAATTAACATCATCTCTTTTCATTTTCTTAGTTTATTCAATTTGAAATATATTTTCATGCAACTCAAGTATATAAAGTCTATTTCACAAATTACCAACACCATATAAAACATTGTTATTATAAATAGAAAAATTATTGTTCTTTATTATAGTGTCAAAACCATCCATATCCATTACGAAAATAGAAATAATGTTTCTAATGATTTTCGGAACAAAATAACAATTTTTTAAATAAATGGACATGCCCGTAGGCAGTGCTAAACAATAAGTGCCTACAGCTAATGCAGCAACATTTGCTTTATTTCCTACTTATAGGACAACCACATCCTTATTTAACTTTCTACTTCTGACCAGTCCTTGCACAGTATTGCATATGTGAGAACCACAGCTGGTATCCAATACTCAAGTAGAATTTTGACTTTCGAAAAAATTAATTTCAATTATGAACAAACCTTGATTGGAAGTCGAAGCTTCTCCAAGCTTCTTCTCTGCTAAAACTTCTTACAGTTCCCCTTCCAATGACCTGACTCATTGCAATGGAAGCACATTCCATTGCTAGCTGGATCAGGTTTTTTTATCCTTCATGTTCACTTTGCCCTTAGCCTTCTTAGATTTTTTCTTTTTAAAAGATACCTTGGGCCTCTTCCTTTTCTTAGAAGAATCATCCACCATTAAGACATGGTTCTTCTTAGATGGGAAGTGACCTTCTGCAGTTTTCAACATGTTAAGTAATTCAGGCAAGCTGACATCCAACTTATTCATGTGAAAATTCACAACAAATTGCGAGAAGGTCTCAGGGAGTGACGGCAAGACTAAGTCTTGACTAACCTCCCCATCCATGACGAACCCAAGCTGTCCAAGGCGTTTAATCTGTTTGATCACCCTTAGGACATGAGTCTCAACAACAGTGCCCTGGGTCATTCGATATCAGAATAGCTCCTTAGATATCTCATATCTAGTAGTCCTACTTTATTCACCATACAACTCCTTAAGCTGAAGCAACATAGTAGGAGCATCCATGTTTTCATTATGACACTGAAGCTCATTATTCATGGATGCGAGCATGTTGCATTGAGGCACAGATGCATCATCTTGCCACTTTATAATAGTGGCAATCTCTTTCTCAAAGGCTTTTTCTGGAACAGTTCCAGGGAAATGTGAATTTAGGATATAAGAAATCTTTTCAGCAATCAGAACTATTCTCAAATTCCTTAACCAGTCCGTGTAATTCGATCCGGTCAATTTGTTAGCATCAAGTATGCTTCGCAGTAAAATTAGTGATTTCAACATTTTTAAATTTCTGTATGTGAAAAGACAATATTATAGCAAACATTTTTTTAATTAATTTTATATACCAAAATAAATTAGGTCTTATTTTAAATTGGCATCTCCTATTATTTTCTTCAAACTATATTACCCTCACTTATATAGTTCGACAACATCTAATTAAAGATTTGCTAGTGAGAATAAGGATCATATTTCAAATGTATATAGCTTTGTGGATAGCACAAAAAACCATATATAAATAAATACGTAGACAACTCTTTGTCAATTATATCAACGTGTAACTCGTTTTTATTTTGCCTCTTAAATCATAATGGTAAAGTGTGTGCACATCCGAACTAAAATGATTTAATTTAAGTCCAGCCTAGCACTTCCATATATTCAAAAAAGAAAATATTGTCCTTGTGGATAGCACAACAAAAAAATATTGTTGAATTTTCTTTATAAGCATCAAATGTGATTAAATTAACAACTTAAATACTTAATACTTGCCTTGTGGATAGCACAAGAAACTCAAATTAATTATTTAATACTCTATTAATTTTATCATGCTAGAAGGCGACGTTCGATATTGCAAATATCTTTGAACGCTTTAGGCTTAAAATAATTTCTTTGAGGGGTTTGTTATTATTAGTCTCATATTATTTAGCGCGCATGCACACACACACACATACACAAACATATATATATATATATATATATATATATAAATATAAAATACAAGTCATGTTATTAAAACATGCAAAGCATGTTTGTATAAAATATAATATATATATATATATATATATATAATACTAGCATGCACATATAGAATACTATATTCTACCCGGATTGATTATGGACTTTTATTTTAGTTCGGTTCACTAGAGCCACTAAGTGAACCAAAAGATCAAACCTAGGAGCACAAGAATTAAATTTAAACATAAATATTACATTTAAACCCGGGCTCCATTACAAACGGGTCTTCACGCGCTCCTTGCTTCTTGGTCTCCAATTCTTCAAGATAATTCTAAGTAGTACTATTACATAAACTAATTAATTTAAATAGAAATCTTGATCAGCAGTCAATGAAAAGTACATAGGAGGGAGAAAGAATTTTAAATCAAAAAAAATAAAGAAGACGAGGTACATCCATACATTCAAGCATTCAACTAAAATAAAATCTAATCACATTGGTCAATAGTCCATAATCAACCCCATTTATTATCATACATATCAACATATGCATCAATAAATAAACATTCATCTCATGAATAATAAAATCATTCCATATATGCATTGATATTATTTAATGGGCAAAAGTTTGCTAAATTTTGGTTTTGAAATAAAATAAACTCTTTCATTTGAATCAAAAACCAAATCCAAATTAAACTCTTTTAATTTTTAGCAATTTGAAATCATATTTAAGATAAAATAAACATCTTTATTTTAAAATTTTATCAATTAAATAAACCATTTACTTTAATTGATAAAAAAAATTCAAAATCTGCATAGTGGCGTGCCCGTGCCTAGAATGAACTGGGACGCGGCGCAACCGCGCTGTTCATCAATTTGAGTTTTGCATACAGGCGCGCCTGCACCGAGAGAAACAGCAGACTTCTTTTTTTTGTTCAGAAAATTCGATCCAATCTAACATCAATTCATACATGGAATCATAAATTTTATAATTAGCGCAAAGTTAGGCTTTGATACCATTGTTGGGTTTGTATGTTACGCATACATGTAGTCAAATTACATAATAAGGGTAGAAGCATGATAAAATTAGGTTTTAAAATTCTATACAAATCCTCATTATGATTATGCTTTGTGCTCAATTATCAATCAATAGAAAGAGAATGATAAATCATAATCATACCCTTGTAGAAACTAGCTTCCACAGGTATGAGTTTGACTCCTTGCTCTTCGTGATCTCCTTTAATCTCCTAGATTGATTCCTTCCTTTGATCAACGTTAGCCACTCAAATGTTTGTCCTCTAGAGGTGATCCATCAAGGAAGAGGAATTGTTCAAGAAGGATGGTTGTTGGCTAAACTATAGTTTTCTATTCTTTGTAGAAAAAGAGTACTCTCCAGCTCTTGGAATTACATCTACTGATATCTAATATAAGACTCCTCTTATATAGATATTAGTTAACCCTTCTAATCTAATTAAAAATTGGATTTTATTTAATTAATTAAACTCCTTTAATTAATTAGGCTTCCCAACACATTGGGATTAATTAATTAAACTACTTTAATTAATTTGCCTCCTAATCTCATTAGGAATAATTGAGAGTACCAATATTAAATTATTTCCTAAAGTCATTTAGAAATTAAAATAATTTTAATTTTAATAATATTAATAAAACTCTTCTTATTAATTTATATTTAATATTTCAAAAATATTAAATAATAAATATTAAGCCATTTAATTTATTCTATCACCATAGATTAAATTAATTACACTTCACATATTATTACAATTATGTCATTACCTTCTTAAATAATTATTCTTTCTTATATGGTGTGACTCTTTAGGTTCTCTATATTAAACCGGTTGTGAATAAATCAATTAGAACAATTCTAATCTTATTTAAATAAATAAATTAAAATAATAATCTATTTAAATAAATAATATTTATTATACAATAGGGATAAGTCTCCCTAGCGATCAACGACTTTTCAGATAATATAGATTTCAACATTAATCATAAAAGAACCTATGGGTAAATAGTTACCGCACAATTCAATTCTTCCACCATACATTGTCCTAATTAAATAAAAGACATGGAATTACAGTCAAGTCTTATTTTATTTAATTATATGTATTTCGATTTGAAAAAGCACAACTCCAAATAATGCAAATTAGAAACTCCTTTCTAATTTCATTCTGCCTTGGCCAAGGACTACTAGGTTGTCATTTAACGAATCACATAAGATATATCTCTTCTTTTACTAGAAGTGGTAGATTCTTTATTGATCATTCATCATCTCTGTATCTAACTTATTACACCCAAGCATACCGTTTGATATACCCTAAGGGTCTTAAAGAATAAGTCAAAGTATAATTCGTTACACACAAGATACTATGATGATCTCAAGTCCAAGGATCACTTGTACTACTATCATATTAGGAATTCTTATTGACAGGCAAGTAAAACTCCATTAGGTATTCCTTAGCGAGTTACGCTCAGTGTACTTATTCTCCAATAAGCACTTACATACTTGCTTTAGTGTCTCCACACAAATGATCATGAGATCAATCATCCTCATCCAATGAGCAAGCAACATATGTACCAATCTATCCGGATTTAGTAATCCCTTTTTTAGTAATCCAACGATTAGAAACTATTATAGTTTTAAGCTTTCTAATAATTTAGATCTCATTAGAATGATCAACATCATGATTCTAAAAGCATTGCTTAAAACTATGGGTTATTTACATATTATAAAAACAGCATCATATAGATAACTAAATGCCTTTAATAAATGAATACTTTTATTAATAAATAATTAAGATCGTTTCCAAAGTATATGCTTTATCATCATACGTGATTGGGTTGTATGCATACTACTTTCAGATCTATAGTCTAATGATCATTTGTACTACTATCACTTAAAGAATTTATATTGACAGACAAGTAAAACTCCATTAGGTATTCCATTAGCGATAAGTACACAAAAGTCATTGATTTTGATTCCTTTGTGCTTAGTTCATTGTATTTTTTGTTGTTAACACGAGCTTAATAAGGTTGTTTATAAATTTTAGGATTGATATGGAGCCTAACTATTCAATCGGGATGATTTAGAGTTGATTACATGAAAAAGAAGGAAAACCAGAAAATCAGGTAATTTGTAAGAACCCGAATTTTTAGATATTATTAAATAAGGATTTAATAAATAAAATTCTTAAACTGTGAGATGGGTTCGAATAAGAGTATTTTTATGTGATATGAGGCATTTGGTATTATATTACATAGGGTAATATGGACTATGTAATATGTGTTTTTGTGATTTATAAATATATTATTAATATATATTTGTTACTTATCGTAGAGACGATCCAGTTGAGATAAAGGGGGTGGATAAATTATCTATAGATATTAAATAATTTATAGAATTATTTTATCATAGTAAGTTTGTGACATTAAATATCCTTAATGTATAATCACCATATTCTTGTGTATGTGTATTAATAACTAGTATGTTTATAATATAGGTTATTAATAGCACTTAAGCTATCCGTGAATAGGTTTGGATAGTGAAGCATGAGTTAGTTAAGGAATTAACTAATAAGAATAAATATTAGTTAATTTAAGTTGGGAGTTATATTATGGAATAATATAATGAGAGTATTGAACCTTAATTAACTATGATGATATAGTACAGTGTTTAATTTACTTAAATAAAGGAGTGAATTAATATGTGTGTTGAATATGTAATTATAGTTGGTACGTTTATATATATTACTTAGAATAGTAATATGTGAGAAAGTCTAATGTGCGAATAACGTTAATAAATATATATACGTTATTAAAAGGGAGATGTAAATCATTATTTTATTTAAATAATTATTTTATATTTCTAATAAAGGGTATTAAAATAATTTCTAATGTTGAATTATTTTAATAAAAGGAGGAAATGTTATTTTTGAATAATAATATTACCTTATATGTTTTTGTATGAGGTGTGATTGGTTAATATAGTAAATATATTAAAACGTATTTGCTAAATGTAATTAAATTGATGGAAACGATTTATTATAATAGAAAATAAACTCATTATCTATTTTCTATATATAATATATGTACATGTGTCATACATATAGTTATTTGATATTATATTAAATATAATATCATGAGACAATAAGTAAATTATTTTCTAATAACGAATGTGCTTATTTGGAGAAAACATAATATTTTATGATATGGCTAAATACATAATTTTAAATGTATTTTCAAGGGAGTTTAATTAATGAAAGGAAACTAAGTTATTTTAATATATTAAATAACTTAAATTATTATTTGATCGTGAATATTATTATTGAAATAATTAATAGAGTATATATTAATTAAAGGTTATACTTATTATAAGTATAATTAATTGAAGGAGTTTAGCATTTTAATAGCTTGAGTTATTATATTACCGTAAAGGTTATATAGAATATTGACATATTTCCATTCACGATATATTTATATATGTGAACCTTGTGACTTAATAGTTCTAATTATATTGAACATGTTAGAAGTAGTAAGTGATGGGAATAATAATAAGCTTGAGATTAAGCTTGTGAGAAATGCCTTGTGTGGCACGATAATAGATTCGGTAATGAATCGATTAATTCAAGGATGAAAGAATTATTAATTAAGCAATTAATCTATATTAATTGTTATTATAATAATATGTTGAATTATTATTATTGCGAGTGATAGCATGATAATAAGTATATTTGTTATAAATATAATAAGATAATTAGCTATATAAATGTTAATTAATTGTTATGGAAATTATAATTCCATTGATTAAATGAGAAATAGATTAATTAATATTATTATTAATTAATTGATAAGATAAGTAATTTATTAAATTCTATGTGCAACCATGCGATATTAAAAGTATAACGTATGATAGTTAACTATATGTTATGCGAAATATATAGTGCAATATGACTATGTTATTTATGAATATAAACTATATAGTAAAGTTTATTGAGTTGTAAGAGATACATGTAATGTGGGTGTGACAATGTGTATACAATAAATAAATATATCATGGATATATTGTAAACAATTATTGAATTAATAAAATTTAATAATAAAGGAGATAATACACCGTGATGGTACCCGAAAGAATTATATCCGGTAGGATGAAATGTACATGGATTATATATGTGCAAGTTAAAAATTTCTACATGATAGTATTATTATTTATTAGGATTACATGGTGACTCTAGTTATAACTTAAGTATATATTATATGTATATAACTTAAGTGTTAATACTCTTCATTTGCCAAATGCTGAGTTTTCTGCCTTGTCCCTAATTGAGTGACCCAATTCCTTCTCACGTGTATAATTCATGAAGCCTAAGCCTATTTTTATCAAACTCAGCAACATTAGCTTCATAGTAATAATGATAAGGGAGTGGGGATCATGATGGATTTCAACAACTACTCCAACTACTCTCTATGAACTAATGTGCTCTTCTCATTTCTGTTGGTTTGAATTGGTGGAGAAAACCATTGTCTGTGTAAAAGAGTTTCTATAAATAGAACACTTCCCCTTCTCATTTCATTTGCTGGAAGTTTTCTGTTAACCAAGAATTTAGAGGGAGTATATCATTTTGGTAAAAAATCTGAGAATTAAGGGAAATTGTAGCAGCAAGCTTAGCAAGCCACCTTAACAGAGGTATTATATCTATTGTTGTCCTTTATGCTCTTCATTTCTTATTCTCTGTAAAATTCCCATTCATGCTCTACATTGTCAATTTCTTGATTATGCTATCTAGATTTTAATTGAATTATGGAGTATGTCTGTTAAGTATTAGTCGAGTTAGTAGGCATGTTAGAACTGTTTTATGGCTGGAACATGAACGAAGTTCGTAATTAATTTGTGAGTTGGGTTGCAGTCTGCCGAGCAGAAAGCTGCTCTGTCTCTGGCCGGCCAACTGCGCAGCTGCGCCAGTTTTGTACTGGCCAGAGGCGCAGCTGCGCCGATACCAGACGTTTTGTTGGCCAAGGCCCTGCGCAGCTGCGTCAGTTTTGAACTGGGGAGCTGCGCAGCTGCGCCGGGACCAGTTTCTGGGTTTTATTTTCTGTGCAGGTTCTGTTATATGCTAGCATAAGTTCTCTAATTAGAACAAGCATGCACACATAAATAACATGTATATATGAATATCATGACATGACATAAGCATGATAGTATACATTATTGATGAAGAACTCATAATTTTCGAATGAAACTTATAGTTTTCGATATGAACTTTGATACTTGTATAAACATGTGTGTTCTGACCTTGTAAGCGCATTTGTACGGTCTAGACATGCATAAAAGTTGGTATTAACTTATAGTACGTGTTTCTTGGTACTAGATACATGATTTTAGACATATTAGAATGTATATCATGAAATGGAAAGCGTATGTTTTAAAGAAAAACTTATAGTTTTAAAATGGAACTTATAGTTTTAAATATGAACGTTGACACATACGTGAGACGTGAACATTCTGATCTTGTGAAGATGTTAACATACCTTAACTACATATGATAAGAGCTTTAAAGTTGTCTTGTATGTGTCGATTTGTATCGTTCAAGTTTAAAATGATTTCAAAGGCGAACTTGAATATGTTTTCAAATCAAGTTGCATTAAGTATGAGTAGCTAGATTCTAAAGATTTAAGATGCCATGTTTGTGTTTATTATTTCTCTAAATATGATTCGTACGTGATTGGATATATTGACAACTAACCAAGCATGAGTTCAAGCATGTTTTAAAGTGATAAACGAAGCATGTTTTTAAACTAATAACTATGATAGTTACATGTATGAAGAATGAATATTTATGAACATGCCCAACATAAGTTACATGAATACTTTATGTGTTTAAAAAGCTAGCATGATAAACTGTGTGATGTTCATGACCTTGAGTGGCCTTCAATTGTTAGAATGTTGACTTAGAACCTATATCGTGTAAATTGAACGTGAAAAGGTTGAACGAGCATGAAAGTATCATTTAATATGTATACATGCTATGTAGGACCATATGTTAATACTTGAATCTGACTTCGACAGTTAATAGCGTATATTTGCTTTGATATGGTCTTATGTGTTAGTAATGATATATGAGAATGATTAACTCAAAAGATGAACTACACTAGCTATATGTAAATAGATTAGTGGTAGACGGGCATGTGTATGTAAAGAATGGTAGTAAGTACGTAAGGTTAAAGTATACATATACGTACATAGTTATTCTAAGAAATACGATAAGAAAGTGAGACGAAGGTTCTAAGAACCAAGTTAGACAACAATGTAACCTTTATTATTACATTGAGAATGTGTGGATACATATGACTAATGAGTGTGATCTCTATGGTTAATATAACTGTGTAGGATTACACGAAGTGCAGATATTCTTAAGCAGTTAAGTCGTAGTTGTTAAACTATGAATCAGGCAAGTCTTTCAGTTCCTATTTGATATATGAATTCAATAACTGTTAGTTGAATTATATTATGCTGTGATAATGTGAACTTATATATGAACTGTATTTGAGATATAAATGAGATTGAAAGTTGATCTTTGATGATATACTTGTTATGTGAAAAGTAACATGCGTAGTAAATATAAACTGTTTATAAATGCATGAACTGAGTATGATGTTATATGCTATGTGATGCATGAGGACTGTTAGAATTGCTGAGCTGTCGAGCTCACTCTTGCAAATAACCACTTTTGCAGGTTAAGGATTCACGGTAAAGATTTCGTGCTTCTTGATTGATAAAGATAGATAGTATCGCAATGAAGAATACTTTTTAGATTATCGTTTGAACCTTGTTTAGGTTCTAAGAGTTGTACTTGATAATTGTATACGTTGTTTAAAACTTGTCGTACTGTAAAGATGTATTAGTTAATACATAGAGGATATCAGGTCGAGTTGTAAACGTTATACGATAACTCAAATATAATGAATCATATTTTATAATTGATTCAAGGGCTGTAATTGATTCAAGTTATGAAATCAATAAAAGATTTTATTCAAGGAGGATTGAAAAAGTTTAAATTATTCCGCATTTTAGTAACATCGAATATGATGTAAAGATGAGATATTGGATATAAATAGAATTTATATTCTAAATTATAATAAGTAAAGATGTATTCTTTTAGTAATGAATAAAAGATATAATAGTTTGGCGTTAGTAGTATCGTGACTGCACCGAATCCGAGGTTTCGAAGGAACGTGGATTTGGGGGCGTCACATAATTCGCCCTCACGGGTTCCTCTCCTTAAATTTTTGCCCTTAGCGCTTCAAAAGCCGACCCGACCCACTCTTCTCTGGACCAGTCCTCCAAAGAGGACTCAGCAGGCACTGGGAATCTGCCCCGACAGATTGGTCCGGCAAAGTCTGATTTTTCCTATTTTTGGCAGTTACCTTAGAGACTTCTAAACTAATTAGGATTGCTATTTCTCATGGATTTAAGGTTATGTTTAGATTATAAATACATTATAATACTGAGTATTATGGATTACATCATCAACAAAATGGATTCAATCCCTAGTTGGAGAATCAAAGGTATGTCAGGCTAATCTTTTCAATTCTGTTTTGAAGGATTGTTGAACCTTATTTATAATTAATTGTTTGATCAATTTTGATTTATTTATTCCTTCGTGTGTGAGATTTATTCTAATTATCTATGTAAACTTCTTGTATGCTATTTAATCTACTAATTTGGTTTTTACAAGATTAAATTAGTTAATTGATATCATGTGCTAGATTAAGATATATATATATTAAGCAAATGATGTATATCTGATCATAAGTAGCAATTAGTGATATACTTGATTGTGGACAAGCTTTTGGGTATTATTAAGATTTTCAGAAGACGAGTTAAATAATTCCTGATTGTATAACTGTTACTTGGAATAACCTAATTCTCATCCTTCATACTTCTATTGTATTAAATCTAAACTGATAGTTCTAGGTTATATGATAGTTAGGATCTCTTGTTGGCGATCGTCACATTACATTTACATTTAAGGATAATTTCGAATAATTAGCGATCGCAGTTATCTAGGGTTATTAATCTTATTGAAGTGTAAATATTGTAAACATGATTACTCCATAATTGTGAAGAGGTGATACTGAACTGAAGCTTTTTAATCATTGTTATTTCTTTTAATAATTTAGTTAATAAACTCAAAACCCCCCTTTCATGTAAACAAGCGGATAAATACAAAATAATACACTCTTTGTGGGATCGAGCTTTACTTGTTGCTGTACTAATCTTTGTGTTAGTAGAATAGGAGTAATGCATTAATTTAAGAGTGTCAACGACTGCTCCCAAATTTTGGCGCCATTGCTGGGGAATATTATTTGTTTTTATTTATTTATTGTTTACTTTTATTTTTTTTGTTTATGCCTCGATCCTCTCATTCTCTTGAACTGAAATTTGATCCAGAAATAGAGAAAAACAGCACGTAGGCTTAGGATGGAGGCTCAAAAATCCCTAGTATAATTGCAGATTCAAACGAAACTCCATCCTCAAGCCTCAACATCTCACTCAGGCTACTTCCAAACCATTCCTTTAGTGAATCAAACGAAGAGCAAATGGCGGAACCAAATAATAACAGGTCTTTAAAGGATTTGCCTATTTATAATCTCACTCAACAACCTTTGTGCAATTAATATCCTACTTTAAATGATGCATTTGAACTAAAATACGGACTAATTCATCTTTTGCCTACTTTTCGTGGTCTCATAGGTGAAGATCCTTACAAACACTTGAAGGAGGTCCACGTAGGGTGCTCAACCATGAAGCCACACGGGATTACGGAGGAGTAGATAAAGCTTAGAGCTTTTCCTTTTTCACTGGCGGATTTAGCAAAATATTGGCTGTACTACCTCCCCTTGGGATCGATACAATCATGGAACGACATGAAACGACTATCTTTGGAGAAGTACTTTCCTGCTTCAAGGGTTGCAAATATACAGAAGGAAATTTGCAAGATCAGATAGTTCAGTGGTGAAACATTGTATGAATATTGGGAGAGGTTCAAAAAGCTTTGCTCCAGCTGTCAACCCCACCAGATTGATGATCAGCATCTTATCCAATATTTCTATGAGGGACTTGTACCAATGGATAAGAGTATGATTGATGCTTCTAGTGGAGGCGCATTGGTAGATAAAACACCTGAAGCTGCAAGAAATCTGATTGCAAATATGGCTGCTAACTTATAACAATACGGAACAAGGAATGATCATCCAACTCAAAGGGTAAGTAAGGTGAGCACAAGTAATTTAGAGAAACAAATTTCTAACTTAACTGATGTGGTGAAATAATTAGCAATAGGAAACTTTTCGATTGTAAAAACTTGTGGAATATTCTTAATTACAGGACACACAACAGATTCATGCCCAACATTGCAAGAGGATGAGAATACACAACAAGCCAATGTAGTGGGAAATTATCAGGCACAACCGCGGAGAAAGTATGACCCTTATTCCAATACTAACAATCTAGGATGGAGGGATCATCCCAACTTGAGTTATGGGGGTGCTAGGATAGAAGTGTAAGGTTTATACCTAAGCAAGCAACAAGTTTTTCAACAAACTCGGACACAGCACCAACCCAAACAAGCAGCTCCGGCCAATTCGGGAACATCCCTCAAAGACTTGTTCAAAGCATTCATAACACAGGCACAACAGTTTTAACAAGAGATGAGATCTTCCATCCATAGTTTAGAGAGTCAAATGAGTTAATTAGTTACTATAGTTGGTAGATTGGACTCTCAAGTTTTAGGGAAGCTACCATCTCAAACATTTGCCAATCCAAAGGAGAATTCCAGTGCCATAACATTGCGGAGTGGAAAACAAATTAATATACCTGTAGCCGCTATTGAGTTTGAAAAAGAACAAGCTGAGGAGGAAACAAAAATATCTAATGTAAACCCTAACCCTCACTGTCAGCATAAAAATGTTCCTCTACCCTTTCCCCCCAAGAACTCTAGAACTTTAATGAAAGATGAACAAGAAAAAGAAATTCTAGAAACTTTTAGGAAGGTAGAAGTGAATATCCTTTTACTTGATGCAATCAAACAAGTGCTAAGGTGCGCAAAGTTTTTAAAAACGTTATGCACTAACAAGCGAAAATTGAAAAATGATGAAAAAATCAAAGTTGGGGAAAATGTATCAATTGTTCTTCAAAGAAAAATGCCCCTATAACGTAAAGATGCAGTAATATTCACAATTCCATGTAAGATAGGAAACACCCGATTTGAAAAGGTCATGCTAAATTTAGACACTTCGATTAATGTGATGCCATTATCTATTTATGCTTCTTTAAATCTAGGTCCTTTGAAAAATACTTGTGTGATCTAATTGGCTGATTGTACTAACACTTAGCCCTAAGGGGTAATTGATGATGTGTTAGTGTAGGTGAACGAACTAATGTTTCCTGCATAATTTTACATTGTGGACATAAAGGATAATACATCACCAAACCCCTCTCACATTTTATTAGGGAGACCATTCCTAAAAATAGCAAGAACCATGATTGATGTGCACAATGGGACCTTAACAATGAAATTTGATGGAGAAAAGATCCAATTCAACATTTATGATGCCAAGAGGTACTCTAGTGATATTAGTCAGGTTTTTTCTATTGATGTAAGTGACTCATTTATGCATGAAGCTTTTGAACAACTTTATAGAGATAGCTTGGAGGTTGTGATTTCCAACAGTTTAGACATCGACATGGAAAAAGTGATTGAACAGAATCAGAAATTGAAAGAAACTATGGCTACGCTACACATATTGCCAAAATTATCAGATAAGTATGCAGTTCATTCAATCCAATTACCTATTTCACATCAGAAGTTATTGCCATCTGTTGTGCAAGCTCCAACCCTAGAGTTAAAACATTTACATGCGCATTTGAAATATGCATATTTGGGGCATAATGATGCATTGCATGTGATTATTTCTAGTAATCTAACCAAAGTGCAGGAAAAAAAGTTCTTGAGAGTCCTAAGGGACCATGTAACAGTTTTTGGATGGACAATAGCGAACATCAAAGGCATTAGTCCCGCAATGTGCATGCATCGAATTTTGTTGGGTGATAAAGCTAAAGCTAACGAGGGATGCACAAAGAAGATTGAACCTACGAATGATGGAGGTAGTCAAGAAAAAGGTTATAAAATTACTTGATGTAGGTATAATCTACCCCATCTCCGACAGTTAATGGGTTAATCCAGTATAGGTAGTTCCAAGGAAATTCAAAATCATAGTCGTCAAGAACGACAATATTGAGTTGGTGCCCACACGAATGCAAATAGGATAGAGAGTACGCATTAATTATAGGAAATTAAATGTTGTAACTAGAAAAGATCACTTTCCTCTTCCTTTTATTGATATAATGCTAGAGAGATTAGCTGGGCATACTTATTATGGGTTTTTAGATGGTTTTTCAGGTTATAACCAGATTGTGATTTAACCAGAGGACTAAGAAAATACCACATTCACATGTCCCTACGGTACATTTGCCTATCGACGAATGCCTTTTAGACTATGTAATGCCCTAGGTACTTTTCAAAGAAGCATGGTAAGAATTTTTTCTGATCTTCTAGAAAATTGCACTGAGGTCTTTATGGATGATTTTGCAATACATGGTGATTCTTTGGATGCATGCTTGGATAATTTGACACATGTTTTGGATAGATGCTTGGAAACTAATCTTGTTCTAAATTGGGAAAAATGTTATTTTATGGTAGAGCAAGGAATAGTACTTAGTCATGTTATGCCATCAAAAGGTCTTGAAGTTAATAAAGCAAAAATAGATGTTATATTTGCATTGCCTTACCCCGTTGTGTGTGGGAAATTTGTTCTTTTCTTTGAAATGCAGGATTCTACCATAGATTTATTAAGGAATTCTCAAAGATAACATTGCCCTTATGTAAGTTGTTACAAAATGATGTTAAATTTCAGTTTGATGATGAACGGAACGAGGCTTTTGATACTTTGAAGAAATTATTGACCTCTGCCCCTTTGATTCACTATCCAAATTGGAAGTTTCCATTTGAGATATTTGATGAGTGGGTTTTATACCTATGAATTGGACACTTTTAAGGCTTAATTCGTTGTTATCTTGCAGAACAAAAGAAGAAGAAGCTTGGAGAAGCTTCGACTCCTAATCAAGGTTTGTTTATGATTAAAATTAATTTTTCAGAAAGTCAAAATTCTACTTGGGTATTGGATACCGGCTGTAGTTCTAACAAATGTAATACTATGCAAGGACTAGTCAGAAAATAGAAAGCTGAACAAGGATGAGGTCGTCTTACGAGTGGGAAATAGAGCAAAGGTTGCTGCATTAGCTGTAGCCAGTTATTGTTTAGCACTGCCTACGGGAAGTCCATTAATTTGAATAATTGTTATTTTGTTTCGAATATCATTAGAAACATTATTTCTATTTACGTATTAGATATGAATGGATATGACATTATAATAAAGAACAACATTTATTCTATTTATAATAACAATGTTTTATATTGTATTGGTAATTTGCGAAATGGACTTTACATACTTGACTTGCTTGAAAATATAATTCAAATTGAACAAACAAATAAAAGGAAAAGAGATGATGTTAATTATACCTATATGTGGCACTATAGACTCGGTCATATTAATGAAAAAATATTATCCAAGTTGCATAAGGATGAACTCTTAGAGCTATCTGATTATCAATCATATCCAACTTGTGAATCTTGTCTCATGGGTAAAATGACTAAATCTCCTTTTAGTAGAAAAGGAGAAAGAGTTACAAAGTTGTTAGCGTTAGTTCGCACAGACTTTTGTGGACCTGTGACAACGAATGCACGGGGAACGTATTCTTATTTTATTACTTTCAATGATGATCACTCAAGATTTCGATATATGTTTTTAATAAAATACAAATCTGAATAATTTGAAAAGTTCAAAGAGTTCAGAAGTGAAGTAATAGAACAAATTGGAAAAAGTATTAAGACTCTTCGATCGGATTGAGGTGGAGAATACTTAAGCGTGAGTTCTCAATTATCTCAATGATAATGGTATAATCTCACAGTGGACTCCACCATGAACACCACATTTAAATGGAGTATCTAAAAGGAGAAATCAAACATTGTTGGATATGGTTTATTTTGGGGCCATGCCCTAGAAACGGCTGCATACCTACTTAACAAGGTGCCCACCAAATCCGTCCCAAACACCCCATATGAGATGTGGAAAGGGAGGAAACCAAATCTTAAGTATGTTAAGACTTGGGGTTGTCCGGCTTATATCAAAAAGTTTGAAAATGATAAGCTACAGACTAAATTCGATAAGTGTATATTTGTGGGATACCCTAAAGAAATACAAGGGTATTATTTTTATCATCCAACAGAGAAAAAGGTGTTTATTACGAAACATGCTGCCTTCTTGGAATAGGAGTTTATCCATAAAGGGTCAGTGGGAGTAAGATATATCTTGAAGAAATTAAAGAACCACAAATTAATATGGATCAAAGTCAGCTACCTGACCAATTGGATGAACCTACTGTACAACACCCTATTCATAAATCTAGAAAAGTACCGAAGATACTTGACAGGTATGGATTCATCATAGAAGATGACAATGAGGTATGCATCAAGAATGATGATGATCCATTGAATTACGAACATGATATGAGTAATAAATACTCATGGAAATGGCTAAAAGCCATGAAATCTGAGATGGACTCCATGGATGAGAACCAAGTATGGACTTTGGTTTCACCACCTGAAGGCATTAAGGCTATTGGGTGTAAATGAGTCTTTAAACGAAAGACTATAGCGGAAGGCAAGGTAGAGACCTATAAGGCTCTACTGGTTGCAAAAGGTTTAAAACAAAGACAAGGAGTTGACTATGATAAATCCTTCACACCAGTAGCTATGCTCAAGTCCATTCGGATTTTTCTTGCGATTGCAGCTTATTACGACTATGAGATCTGGCAGATGGGCGTGAAAATAGCCTTCCTCAATGGAAAACTTGAGGAGGATGTGTAAATGACACAACCGAAGGGATTTGTTTCAAAGGTTGGAACAAATCAAGTCTATAAGCTGCAATAATCTATTTATGGATTAAACCAAGCTTCTCGTAGATGGAACATCCGTTTTGATGAGACAATCAAAGAGTTTAATTTTATCAAAACGAGGATGAACCACGTGTGTACAAGAAGGTTAGTGGGAAAGCTATTTCATTCCTTGTATTATATGTTGATGATATATTACTGATAGGGAATGATATTTCGATGCTTTAATCAATCAAAATTTGGTTATCTAAACACTTCTCCATGAAGGACTTGGGAGAAGTATCCTATATTTTGGAGAAAAAGATTTATAGAGATAGATCTAAAAGGATGTTTGGCTTATCCTAAGGAACGTACATTGACTTGATGCTAAATAGGTTTAGCATGGAAGATTCCAACTGAGGTCTCATCCCGATGAGCCATGGAATACATCTCTCCAAGAAATAAGCCCCAAAGACACCTGAGGAGTGAGACCATATGAGTAAGATACATTATACTTCAGCAATAGGATCTATCATGTATGGTATAATATGTACTAGACCGAATGTCGCTCAAGCACTTAGTGTAACAAGCAGATATCAGTCGAATCCAGGAGAAGAGCACTGGAAGGCAGTGAAAAATATACTAAAGTACTTACGAAGGACTAAGGATGTATTTCTTATCTACGGTGGGTCTGAATTAAAACTTGAGGGCTTCACAGACTCAAGTTTTCAAACAGACCAAGATCATAGTAAATTCGTTTCGGGGTATGTGTTTACCTTAAACGGTGGCACAGTGAGTTGGAAGAGTTCCAAACAGTAAACAGTTGCTGATTCAGTGACAGTGGCAGAGTACATAGCTGCAAGTGAAGCTACAAATGAGGCTGGTTGGATGAAGAAGTTCATAACCAAACTTGGTGTGGTTTCTAGCATCGGAGGAGCAGTCCCCTTGTACTGTGATAACACTGGAGCTGTTGTACATGCTAAGGAACCTAGGCCTCAATAGAAGTCCAAGCACGTATTGCGGTGATTTCACTTGATCAGAGAGATCATTAAAAGAGGAGACGTTACCTTGGAGCGTGTAGACTTTCAATACAACATTGCAGATCCATTTACTAAAGTTTTAACACAACAACAGTTTGACCATCACTTAGAGACGATGGGTATGAGAAACCATGGCAATTGACTTTAGTGCAAGTGAGAGATTGAAAGTAGTATGCATACAAGCCAATCATGTATGATGATAAAATATATACTTTGTATACGATCTTATTTATTTATTAATAAAATTATTCATTTATTAAAGGCATTTAATTGTCTATATGATGTTGTTTTTATAATATATAAATAACCCATAGTTTTAAGTAATGGTTTTAGAATCATGATGTTGATCATGCTAATGAGATCTAAATTCTTAGATAGATTAAAACTAAAATAGTTCCAAATTGATGGATTACTAAAATGAGGATTAGTAAATTCGAATAAATTGGTACATATGTTGCTTGCTCATTGGATGAGGATGATTGATCTCATGATCCTTTGTGCGGAGACATTAAAGCTAGTATGTAGGTGCTTATTAAAAAATAAGTACACTGAACGTGACTCACTAAGGAATACCTAATGAAGTTTTACTCGCCTGTCAATAGGAATTCCTAATGTGAATGTAGTATAAGTGATCCTTAGACTTGAGATCATCATAGTATCTTTTGTATAATGAATTATACTTTGACTTAGTCCTTAAGACCCTTAGAGTATATCAAAGGGTATGCTTGGGTGTAATAAGTTATATATGGAGATAATAAATGATCAATAAAGAATCTACCGCTTCTAGTAAAAGAAGAGATATGTCCTACGTGATTCGATAAATGACACCCCAGGAATCCTTGGCTAAGGTGGAATAAAATTAGAAAGGAGTTTCTAATTTGCATTATTTGGAGTTATGCATTTTTTGATCGAAATACATATAATTAAATAAAATAAGACTTGACAGTAATTCCATGTTTTATATTTAATTAGGACACTGTATGGTGGAAGGATTGAATTGTATGGTAACTATTAACTCAAGGGTTTTTTATGATTAGTGTTAAAATCTATATTATTTGGAAAGTCGTTGATCGCTAACGAGGCTTATCCATATTGTAGAATAAATATTATTTATTTAAATAAATTATTAGTTTAATTTATTTATTTAAATAAGATTAGATCTGTTCTAATTTATTTATTCACAGCCGGTTTAATATGGAAAACCTAAAGGGTCACATCATAAAAGGAAGAATAATTATTTAAGAAGGTAATGTCATAATCGTAATAATATATTAAGTGTAATTAATTTAATCTATGGTAAATTAAATTAAATAGCTTAATGTTTATTATTTAATATTTTAGAAATATTAAATATAAATTATTAAGAGGAGACTTATTCATATTATTACAATTATTATTATTTTAACTTCTAAAGGTGTTTAGGAATGAATTTAATATTAGTACTCTCGTTTATTCCTAATAAGATTAGGAAGAAAATTAATTAAAGGAGTTTAATTAATTATTTCCAATGTGTGGGAAAGCCTAATTAATTAAATAAAACCCTATTTCTAATTAGATTAGAAGAGTTGACTAAATATCTATACAAGAGGAATCCTATGTTAGATATCAATTGATACAATTCCAATTGTTGGAGAGAGTACTCCTTTTTTATAGAGAATAAAAAAACTAGGGTTTAGCCAATAACCATCCTTCTTGAACAATTCCTCTTCCTTGGTGGATCACCTCTAGAGGCCAAACACTTGAGTGGCTAACGTTGATTAAAAGAAGGAATCAATCCCAGAGATTCAAGGAGATCGCGAGGAACAAGGAGTTGAACTCGTACCTATGAAAGCTTAGTTCTACGAGGGTATGATTTCATAACTTCTTATTTTCCGTTTTAAATTAATAATATGGATAAAAAATTATTCGGGTAATTCGCTTGTAGAAAAATTTTAAACTTTGATTTTACCATGCTTTTGCTACTTTGTGTAAATTGATTGCGCCATAATTTCTTATAAACCTTACACTATGGACCAAGAACTCCTTCTAGAATTAACAGTATTTCACTAGCAATTCAGTATAAACAAGTACAATAGGTGATTAGCCCAAAGTACCCCTACGTTATGCATAACATTAAAATATGTTGTTCACGCGTGTGTTGGTCTCCCAACATAATACATACACATCGTTTACACTTATTAGGAGGCATTGGACTAGGTTTAGTCTCACCTATGGTCATTTCTGTGACGCCCCTAAATTCGGGTACCATCAAACCCAGTATATGGTGCTACAAGGTGCTACAATCTACTCATATATTCAATTGAAGAGATCAATAACAATGCATAAGTTTACTAATTATTACATATTGGTCAACGACCATGAACCATCTTTTAGTTCCCATTCATGAAAGGAACAACCCGGCATGAAGGCCGTAAGTTCGATATAGCTTACGAGCACATCTAGGCGATTAGATCAACTCTCATACATTAAACGTGTTAATGTTTAATTGGTTGCAACTTCAAGTGCCTGTCGAATTAACGACATTTAAAAGCTTTGTTTTATTCATGCTCAGGTTTACCTGAGAATCCGTACCAATCAATTGGCATAGGATCACAACATTTTATATATTTTGGAAAGATTTATAGAAAAACCAACCAAAATATGCTAAGTCTCAATTTAGCTGAATCAAATGGCATCGACTATTCAATAATAGTTTATACATAAGCAATTATGCATAATGACATCTTGTCCAACCATAATGTATAGACAAGAGTTTAGAAACCTTGTATAACGCAACGTTAATGCAAGAGTTAGAAAACTTGCGTCAAGTAGAACTTGAACAAAGTTAGGAAACTTGTAAGGACCGAGAATTTTATACGACTATAATTTTACGAATGAATTATATATATATAAATATATATATATATATTATTTTTTTATTAATTATTATCATTATTGTTATCAATAATATTTTGAACATAGGCAATATGAATTAAGCAAGTTAGTCAATTTAATTATTATGAGTGGACTAAGAAAGGAAGCCAAGAATAATAGTTGTTCAAAATCCTAATCTGAATTTTAAATAGGGATTTGAATATTAAAACAATTGTTATTGTGTTTCGGATGATATGTATGTACATTATGTGATTAATGTTAAGTGATTAATTATGAATATGAATTATATATATATATATATATATATATATATATTATGATTATGTTAGTATTTAAATATGATAAGAATTTATCAACAATGATAAATGTGTTACGGATTATGTGGAATAATGTTAGTATTTAAAATATATACTAACCCTAAGAGATTTATTTTATATATCTCAATTAGTTAATTTCATAAATTAAGTAAAGTAAATCTAATTGGGTTATAGAATTAAATGTATATGATAAATTATCTTAATCACAAATGTGGGGAATGAAAATCCAAATTAAATAATTAGGAGATGATAAAATTAAAAGTATTGGACGTAACCTAAATTACATGGCCCAAATAATTGTTTTAAAAGCCAAAAATAATTTAATTAAAGCCTAATCTTTTAGCTAGTTGAAGAGGGGTATTTTGGACATTTAGTAAAACTAAATATTGCAATAAAAACAAACCAAAATTTGGGAGAAGAAGGGCCACATGGGCGGCAAATGAAGAGGAGAGAAAGGGGGAAAGAATGTGATCATTCCACTTAACAAATCCTCACCAACTCCCCTTACTTGTCACTTGTTCATTTAACCAACATTTTTCACAAAGCTTGCAAGAAACTCATTAATAAATGAGAGAGAGAGGAAGAGTAAGAGAGTTGGGGGAATGTTCATGATATACATAATATCTATACATAATTTATTAACACCCAAAACCATTTCATTTTTCTCTCCTTTCTTTTTAACTAACATAAAAGAAACCCGAGAGAGAGAAAGAGAGATTTTCGGCAGCTTTAGAGAGGTAAAAAGAGAGTGCTTTGTGTGCTTAAAGTTCCATAAACGAACCTTAGAAAGAACAAAAAGGGAAATCAAGTAAAGGTATAAGCTTTAACAAGTTTATGCATTTTATTTTAATTATTTTCAATCTAAACTTGGATCTAAGATTTCAAAACTTCAAAACCTTAGATCTACGTGTTAATAAGTGTTTTATATTTAGATCTATAACTTTTGAATGTCAAAAATTGGATCTCAAACAAGAAATAGAAACTATGTTTTGAAAAGTTAGAAAACGCTATTTTTTTCTTAGCATATATTATGTTTTGTGTGAGTTTGGTGAAGTTTTAATGAAATAGATGATGGATCATGGTAGATCTGTGATCTTAAGGAGTATTAGTATGTATTATGATGGTTTATGATATTTAATGTGTGATTAATCAAGAGATCATGGATGTTTTCTTAGAAAACACAAAATGTAGAAAATTTGATTTTTAAGAAAACAAAACATGAAATTCAAACAATCATATCTCTCAATATATTTTGAATTTTTAAGTGTGGTCAAGTCCTAGAGTTAGATCTATGAGTTTTTTAACATCTCTAAGTGGAATCACTGAAAAAAGAGTTCTAGATTTTCGTATGTACTGATTTTAGCAAAGGAAATAAAATCTAAAAAATGATAAAAAGTAGCCTGCCACAAAATTCTAGGGGCATTTTCAGTAACTTAATTTTTAAAATAAATTCCAATATCTTCGTACATGAAAATATATGAGACAAAGTAGCTCCTGTCCAAAAATGAGCGTATTCCAACTTAAATTTACCGAGTTATGATCATTTCAATATTTGGATTTTTCTGACGAAAATCGTTATAACTGGAGTTCTATAACTCCGATGACCACGAAATTTAAACTGGAAGTTTACATTAATACATGTAAGATTTCGCCAAGAGTTGGGAATTTTTGGAGTTAAACATGATATAGCTAATTTCTTAATCTACGAACTAAAAATGAATTTTTGGAAAATACTAAAGGGAATTGAAAAATTTAAGAAAAATTATTTTTGTGTATGGAATATATGTATATATGTGTGGCCAAAAGATAAAAAAATAATAAGATGATTTGGCATTTTTATGCCAATCCAGTTTGCTGGATTGGAATCTAGTTTGCTTGATTGCAATCTGGTTTGCTGAATTGGCCATCAAGTTGCTGGATTGGTTTGTTTGGATAATTCAGGGTGCTAGATTTGTCTGCTTGGATAATCCAGGATGTTGGATTGGTCTATTTGGATAATCTAGGTTACTGGATTGGTATGTTCGGTCAATCCAAGTTGCTGGATTGGTAATCCAGGTTGCTGGATTGGTTGTCCAAGTTGCTGGATTGGCAATGCAGTTTGCTGGATTGGTTATATGGTTTACTAGTTTATAAATAAGAACTTATAAATGAAGAATTAAGTTTTAAATCTAAAATAGTACAGTCATACTGTTTAATGGTTGATGTATAGTATCTAGGCTAAACAATTACTTTAAGGAGCGGAGGTATATACGAACTAGCTACCGATTTAACTCGTTGTGCAAACAGTGTAAGCGAGACGGGAAACTAGTTTGTTGGTTGTTTGTTGGAAACCACTCAGTGTGCTATATTGAAAACTGTTAAAGACTCGATGTGGGCTAAGTTTAGAATTTTGAATACATATGGTATTAAGGTGTTATCTAATGTTTAATTATGTGATTACATGTTAGATAATTTACTTACAAAGTAGTAGTATTATAAAGTATTATGTGATATACTGATTGCAAAAAAAATCTTATTATTGATTTGTCTTTGTTTTAAAGATTAAACTATATTGCGTAGCAGTAAGCAGCGATCAAGGTAAGTATCCCTACTCTATGCATTTACTTTATGCAAGAGATCTATAACTATGCAAGTATCCTAACCCTTGCATTTACTTTATGCAATGGATATTGTAAGCAAGTTTCTATACTCTGTTAATATGCAAATATTCTATATATAGCATTTAATTGTGTGCAAGCCATTTCTTAACAGTATTCAATTTAATCATTGAATACCAGTATTTCCTTATTGTCTTAATATGATTTCTATATAATCAAAAATTATTCTGTTCTTTGTAAGCTAAGTTTGGTTATGCAAGTGTCCTCACTTGTATGAACTGTTGTATTTGAACAAGTACTCTTAAACTCAAAATTCTTTGACATGACAAGTTTTGATGCAAACTATTCAATCTTGGTATGAATACATGGTTTAAAAGTTACCTAAGCTATTTAACTCGGCTAGACATGGTTTGAAATGTATCGTTGAATATTATTATTTATGATAAAGTTGTCCAACGGAATTGCTTTAGTTCGGACTCTAGACTGAGTATGAACATCCTGAAATTGGGAAATTTTTATGCACCAAAGGCGGTTATGATGAACGCATATGTCATTCCAGCATGTAGTGTTGATCAATATAGGGCATATGGGCTGATCACCCAACGTGTCTGTAAGTCATGACGCTTTGCAGAAGAATTTTTGTACAAACCTTTTCAAAAAAATTGAAAACAATGGTTCAAGGTCTATTGACCGCTCAACATTTATAGTCTCTATGTCATTTCAAAATTTTAAACGGTTTATTATGTTGTTATGAATTGTTTCAAATGGCTTCGTAACTATTGATTCGTTATAGAAGTATACCTCAAAGAAAACATTTATTTCTTTTAACTGATGTTTATTATCTGCTATTACTTGCTGAGCAATTAAATACTCATTCTTGCTTTAAATTAAATATTTTCAGCTAAGCCTGATCGATCAGAAGGTTTTGGCAAGGACAAAGGAAAGGGGAAGCTGAAGGAATAAGTCATAAGGTGTTCTCTATAATAAATAGAGTCATGTATTATGACAATATGATATTTATCATGTAATAATGTACTTAAAGGTCCGTACCTGGATATTAGTTAACTTTGATATAATTTGTAAGTTTATAATATATTAAGCAGTTCGAATGAATGGATATCGTGTAGCACCAAGTACGGGTTTCATGTACCCGAATTTGGGGGCGCCACAGGTTGGTATCAAAGCTTTAGGTTAAAAACCTTAGGTGGGGATACCTTAGGCTAGACAGAAGTGTTGAAAACCAAATAACTCAAATAGAGTTTAAAGGAGATGAATTAAGGAAATTTGCCATAAAATAAAGTAAAAATAACTTATATGAAACTATTGTTTGTTGTGTGTATATAATCTATACTAATCAGAAATAAAATTATGTGTAGATGTCAGGCGGAAAAGGATTAGGAAACCCTCATATTGTGAAGAAAGAGCAAATCACTCTATCTGAGCCAATATCTAAACCAATAGCTGAAATATAGGCTCACATGGAAAGCAACCCTGAAGAGGTGATCATTTTAGAAATTATAGTTCCAGAACCAGTAACGGTAGTACTGCCAGATAGTGATTCAGACACGGAAGTTGGAGCTGATCAGGCATCAACTGAAGTGCGGAATTTGAAGAATAAGGTTTCTTCTCGGAAAAGTTGTGGTAAATAGAAAAGTTACTAAATAGTCAATTGCAAAAGGCTTTAATTGAAGTAATGGATGAATAAGATAAGTTGAAGATCCAAATTGATCAGATGGACGCCAAATGCAGCATATCGTGTGTAGCTCCAAGCCAGAAGGGGAAAATAAAGATGGATGACCGTGATCTAGGAAATTCTGATTATAACTAAGAGAACTTTAAAAAAATAGGAAAGTGTACAAACTATAAAAGGAAACATGAAGGCGTATGCAGGAAAGGGCAAAATGTATGCTACAATTGTGGACAAGAGGGACATATCTCTCCTCATTATCTCAATCCGAAGAAAGGTATATGTTTTATATGTGGATTGGTAGGTCACCAGGCTAAAGGTTGTCCAGGATCAAAGGAGGGTGTAGGAAACAAGTAGGATAAGTATTGTATGATTATGTATAGTAGGAAATGTGTGTATAATATAAATATGTGTGTAATATATTACTCAACTTTTGTATAAGTTGTAGCTGGGATTTTCGACTTTTGTTGTCACCATGGAATGATAGATGTTTATAGCAATATTTGTGCTATATGATATGGAGTACTACGAACTCTTTGAACTAATATGAATATATATGTTTGATTAAGTAAATAAGTTTTTAGAATTAAGATAGTAAGTGTCTATCTGATTATATGATTGTTTGAGTTTAAGAACTCGCATTACATTTTAAATGTTTACACTTATACGACGAGGCATAAAATGTAAAACAAGAAAGAATAATTTAAGGTTTTGTTTAACCAGATAATGCCGCCAAGGAGATGAAATCGAAACCAAAGAGCAGAAGAATTTGTTAATAACGCAGAAGGTCAAGCAAACCCGATGCAGAACTTGCGAATATGTTGGCTCAAGCCATGCAAACTGGAGCACCAACAGCAAGCAATCGAACAAACAATCGATTGGAAAACTTCAAAGACTTCAAGGCAGTAGGACCGCCAGAATTTAGAGGGACAACTGACCCTATAAAAGCTCAAACATGGGTGAAGGAGATGGAGAAGGCTTTTGTTATTGCTAGGGTAGCGGAGGAGCAAAAGACAGCTTTTACTGCCTATATGATGAAGGGTGAGGCAAATTTTTGGTAGGAGGCAAATCAAACTAGAGCTGGAGAAGGAGTGGTAGCATGGACTAGGTTTATGGAACTGTTCTTCAAGAATTATTTCTCATCTAGTATGCAGGCTAGGATGGAGTTGAAATTTTTAGAATTGAAGCAGGAAAATATGTCTGTGTCGGAATACGCAGCTAAGTTTAATAAGTTAGCTAGATTCGCTCCACACCAAGTGGATACGGAGGCAAGGATGGCAAGAAGGTTTGAACATGGCGTAAAACCCTGGATCTACAATAAGGTGGCGGTGTTGCAGATTAGTTCTTTTGGATCGCTCCTGGAAAAGGCTATCATAGCCGAAGGAGAAACTGAGGCCATGAGCCTCTATAACAAGGAAAAGAAGAATAAGGTTAAGATTGAAGGAGCTGTCAAGGTGGGGGGAAGCAGTGGAAGTAGAAGTGGAAAAAGGAAGTGGAACAATGCGGGAAATACTGATAATAGGTAGGGAGGTATGAAGAAGCAGGTTGAAAAGTGTGAAAATTATGGGAAAAATCACTTGGGTGAGTGTTTGAAATGGAAGTTTGTGTGTTTTAAGTGAAGGCGGGAGGGACACATATCTCCTAACTGTCCCAATCTAAGGAAGAATAGTGGGTGTTTTATTTGTGGATCGACAGACCATATGGTGAGGGATTGTCTGAAAAGGAGAACCGATGGGAGAAATGCAAATGCAGGGAAAAGCTGCGAAACGTTAGCAATAGTTGGTCCAACTCCACAAAATAAATCAATTGTAAGGACCTTCAATATGACGATTCAAGATACAGTAGCACCTGGAAATGGAATTCCAGGTATGATTTCGATCAATGATATCAATGTATATACTTGATTCGGATATAATCTATTTTTCTTACCGTAAGATTGTTAAGATAAGTACGTTTACACTTGTGAATGTTAGGAACCCTTGAATATAGATATACAAAAGATAACTTCAGGAAACAATATATATATATATATATATATATATATAAATATATTATAATAGTAACTCGTTAATAAAAGGATTTTGAAGGAGGAATTTGAGTTCCGTTGGGAACTACCATAATTGGTGCAAGTAGACAGTCAGCAATGGATCAAGAAACGCAGCAGTTCCGGACTCATGATACAGAATCTTATAAGGAGGGGAGAAGGTAGTAATTCAATAAAAAAAAATTAATAAATTAAAATCTAAGGATAGATATGAAATTAAGCGTAAGGTAATGGGGATTCCGGGGACGGAATCCTTATAAAGAAGGGATAATGTAAGGACCGAGAATTTTATACGACTATAATTTTACGAATGAATTTTATATATATATATATATATATATATTATTTTATAAATTATTATCATTATTGTTATTAGTAATATTTTGAACATATGCGATATGAATTAAACAAGTTAGTCAATTTAATGATTATTAGTTGACTAAGAAAGGAAGTCAAGATGAATAGTTGTTCAAAACCCTAATTTGAATTTCAAATAGGGATTTGAATATTAATATAATTGTTATTGTGTTTAGGATGGTATGTATGTACATTGTGTGATTAATGTTAAGTGATTAATTATGAATATGAATTATATATATATATATATATATTATATGATTATGTTAGTATTTAAATATGATAAGAATTTATCAACAATGATAAATGTGTTATGGATTATGTAGAATAATGTTAGTATTTAAAATATATACTAACGCTAAGAGATTTATTTTATATATCTCAATTAGTTAATTTTATAAATTAAGTAAAGTAAATCTAATTGGGTTATAGAATTAAATTTATATGATTGATTATTTGAATTACAAATGTGGGGAATGAAAATCCTAATTAAATAATTAGGGGATGATAAAATTAAAAGTATTGGACCTAGCCTAAATTACATGGCCCAAATAATTGTTTCAAAAGCCCAAAAGAATTTAATTAAAGCCCAATCTTTTAGCTAGTTGAAGAGGGGCATTTTGGACATTTAGTAATACTAAATATTGTAATAAAAACAAACCAAAATTTGGGAGAAGAAGGGCCACATGGGCGGAACATGAAGAGGAGAGAAAGGGGGAAAGAATATAATCATTCCACTTAACAACTCCTTACCAAATCCTCACCAACTCTCCTTACTTGTCATTTGTTCATTTTACCAAAAATTTTCACAAAGCTTGCAAGTAACTCATCAATAAATGAGAGAGATAAAGAGTAAGAGAGTTGGGAGAATGTACATGATATACATAATATCTGTACATAACTTATTAACACGCAAAACAATTTCAATTCTCTCTCCTTTCTTTTTAAATAACACAAAAGAAACCCAAGAGAGAGAGAGAGAGAGATTTTCGACAGCTTTAGAGAGATAAAAAGAGATTGTTATGAGTGCTTAAAGTTCCATAAACAAACCTTAGAAAGAACAAAAAGGAAAATCAAGTAAAGGTATAAGCTTTAACTAGTTTATGCATTTTATTTTAATTATTTTCAATCAAAACTTGAATCTAAGATTTCAAAACTTCAAAACCTTAGATCTATATGTTAATAAGTGTTTTATGTTTAGATCTATCACTTTTGAATGTCAAAAGTTGGATCTAAACAAGCAATAGAAACTATGTTTTGAAAAGTTAGAAAATCCTAATTTTTCTTAGCATAGATTATGTTTTGTGTGAGTTTGGTCAAGTTTTAATGTAATAGATGATGGATCATGGTAGATCTATGATCTTAAGGGGTATTAGTATGTATTATGATGCTTTATGAGTTTTAATATGTGATTAATCAAGAGATCATGGATGTATTCTTAGAAAAAACAAAAGTTAGAAAATTAGATTTTTAAGAAAACAAAACATGAAATTTAAACAATTATATCTCTCCATATATTTTGAATTTTTGAGTGTAGTCAAGTCCTAGAGTTAGATCTATGAGTCTTTTAATATCTCCAAGTAGAATCACTGAAAAAAGGAGTTGTAGATTTTCTTATGGACTGATTTTAGCAAAGGAAGCAAAATCTGAAAAAAGACAAAAAGTAGGCTGCCACAAAATGCTATGGGCATTTTTGGAAACTTAATTTATGAAATAAATTTAAATATTTTTGGACATGAAAATATATGAGATAAAGTAGCTCCTTTCTAAAAATGAGCTTATTCCGACTTAAATTGACCGAGTTATGATAATTTTAATATTTGGGTTGTTCCGACGAAAATCGCTATAATCGGAGCTCTATAACTCCGATGACCACAAAATTTAAACTGGAAGTTCACATTAATATGTGCAAGTTCCCTCCAAGATTTGGGAACTGTTGGAATGAAACATGATATAGCTAATTTCTTAAGCTACAAACTAAAAACTGATTTTTGGAAAATACTAAAGGGAATTGAAAATTTTCAGAAAAATTATTTGTGTATAGAATATATGTATATATGTGTGGCCAAAAGATAAAAATAATAATAAGATGATTTAGTATTTTTATGCGAATCTAGTTTGCTGGATTGGAATCCAGTTTGCTGGATTGCAATCTGATTTGCTGAATTTGCCATCAGGGTGCTAGATTGGTTTGTTTGGATAATCCAGGATGCTGAATTGGTCTGTTTGGATAATTTAGGATGTTGGATTGGTCTATTTGGATAATTTAGGATACTGGATAGGTATGTTTGGTCAATCCAGGTTGCTGGATTGGTAATCTAGGTTGCTGGATTGGTTATCCAAGTTGCTGGATTGATAATAAAGTTTGCTGGATTGGTTATATGGTTTACTAGTTTATAAATAAGAACTTATAAATAAAGGAATAAGTTTCAAATCTGAAATAGTATAGTCGTACTCTTTAATAGTTGATGTATAGTATCTTGGCTAAATAATTCCTTCAGGGAGCGGAGGTATATACGAACTAGCCACCGATCTAACTCGCTGTGCAAACAGTGTAGACGGGATGAGAAACTAGTTTGTTGGTTGTTTGTGGGAAACCACTCAACGTACTATATTGAACACTGTTAAAGACTCGATGTGTGTTAAGTTTAGAATTGTGAATACGTATGGTATTAAGGTGTTATCTAATGTTTAATTATGTGATTACATGTTAGATAATTTACTTATAAAGTAGTAGTATTATGAAGTATTATGTGATATACTGATTGCAAGAATAATCTTATTAATGATAGGTCTTTGTGTTAAAGATAAAACTATATTGCGTAGTAGTAAGCAGCAATCAAGGCAAGTATCCCTACTCTATGCATTTACTTTATGCAAGAGATATATAACTGTGCAAGTATCCTAACCCTTGCATTTATTTTATACAATGAATATTGTAAGCAAGTTTCTAGCCTCTGTTAATATGCAAATATTCTATATATAGCATTTAATTGTGTGCAAGCAAGTTCTTGAACAGTATTCAATTTATTTATTGAATACCAGTATTTCATTATTGTCTTCATATGATTCCTATATAATCAAAAATTATTCTATTCTTTGTAAGCTAAGTTTGTTTATGGAAGTGTCCTCACTTGTATGAACTGTTGTATTTTAACAAGTATTCTTAAACTCTAAATTCTTTGATATGACAAGTTTTGATGCATACTATTCAATATTTGTATGAATACATGGTTTAAAAGTTGTCTAAGCTATTTGACTCGGCTAGACACGGTTTAAAATGTATCGTTGAATATTATTGTTTATGATAAAGTAGTCCAACTGAATTGCTTTAGTTTGGACTCCAGACTGAGTATGAACATCTCGAAATTGGGAAATTTTTATGCGCCAAAAGCGGTTATGATTAACGTATATGTCATTCCAGCATGTAGTGTTGATCAATACAGGGCATATGAGCTGATCACCTAAACTGTCCGTAAGTCATGACAGTTTGTAGACGAATTTCGGTACAAACCTTTTCAAAAAAATTAAAAACAATGGTTTAAGGTTTATTGAACGCTCAGCATTTAAAGTCACTACGTTATTTCAAAATTATAAATGGTTTGATATGTTGTTATAAATTATTTCAAATGGCTTTGCAACTATTGATTCGGTGTAGAAGTATACCGCAAAGAAAACATTTATTTCTTTCAACTGATATTTATTATCTGCTATTACTTGCTGAGCAATTAAATGCTCATTCTTGCTTTAAATTAAATGCTTTCAGCTAAGCGTGATCGACCAGAAGGTTCTGGCAAGGACTAAGGAAAGGGAAAGCTGAAGGAATAAGTCATAAGGTGTTATCTATAATAATTAGAGTTATGTATTATGATAATATGATATTTATCATGTAATAATATACTTAAAGATCCGTACCTGGGGATTAGTTAACTTTGATATAATTATTAAGTTTATAATATATTAAGTAGTTCGAATGAATGGATATCGTGTGGGTTTCTAGTACCCGGATTTGGGTGCGCCACAAAACTTACTTGTGCGTCTCTTAGACTTTTACACGTAGTCTGCTCAGTCTTTACAACGTCTACAAAGTATAAACACATAGTATATCGATGAGAATCCACAAGGGATACACAATGTAAATCCTAACTTCTTTTTCTTTCGTAACTTAATCGAATCGTTAAGCTCATAACATCCGTTCAAATTATTTAACGTTCATTACGGCTTATTACTACTTATATGTCATAAGGCGACTCTCGTCGATCATCATGAAGCATAATGACGGTCCTAAACGGTTCGTTAGGTTAACCACATTCCCGTTGGATATCCAATATCGGACTCCGTATAGAATTTATCTGTGTTTTAAATTCATTCCATGTCATTCATGCATTACGTAACCTTATTACATGTTATATAACCTTAGGGTACGCTCCCGAGTAGATTACGATTCATAGATCACATTATCGGATTTTGAGTTTTAAATTTAAATACGTTTTGTCAACGTTTAATTCATAAAATCAATCTTAAACATATTGTTTAGTTAATTTTTCTTCATGAATATTCATTATATAGTTGCCCCATAATTACCATGCAAAAAGCTAGGTTTAGAAAAGTTCACGTCGAATTTTTTTTACTTAAAGGCGCTGCAGCGCCGGCACAAGCTTAAACTTGGAGCTGCGGCGCTGGCCTGCACAACCCGGATCCCCTATTTTGGCGTTGCGGCGCCAGCTACTAAGGCTTGGGTGGCGTTGCGATGCCAGCCCTGTAACTTTGAATTTTTTTTCTATGTTTTCAAATTCTGAGATTCCCGAGCCCATAACGCGATGGTTATAACTCAGAATTGGCTCGTTCCAAGGCCAATAGGTCACATATCTTACGTTCTATGATTCCATCCAATCATAATTCTTCTCTGAATCTGTCGGCAGAAAATTGACCGTTTCATCCATTTTTACGTTTTCGTTAAACGTTCGTGAACGTTCGACGCTCAATTCTTTGTTTTAAGTCCGAATTGATTCGTTCTTGTTCCCGCAAGTCTTATTTACCTAACTACACGTGTTGCAATCGAAAACCATCGTTCACGAATCACACGACAACTTTTGACCTCTATTTCGAGAAATTTACGTTTTCGACGATTATCGTTTAATCGCGTAACTTTCGTCGAATCTTCGTTCTTCGTTATTTTTACATCAAACCAATTGGAATCAATCCAATGGTTGATTATTAATGATTCTAACCATTCTAACCATTTATGTTTTCACGGTTTAACATGTTTATCATTTCAATTCTCATAATTCTTAACAAGTTCTTCATTATTTCTTAATCATTTATTATTATTTCATCTTGCATGTCTTGTTAGTGTTCTTAGTCCACTATTTAGTCATCCTTATAACTTCTTAGTATTCATGCTTCCTCAAATCACTTCTTTATCTATTCTAGTATTAAAAGAAAAAGGATTTTACATAATTTTCTTATGTTATACCTTGTTAGTTCTTGTTGGTTGAGTATTGCAGACTCAAATACTTCTTAGCTCCTTGGTTGATGGAGTAGCAAAACACAAGATAGCTTCTTCTCTCTCTCTCTCTCTCTCTCTCTCTCTCTTCTCTTAATGCGATGGAAAATTGGCAAACAACAAATGGCTAGTAAAAGCCTTCTATTTATAGAAATGGCAAGAGTTGGGGTAGTTTGGTCTTTAGACCAAACCTCCTCAACTCCCACCTCCTCTTACATACAACCTATGTCTTCCCACGTGCTAGCATATGCTAGCACATGCCACCCACATACTCCACATGCCACCCATGAGCCCATGGGTTTCCCCATAGGTTTAACCCACCCGTTTACCCAACGGTTCGACCCACAAGTTAAGTTAATAATTTAATTCAAATTAAATGTATTTACTTCGTATAAAATTCGTATTATACGTCGTATTAAATCTCGTATCCTCTTCGTATTATACTTGTATAATTTCTCGTATTGTACGTGTATTTCTTCCGTATAATAATCATTTATTATTATACGTAAACCATTATTCCTTTAATTTACTTTCCCTAACACTTAGGATTTTAAGTCCTCACGCTAAAACTTCGCGACCCATAAGTGAAATATTATTACATATTCTGCCTCGTCTTAAAATCCTATCATTACGCGTTTCTCGGAAATTCAAGAATAATTCTCGAGCATAAACGAATGAATAATGATTTTTTTCCAAGAAGACTTTTCTCGACTAACTTAACTTTTCACAGTATATTACCATCAAATCTTTTTGACAGAATGTCATTCCGACATTTCAAACTCTCAAACAGGCTTAGTGTCTCACACCCTTACCCTAAACACTAACCCTTAGGGTTTAATATGTGAATAATGCCTATTTCGTCTTTTCCCGAAAATATTTTTATTCTCGAAAATCTTTTTTTTTTCATCTTATAAATTCATATCATTTATTTCTAGAACGTAGACAGAATCCTACTCATTTATGCATTCTCTAGGTCATAGAACTGAACTTCGATTTACTTACTCAGTTTAATAAACAAATAAGCAAATTTTATTCAGGAAATCAAATAAAATTCATTTACATAAACGCTCGATTTTCTCGGGCGTTATAATTTCAAGTTTACTTTCACATATTATGGCTTTACTTGGAAAATTTCTATTTAACAAGGCTAGATAAGTTATTTCAGGAAGGCTAACTATGATAACCATTAAACCACATAACTAGGATAATAAACCTTTAACACCCATACTCAAAGTCATTCAACTCATGTATTCAAAGTTAACTTAACTTTACTCTTAAAATTCATTACAAATTATGCTTGAGTAGTTCATATCGTACCTAACTAGATGAGTGAGCATATCAGTCATGTTTAGAGGCATAAAGTGTCCTAGTATGTTATCTCATAAGGTCAAAATATAATTAACACCATGTTTAACAATATTAGTTTTCAAAACATCCAAGTTTTCTTTCAAAATAATTCTAAACTAAGCTAAAGCAACCTAGTATATGCAAAGCAACTTTGAATAACATTTCATACCCTTTTGTACACATAACTAAGCCATATACACATGCTAAAAAGGTCAGAGCTCAAAGGACACAAGGTTCATCAAAGTTTGTTTCCAAAACTTCAACTTTGCTTTTAAACTCATACTTAACCAAGTCAAATCCATTTATTTTATGCAAAGTAACTTGAACATCATAACATACCTATTTATATACCTACTTAAGTTATACTCATATGCTTAGATCATCAGAAGCAACAAAAGTTCATTTTTAAGGAATGCCAACAGGCGCGCCGGTGCAGTATTTTTACTGAGTCAGTGGCGCGACCGCGCCACTCTGACACAGCACCAAAGTTAGCTCTATTTTAGCAGAACTCGGAATACAAAATGTATACACCTTTAATTAAGCATGCTCAGACCAACCACCTTGATTCCATAACATACATATATCTTAGATAACATTATGACATCAATTCCCAAATCAATTAATCAAGTAGTTCATGCAAATTTCTAATAATTATCAAATTCGAAATCAATAACATTCATAAAGACATTACCTCTTTTGAAGCTACAATGAAAATCCTTGATCTTAACTTCAGGTTGTTCACTCAAATAAACAGCACTCCCTCTCTAAAGGACTTATCAGAAAAATTTTAGCAACTTGGTTGAGAAGAGGGAGGCCTTCATTTATAGGGTGAATATTGACCAAGTGCTGGGTTTTGCCCAAGAATTAAAGCAATAGAAGAAGAAGAGACCATTGCGTAAAAAGGATTTGGTTGAAAGCTCCCCAACAACCCCATTCAACCCACACCCTTAGCTATCATCACTAAGCTAAGTTTTTAGCAAAGAGAGGGATAGGCCATTGGCCTATACACGGCTGATGAATGAAATGGGACAAAGAATATGAGACAAGGACTTTAATATACTGCATTCTTATCTTAACCTTAACATTATTAATGTGGTTTTCTATTTTAGCTCACAAGGTCAATTTGTCAACTTAATGTTTTTACTATATGTTAAGTTATAAGCATATATACAAATACATATCATCATATAATCCATGTACATTGAGTTAGTCCAAAGAGTATTGGAATTGGGATAGAATATAATTTAATTGGGTACTAACAACTGATTATTTTCCATAAAACTTAATATTCTAATTACACCCTAATATCATAATAATAATTAATATCAAACATTTATTTTCTTAAAATTAATTCTCTTCCATAATTCCAATTAAACCTTCAGTTGGTCCAATATTAAAATTTATACCACACAAAGTTCATTTACTCAAGCTTAGTAGAATTACATAGTATAGTCTCACATAATAGTTATTCACATTATAATATTATTCTTAATATCCCATCTTATAATTTATACATGATTCCATTTCATTTATATGTTCACACAACACATATATTTGCACATAACAAATAATTAAATAATAATAATAATTAATCCATCACATTATTTATTAATTCCTTCATTAATTTAATTAATAAATTACCTAGTCCATCTCTGTGCCACACTCGGCATATCATATAAGCTTAATTAAGCTCAATATTATTTCCACCGCACTTCACAATTATAACAAACTTAATTCAATTTAATTGAATTATTACATTTCATGCCACAAAAACTATATATGTATTCAAAATAAATATTCGAACATTTTATTTTCAATACTAATATTATTTATAAAGTTCTCGGATATTACATCCTCCACCCCTATAAAAATCCCATCCACAAAATTGGTACAAGATTACATGAACAGATGGGGATAATCCTTCCTCATCTTATCCTCTAACTCCCACGTAGCCTCCTCGACGTTGTGGTTTCGCCAGACTACTTTTATAGAAGGTATAACTTTATTTCTTAATATTTGCTCCTTCCTATCAATTACTTGGTTATGAATCTCTTCATAAGTTAGATTCTTTTCTACTTGAACGAGCTCATAGGATATCACGTGCTTATAGTCGGGCTTTTATTGGCGTAACACGGTAATATGAAACACGTTGTGGATGTGTTCCAATTCTAGATGTAAAACCACTTTGTATGCCACTTCACCTACTCGCTTCAATACTTCAAACGGTCCTATGAACCTCAGACTCAATTTTCCTTTCTTGCCAAATCTTATCTTCCCTTTCCAGGGAGATACTTTTAAAAACACAAAACTACTGACTTCAAAATCTCTACTTTGACGGTGTAAATCTGCGTATTTCTTCTAGCAATCTTTAGCTGCTACTAATCTGACTCTTATTATTGTCACCACATCTGCCATTTTTTGAACTAGTTCCGGCTCCAATAGTCGTCGTTCACCAAACTCATCCCAACATAACGGTGTTTTGCACTTCTGTCCGTAAAGAGCTTGATATGGTGGCATACCGATAGTTGCATGATAACTATTATTATAAGCGAATTCTTCCAAGGGTAGGTGATTGCCATAATTCCCTTTGAAATCCATCACGCAAGCTCTAAGCATATCTTCTAGCATTTGTATTGTTCGCTCACTCTGCCTGTCGATTTGAGAAAGATAAGAAGTATTCCATCTCAACTGTGTTCCCATCCTCTCTTGCAAACTCTTCCAAAAATTTAACGTGAAGTGCGGATCTCGTTCAGAGACAATTGATATCGGCACTCCATTTCGGGAAACAATTTCCTTTACGTATAACTTTACTAACTGATTTAAATCGAATCGAATCTTTATTGGTAGAAAATGAGATGTCTTCATTAGTCAATCCAAAATAACCCAAATGGCATCAGAACCCTTTTGTGTGGTCGGAAGTCCCTGCACAAAGTTCATCGTAACGTGCTCCCATTTCAACTTTAGTATTTCAAGCGATTGAAGTAGACTACTCGGCCTCTGGTGCTCTACTTTGACTCGTTCATAAGTAAAATATCTACTGACGTACTCTGCAACTTCTCAATTCAGATTGGGCTACCAAAAGTGTTGTCGAAGATCCCTATACATTTTTGTGCCTTTTGGTTGACCATAATATGTTGTATTATATACTTTGTGCAAAAGTTTCTCTCTTAATTCAGTTACGACCCACACTCGACCTTAGAATCTTAATATACTGTCCTTATTCATTATGAACCTTTCTTCTTCATTTTCTGCTATTATTTTCTTTATCTTCTCGCACTCTCCATCCTTCCATTGTGATTCCTTTACTCGATCCTACAATGTCGGACAAGCTTCCATTACAAATAATTTCTCTTCGGGTTTTCTTGGTTCCCTCACTTCCATTTACAATCTCTCCATATCTCTTATTAGTCCTTCTTGAACTGTCAATTTGAAGAAATTCTCCCTTTGCTACACAATGCATCGGCTACCACATTTTCCTTTCCCGGATGATAAAGAATTTTGCAGTCGTAATCCTTGATTAATTCCAACCACCTCCTTTGTTGCATGTGCTAACTCCTTTTGTGTAAATATATATTTTAGACTCTTGTGGTCTGTATATATCTCCCATTTTTCTCCATACAAGTAATGCCTCAAAATCTTCAATGCAAAAACTACTGCCGCTAACTTCAAGTCATGGGTAGGGTATCGCTTAGCGTAATCCTTCAACTGTCGTGACACATACACAATGACCTTGTCATGTTGCATTAGCACACCGCCAAGTCCTCTGTGCGACGCATCACTATACACCACAAATCCCCCCGTATCATCCGGTAATGATAATATAGGCGCCTCGCTCAACCTTTTCTTCAATTCTTTGAAACTTTCTTCGCATTTTTCCCTCCACACGAATTTTATTGTCTTCCTCGTTAGATTGGTCAATGGTGTTGCTATCTTAGAAAAATCTTGGATAAATCTTTGATAATACCCAGCTAACCCTAAGAAACTTCTCACCTCCGTTGGCGTCTTCGGTTATTCCCAACTACTTACCGCCTCCACTTTTGCAGGATCTACTGATATTCCATCCTTGTCTATCACGTGCCCTAAAAATTAAACCTTCTCCATCCAAATTTCACACTTAGAAAATTTCGCGTACATTCTTCTCTCTTCTCAGCGTTTCTAGTACCTTGGTCTTCGTGTAAATTAAAATGTCGTCAATGAAAACTACAACGAACTTATTAAAATATGGCTCAACAACTCGATTCATCAAGTCCATGAATGCTGCTAGAGCACTAGTCAATCTGAATGACATTACCAGAAATCTGTAGTGTCCGTAACGGGTTCGGAACCCCGTTATTGGTATGTCTTCCTTCCGTACCTTCAACTGATGATAAATCGTTCGCAGATCTATTTTTGAAAAACACTTTGCTCCCTTCAACTATTCGAAAAGGTCGTCTATTCTCGATAACGGATATCTATTCTTAATCGTCACTTTGTTCAACTCTCGGTAGTCGATACAAAGTCTATAAGGAACGAGAATTTTATATGATTATATATGTATACTTTTATGAATAATTTTTTTTAGAAATCATCTCAGGCCTATGAGTGAATATATGTTATATGGTATGAATTAAGCAATATAATTAATTAATTTATTTATGTTGACTAAGAAATGAAAAGGAGGCCAAGATGATTAATTAATCAAGTTTATTAATGAATAATAAGATAAGTTTATATTTTAGCTTGAATAATAACCTTGAATAGTAAATAAAAAGATTTATAATCATTAAATGATTAATCAGTATGACTAATATAAAGTTGATAAATATGTGTAATAATTTATCAAGGCAATTAGAGCTATTAAAATTTATTGAATTAATGGAACAAAAAGGAAAGGCAATAAATAAAAAATTTATTTAGTCAAGCTTATGTTACTAACTAACTAAGCTTGAGATGAAAGTATTGTAATCTAATTATATATTAGGTATTAGAATTAAATAACCTAAGGGTTATATTTATTTAAGAATGCTAGTATTTATAATATATACTAGTAGACTAACTTTCAAGATTTATTTTATTATCTCAACCTAATAAATTTTTTTAGGCCTATTTAAAGTAAGTGTAATTGGGTTATATAATTAAACCCATATGATTAATTATTTAAAGACTAAAAAGAGTGGACTAGAAACCCTAATTAAATATATAGGCTAATGTAAAAATTAATGTGATAGACACATGCTAATTTATGTGCCCCAAACAATTTATTAGAGAGTCAAACAATTAAATGGATGGCCCAAGCTTTGGCCTAAAATTAATTGGACTTTCAAGAAGCTTAAAATAGCAAATAAAGGAATTAATAAAAATCAAAAATGGAGGATAAGAAGAGGGAATGGGCGAGAATAAGAGGGGATTTTGAGCGTATGAGATTTTCATTTTTGAACCCCTAAATTAACAAATCACCTAGCCTAATCTCTAGCATTGGATATGGAAGATTTAGTGAAGATAGGAAAGAGAAATAAGAAGATTTGCTAGGATATCAAGTATATATATATATATATATATATATATATATATATATGTTATATATATATATTTTACTAACTTATAAATAAAGCTCATCTCATTGCTAGCAAAAAGGTTTTGTTTCATTTTCTACTTCCCATGTTCTTAAGTTTTAGAGAGAGAGAAAGAAAAATAGAGAGAGAACCAAGAGAGGGCTGCCGTAAGCTTCAAGGAGTAGAAGAAAAAGAGTTTTATTTTCATACCATCAAGATCCATAAGCTACTGTAGACACTAGAAATTTTGCATTCCTTTTACTAACCATGCAAGAGGGCAAAATAGTCTTTTACCTTCTAGAGACAACCTTGGAAGTCTAAATCATCAAACTAGAGCCCCGGAGACAGCACTGGGAAATCATCAAATAAATCTCCCAGAAGACAGTACTGGAAAATCAATAAATCAATCTCCCCGAAGACAGCATCGGGAAATCATCAAACCATACCCCCGGAGACAGCCTCGGAAATCATCAAAATAGAACCCTAGAGACAGCCTTGGGAAATCAGCAAATCAATCTCCCTGGAAATAGCCCCGGGAATCATCTAATTAACTTAAGAGACAACTCTGAAGACATATGAAAGTCAACAACAGTCAAACCCCGGAGATAACCCTAAGGGAAGAGAGCTGCAGCCACGTCAAGCCCGGAACCAACCTGGAAGGGAAAAAGAGTAATTTTGGCAACTCAACATCAAATCAGATCAAATTACTGTGAAGAAGGTTACACAGAACTATCACAACAATCCCGAGTAAAAACTTTGCCAGACAGCTCAACGGACTGACTGCGAAGACTCGAAGATCTGGTCATGGACCCGTCTTCTCGGGCTAGGAAAAAGTCAAACCCCATGTCATGGCATAGCTCTCGAAAAGGGCTTTTCAGATAGGTATAGCACACCTCCATTGGATTTTTGAATTGCAATTATGAAGGTTCAAGCGAACATGGCTTTGGTCGGAGTGCACATACTTCTAGACAACAGGGCCCACTAGGCCCAGCCACAGGTAGACCTGCGGCTTCTGCAAGTAGACCTGCGGCTTCCGCAGGTAGACCCGCGGTTAATCGGGTCTATATATATGGCCTCCCACCTTAGCTTATAGAAGAAGAGAGAGAGAAAGAAAGGGCCGTGACGAGAGAAATAGATGCTAGGATAGCTAAACGGAGCCTCCAACGTACTCCGATTCTTGTAAAACTTCTTTTTAAACGTTCATATACATATATACTACAACATATCAAATTTTAACTTATGGGAAATGAGTATTGAGGTGCCAAAAGCTATTCGAGAGCTGTTTTCGTGAAATACTGCATGATTTTGCCAAATTAATTTTCTTCGCTTACCCTAATACGTATATAAGTGCTATATACATGTATTTAGTAGCTTATATTCGTCGGATCTAAAGTTTTAATCGTTTATTTTTTTGTAAATAGTCAATTTTTGAGTTGTATTGACTAGAACTGTACTAGATCAAGCCAAATCTAGCACCTGTTCAAAAGTTGTTAAACTTGAACTTGGAAGCTAGAATGTCTAAGATCTATACAAATCTAGTTTTCTTCTAGGTTTTATAAGTATTTAGCAACCATGTGACCCTAGAGCTGTATCTAAAGAAATCTTGAAGCTATGAGCTACTCGTGTACAAAGATTTGACTGATGAATCTTTCATTTAGCGATGTTTAGTATAATTTTATGTTTTATTGAAGCATATTCATTATGCAGGTTGTTAATTTGATTTTTCGTGAGCCTAGGAGCTACATGATATACGATTCAACCAATGAATCTAGATTCGATTCCCATGATGGACCTGGTTGAGTTGTACAGCCAGCTTGTAAATTTTGTACTTGTAAATATAGGACCTTAAAATGGTTATCTGGATTTAAGGTCCATAATAAATGAAAATCATCTATGTGTGGTGCTTGTGCATACTTTGATGGCTTTCATGCCCATAAGGAGCCCGACACTTATATACATATTATTTTGTTGAAGATGCTTCTCATCTCGAGAATAAAATCAAAACAAACCGAATATGAAATAAAATGGGAGTATCAAAGGGCTTCAATTTCGATGCGAGCAAAAGGGTTTGAAAACTAATTTTCAAAACATCACTTTCATATTCTTGTCTAAAAATGGACTTTTTAATAAATCAAGCCCTTCGTATATAGGTCCAACGAAGTATAACACTACTTTCAAATAAAATACTTAGGCCCAATTAACTATAATACACACACACATACACAATGATTAAGAAATGAAAAGACGCGGTAACTGTGTTTCACAGAAGTTGGGTGGTGCCTAACACCTTCCCAATGCTTAAGCAAGCCCCCGAACTCCATTGAATGGGTATGTATGTCTCTTTATCATGCTTTATATTAGTGCTTCGTACAATGTCATCATTGTGCATGCGGTGAGACACGATGAATGTATATTGTATGATTCCTCCGCCAGAAGGCGAACCCGTCGGTCACTGAATGCTGGACTCCATATGATTAAGTCCAAGTGAGGCTAATGAAAGGTACCACTCAGATCCGCTCTAATTGAAAGATCGGATTAGCTTTCCATTTAGTAAATTGCGATGATCTAGAAACCTCCATGCCGAAAGCCCGTGAGAGTAAACCTAAGATAGGTTAGCCCTTGATAAACCAAACGCGAAAGGAAAGCTTTTCATACCTTTCCCTTTCAACTCCATATCTAATACTAAATGTTGTAAATATTAAATTCCCTGTCAAATATTAAATGTTGTAAATGATAATTCTTTCACATCTATTGCCAGATTAAAATCCTGTCATAAAATCCTGTCATCAAAACAACTGACCTTTATTTTGTAAAAAAATATTAAAAACCCTTTAAACCTGACACATTGCATAGCATGCATACTGTTCGTGTCTATTAAGACTAAACTACTTATTTTTATTGTAGGCAAGATTGGTCCCACTACCAGATCCAAATCTAAGAAGGCAAAAAGCCTAGTACCCACTAACATGGAAGAAAGTACCCAATAGAGGACAGGCTTCATGTCTCGAGAAGAATATTAGTGACTCAGAAATTAGATAGCACAATTAGCTAATTTCTTGAAAGAACAAAACAAAATTACTCAGGGTCAACAGATACCCACCCAAACAAAGTCCTCTGAATAAGGTGGCAATAAGGGTACCGACAGGAAAAAGGAAGCTCACATACCTGAACCTGGAAACAATGAAAAGACCAACAAAATAACTGAAATAATCCATCTAAAAGAAGATCAAGAAACTGGGGATATCCAAAAGAAAGTCCGATAAATGGAAGAAACTATCCGGTTAATCAAAGGAACTAGAGCCTACAGAAGTGTCAACTACCTAGACCTCTACATTTTCCCCGGCGCTTGGTATCCAGATAAATTCCAGATCCAAGATTTAAAACAATATAACGGATTTGGAGATCCTTACACCCATTTGAAAGTATTCATTGGAGAACTCGGATCCTATGAAGAGGACGAGAAGCTGAGAATGCAGTTATTTCAAAAAAGTCTGGCCGGAGAGGCCAGAGCTTGGTATGCTCGACTAGAAAATTCCAAAATTCATAGCTGGGAAGAGCTAGCCCATGCCTTCCTAAATCAATACATCTTTCAATCACAAATGGCTCCTGACAGATATCAGATTAGTAAGGTTAAAAAGCAGAATAGTGAATCTTTCCGTGAATATGCCTAAAGATGGAGACGTCTGGCTGCTCAAGTTATCCCATCAATGATAAAAACTAAGATTGTAATGATATTCATCGACATACAAGAAGCTCCATTCTATGAAAGGGACCTAGCAAGCATAGGAAAACCATTCTTAGAGATGATCAAATACGGAGAAATGGCAGAGATGGGGCTGAAGTCTAGAAAGATTAAAGACCTTATTGTTTTAGAAGTCGTGGCTGAACACATTTAGGCCAAAAATTATGGGAATAATCCTCGCATAGTTCATAAGAATAAAGAAGAGGATGTATCCTTGGTACTCCAACGTCAAACTCAGAGAGGCAACCAAAACATACACATTCAAAGGAAAAATTATTCCCCTTTCTAGACATCTGTACAACCTTCAAATCCTACGTTCCAAAGAACTGGAGAGGCTAAACTTTGAAGGATATTTAAACCCTTAGGGGACTCACTTGAGAAGATACTCAAGCTTTTGACAACATAGAAGAAAATTGCTCATGTCCTTCCACTAGCCAATCTAAGTGGGATGAATTTTGACCCAAGTAAGAAATGTGCTTACCATTATGGGGCACCAGGCCATGATACCAAAGAATATTGGTCCCTAACACACAAGATTCAATACCTGATAGATAGTGGTGAGATTGTGGTGACAAAACCAGAGCAGCCACATGTTCAAGATAACCCTTTACCTCAACACAATGAGGAGGGAGTCAACATGATCAGTATGGGGAGTGGAGAAGGTTCCAAGTACCTCAAATACGTAGGGGATCCTCCCCAAACATGTAAGCATAACTCTGACAAATGGGACTATTCAGAATGTCAGTTTCTGATAGAACGAGAAATGAAGTCTATCAAGGAATAGATTGGTTAACTGGCAGAACTGATGGTATACCAACACCAAGTGATGCAACAATTGATAACTCAAGTCAACCAATGGAGAAAAATCCTCCCACGCCCAAAATTCTTCCAATTGTAAGGAATGATCACTATCAGTTCCATGAACACACAACTTGGGCAGACAAAGTTGTCAGGGAAGAAAGAGTCGACCTCGTAGAGAGTTTACTTTCAAGAGAAAGTTCATGGCTTTGGATCAGCCTATGGAAGTAATTCTTCAGATGTTGATCAACGAAGGAAAAGTCACACAACTATTTCCCCCAGTGGAGCCTCGATAAAGGAAGTACAATCCTTCCAAAATATGTCAATATAATTCCAACACTCATGGGCAAGATATAGAAGAATGTTGGGGACTTTGTCATCTAATTGAAAACCTGATTAAAAGCTATGAATTGCTAAAAGCTAGTCCAGATAATGACTTTCCCGATGAAGAAGCAATATTTCTTCCCATGGCATTGAGTCTGAAGGAAGTTGTAAAAGTCATTTCTTATGAGAAGGACACAAATGTCATACTCCTGATAATTCAAGTAAAGGGGACAAAGGAGAAATGAATCCTTTGAAAGTGGTTGCACCAGAACCACTGATGTTACCATTTAGACTGCAATATCCCTTGATCAGCTTGAAAAGAGTCCCATGGAACTATGGGGAGAACGAGGAATCAACATTAAATCATACAGCTGCTATATCAAAGGAAATCCGATATATCTACCTAAGTGACTGATAAAGATAGTCACCAAGACCAAAGGTATAGTGCCCGAGGAAAAGATTGAAGAGTTCCTCAGTAAAATGGGGCATAATGAAGCCAAGGTTGTGCAAAGATTAAAAGAGGCACCTCAACAGTTAACCATTCTGGGTTTGGCCATGTCTTCAAAATATTATCGCAAAATCTTAATACAAGTGCTGGAAGAAGCGCATTTTCCAAAGGCTATAGATACAGAAAAGTTCCATCACCTGATATAGCACATTTTCAACAGCAATGTGATATCTTTCACTGATGATGACATACCAGTAGGTGGGGTTGGTCATTGCAAGTCATTGCATATAGCAGTGATATCCTCTAGAAATGTGATAGGGGGCTTGTTGATAGATGGAGGATATTCCTTGAACATCTGTCCCTATGACACTTAATATAGAATGAAGATCAGTCCAAATTGAATCTGCAGCAGCCATATAGTCATAAGAGCTTTCGATGAGTCTCGACGAAATACTGTAGGAAAAATCGAACTCCCCATGAAGATTGGTCCACATACCTTCTACGTATCCTTCCAAGTGTTGAACATCACCCCGGGATATAATTTACTGTTGGGAAGACCGTGGATCCATATGGCAGGAGCAGTCCCATCCACCCTTCATAAATAGGTCAAGTACATCATCAATGGCAATCTGGTCACTATTAATGTCGAACCAAAGTATCCTGTCTATGTGCAAGGTGATATGCTTATGATCAACCTCAACGAAGGAGTTTAGTCAGCCAATTTTCAAGCCTTCGAAGTGAGCAACACTCACTATCGACCCAACGGGCCCCAGCCTTGAAGCCAACACTTTCTTCCGAAGTGATGTTTGTCAATAAAGAAATGATATCTTTATATTTCTGTCCCGGCCAAGGCCTAGGAAAAAAATTAACAGAGGATCAAACATCCTGTCCAGATACCTAGCCAAATAAAGAAGGCTAGGTTAGCCTATTCCTATGGATCAAATCATAAGAACCCGCACAAGCAACTAATCGGTTCATGCATCCACCATCCTGCTACAAAATCTCATGGATGCCGGATTCGTGAAGCCAACAAGGAAAATTCCTGCTTCTGTGTTAGGTATGCTGATTGCTAAGGTTAAGCCGTCTAGTGAGAAAAAAATCCAGATTCCTGTTAAGGAAAACAAGGAAAGGAATGAATTATTCCTACAAGAAGTGAAAGATCGATTTGTAAAGATGTATATTCTGGCACATACTGAGGTATGAACTACGATATCCCATATGATGACTATTCATAAGATCAAATCCTGATCCCTTGCCTAAACAGGGCTAAGGAGAACAGTCTAAAGAAAAGCACTGATGTAATACCCGAGAAATTTCATATATTATTAAATAAATATATTAATGGAGAATGAATATTTATTTGAATATAAATGAATTGTGTTATGAGATAAGTTAACTCAATTATATTAAATTGAATAATTATAATAATTAAGAATATGTGGAGTTTGCGATAAACTCATTGAAAACCTTGTGTGGCACAGTGATGAGAAATATTAATGATGATATTCATTAATGAAGGAATTATTAAGTGAATAATTAATCTATATTAATTGTTAATTGCTACCGTAGAATATCAATTAATTGTTATAGAATATTAATGGTGATTAATTAATAATATGTGATTATTATTATTGCAAGAAATATAATAATATTAATGAGCAATGTGTCTTTAATATAATAAGATTTATATTTATATACTGCGCGTGATAAATGAGCAATGGTTGTGGAAATTAATAATTTCAATAATTAACGAGGAATGGATTAATTAATATTATTGGTAATTAATCGATAATATGAATAATTTATTTATTTGACATTATAAATAATAAAGCAAATAAGTAACTTATTAATATAATAAGATTATATTGTACAAGCATGCAATAATTAATAATATAAACTATATGGAATACAACTATATTATAGTGTGGTGCAATATTTATGTGACTATACTATATTTATGGACCATGTATTAAGATTAATTAAACTATGTGAGCTACATGATTAATACCTATGTGACAATATGTATGTAAGTATACATTAAAATGATATATCATGAATATATTGTAATCACTTGTTGATTGTAGAATTTAATAATAAAGGAGATGATGTAATGTGCTAATATCTGATAAAATTATATCTGTATGATAAAATGTACATGAATTATATGATATGGGTATATATTAAATCCCTAACTTTCCATTTTGTAGTAACAATTGTGTAATTAGATTACATTTTTGGGAATTTAAGAAACCAAACTAAGCATTGTTTAACCAAGTTGCTGAGCTTTTAAATCATTGTCCCAAAATCAGTTACCAAACAGTAACCTATAACCTATTTACGTAACTTCCAAGCTGTGATCATTGGCTATGGGAATGGCTGATGGTGGGTGGTTGAGCAACCCACTGTAAACCAATGTGTTCTTCTTCTACACTTTGATTTCAACTTCCATGTAAAACCTTTAGCCAGTCCACCATTCCTCTATAAATTGGCAGCTATGTTACTAAGTTCACGTTACTGTGTTTTGTCTGATAAAACTCTGAGAATTTAAGTTTGAGTGTTTGTTGTTCAAAGAAGAGCCTAGCAATCTCAGAAAGTTAAAAGCTAAGCAAACTAAGCTTCAAGAGGTATGATTCTAAATTCCATATTCTTCATTCTTGTTCCTCATTTTGTTTACTGTCAAAGTTTCAAATCTTGATTATGCCAAATTTGATGATAATTGGGTTTTTGAACACTTATGTAGTTGTTATGTGGACTTATATACGTGTTGGACTTATATTATGGCTATTTAAAACTATTGCTGTGAAGGAATTTTGAGTTTTGGCCTAAGTCCTGTCGAAGCAGGGAGTTCACTGACAGGGACTGGACACGGCGCAGCTGCGACGGGTTTTTACCCAGGCACAGCGCAGCTGCACTCACCTCTACAAACAGCTTCCTGTTTCTGCTTAAAAATCTGTTAAGCCTAGTTGATTATTATGACTTAGACGAACATGGAAACATGATTGGCGTGCTTATATGAGTACGTTAAGATAATGCAAGCATGTTTTATTAAGATTTCATGCATGAATGATAAAGTTATAGTTTTGAAAATAAACATAATGTTTTATAATCGAATTTTGATGTATATGAGTCATATTAAAATTCTGACTTTTGAGACATATTAGTATGACCTACAAACACATGAGATGCATGTTGACTTATGTATGTGGTTGTCATAATGTAACATAAGCATCTGGACCTCAATAGTGGGCATTACTAACAAAAATACGAGCTTTAAAAGTAAACTTTGACATGTATGTATCATATCCATGTTCTGATTTTGCAAATATGTTTACATGACCTAAAAACACATGTAATATATGTTAACTTGCATATATAGGTTTCATAAGGAAGCATGAACATGATAGACCTTATTAGTGAACTATACTTTGAACGTGAACTTTGGTATGTTATGTCGAGAATTAGAATATGATAATTTTGAACATATTGATAGCAATCTTAGATTCACTAATATATCATACATATGTACATACCATGCTAAGTGCCATGAAAACTAAATAAACACAAAATAAAGCATAATTTCAAAACCGATAGCGATGCTAGTAATATGTATGTGGTAAAGATACTTGTGAGCATGCCTAAAACAAACTACGTGATCACCTCGTATGCTTAAACTAACAAATCATGGTAGCTTACATGATTTCACGATGTTGTAAAGCCTTAATTTGTTCAAAATATAGATCTAGAACCTATATCATATAAATTGAACGTGAAAAGGTTGAACGAGCAAGAAAATATCCTTTAATAAGTATACATACTATGCGATATCATATGTTATGTGATACTTGAATCCAATTTAACGATTAACTTACAATAATGCTATAACGTGCTAAAAAGAGAAAGTTTGCTATTTGTTGCGATTCTTATGCGATATTAATGATATGAGAATAAGTTTAAACTCAAAAAGTGGAACTTTAAGAATAGAAGTTATATTAATATATAACTGTGTAGCTAGGCTAAATCTTAGCTTGTGTGTTGAACGTATGTCCAAGATAAGATATTAAGCTATAATATATGACTAATGGATATCATATATATATATATATATACATAATTATATTACGATAGGAATTCAAAAGTGTTGATTTGCTTTTCGTGGATAAACTACGCTAAAGGCAAGTTTCCTTACTTACACTCATTTATAGTGTGAGTATCCTATCTTTGTGTTTGTTATTTTTCGAGGAATGTTGTAAGCAAGTTCCTAACTTTACTCTTTATTGGACATGCATTTAGCTTGTGCTATTATTGTCATACAAGTAAACTATTGAGATTGGAATTCAAATATTATGAATCATATATGAGATAAAACTCGATTTATATTCTACGAACTTTAAACCTTGAGATTGAACTTATAATTGTTGTGATCTATGCCATTTGATTCGGCTAGACTTATATTGTTGAAAAGCGATACAAACCAATTGATTGGTGCGGGATCTTGTCTTTGACTGAAAAGAACAACCTTCTTTGAAGGGAATATATAATTGTCGGAGAACCAACGTGCACACTTGAGTATGATTGATTGTTATGCATAACGTAGGGTACCTTAGGTTGATCACCTGTTGTACCTATTTTTGTTGGATTTTCAGATTAATACTGTTAATTCTAGTAGAATTTCATAGTCCTTAGTGACTGCTCAGTATTCAGTTGTCTTGAAATATTGAATTGATTTATTATTGAATCACGTTTATATTATTCTGTCCTTAGCGACTGTTATTGAGAACTGTTGATATTCTTGTTATCCTTGAACTATCAAACCTTACTATACCCTTTCGAGAATTGAGAATTTTATTATATTACTTGCTGGGCAATTTGTGCTCATTCTTGCTTTCCCTAAAACATTTCAGTTAAGGAAGAGCAGTACGGATCTTCGGGCACAGATAAGGGCAAGGGAAAGGCTACTGAGTAGCTTTAATTATATATATAATAAAGAACTTATGATATTATGTACTAGTTAAGGTTATTATTGCTTAAGATATGTCTAAGCTATGTAATCACTGTTTAAGTTACGAGACCTTGGGACGTGAATAAATTATATTATTTAAATGTAATCTATTCGGTAATAGTTGTGTATTATTCCGCTGTGCGATGCGACATTTAGTTGTATTATTATTGTGATGTATTACCATTAGCACGTGACGAACCGAATTCGAGAGACCAAGTGGCGGTCTCGAATTTGGGGGCATCACAGGTTCGTATCAGAGCTGTAGTTATAAACCTTAGGAAAGAGTGTCCTTAGACTATAACTTAGGCGAACTTAGAAGTTAGGAAGGAGATAAAACTCGTGTAGAGTTTTCCTTGAGAGACCTAGTCTGTTATGAAATGTAACTTCATTTTATACAATCAACTTATGTTTTATTTAACATTCTAATGAAGTTGATGTTTCTTGTCTATGTTTGTGATTATAGATGGCAGATATGGGAGTACCCGCTAGAGTGGCTGAGGATGAGCCCAGGGATATTCATGTAGTGTACGAGGCACCCTTAGAGGCTTTGTCGGTACAGGCTGTTGCACCATCCGAGTATGATGACGAGGATGAGATTGAGATTGAGATAGAGTCTGATCCAGAGGAGGAGCCGATGGAGGACGAGCCTTCGGAGGAGTAGCCCAAGGAGGACTCCTATGAGCCTAACCTAGAGGACCGAATACTAGGCGAGTATGAGGAGCGGATCCTAGAGTTGGACTGCAGAGTCCAGGAGTTAGAGGAAGAGTCAAAAGAGAGGGACTCAGAGTTCCAAAAACTACGGGACGAAGACCAAAAGAGGAAGATGGCCATGCAAGAGTTGGAAGTAGAAATTGCTTATCGCAAAGAGGCGGGAATCCAGATGGGAACCCTATTTCACAAGGCAGTGGCTAGGAACGTGGATATAGCAGGGAAGCTAGAAGAGGCTCAATAGAGGGAATTGAGCTAGAAGACTAAGAAGGAAGCACTCCGTACTTTGTTGAAATTGGAGGTGATGGATAAGATACACTTCGAGGAGAAGTGGGAGGCTGCCCATGAGAGAATAGATGACCTGGAAGATGAGGTCAGATGCAAGAAGATGAAAATAAATAAGATGGGATACGTGTTCTATTCGACATTTGAGAGAATGCTTGATGGTGTGTCCCACTACCCTGCAGAACAGGGACAGACTCTACATACCTTGAGTAGAGAGTTGGTTGCGTACATAGCACAGATGGAGTACAAGAGTGCAGTGGAGCGCGAGATGATGGGATGAGATTCCCTTAGTCAGTCTAGTGGTAGTACTAGTTGTGTCTTTTATGTGATATATATACTGTGATGTAGTCCCAATCTTTTGTGTAAACTATGGGATAGTGGTGTAAACCCCGTGTAAGCTTTTGTTAGAGGGGTAGTATAGTAGTAGGTTGGTATATTCCCCGTCTTTTGTGATATTAGGGGATACATGTGATAACATTTATAGAAATATGCTAGGGAAATCAAGTAATGAAACGGATGGCATATGAATATAAATGAAGGTTATTTCAGAAACGTGTTATAAATTTATTCTTTTAGTATTAAAAGAAATACTTCAGTAATATACTTGAATAATAATAAAATGAAAATTTGTGATGCAGATAATGCCGCCCAGACGTAGATTGACTGCACCTAAGGAGTCACTGAACAATGAGAGGAAACAAGTAGACCCGATCCAGAAACTGGTAGACCTATTAGGAGAGGCATTAAGGGGATGGAACAATGAACCCGTTCACCCCAACCCTCAGGCTGTGCCAGTAACAACCTTTAAAGACTTTAAGAGTGTAGGACCCCCAGAGTTCGAGGGAACTACCGACCCAATCGTCGCACAAACGTGGATCAAGGAGATCGAAAAAGCTTTCACTATAGCTCGCATAGGTGAATATCAGAAGACGGTGTTTGCCACGTACATGATGAGGGGAGAAGGGAACTACTGGTGGGAGGCTAATCAACAAAGAGCTGGAGAAGGGATAATAGCTTGGGATAAGTTTAAGACGCTGTTTTTCGAGAATTACTTCCCTAAAAGAATGAAAAACCGGATGGAGGTGAAATTTCTAGAGTTAAAACAATGGGAATATGACGGTGGCGCAATACGCGGCTAGGTTTAATGAACTAGCCTGATTTACGGAGCACCAGGTAGGAGATGAAGAGAGGAAGGCTAGACGATTCGAACAAGGACTGAAGCCTTGGCTATTCAATAAGGTGTCAGTTCTTCATATCGATTCTTTTTGCAACATTGCTGGAAAAGGCTATTATTGCCGAGGGAGGAAGTAAAGCTTTGAGCTTGTATAACAAAGAGAAGAAAGGAAAGAACACTAGTAGTGAAAATCATGGAGGAAGTAATGGCGGAGGGAGTAACTCCAGGAAGAGAAAGTGGGACAACAACAACAACAACAACAACAACAACAACAACAACAATAGCAGCAGAAAAAATAATCAAGGTCGGAGTCACTAGGAAAATTTTAAGAAAAGGAGTGGAGCTTGTAATAAGTGTGGGAAAAGTCACCAAGGCGAGTGCTGGAAAGGAAAGGGCACGTGTTATAACTGCGGCCAAGAGGGACACATATCGCCAAACTATCCGAAGCCAAAGAAGATCCAAGGGTGTTTTTCTTGCGGCTCAACTGAGCACCGTATTAAGGATTTCCCGAAGAAGGGAAGTGGCGGAAGTGGTAGCCAACAAGGAGGAGGAAATAAGCTTATGATCAGCGGGCCAGAACAATCCAACCGCCCAACCGCCACACCTTTTAACATGATCATCCAGGACGTCGTGGTCGCAAAGGACGTGGTGTCAGGTATAATCCCAATCAATGATATAAATGCTTATATACTATTTGATTCGGGTGCCACCTATTCTTTCGTGTCTAAAGAATTTACTAGTAGACTTAACACACCCCGAGAACTATTAGAAAATCCTTTGATCGTAGAAGTAGACTTGATTCCTATTAGATTGAGAGAATTTGACGTAATACTGGGAATGGATTGGTTGTATAACCATGCAGCGATAATAGATTATCAAAATAAATGTGTGAACTTTCAGACTCCGAGTATGTCTAAGGTAGTGTTTTATGGTAGCACATCGCTCAAGCAATCGTGTTGCCTTACGATGATGCAGGCCAAGAAATTGTTAAGGGAAGGATGTGTAGGTTATTTAGCTTACATCGTTGATACTCAAAAAAAGGGAGTAGAAATTAAGGATATATCCGTAGTTAATGAATTTCAAGATGTGTTTCCGGACAATCTGCCTGGTCTTTCGCCAGACAGAGAAATTGAATTTGTAATAGACTTAGTACCGGGAACAGCACCGATTTCGAAAGCACCATATCGTATTGCGCCAGTATAAATGAAGGAATTGATGATTCAACTACAAGAGCTATTGGATAAAGGTTACATTCGACCGAGTGTGTCTCCTTGGAGAGCACCAGTGTTATTCGTTAAGAAAAAGGACGGATCGATGACGCTCTGTATCGATTATCGAGAATTAAACAGAGTAACGATCAAGAACCGATATCCGCTACCAAGGATAGACGACTTATTTGATCAACTAAAGGGAGCAAAGTGTTTCTCAAAAATTGACCTACGAACATGATATCATCAACTGAAAGTGAGGGATGAGGACATACCAAAGACTGCGTTTCGAACCCGTTATGGACACTACGAGTTTTTGGTAATGTCATTTGGATTGACTAATGCTCCGGCAGCATTTATGGACTTGATGAACCGAGTTTTCAAGCCATACTTGGATAAATTTATAGTGGTTTTTGTCGATGACATTTTGATCTACTCGAAGACAGAGGAAGAACACGCTTTTGGAGGCACTAAGGAAGGAGAAGATGTATGCAAAATTTTCAAAATGCGAATTTTGGATGGAGAAGGTTCAATTCTTAGGCCACGTGGTGGATAAGAATGGAATCTCTGTAGACCCTGCGAAGGTAGAAGCAGTAAGTAATTGGGAACAACCGAGAACACCGACGGAGATGAAAAGCTTTTTATGGTTAGTTCGGTACTATCAAAGATTCATCCAAGATTTTTCTAAGATAGCAACCCCGTTGACCAATTTGACTAGAAAGACGGTGAAATTTGTATGGACCGACAAATTGCGAAGAAAGTTTTCAAGAACTAAAAAAGAAGATTAAGCGAAGAACCTGTGTTATCATTACCAGATGATGCGGGAAATTTTGTGGTGTATAGTGATGCATCGCACAAGGGACTTGGTTGTGTGCTAATGCAGCATGGCAAAGTCATTGCGTATGCATCACGACAATTGAAGGATTACGAAAAATGATACCCTACTCACGACTTAGAGTTAGCGACAGTAGTTTTTGCGTTAAAGATTTGGAGGCATTATTTGTACGAAGAGAAATGTGAGATATACACGGACCACAAAAGTTTGAAATATATCTTCACAAAGAAGGAGCTGAATATGCGTAGAGGAGGTGGTTAGAATTGATGAAAGATTACGACTGTGATATTCTTTATCACCCGGGTAAGGCATACGTAGTTGTCGACGCTCTGTGCAGGAAAGGAAGGGAGAAATTATTTCAGCTGACAACTCAGGAACGAATTAATGAGAGAGATGGAGAAATTGGAAATAGAGGTAAAGGGACCAGAGAGGTTTGAAGGTAAGTTATTTGTAATGGAAGCTCGTCCGACATTGTTGGATAGAGTAAAAGAAGCACAAGAGAAAGATGAGGAGTGCGAGAAAAACAGGAAAAGGATCGTAGAGAATGAGGAAGAGAAATTCTGAATGGATAAAGGCAGTATTTTGAGATTTGAAGGAAGAGTGTCAGTACCAGCGGTAATCGAGTTAAGGGAAGAGATTTTACACAAGGCACATAATACGACATATTCCGTTCATCCGGGAGGCACGAAGATGTACCGAGATTTGAGGCAACACTTTTGGTGGCCCAATCTTAAACGGGAAGTCGTAGAGTGCGTTAGTAGATGTTTGACTTGCCAACGCGTTAAAGTAGAGCACCAGCGGCCGAGTGGTTTACTACAACCATTGGAAATACTGGAGTGAAAATGGGAGCATATTACGATGGACTTCGTGGTATTACTTCCAGTCACACAGAAGGGATATGATGCTATTTGGGTTATCGCGGATCGACTAACAAAGATTGCACATTTTCTACCGATCAAGATCTAATAAAGTTTGAATCAGTTAGCGAGCTTATACGTAAAGGAGATTGTCTCACGACATGGAGTGCTGGTATCTATTGTCTCTGATCGAGATCCGTACTTCACATCCAATTTTTGGAAGAGTTTGCAAGAAAGAATGGGAACATAGTTGAGGTTGAGTACGGCTTACCATCCTTAGACAGACGGACAGAGTGAGCGAACAATACAAACGCTGGAGGACATGCTTAGGACTTGCATGATGGATTTCAAGGGAAATTGGGACGACCACCTACCCTTAGTAGAATTCGCATATAATAATAGCTACCATGCGAGTATCGGCATGCCACCGTAAGAAAGGCTCTTTACAGGAAAAAGTGCAGAAAGCCATTGTGTTGGGACGAAGTCGGGGAGCGATAAATACTCGGACCAGAGCTAGTACAACAAACCGCAGATGTGATGACAGTGATAAGAGCCAGACTAGTAGCAGCTCAAGATCGCCAGAAGAAATATGCAGATTTGCATCGGCAGGACCGAGACTTCAAAGTTGGTAGTTTCGTATTTTTAAAGGTATCTCCAAGGAAGGGAAAAATCCGTTTCGGTAAGAAAGGAAAATTGAGTCCAAGATTCATAGGACCGTTCGAGATACTGAAGCGAATGGGTGAAGTGGCATACAAAGTTGCGTTACCACCCGAGTTGGAGCACATCTACAACGTGTTCTACATTTTCGTGTTGCGACATTACAAGGCCGACTACAAGCACGTGATTTCTTACGAGCCCATTCAAGTGGAGAAGAACTTGGCATATGAAGAGATTCCTGTCCAGATATTAGATAGGAAAGAGCAAACCTTGAGAAATAAAATTATATCTTCTGTAAAAGTACTTTGGCGTAACCACGATGTCGAGTAAGCAACGTGGGAGTTAGAAGATAGAATGATGAGGGATTATCCCCATTTATTTGTGTAACCTTGTAGCAATTTCGGGACGAAATGTTTATAAGGAGGGAGGTTGTAATACCCTAGAAATTTCATATATTATTAAATAAATATATTAATGGAGAATGAATATTTATTTGAATATAAATGAATTGTGTTATAAGATAAGTTAACTCAATTATATTAAATTGAATAATTATAATAATTGAGAATATGTGGAGTTTGCGATAAACTCGTTGAAAGCCTTGTGTGGCACAGTGATGAGAAATATTAATGATGATATTAATTACCGAAGGAATTGTTAAGTGAATAATTAATCTATACTAATTGTTAATTGCTATCGTAGAATATCAATTAATTGTTATAAAAAATTATTGGTGATTAATTAATAATATGCGATTATTATTATTGCAAGAAATATAATAATAAAAATGAGCAACGTGTCTATAATATAATAAGATTTATATTTATATACTGCGCGTGATAAATGAGCAATGGTTGTGGAAATTAATAATTTTATTAATTAATGAGGAATGGATTAATTAATATTATTGGTAATTAATCGATAAAATGAATAATTTATTTATTTGACATTATGAATAATAAAGCAAATAAGTAAGTTATTAATATAATAAGATTATATTGTACAAGCATGCAATAATTAATAATATAAAGTATATGGAATACACCTATATTATAGTGTGGTGCAACATTTATGTGACTATACTATATTTATGGACCATGTATTAAGATTAATTAAACTATGTGAGCTACATGATTAATACCTATGTGACAATATGTATGTAAGTATACATTAAAATGATATATCATGAATATATTGTAATCACTTGTTGATTGTAGAATTTAATAATAAAGGAGATGATGTAATGTGCTAATATCTGATAAAATTATATCGGTATGATAAAATGTACATGAATTATATGATATGGGTATATATTAAATCCCTAACTTTCCATTTTATAGTAACAATTGTGCAATTAGATTACATTTTTGGGAATTTAAGAAACCAAACTAAGCATTGTTTAACCAAGTTGCTGAGCTTTTAAATCATTGTCCCAATATCAGTTACCAAACAGTAACCTATAACCTATATATGTAACTTCCAAGCTGCGATCATTGGCTATGGGAATGGCTGATGGTGGGTGGTTGAGCAACCCACTGTAAACCAATGTGTTCTTCTTCTACACTTTGGTTTCAACTTCCATGTAAAACCTTTAGCCAGTCCACCATTCCTCTATAAATTGGCAGCTATGTTACTAAGTTCACGTTGCTGTGTTTTGTCTGATAAAACTCTGCGAATTTAAGTTTGAGTGTTTGTTGTTCAAAGAAGAGCCTAGCAATCTCAGAAAGTTAGAAGATAAGCAAACTAAGCTTCAAGAGGTATAATTCTAAATTCCATATTCTTCATTCTTGTTCCTCATTTTGTTTACTGTCAAAGTTTCAAATCTTGATTATGCCAAATTTGATGATAATTGGGGTTTTGAACATTTGTGTACTTGTTATGTGGACTTATATACATGTTGGACTTACATTATGGCTGTTTAAAACTATTGTTGTGAAGGAATTTTGAGTTTTGGCCTAAGTTCTATCAAAGCAGGGAGTTCACTGACAGGGACTAGACACGGCGCAGCTGCTCTGGGTTTATACCCAGGCGCAGCACAGCTGGTCCAGCCTCTGCAAATAGCTTCTTGTTAATGCTTAAAAATCTGTTAAGCCTAGTTGATTATTATGACTTAGACGAACATGAGAACATGATTGGCATGCCTATATGAGTACGTTAAGATAATGCAAGCATGTTTTATTAAGATTTCATGCATGAATGACAAAGTTATAGTTTTGAAAATAAACTTAAGGTTTTATAATCAAATTTTGATGTATATGAGCCATATTAATATTCTGACTTTTGAGACATATTAGTATGACCTAGTAACACATGAGATGCATGTTGACTTATGTATGTGGGTGTCATAATGTAACATAAGCATGTGGACCTCAATAGTGGGCATTACTAAGAAAAATATGAGTTTTAAAAGTAAACTTTGACATGTATGTACCATATCCATGTTCTGATTTTGCAAACATGTTTACATGACCTAGAAACACATGTAATACATGTTAACTTGCATATATAGGTTTCATAAGGAAGCATGAACATGATAGACCTTATTAGTGAACTATACTTTGAACGTGAACTTTGGTATGTTATGTTGAGAATTAGAATATGATAATTTTAAACATATTGATAGCAATCTTAGACTCACTAATATATCATACATGTGTACATACCATGCTAAGTGCCATGAAAACTAAATAAACGCAAAATGAAGCATGATTTCAAAACCGATAGCGATGCTAGTAATATGTATGTGGTAAAGATACTTGTGAGCATGCCTAAAACAAACTACATGATCACCTCGTATGCTAAAACTAACAAAACATGGTAGCTTACATGATTTCATGATGTTGTAAAGCCCGAATTTGTTTAAATATAGATCTAGAACCTATATCATGTAAATTGAACGTGAAAAGGTTGAACGAGCATGAAAGTATCTTTTAATAAGTATACATACTATGTGATATTATATGTTATGTGATACTTGAATCCAATTTGACGGTTAACTTACAATAATGCTATAACGTGCTAACAAGAGTATGTTTGCTATTTGTTGCGATTCTTTTACGATATTAATGATATGAGAATAAGTTTAAACTCAAAAAGAGGAACTTTAAGAATAGAAGTTATATTAATATATAATTGTGTAGCTAGGCTAAGACTTAGCTTGTGTGTTGATCGTATATCCAAGATAAGATATTAAGCTATAATATATGACTAATGGATATCATATATATATACATAATTATATTACGATAGGAATTCGATAGTGTTGATTTGCTTTTCGTGGATAAACTACGCTAAAGGCAAGTTTCCTTACTTACACTCATTTATAGTGCGAGTGTCCTATCTTTGTGTTTGTTGTATTTCGAGGAACGTTCTAAGCAAGTTCCTAACTCTACTCTTTATTGGACATGCATTTAGCTTGTGCTATTATTGTCGTACAAGTAAACTATTGAGATTGGAATTCAAATATTATGAATCATATATGAGATAAAACTCGATTTATATTCTACGAACTTTAAACCTTGAGATTGAAATTTTAATTGTTGTTATCTATGTCATTTGATTCGGCTAGACATATATTATTGAAAAGCGACCCAAACCAATTGATTGGTGTGGGATCTTTTCTTTGACTGAGAAGAACAACCTTCTTTGAAGGGAATATATAATTGTCGGAGAACCGACGTGCGCACTTGAGTACGATTGATTGTTATGCATAACGTAGGGTACCTTAGACTGATCACCTGTTGTACCTGTTTTTGTTAGAATTTCAGTTTAATACTGTTAATTCTAGTAGAAGTTCATAGTCCTTAGTGACTGCTCAGTATTCAGTTATCTTGAAATATTGAATTGATTTATTATTGAATCACATTGATATTATTCTGTCCTTAGCGACTATTATTGAGAACTGTTGATATTCTTGCTATCCTTGAACTATCAAACCTTACTATACCCTTTCGAGAATTGAGAATTTTATTACTCACCCTTATTGTATATTACTTGCTATACAATTTGTGCTCATTCTTACTTTCCCTAAAACATTTCAGTTAAGACAGAGCAGTGTGGACCTTCGGGCACAGATAAGGGCAAGGGAAAGGCTACTGAGTAGCTTTAATTATGTAGGACTTATGATTGTAATAAAAAACTTATGATATTATGTACTAGTTAAGGTTATTATTGCTTAAGATATGTCTAAGCTATGTAATCACTGTTTAAGTTACAAGACCTTGGGACGTGAATAAATTATATTATTTAAATGTAATCTATTCGGTAATAGTTGTGTATTATTCCGCTGTGCGATGCGATATTTAGTCGTATTATTATTGTGATATATTACCATAAGCACGCGATGAACCGAATTCGAGAGACCAAGTGGCGGTTCCGAATTTGGGGGCATCACAACTGACCTTAATGCGAGTTCAATCATGGTCATCATCAAAAAAGAGGAGGATAACAACAACCCCATCATCGCAGCTGTCAATAAGGACCTGACCTTGGATAATTGGAGCAGCACTCCTTGCAGCAGTCGTAATGGGTAAAATGGCGGAGAGACCACGTGCGCTGAAATGTAGATATTATTTACTACTTGTTTTGTTGTATAGTACTAGTAGTTACTTTTGTCATGTTTTCATTGATGCTTTGTATGATTAAACATTTTCATATATTAAGTGAAAGCATTTTATTTCATAACTCTAACCTTGGATTTGTTTAGCCTTGGTGATGAATTGCCAAGTCTCAACAATGACTACAACTTTAATGTTGAACTAGACTTTGACTTGATGGGGATTGATCAAGAGGAGATCGATGACTATGAAGTGCTTGAGTAGATCAAGGAATGGGTCGAAGACAAACCCAAACCAAACCTCGATCAAACCACCACTGTCAATATCGGAACCTCTAAAAATCCTAAAGAAATTCAAGTAGGCAACAACCTTACCCCAAACCAATTGACAGACCTGATTGAACTCCTAACTCAGTTCCAGGATATGTTTGCATGGTCATATGAGGACATGATTGGCTTGTCTACTAACATTTTCATTCACCGACTGCCCATTAAAGAGGGATTCAAGCCTGTCAAATAGAAACTTGGGAAACTAAAGCCCAAGTGGAGTCTAAAGGTCAAAGAAGAAGTTGTTAAGCAGTTCAAAGCAGACATTATCACGGTCTCAACATATCCAGAATGGTAGTCCAATATAGTTTGTGTACCTAAGCCCGAGTGGGAAGCTACAAGTATGCGTGGATTGTTAGGATTTGAACAAAGCCTGTCTCAAAGATGACTTCCCATTACCTTTCATCCACATACTGATAGACAACACGACGCAGTAGGGCATGTACTCATTTGTCGACTGTTTCATCGGATATCACCAAATCATGGTTGTCGAAGAAGATAGGGAGAAAACAACCTTTATCACCCCCTAGGGAACCTTCTGCTACAAGCGATTGTCTTTCGGCCTTTTCAATTATGGTGCTACATATCAGCGAGCCATGATAGCCCTTTTTCATGACATAATGCACAAGGAGATAGAGGTTTATGTGGATGATATCATCATCAAATCCCGAAGGGAAGTTGACCACATCGACCATCTCAGAAAGCTATTCAATTGTCTTAACAAATACGACTTGAAGATGAATCCAGCCAAATGTGTTTTTGGTGTCAAATCTGGCAAATTTTTGGGATTTTTGGTAAGCAACAGAGGCATTGAGCTGGATCCTGCCAAGATTAAAGCCATCATTGAGATGCCTGTACCCCAAACGGAAAAGGAGATACGGGGATTTCTTGGGAGAATCAATTTCATAAGCAGATTCATCTCTCAACGCACGGTAACTTCTGAGCCCATCTTCAAGATGTTAAGGAAAAATTATTCTGAAAAATGGAATGAAGATTGTCAAAAAGACTTCCTCACCATCAAGAGACAACTGGTGGAAGCCCTTATTTTGGTACCACCAAGGGGCAAAGTTCTTTTGTTCATGTGCATATCGGTCATTGCCAACGCTGTGAAACCCCCAAATTCAGAGCACTCGGGTCTTAAATTCGCTTCGTAATTTTCTAAATTTCTAATAACACAATAACATCTCATGCAACAAAAATAATAGAATATATTATATTTATTTAATATAATTGTTCATGCCCCAAGGTCTCGTAACTTAAAAATAACTTCAACGTCCTAAACATAGCTAATACATAAATATAAATTAAGTCTTATTACATCATCCTATTAATTCTAATTAAGTACAAAGCTACTCAGTAGCCTTGCCCTTGCCCTTATCTGTGCCCAAGGGTCCACCCTACTCTGCCTTAACTGAAATGTTTTAGGGAAAGCAAGAATGAGCAACAAGTTTACTCAGCAAGTAATATAGCAATAAGGGTTAATAATATAGATTTCAAATCCCAAGGGTACGACAATAAATGATAATTCAAGAATAACAAGAAGTATCAACAGTTCTCAACAATGGTCGCTATGGACAGAAAGATATCAACAATATTCACAGTTTTAACCTTTTCAAGGTTCAAGAATAATGAACACTGAGCAGTCACTAAAGACTATGAACTCTTACTAGAATTAACAATAATATGTTGATAATCCAATAAAACAAGTACAACAGGTGATCAGCCTAAAGTACCATACGTTATTGATAAGTAGGTTTTATACCTACTTATTGGCTATCAACTGGCTAGAATTACGGCTTAAATCTCAAGTATTTTAGTGTCTATTTATGTTTTTATCGTTGTTTTATAGGTTGAATTGAGGAAACTCCAATAACATAAGAGGGTTTGAAATTGGCATAAATCGGTATGGACTTGGCAAGATGGTGAGCATGTGGTAAGCTGGCTTGTGGAAGATGGCATATGGTATGCGAACATAGCCTATGATCAATGGAAAATGAATGAATAAGAAGACTAATGCAGCAGCTAAGGAGCAGTAAGGAACAACAGTGCACCAGTATCAGATTACAGCAAATCAATTCAGCGCGGCTGCGCCAGAATTAAGGTTAAACTCAGCGCGCTCGCGCTAGGAGGCAGCCGGTCTAGAGGTCAGCACGCCCGCGCCCCAAATTCCATACGTGGCCGTACGATCGCGCCAGTCAAAATTCTGCAGATAGTGAACTTTTCATTAATTCATTTGCTATTTTCTAGACATGGGTGTGTTTTTGCAAGGAACGATTATTCAGTTTTCATTCGACAGTTTTTATTTCTATTTCTAGGGTTAGAGAGCTAGAGGGTTTCTCTTCATTATTGTGGTTTCTCTCCTCTAGTTTCTCAGTAAATTTCCATTCTTAGGGTTTACATTTGCTTTGATTGTGATTCTGAACTCAACTTGAAGATTTATTGGGGAAGGAGAATATTCATATTTGCAATTTCATTTCTCTTATTCTCTCTACTTACATTATTTTCTTTTAATGTTTAGATCAAATCCCATAATGGTTGTAGGTTTAGAGAGAAACTAACCACCATTATGGGATTCTAATGGATCTTATTATTTAGTTCAGATTATTATGCCTTATCATTATTTGTGATTGATTATATATGGATTGCCTAGCATGGTTGTATTTAATGTTTAGATGCTTGATCATCATCTACCTTAATAGTTTATATGGAATTAAAAGAGGAAGTATAAACTCAGATTTGGCTATGCTGGAATACGTTCATGAAATTTTCATGTGACAAATTTTTTTATTCATAATTAGGATAAACATATATTGGCTTACCATATGTAGTCAATTGAGAGCTTGCACGTAAATCGATATTGCTTGTAAGTCACATAGACATATAGTGATTCAGGTTTTATTGATGTTCATATGAATTCTATCTATTTTGTGGATTTTATATGATATGGACTCGGTGTATTGAAAGATACCCATTTCTCACCTTCGTGCTCTCGACTAGCAATCCTAAGTAATTAATTATGCTTAATAAGAAGTGTATGTTTTGAATGATGCAATGAGTGAAGTTAGGATCCCATATTTCTCTAAATTGAATCAATCGTCTGTTATTTAGTTAATTTTAGTTTATTATCATTCTAATCAGTAATTCACACTTTAATACTCGTTTGAGCAGTTGAAAATAGCTATAAAGTTGTTGCATGATAGTTTAAACATAATTGCTTTTCTCCGTGGCAACGATCTTTACTTATCATATATTACTTATTGACCGTGTATACTTGCACGTGTTTGTATATTACTTGGCGCCATTGCTGAGGATATTAGTTATTTTTAGTACTATTGACATCAATTTAAGTTAAATTTGTCTGACTTGAACAATTCACATCTTATCTCATTTCTATTTTATTTTTATTTGTGTTTCAGGTACTTGTGGTTAGTATATGCACATTCGATCTACCAATTCTGCGTTGGTGCCTCTAAAAGAAAACATCAACGATATAGCTTAGAGAGCGAACACATGAACTACTAACACACAAGAGGACACTGAACAGCCGGTACAAATGGCAGTCGAGGAACAGAGAGAGGAACATAGAGCGTTGAGGGATTACTTAATGCCAAAAATCAATGATTTACAATCCAGTATAGTCAGGCCAGCGATAGCTGCAAACTCTTTTGAAATCAAACCAAGGACACTTCAGATGGTTCAGAATACAATCCAGTTTGGGGGTGCAGCTACGGAAGATCCTAATGAGAATATCCTGAGTTTTATCGAAATTTACGACACAATTAGGTACAATAATGCGTCGGATAATGCGATAAAGCTTCGACTATTTCCATTCACCTTGAGGGACAAAGCGAAGAGTTGGTTGCATTCATTACCATCAAGCTCAATTACTACGTGGGAGGACTTAGCACAAAAGTTTCTCCCCAAATTCTTTCCCATGGCTAAGACTGCTCAGATGAGGAGTGCCCTGTCTCAGTTTGCACAACAACAAGGGGAATCTTTGTATGAGGCATGGGAACGATATAATGAGATGCTAAGGAAATGTTCGCATCACAAAATGCTAGACTGGATTGTAATCAACTCGTTCTATAATGGTTTGGGATGGCAGTCAAGGCTAATCATTGATGCCGCATCAGGAGGAACTTTATGGGCCAAGAGCTATGAGACAACTTATGATTTAATAGAGACTATGGCGGCTAATGAATATAAGAATCTGACATCTAGAATGCCTCATCCAAAGGTGGACGGGGTATTGGATGTGGACGCCATCACAGCACTCTCAGCTCAAATAGCTGCAATGTCGAAGAAAATTGACTCTATGGCTGAAAACAAAGTTAAACAAGTTGCTTTTGTCTGTGAGTTGTGTGCAGGATCACACCTGACAGAACAATGTGCCATCACTACAGAGTCGGTTCAATTTGTCAGCAACTATCAAAAGCCTCAGAATCAATTTTCGAACTCTTACCATCCAAACAACAGGAATGATCCTAATTTCAGCTGGAGTAACAACCAAAATGCTCAATAGTATTAATACCAACCTCAACAACAACAAAAATCTCAACCACAACAGTCTCAACAACAGTATGCCTCTAGAAAGTCACATACTCCCTGATTTCATCAACAACAACATCAACATAATCCAGCACCTACTCCACAATCCGATGAGAAAAATGATATAGAAGAACTCAAGTTATTGGTTAAGATCCAAGCGGTGTCTATCAAAACATTGGAGACTTAGATAGGCCAGATTGCCAATGCACTCATTAACAGACCGCAAGGAACTCTACCCAGCAATACTGAAGAAAATCCTGGAAGACGTGATGGAAAGGAATAGTGTCAAGCACTTACATTAAGGTCTGGGAAGCAAACTATTGATCTGGATACTGGCGCGGCCGCGCCTTAGGAAGAACAAAACCTGGCACGGGCGCTCCCATGTACAGAGAATGCTGATATAGTTTTGAATGATAGGAAAGATGGGGACAATGCAGTTGAGTCAGAAAAGGAGGTATCCACTGAGAAAATCAATGCTACACCACAAGTAATCTACCCTCCTGCACCATACCCTCAGAGGATTCAGAAGCAGAGACTAGACAAACAGTTCGCGAAGTTCTTGGAGGTGTTCAAGAAACTGCAGATTAACATTCCGTTCGCAGAAGCTTTGGAACAAATGCTAAGCTATGCAAAGTTTATGAAAGGAATCTTGTCGAGGAAGAAGAAGCTAGATGATTATGAAATAGTTGCGTTGACAGAGGAATGTAGTGCAGTCTTGCAAAGAAAACTACCTCCAAAACTCAAAGATCCAAGAAGTTTTACGATACCATGCTCTATTGGAAAGTTGTCCTTCAACAAGTGCTTATGCGACTTGGGGGCAAGTATAAACTTGATGCCTTTATCGGTATTCACTCAGTTGGGATTGTCGGCTTCTAAGTCGACAAATATATCATTGCAGCTGGCCGATAGGTCCATCACCAACCCAAGAGGTATTGTACAAGATGTGTTGGTGAAAGTGGACAAGTTTATCTTCCTTACCGACTTTATCATTCTAGATTTTGAACAGGATAAGAATATACCAATCATTCTTGGGAGACCGTTTCTAGCTACTAGGCGAACACTCATAGACGTACAGAAGGGAGAACTGACTATAAGGGTTTAGGACCAAGCGGTCACATTTAATGTCTTCAAAGCTATGAAGTTCCCCACAGGTGACGAAGAATGCTTCGGAGTTGATATTGTCGACAGGGTACTGCATGAAGAGGCTGAGAAGGTTATGAGCATGGTTCCATTAGAGAGTGCTCTGTTAGGAGACTTTGACATGGAAGATACAGATGTGGTGGAGTACATAAAACTTCTTAACACGGTGCCTCAGATGAGAAAGTTTAAGGTTCCCATTGAACTACTCGGACATACCGGGGAGCCATCAGAGCGATTAAAGCCCTCTCTTGAGATGCCTCCCATCCTTGACCTTAAACCTCTTCCTAATCATCTGAGATATGCGTATTTAGGGGAATCTTCCATGTTTCCAGTTATTATTGCTTCTGCTCTATCATCCTGTCAGAAAAGAAAGTTGATGCAGGCTCTACGAGAGTTTAAATCATCCTATTGGGTGGACCATAACTGACATCAATGGGATCAGCCCCTAATACTGCATGCACAAGATACTCTTGGAGGATGACAATAAGCCTACGGTAGAGCAACAGATGAGATTGAATCAAATTATGAAAGAGGTCGTAAAAAAAGAGATCCACAAGTGGTTAGATGACGGAATTATTTATCCGATCTCAAACAGCTCTTGGGTGAGCCCGGTGTAATGCGTTCCGAAGAAGGAAGGCATGACAGTCGTGTCAAATGAGAAGAATGAACTTATACCTACCAGAACAGTCATAAGGTGGAGGGTCTATATGGACTATCGCAGATTAAACAAAGCTATAAGGAATTACCATTCCCCTCTCCCATTCATTGACCAGATCCTAGATAGGTTAGCGGGACACGACTACTATTGCCTCCTGGATGGTTATTCAGGGTAACCAGATTGTTATAGCCCCAGAGGACCAAGCGAAGACTATCTTCACGTGCCCATACGGTACATTTGCATTTAGGAAAATGTCTTTCGGATTATGCAACGCTCCAACCACTTTTTAGAGATGTATGATGGCAATATTTTCTGATATGGTCGAACAAAATGTAGAAGTCTTCATGCACGACTTCTCCGTCTTTGGAGACTCTTTTGACATCTACTTGGAGAATCTGGTATTGGTCTTAAAGAGGTGTGTTGAGACCAACTTAGTATTGAATTGGGAAATGTGCCATTTTATAGTACAGGAATGCATTATTTTGGGTCACAAAGTCTCAAGGAAAGGATTAGAAGTGGACAGAGAAAAGCTGGAGACCACTGAAAGTTTGCCACCACCAACGTCTGTAAAAGGGGTCCGTAGTTTCCTTGGCCATGCAGGCTTCTATCGGCGTTTCATAAAAGACTTCTCAAAGATTACTAAGCCTCTGTGCAATTTACTTGAGAAGGAAGTCCCATTCAGATTCGACGAGGAATGCTTGGTGGCCTTTGAATATTTGAAGAAGAAATTGATTACGGCACCCATTATTACAGCTCTGACTGGTCTTTTCCATTTGAATTGATGTGCGATGCAAGTGACTTCGCTGTGGGGGTTGTCTTGGGACAACGCAAGGATAAGGTTTTTTATGTTATCTACTACACAAGTAAAACCCTGACGGATGCCCAATTGAACTTCACCACCATAGAGAATGAGCTTCTAGCAGTGGTGTACGCATTTGATAATTTCAGGTCTTATTTGATTGGGACAAGGATAGTCGTATACACTGATCATGCAGCAATCCGATACCTGATTTCAAAGAAAGATGCTTCTTCTACAAGAATTTGATTTGGAAATTAAAGACAGAAAGGGGACTTCTTCTACAAGAGTCCTTCCAATCCGATACCTCATTCGGTGGATACTTCTTCTACAAGAATTTGATTTGGAAATCAAAGACAGAAAGGGGATCGAAAACCAAGTGGCTGACCACTTATCCCGATTGGAGAACCCGGGAATGGACACAAATGACAAAGTGATGATTAATGAGTCCTTCCCGGACGAACAAATTTTTGTGGTACAAGACGAAACGCCCTGGTTTGCGGATTTTGCGAACTTCCTAGTGAGCAATATTATCCCTTCTGACTAGACTAGAGCCCAGAATAAGAAGTTTCTATATGATGTTAGATGGTATAGCTGGGGTGAGCCATTTTTGTTTAAGCAATGCGCTGATAGGATGATCAGACGGTGCATTACAGAAAGTGAGATGGACAGCATACTTCATGATTGCCATTCATCAGTTTATGGTGGACACTACGGGGGCTAGAGGACAGCTGCCAAGGTACTCCAGGAAGGCTTTTATTGGCCGACATTATTTAAAGATGTCTACAACTTCGTCCAAAAATGTGATCGGTGTTAGCGAGTGGGCAATATATCCAAACGGAACGAGATGCCTTTGAATATGATCCTCAAGGTCGAGATCTTTGACGTCTAGGGGATAGACTTCATGGTTTCTTTTTGTTTCGTCACATGGCAATCTGTATATATATTGTTGGCAGTGGATTACGTGTCCAAGTGGGTAGAAGTAACAGCCTTACCGACTAATGATGCTAGAGTGGTCTTGTGTTTTCTTCAGAAGAGTCTATTCACACGCTTCGGGACTTCTCAAGCTATCATAGGTGATGAAGGAACCCACTTCTGCAACCGTCAGTTTACTGCTCTATTGGCCAAGTATGGGGTGAATCACCGTGTTGCTACAGCGTACCATCCCCAAACAAACGGCCAAGCTGCGGTGTCAAATCGTGAGGTGAAACGGATATTAGAGAAAATTGTAAATCCCACAAGGAAGGATTGGTTCCTCAAGCTTGACGATGTAGTGTGGGAGTATAGGACTGCCTACAAGACATCACTGGGTATGTCACCATATCAACTAGTGTATGTGAAGGCATGTCATCTTCCCATGGAACTTGAACACAAGGCCTACTGGGCTATAAAGAATCTGAATTTTAACTTGAAGACTGCAGGGGAGAAGATTCTTCTCCACCTAAATGAGTTAGACGAATTCAGACTGCAAGCCTATGAAAACTCCAAGATGTATAAAGAAAAGGTAAAAAGGTGGCACGACCGAAAGATCATGGAAAGGAAATTCGAGCCGGGGCAAGCGGTGTTGTTGTATAACTCTCGCCTCAGATTTTTTCCTGAAAAGCTCAAATCGCGGTGGTCGGGCCCTTTCACAGTGAAAATTGTGTTTCCATATGGTGCAGTGGAGATTTTTTACCAATACCCATACAAGCCTTTTAAAGTGAATGGATAGAGGTTGAAGCATTATTATAGAGGCGAGGTCAATCTAGAGAAGGTCACCTCAATTCTTTCCACCACATGACCAATTCAGATAGAGTCAAGCTAATGGACTTAAAACAAGCGCTGGATGGGAGGCACCCCATTATCTCTCTTCTCCCTCATATATAATTCTTGTTACCTATATCTATTTCCCCCCTATTTAATTCTAAGCATTGTGAAAAGTTTGAAATTTTTTTGAACAGTTTTGGTTTTAGGAGCTTATTGCATATATTTTTGGACTAAGGAGTTATTGCAGATATTTTTGGAGTTAAGAGCTTATTGAATATATTTTTGGAGTTGTGAGCATATTGCATATACACTCATACAGTGTTTTTGAGGATTCACGTATATATGCTTCGCATATATAGCTATGTTGAGGATTCAAACGTATATACATCTTACATAGTTCAATTGCAAGTATGGAATCAGTTTACATATGATTTTCATGATACGTATAGTATTGAATGTTGGTTTTCTGAAAATCATAACAATTTTGAAAGTTTTGCAATGAATACATGTTCATATAGTATAGACAGATTCTAATATAGCATGATGCAGAGATACATAGTCCAATTTTTGGTTTTTGATTCTTTTATATCTCATTTGTTTGCATTCATCTGTTTCAGGAAAATAATGCTATTCAAATTGCTGCTTAATCTTCATTTCATGCTTTAGAAACCAAAATTTTTGGCTGGGCTCAGGGCAGCGCGGCTGCGCGAGCCTCAAGGCAAAATACAGGGTGGCCGCGCCAAGATGCAGAATCCAGAGAGCCTTCTGGGGATCAGCGCGCCCGTGCCATACTCAAATCTAATCCTAGTGCGCCCGCACCCAACCCCAACGAACTACCTTTTTGAAGTTTTAAAAATTTGTTTCAAGCCCTAACTCTATATCTATTTGATTTACCCAATCTCTCAAAACACACGCACACTTCTCCTCTTGGATCATAACCTTCGAAAGTCCTAATTGTTACGCCCCCAAATTCGGGTCCCCAAAACCTCGGACCTGGTACGTTACGATACATTATTTCTATAACTATTGCGGAAGATATAAACATAAATTATTTATACAATAACTTTTACAACATAATTCCCAACGTCTGTAACCTTAACTTAATACCTGCATTCAATATCCTACACGACATACAATGTCATTTGTATCCTATACTATTATCATTTTAACCGTATAATAAATCCATCCTGAAACTTGTCTTTGCCTTTGGCTGTGTCCGAAGTCTCTTCTTTAATCTGAAATGTTTATCATGATATAGCAAGGGTGAGCAACAAGTTTGCCCAGCAAGTTTAAGTTCAAATGAAGATATATCATGATTGAAAAGAATAATAAGCTGACAAACTTTCAACAATATAAAAATCGTGAAAGAACATGAATCAATAATGTTGAATAGCCAACAATGAACATGAATAATTTAATTGAAAAATATGGTAATGAAGGTGATCAGCTTTTCATACCTGATGAACATATACAATATGCACAACGTGCAAATCAATAAATCATAGATGTGATATAATCAACAATGATTAATCACGAACATGCTTTACAATATCAACTCGAGTTCGAGTTAGGAAACTTTTCTGTACCGTCGATTACAGCTACGCAATATAATTTAATCGCTTTATTATAAAGACCTATCAGTTATAAGATTGATCTTTCAATTAGAATATCAAACCTTATAAGTAAACTACCTAACATTTAAACACATAGTCAAATATTAGATAACCTTAGCACTATACATATACGCAAGTCTAAACCTAGCATACATCGACTCTTTAACAATATTTAATATAGTATACTGAGTGATTTTCCACAAACAACTAACAAATTAGTTTCCATCTAGTCTACACTCTTTTCACAGGGAGTTAGATCGGTTACTAATTCGTAGATCCCTTCCCCGTATGAAGGAGTCGTTTAGCCCAGCTACTATACATCAACCATTAAAGAGTACGATTGTACTACCTTAGACTTAACACTACTGTATCATATAACTTGTGAATTAACACTTAGTCTTTCATTTTATAAGTCCTTTATATTTAAGTATGGCAAATACCTAATCCAGCAACCTGGATTCAAACTGAATTTCAATTTAGTAAATTATTTTCCAATCTAGCAGACTGGATTCAACTGACCTCCAATCCAGTAAGCCTCGATTCAACTACTATCCAATCCGGTAAGCCTGGATTCAACTAACATCTAATCCAGCAAGCCTGGATTCAACTTACCTACAATCCAGTAACCTTGATTCACTAATCCTTCAATCCAGCAACCTGGATTATCCAAACAGATCATTCCAGCAACTTGATGACCAATCCAGCAAACCAGATTCCAATCCAGCAAACTGGATTCCCCTTTTTTAACTAAATCATATTATTTTTTTTATCTTTTGTTCATACATAAATACATGTATTTCATACACAAAAATAATTTTTCAGGAATTTTTCAATTTCCTTAAGTATTTTTCAAAAATCCATTTCTAGTTAATTCCTTAAGAAATTTGCTGCATCACACCTAACTCCAGAAATACCCATCTCTTGGCAGGATCTTACACCTGTTATCAGTGAGCCTCCAGTTTAAATTTCGTGGCCATCAGAGTTATACAACTCCGGTTATAGCGATTTTTGTTAGAAAAGCGCAAATATTGAAATAGTCATAACTTGCTCAATTTAAGTTGGAATGAGCTCATTTTTTGACGCAAACTACTTCATGATATATATTTTAATGTCCCAAAAGGCAGGAATTTATTTCATAAAATAAGTAGACGAAACTGCACTTCAAAAATCCGGACAGCCTACTTTTTGGATTTTTCAGATTTGGCGTCCTTTGTTCAAAACAGTCCACATAGAAATCTACATTGAATTTTTCAGTGATTCCACTTGAAAAAGTTAGAAGACTTCTAGATCTAACTCTAAAAATTAACCACACTCAAAAATTCAAAACACAATGAGAGATATGTTCGTATTAATATCATGTTCTGTTTTTTCAAAAATCTGATTTTATAATCTCTATGTTTTGTACAAAATCTTCTTAGATCTATTGATTAGCCAAACATCAAACATCATAAACCATTATAATACATAATAATACCTCTAATACTCAAGGATATACCATGATCTATGATCTAATACATTAAACAATTACCAATCATAAGATAAACACGATAAAGGCTAAGAAAATTAAGTTTTCTTACTTTTAAAAACATAGTTTCCTTTTTATTGCTTTTGATCTAACTTTGATACTTAAAAGTGATAGATCTAAACATATAACACTTATACATATGAAGATCTATGGTTTTTAAGTTTGAAGAACATAACTTGATTATTTCATTAAATCAAACAAAATAAAAGGAATAAATTAACTAGGATTTTATACCGAGATCATGTAGCTCTTCTCCTTCGCTTTACACCATATAAGATGAAGCTAAGAAACATGAAAAATTTCTCTCCCCCTTCTTCTATAGGCTGCCGAATCCCTCTTCTTTGTCCTTCTAATAACTATCTTTTTGCTACTTTAGGAATGAGATAAGAGAGAAGAAAGAAAAAATATAGAATTTATTAAGTATAGATATATTATGTATATCTACATGAAATCTCCCAACTTCTATTTCACTTTCTCTCTCTTACTCATTGGAAGATTGCTTGTAAGCTTAGTTTACTTGTTGTGGTGGATAAATAAGGTGGCTTAATTAAAAATGTGACACCTAATGTAGTTGGTAAGAGTTGTTGGATTGCTTGATTACATTCATCCCCTCTTTTTCTTCCTTATATCATCCGGCCATGTGGCCTTTCTCTTGCCAAAAATTTGTTTCCTTTTATACTTTATATAACTTCCTTAATGTCCATCATATCCCCTCCCACTTGGGCCAAAAGCTTGGGCTTTCATTAATCCTTTTTGGGCTTGCTAATAAAATAATTGGGCTATGTAAATTAACATAGCCCACTAATTTTAATTTTATCCTACCCTAATCATTTAATTAGGTTTCTATTCACTCAATTGTAAATCAAATCCTTATCCATGTACATTTAATTACTTAACCCAATTAGATTTACTTTAATAAATTGAGACAATAAACTTAATCTCTTAGGTTAGTAAAATTTTTAAATACTAACATCCTTACATATTATAACCCTTAGGTTATTAAATTTTCATACCTAATATATATATTAGGTTACAAGACTTTATTCTTAATTCTCTTTATATGTTAAATAAATATATAAACAATACACAAAACCATATAAGTCCTTCACAAAAAAATATTTTAAATCCATACTTTATTTTCAGTCTAGGTCTTATTATTTAAACTTTATTTAATCATTTAAGATTTTATTAATCTTATAAATTCTCGGGTTGTCACATTCACCCCTTCTTCTAAGAATTTCGTCCACGAAATTACAGCCTACTAATCCCTACTCCTATTCCACCAGAACTAGATTTTTAATTTAACTTTTATCTGATTTCATTCTCAGTTTAATGAGTACATACTGCTTCCTTCTATGAGGAACTATTTTATCATCACATTCTACCCAGACTTCTCCCCAAGGTGTTAAAAAAAGAATTTTTCATATAATGCTGAGTGGCCATGAACTTTTATTTTTCAATTTCGAAAAGGTTTAAACAGAAATTCATATATAAACCGCTCTGTTCTTACGGACACATTGGGTGATCGGCCCGTATGCCCTGCATTGATCAGATGCTACATGCTGGAACGACATTCGCGTTCATCATCACCGCCATTGGCGCAAAAATATTCCTTAATTTAGGGATGTTCATACTCAGCCTGGATTCCGAATTAAAATAATATGGTTCGGGATAAGTTCTCCAGGAGATACTTGAATTTTTATAAACATTGTCTAGCTGAATCAAATGGCTTTAGAAATATACCAATAATTCCAATATCAATCAAAACATGTGTCTGACCAAATTTAATTGACACATGACTTTTCTTTAAAATTTTGAAAATCATTTTATGACGTCATGATACCGCACTATATTTACAGTACATTTTAGATTCTGTCATTTTTGTGACTTTGTCATAAAATAACATACCATAGTGGGTTGACGATCTTTAGATCACATCCAACACTAGGTAATACTACATTAATGACTCCATCGTTTTTATCATCACTATATCAGGTTCCATGATGCATTGATAATATATAAAATACATTTTGATATTTTAAATAATTTTGGTCTAGCAGAAACAATTAGCGTAGACTCTTCTTGAAAACGTTCAAAACTATTGAAAATCATTTTTGAAATTATCATATCGCAACAGGTAACAATGTGTCAGGGTCCCGATGTCCACACATACACAATTGTAACCATGTTTTGAAGATAACCAAAAATTCATTTTTGCTGTTATCATGCCGCAACAGGTAACGATGTGATAATAGCTCAAAGTCCATCTCCACACCCTTGTCACCATGTTGTGAAGATAACAAAATTTTATTTTATTTAGAAAATGGTACATCAGTGCGAATTTAGCTTAATGTCAAAAATTTTGAAGTCTAGCACAGTTAGAAGATTTGGAATACCTATAATTCCACCATCAACTTCAATTCTTCTAGTGATCAATTGCTTAATAATTTATCTATTTCTATTATCCTCAATCCTTCATTCATAATTTTCTTATACCCCCGTATAGTTCATCAAATATACCACACGTTATGAGTTAAGGAACTTACCACAATCATATGGGTTTCGGAACTTATCCCAGTCAGACCAAAGTCGTCCATTCGCTGAGGGGTTCTACCATACGATTATAAGTCACAAACTTACCATACGTATAAGTTTAAAGAACTCGCACCTAATCTTATATTCTCTACATATTCGTTATACACATGAGAAAAGAATCTGCTTCTCACCATACATATAGCGAATAGCGCGACACCGACATTTCAATGATGATCAAAATGATAAACTAAGTAGTCGTTAGACCAATCACAAAACCCCCGCCCATACAAAGGTTTGTACAACTTAGCAATCACCTGAGTCCTCAATTGAAATACTTGTATTTTTTTTATCTTTTGTTCATACATAAATACATGTATTTCATACAAAAAAATATTTTTTCAGGAATTTTTCAATTTCCTTAAGTATTTTTCAAAAATCCATTTCTAATTAATTACTTAAGAAATTTGCTACATCACACTTAACTCCAGAAATACCCAACTCTTGGCGGGATCTTACACATGTTATCGTGAGCCTCCAGTTTAAATTTGGTGGCCATCGGAGTTATACAACTTCGATTATAGCGATTTTCATTGAAAAAATATAAATATTAAAATAGTCATAACTTGCTCAATTTATGTCAGAATGAGCTCATTTTTGGACACAAGCTACTTTATGACATATATTTTAATGTCCTAAAAGGCCGGAATTTATTTCATAAAATAAGTGGATGAAACTGCCCTTCTGGACAGCCTAATTTTTGGGTTTTTTAGATTTGGCGTCCTTTGTTTAAAACAGTCCACACGGAAATCTACATGGAATTTTTCAGTGCTTCCACTTGGAAAAGTTAGAAGACTTCTAGATCTAACTTCAGAAATTGACCACACTCAAAAATCTAAAACACAATGACAGATATGGTCGTTTTAATATCATGTTCCATTTTCTCAAAAATCTAATTTTATAATCTTTGTGTTTTGTACAAAATCTTTCTTGATCTCTTGATTAGCCAAACATCAAACATCATAAACCATCATAATACATAATAATACCTCTAATACTCAAGGATCTACCATGATCCATGATCTAATACATCAAACAATTATCAATCATAAGATAAACAATATAAAGGCTAAGAAAATTAAGTTGCTTTACTTTTTAAAACATAGTTTTCTTTTTATTTCTTTTGATATAACTTTTGATACTTAAAAGTGATAGATCTAAACATATAACACTTATACATATGAAGATCTATTGTTTTTAAGTTTGAAGAACATAACGTGATTATTTCATCAAATCAAACAAAATAAAGGGAATAAATTAACTAGGATTTTATACCTAGATCATGTAGCTCTTCTCCTTCCCTTTACACCATATAAGATGAAGCTAAGAAACATGAAAAATTTCTCTTCCCCTTCTTCTATAGGCTATCGAATCCCTCTTCTTTCTCCCTCTAACATCTATCTTTTTGCTACTTTAGGAATGAGATGATAAAGAAGAAAGAAAGAATATAGATTTTATTAAGTATAGATATATTATGTATATCTACAGAAAATCTCCCAACTTCTATTTCACTTTCTCTCTCTTACTCATTAGAAGATTGCTTGTAAGCTTGGTTTACTTGTTGTGGTGTAGAAATAAGGTGGCTTAATTAAAAATGTGACACCTAATGTAGTTGGTAGGAGTTGTTGGATTGCATGATTGCATTCATCCCCTCTTCTTCTTCCTTATATCATCTGGCCATGTGGCCTTTCTCTTACCAAAAATTTGTTTCCTTTTATGCTTTATATAACTTCCTTAATGTCCATCATATCCCCTCCCACTTGGGCCAAAAGCTTGGGCTTTCATTAATCCTTTTTGGGCTTGCTATTAAAATAATTGGGCTATGTAAATTAACATAGTCTACTAATTTTAATTTTATCGTACCCTAATCATTTAATTATGATTTCTATTCACTCAATTGTAAATCAAATCCTTACCCATGCACATTTAATTGCTTAACCTAATTAGATTTACTTTAATAAAATTAATAAATTGAGATAATAAACTTAATCTCTTAGGTTAGTAAGAAAATTTAAATACTAACATCCTTACATATTATAACCCTTAGGTTATTAAATTTCCATACCTAATATATATATTAGGTTACAAGACTTCATTCTTAATTCTCTTTATATGTTAAATAAATATATAAACAATACACAAAACCATATAAGTCCTTCCCAAAAAAATATTTTTAAATTCATTCTCTATTTCCAGTCTAAGTCTTATTATTTAAACTTTATTTAGTCATTTAAGATTTTATTAATCTTATAAATTCTCGGGTTGTCACACTAATCTTATTCCAACTCTGTCTCATAAGCCTGGCCTAATCTCTACACAATATACAAACCCTTCCTTCTCTGTTTCATATATAAACTCCTATCTCTCCACACATAAATCCCAAAATACTACATCATATCCTTCTTAAATCTCCAGTTCACATCCTAGGGTTTGATCTAGAGCAAATTCAGAGGTAAGTACGGTTTTTCTTCGGATTCAAAAGCTAGGGTGTGTTCAATCAGTTTACAGAGATACAAGTTTGGGGGTGTTCTTCAACAATCATCATCTAGGGTTTGCAAGGCCAATTTTTTATAGATTACAATGGGTCCAAAGCGAGCACATTCTACACTCCCGGATCGCCAGCTCAAAGTAGTTAGGGCGAGGCCACTGTGGACTTGAATAGGTTCATCAGCCTTGAGGCATAACTTGAATATTATCAAATCGCGACCAAGTTTTTTGTCAAGGAGCGGGGACTGAAAACGACTAGGGAAGATGGCCAAATGCTTTCCATGA